>OY998244.1:32873693-33504110 GCA_963922005.1 Cornus suecica
TAACGAGGGGAAACTGTTAACCATACTGTGATGATTGTAGTAGTTAAAAGACCGTACTGATTTATAATATAAAATTCTATGTTTGTTCTAAATTATTGTCTTAAATAGAATTAATGTATTATTTTACACAACTAAGATTATTTAATATGAGCAGGAACTCAATGCTCAATTATGGTTTTCTACACAATGGTGGTAATGAAACTTGAAATCCTAGGTTGACACATGCCATACCTTAGTGATTTAATATAGACATATTTTAGTTTATTTTCATGCATTATGAGTATATTAAAGTAATATAATTGGCATCCACTAGTTAGATTAGTCATGAGATGGATTGTCGTAATCCGGTTGATGGTACTCTTATTTGAGGTCGTATTTAGCTATTTGCGGTATGACCTGATTCACGGTTATGGATCGCCCTCTTACAGTTGATACAGTGAGGAACTATATTATGTGATTAGTGGTGGAGCGATGAAAACCCTATTTTTCTCTCTCCTCTGAATCACAACCAATTTACATTGCTTTCTAGATAATTTTAGTTAAAATAGATAATTTGGTCTTTGACAACCCAAACAAACCATTTTCAGAAAATATAATTCAGTGTTTTAGAAATTGCTAAAGTGAACAATCTTAGTCTCTGTGGGATCGATATCCTTACTCAAGCCATTGCTCGCCTGGGGCGTAGGGGTTACAACGCTTTGTGTGTAAGGCCAAATTTGTTATGTGAAGCCCAGGCGTCGAAACGACAGTTTCAAGCCACTTTTTATTACTGGAGGCGTAACTCAGGCGTAGGCAAAACTTCAGAACCAACTTTTCTTGGGATTAATTTCATTTGAAGCCCCTCTACTCGCTTGTTATAATTTTTGAAGTTGCGGCTCGAAGAAATGACATTTCTGCCCTCAAGAGACACATTTCTCTTGAAAACACCTCTTTAGCCCTCCTGTTGAATATAAATGAACATGTCTTTAGTTAATTCACCAAAGTTAGCTCTTTTTCTTCGTTAAGCTCCTGAAACACGCTTAAACACACAAACGACATAAAAATACCAAATAATGAAATGTAAGGACGTAACTTTAGCAAGATATGGGCCTAAAATGGACAATATTTAGCACCTATCAATGTCCACAACCCATGCATGCATGCCTATATTTGTGTCGCCAATACTCACACACACCCACAGATGCCAAAATTGCACATGTGTAAAGAAACCTTGTAATGTCCGGTAATTTTCTTTGATTTTATGAGTAAATTTTTCACAAATTTATTTTAACTTCTTTAATTGAGTTAAATGCTCTAGGTGATATAAATTGCTTCTATATGTGTTATATATTTGAGTTTGGCCATTTGAATTGTTTTTCGGAATCGTTTTTGCATAATCTTAAATTTTGAACTACTTGTAGACCCAAGACGCGTTTTGCAAAGCGTAAGGTCGGGGTAGGTCCCGGGAGTGTCTATTTTTAATTCTGATAAATTTTATCATCTTTATATACATAATGAGAAATTATAAAATTGATTTCGGAATTTTTAACCTTAAGGGCATTTTTGCAAATGAAAGAGAAATGATGTTAGTGGACTTCCCTATAAATTATTCTAAGTGTTCCTTCCTACTAATCTCCCCTATATGAGTATGGCATGTTGGTAATTAAGTTGAAATGATTTGGATAAATTTAGGAAAATGGAAGTGTGTAAACTCTACATTTCTTCTCTTTTCTTCCACCAATTTGGTTAAAGGACAAATCAAGACTTTTTGCATCATAATTTTAATGAATTTGCTAGAACTTGGTGAGGTGTCACCAATCCAAGGCTTCCTCTTCTCTCATTTCTCCCATATATTATTTCTAACCCTTGGATTGAGAAGGTTATGGGGTGGAATTGCATATATATATTTATATGTTTAAGTTAAGAACTTTAAGTCATTTTTTCTCCAAAACAAACACACCCTAACCCTAACCCTAACCCTTTCACTCTCCTCTCTTTGGCTGGCCAACACAAGGCCCTCTAGGACTCTCTCTTGCTCCACCCTTTCACTAAACAAATCCCTTAATTTCCTTGTGATTTACAAGGTTCTTTCAACTACAAAGTTGCTTATGATGTTCTAAGATCTCAATTGATCCCAAGTTTTGTAAGTAGCTCCCCCTATTTTGATTTATCCTACTCAAGTTTCTATAATTTGATTCTCTTATGGAATTAGTGTATAAACTTTGGATTTCTCTATGCTTCTCTAGTGGTTCTTGACAAAAATCAAAGTTGAATCTTTTTTCTTGCATTTGACCTAATTGGAAGCTCTATTTGCTTGAAATCACTTTTGGTGGATCATTGAGCTTACTTTTGGAAGTATTTCTTGAACTTTCACACTCACTTAGCTTGCTTCCTCTTTCTTGACTTGGCTCTTGGCTTGGACTTAAGGTAGGGGTTGACACTCCACTTTCTTTCTCGGTTACGTGGGTATGTGCGTCTTGGCATGTATACTATACATACATTTTAATGTCACAACTTAGAAACATATTTGAGGCGCCCTTTATATACATGTTTGATAGTATGTCGCATGATATATCCATGTTGTGATAGTGGTGGCCTATGGTTGTGACCATGATTATTATTTGCTAATTTGTTAAGTATGTTGCTATATTATGTAAATATTGAGAAAATGGTTCATGTGAAGCATGATTAAGTTAAATGCAAGATTATATGCATCTATGTGCTTGTTATTGTTTTAGATGACGCATTCATGGACCTATGAGTGTGTAGACCATTTGGATAGTCATAACAACTAGCCAGGGGTATTCTCGCTGCCCATGAAACTACTATCTCTGAAATTATAGAAGTTGTGGGAGGACTAGGTCCAAATCCGTGGTTGATCCAGTCGGGCTTGTGGTCCCCGAGCTTTTTATGAATAGACATTTTAATGACAAGTTTATGCATATGCGTTATTGTAATATTCATTGACTACATATTGATAGGGGGAACATTTATAAAATGCCCTCAATTATTTATTGGCACACATCAATGTTTGTCATCATCAAAAAGGGGGAGATTGTTGACCCAAGGTTTTCACCATGGGTAAACATGACATTTTAATGATAACAAACCATTGCATGTGGTGAATTTAATGTATACTTGTGTTGTGCTTATTAGGTTATTGATTCAAGATAAACTCAAGAGAGCCAGTGGATCCATAAGAAGATCAAGCAAAGGTGCTTAGATCTCAAAAGACATTGAAGACAAGGATGCAGACATCAACCTAAAAGCTTAAAGAAATTGAAGATCAAATAAATGGGTAAAGTAGGCTTGGGTGAGTGCTAGATTTCATGTAAATTTATTTTTGAAATAACTTACTTGAAAGCTCAACTCTTGACCATATAGCATATAGGACCATGCATATCATTCATGAGTCCTTGCATCATTAGCATTAGACTATGAACATCATTTAGTTTTTGCTAAAGTTGAGTTAGTTCAAGCTTTCATAAGCTATGGAAGAACTCAACAAATATGTTTTCCTAGAACCATAAACTCAAATCATATCACTTGAAATGGTTTCTAGATGCATATTAAAGCTTTGAACACAATTCTTAAACCCTGAAATACTTTTGTCTAATATTGAGAATTTGTTTAAATTAAAAAATCATTTTATGATCTCAATATTGACTTTAGGCATGAAAAGGACCTTAATAAATCTCTAAGACATCCTATAAGTGTGTCTAAATCATTTCGGAAAAATCCCAAAAGATTTCACGAAAAACCGTCAAGTCGATTAGAAATTCAAAATGAAGCATCACATTCAAATGACTATATCGCACTCAAAAATGGGTTAAATGGAGTGATTAAAAGTTCTAATGTCAATATCTTGTAGTACTCTTTCCAAAATGCTAAAGAACGCTTCCATTAGAGTTATGGAACTCTAGTTATGACCAAAAGAGTGAATTGCGTCAAAACTGGGCTAAACAGCCCAGTCGACTAGGTAAACCACCCAGTCGACTTCCTATTTACCCAGTTGAATGGGCCAAGAAGGCCAGTCGACTGGCTCAGTTAGAGAGCTAAAAATAAATTTCGGAATTAATTTTTGAAGACCCAGCCGACTGCCCCAAAACGCCCAGTCGACTGCCTCATCCTGTATTTGAATTCTAACGGCTAGTTTCGAATCCAAAGTGTTCCAAAACATCCCTAAATGGCTATATTGTCTTCCTATGGTATATATATGTCATATATGAGCCAAAAATGGGTGAGAGAAGAGTATGGATGAAAATCTACCAATTTGGACATAAATGGTTGAAGTTATTGTTGGGTAGAAATCTCTTCTATAGGAATCACCATATGAGCATCATTCATATTTTTTCTTGTGATTCATTCTTCCACACATTGAGTTTGAGATTTTAATTTGATTATTTCATTCATAACTCTTAAGTATGTGAGGAAGTGAGCATTGAATTTCTATATCCATCTATTGAGAGATATGTTGTAACCACTCAAAATTCAATTCCTATTCTTTGTGAGTGAAAGACCAAGAAGTTGTCTTGACTTAGGATGGGCTTGTTAAAGCTTTGTAATGGTTTTTCTCTATCTTAAAAATAGAGGATTAGGTTGGCTCTCCACCCGCAAGAGTGAGCAAGGTTGGCTTTTCACCCGCAAGAAGGAGCATGTAAGGGTTTGTTATTCACCCGAAAAGAAGGAAGCATGTAAGGGTTTGGTTTTCCCCATAAAGAGAAGCACGATAGTGGAATCCTTGAGAGGTTTTCTCAAGGCATGAACGTAGACCAAAGATTTGGTTGAACCATGTAAAAATCTCGGTGTCTATGGTGTGCATTTTCTGTAACCCTTATCTCTTCACTTTAAAAGCAATTGTCATTTTTAATCTTGAGCTTTATATATCAATGCTATGAAATTTCTTGTGTTTGTGTATTAATGAAGATGTTAGGAAAATGAATAGTTGAAGTGAATTGATGTAACTTATCTTCAACACACCATAACATAAAATGTTTGGTTGAACCATGTAAAATATTGGTGTCTTGGTTTGCATTTTCTCTATCCCTTAATATTTTTACCTTGGAAGCAATTGTCATTTACAATCTTGAACTTCATATTGATGTTATGCTATGAAATTGCTTGTGGTTTTAAATTTATAAGGAGTATGAGAAAATGTTAGTTGAAGTAGTTGATTGAATTGTGAGCTTGATTGGATTATAACTTAGACTATCATCTCATTTATTTTGCTAAATCTTGTTACACAACATGTGTTTAAATAAAATGCTCCTTCAACAAACCAAAGCCTTGAATGTCCATATGAATCCCATGTGCTTGACAAAATTCTTATTCATCCTAACCTTTACCTTAGGAGTGTAAATTCCTTTGTAAACTATTTTAGGATGTTTTCTAGACAATAACACTTTATGTATAATGTTCATAAATGAGGAAAAGTGTTATTACATGTTCTATTTGGTTAGGAGAATTGCATACTTGGTTATTGCATGATACTTCATATTCTAAATTATATCAATGATGCAATGTTGCATTAGTACAAGTATGAAATGAAGTAGCACTTAAGAGATCATTTATCAAACAAGTGTTTGACGAGAGCTCTACAAAGATTATTTTTGTTAAAACAAATTCAAACCGAAAAAGTCTCAAAGTTTGTAATTGACCCTATTCACCCCCTCTAGGTGTCAATATGTGGCCAACAACACTAACTGAATAAGGGAGAGCCCAAAGCTGCATTAGCTGCTGATATGAAGCATTATCCTTGAAAAAAACTGAAAATAGTTTGAAACGAGAAACTTGGACAATCTTGATACACATAGCATCCAAAGAGCAAAATTCCTCACTGAAAATTCTTCTGTTTCTCTTCATCCAAATCTCATATATTATAGCTGAGAAAGCCAATTTGTTAATGACACATTGAATAGAGTTTCCTAGTGAAGTGATCATGTACCACTCCATGATAGAAATCTAGTCACCATCAGGCCAAGGAAGCAATCCCTTTTGCAGAACTTGATTTTCATGATTTTTCCTACGCATATCTATGCAGACAGTAAAGAAAAAGTGGTTGGAATTATCATTTCTATGCACGAGCTACGCAAATGGCTGGACTGCTACACAAGGCATAAACTCAAGTGTAGGCCAAGCTATGATTAAGCGTAAGAAACCCTACGCTCAAGCATAAGGTCATGCATAGGAAGCAACTGGGATTTTACAAAATTTGAGTCCTGATCCAATTCAACTTCGTTTGACTTATCTCCGACCCTAACACCTCTAAGCACGTGTATAGTGTATATTTACATCAGATTAAAAGGTTTAGGCTCAGAATTGAGGAAAAACACATCAAAGAGGAATCCTACTCCAAGCGGGACAAGTTTAATACAAGCAGGACTTTTCTCAACTTCTTCTATAAATACCAAGGTCTGGCCCAGACGTAAGGATCTTTTAAATACATAATTTTTAAATCACTATCTCTGGAGATTTACATCTTTAAAGAAGAAAGCCATTCAGAACCTAGAGATCCGGAACAGAAGATCACGAAGGGCGTTTCTACTTCAACGATGTAGTCTCCTTCCACCATGAGCAACTAAACCAGTATCTAGGGTTTTCTAGGAAAATCCTAGCCAAGTAATGTAGTTTATTTATTTGTTTTAATTGTAACGAGGGGAAACTGAAGACCACACATGTGATGATTGTGTAGATAAAAGACCGTAGTTATTTAATATAATGGGTTTTATATTTGTTCTATTCTTGTCTTAGATTGAATGAATGCATTATCTCAATCAATCATATTTATCTGGAGTTCTCTAGCATATCATGATTTTCTACACAATGGTGCTTAACACCCGAAACCCTAGATTTACACAGGTCATGCCTCGGCGAGGTGATATAGACATGCTTTAGTTTAATTTCATGTTGTCAGAGTAGAATAGAGTAAAGTAGATAACATGTCCTAATCACAGTATGTCCTAAGATGAGTTGTAGCGAATCCGGTGGACGGTATCCTTTTTGGGATGTATTCGACTATTATGGTACAATCTGATTCACATGTGATGGATCACCCTCTTACAATTAATGATCAAATAGATAGCTATATTATGCGGTTAGTGGTGGAGCATAAAAATCGTAATTTTTCTCTAATCTGAATCACAAACACAATTTAATTCTTGTTTTTAATTAGTTTCCTTAAATCATAGATTTCAAACTAAACAAACTATTTTTCAAAACCATAATTCAGTACTTTTAGATTACTAAAGTGAATAAGTCCAAGTCTTTGTGGGATCGATATTCCCTTTCTCAAGCCAAACTATACCACAATTGTAATACCCCGTATTTAATGGATATTTATTCCCTTAATTATTTTGGATGGCATATTGGGTGTTTAAATTATTGAATGAGGCTATCTTAGTCTTTTTAACTCTAGTAGGTTATAATGAAATTTTGTGATCTGAAGGGGGGCAAGGTTGTCATTAGTGTTTGGGCAGTTTGGTGATTTATGCATAATACAAGGTTACTTTGGACATTTCCCTAACCCTAGCATCTTCTATATAAGCATCATTAACTTCAGATCTAGCCCCCATCTCATTTATTCTACTACTTCTTCTTCTTCATCAATTATACCCAAAATTGTGAGGGTTGAGAGGTTGAGAGCTTAGAATTGGTTTGGATCTATACTTGTGGTGGATTCAGCTCTACATTACAGGCAAGACATATGTTCTTCTCTTCCTCTTTGTACTAAAATTTCGTAGCCTTTACTTTGTGCATCTATATTCTGCTAAATAATATTTTTCATATATGTATATGTATGTGTAAATCATGTTCATATATGACTTTTATATATTATATTTATACATATATGTATAGATACGTAGGTATATATATAGATCTTGTATATATGTAGAGATTCGTGGATCTATATAGGCATATATGTATAGATCTGTTAGAGTATATTCATATTCATGTTTATTTATGTGACTTATATATTCTATTTATACATATATGTATAGATCCGTAAGTATATATATAGATCTTGTATACATGTAGAGATTCGTGGATCTATATAGGCATATATGTATAGATCTGTTAGAGTATGTTCATATTCATGTTTATTTATGTGATGATATATATTTTGTTTATATGTATATGTATAGATCCATGATCATATGTACAGATCTTGCATATAGGTAGAGATTAGTAGACTTATATAGACATATATGTACAAATCTGTTAGAGTATATTTATATTCATATATATATGATGATTTATATTCTGGTTATACATATATGTACAGATCCATGATTTTATGTATAGATCTTGTATATATATAGAGATTTGTGGTGATATATTGATATATGATGAGACTATGTTTATATCTAGCTATACATACAAATCTGTTTTTACCATGTGTAGCTATACATGTATGGATTCGTGGTTATGTGTCTTGTTGGTATGATTCTGATGATGTGTATATGGTTGGAACTTAGTATAAATATCTGAATACATAAATATTTTAGGTTTCAATGTTGACAAAGATTTCAAAATTGTTATTAGAAAAATATTGCATATTTATGTAATTGTTTTTCTCTATTTTCTTTGTTATCAGACTCTGGACATTGAATTATATTGTTATTATGTGTATCACGAATTATACTAGATTACGTATTTTCGACCGGATAAATAAATAGTTTCAACCGTATAAAATACTGTATACCTTGGCGCTGGGGCGCTGCCCCAGACCCCGCCTGGGGGGCGCTCAGGTAATGGTCGCGCCGCCCCCCCTGGACCCCCCAGGCTCGACCTTATAAATTGTTATACATTCCAGAATAAAGATTACGAGTGAATTATTAAATTCGTAAAATCATAAGATTTAAATTAAATGACTATGTTTTGGAAATTTATAAGGAACCACAAGGATGCTGACTATTACTGCAGTCTAACTAGTACCACGGGACATGGGTGAGTTGTCACGGCATGGGTGAGTTATCGGGTACGTGGTTATGGTAGGGCATGGATTGGATGTTGTATGGAAAAATCAGATTAATGTAAGAAATTTATAAACATAATTATATAAAATGGTGGTATATTAGTGACTATATTTATATTTAAATATATTATTATTTTATAATATAATTTTGGGATTAGGTGTCACTAGGAAAGCGGATGGATTTTGGTACTCTGTTTGGGATCATGTAGAGTTGTACTTGCTCGTGGGTTTAACCCACATTTTTGTTGTTTCAGGTCCTCGACAGTTTCACCAGCAGGGTTGAGGACTTCATATCTATCCGTCCAGTTCTATCATATTTTCCTTCCACTCCAGGGTAGGATTCGATAAATGTCATATGTTGTATTTCTTATTAGTGTGTTTCTAGGGGTCCATCTTTATGGGATTTCCAAGTTGTACTGTGTGGGACTTATTTTATTTAAGGATGTATTGGAAGTGGTCTTCTTCATGTATAAGTTGTATCCTTATTTTGTTATTGTTGTTATTATTATATTTCTATTTTATGTCTTCTATTTTGTGCTTATGTTATCAATTACTGATGCTCCTAGTTTTCTGTGTATGGGTCTGGCCAACCTATGCATGGAAATTTGGGGGTGTCACAACAATACGATTCGTGCACTTGCGATATGTAAAACTAGGTCATCGTAAGGGTCTATTCTTAATCAATATTTTTAACCCTAATTTGACCACATCAACATATTTTTAGTTACTTTCATTTTTCGTTCATTTCCCCGTTACGCATCACTATTATAGGACTCGGTACGGGTCTAGTGATGGCGGGGTGTGACAAACCTTGTTCGAGCCGTAGCTCAGAATGAACTCTCTGCTTTTCGGATTACTAGTCCGCTGGTAGCAAGAAAACCGCTTGGTCAAGTTGTTGCAACTATCCAAAAAATAAACCCATACAATATGAATGCATGCTATGAATTAAAACACACGATTAATAACCATAACATTAACACCATGCTATGAAAATTAATATAAGCAATTTTGAATAAATTATAAAGATCATGTTAACATATTTAAACTGTAGTAACTAGAAAGAAGGTCGAGCATGCTTTGTAATCTATGTATAAGGATGTTATCATATTACTAGAGATCAAACTAAAATAGCTAGAGTGGGAACTAAACATGATTTGAAATCTACACATATCTATATGAACATATTCATATCAAATTATAGAACTAAAAGGGAAATGAGCATGTTATCTAACTAATTATACAATTTTAACAACTAAGCAAAAACAATTCAATTAATATGCACTATAATTATTTAATGCACAGACTCACGAAACCGGGTAGAAAAGGCATAGAACATCCCTTACCTTAAGTTAGTGAGAAAAATTCCCCAATCCAACTAGCCCTAACCAAGCTACCCGCTAAACCGGTGAGAGAAATATAAAGCCCGCATCGCGGGGGTTGACTTTCCCTCTTCCAATTCAACCCTAGACCAAAGTCACCGGAACCCAGTCACCGGAAAGGTGGCCAAACTGGAAAATTGAGCCGATTAATGGGACCTCATCAATGTCCTAAAACAAGATTTTCAAAGTCAATTAGACCAATTCCTAAGTTTGGGAAATAAATTTGAAGAAAGAAGGTTAGAACACCCAAAAGAGGAAGAATCAAAACCAAACTTTTTAGGGATTTGCACACCCTATTGTTTGATTCACTCTCAAATAAACATTCAATTGAAAACACACACAATCTCACACGCACAACACAAGACAAGAGTTTATACGTGGTTTGGCCAAATCTGCCTACGTCCACAAAGCGCACCAATTTCACTATGAATTGAGAGGATTACAATATGTAAATCAACAAGTGATACTCTGTATCACTCACATTCAGAAAAATACTACTTTGTATTTTCTCTCTCTCTTCACTCGAGAATATGTCGTTGTGTTCCAAACTCTTCACACCTCTCTCGCACAGAAAAAAAATGTATCTCACACTGATATAATACGTTTAACATGTATATATATAGGTAGGGGCGGAGGGAGGGGGGGCAAGGGGGAGTCATGCCCCCCCCCCCCCCCCCAGTTTTTGTTTTTTTCTATTACATATATATGTATTTAAACATAAAGTTTATTTTAGGTGTAATTGGCCCCTCCAAAGAAAATTTACAAGGCCCAATAAATTATATAGTCCAATAATTTACTTAAGTAAAAAAATAAAAATTCTCTATGTATTTATTTTTTAACTCTAATAAAATAAAAAAGCTAAGATTATATCACAACTCAAGATATGATAAGATTTTTGTTATTAATTTACTTTCATTCTAATTTAGTTAATAAATTAAATTCTAATTTTAACATCATTTAAATCTTTATTTATCAGAGTCATACTTTTTATTTTGTTTCTTTGTTCTTTGTTTTTATATTTGGACACAAGTCTGGTCATCTATTCACCTATATTATTGATGATTATATCATGAAATTAACTTCGAGATGTTTAATATTTTTAATTAAAGAATATCGATTATGTTAAATATCAATTTGTTTAAGTTATTAAAATTGTCATTTTGTTAATTGTTGATGAACTTGAGATTTGTAGAGGATCAGAGTTAATTAAATTGGTACCTAGAATTTTCAAAAATGAAATTTTTTATGATAAAATTTGTCAAAAATCAAATTCATTATGTTTATTCTCGGACAATAAATCCTATTTTGATATTAACAAAATATTTAAAGCGTGTTTAATACTAATGAATTACCAAGTTCATGTTTTCAGCAAAAGACAGGTGAACAACTCGAAAAGCATGGAAAGAAAACGACTCGGAAAGCAAACTCGGAAAGAAAGATTGAATAAAAGTGAAAAGCCGAGAAAGAAATGGAAGCACAAAAATGGAAAATCAAATAATTCAACGGCAAAGGCGAAAGTTGAAGACTCAAGACTTGGGGTAGATAGGTCGAGGAGCGATCATTGTAACAAGGTAATTTTATGCGTCGATTTTATCGTAAAAGCTCAAGTATAAAATGAACCGAACCCAAATGGAATGAAAAACGTTTTACCAAACTTAAACGGAAATAAAAATATTTTTATTAAATGTTTTTCAAGTTATAGTCGACTAGAATGACCCTGTGTATTTTATAGTAGTCGACTGAAACAATCAGAAGCTACATGTTTTCAACCATTTCAAAGTAGTCGACTAAAGGGACCTTTGAGTCGACTAGACTACATGAAGTAGTCGACTAGACCTCAATCTAGTCGACTAGATGAAGCATTGTAGTCGACTACAACAAAGAAGTAGTCGACTAGAAGCTCCTCAAAATCCTACAGTTTTTCAGAAAATATTTTCCATGTTTTGTGGATTGTGCTTAATGGTGTTCAAACGGCTCTTGACTCAAATAATTCAATACTCATTCTCTTAACCCTAATGCAATGCTATATATAGAATGAGATGTGTATATTGAATGCTAAGAGATTGAAAAACAAAAGAGAAAGAAGAGGAAGAAAAGCTCTCAAAATTCTGAAGAAATTTTCTCTACAAAAGCCATTGAAACCAAGCTTTGAAAATATGATTTTCTACAAGTTTCTTTGAAAATCAAAACTTCTAGTATCTCTTCCTATTCTCCAAATATCATTCATTGATCATATCCTTTGAGAATACATTTCTAGAGCTATTGAAAAATAACCAAAAACACTTGAGCTTATATTGATTTATCTTCCATAAAAACCTTTGGGTTTTGAGTGTTTTTGTTCTTGAGTGATTTTATTGATTACATACGAATTTGTAATCTCGGACAAGTGAAGTCTACCGATTATTCAAGAGAGGGTTGTTCTCTTGATTGAGAGACAAGCTCGAGAGGATTGTGTTGTAAAGGTTTGCCATTCCACCTGTTAAGAAAGGGCCATAGTGAAAGGATCGGGAAAAGTCTCAAGAAGGGGTTCTTGAGCCGAGGAGTAGGAGTTACCAAACCTCGAAAAAATCACGGTGTCAATCTCTCTATCTCTTTCTCTTTACTTGATTAATTTACATGCTATAATTACTTGAATATCTTGTATGCTAATTTGTCTTGCATTAATTATTAGAGAAGTTTAAATTGAATCATCCACTTGTTTATTGAGAAATTGATTTTTAGTTATAGCCTGTTCCAATTTCGAAAATAGTTAGAAATATTTTTGAACACCCTATTCACCCCCCCTAGGGTTAATTAGCGACTAACACATTATAAGAGGGAAGACAAGTTTGTGTGGAGAGTACTTGGTTATCAGTATTAGGGACAATTTTCGAATTCTAATTTCATAATAGATAATATTTTTTTTTTTTTTTTTTTTTTTGTAATGATTAGATAGAGGAAAACTGTATTGTTTTTTTAAAAAATATGAGATTATAAACGTTTTGCTAGTTATCATATTTGTAAGAACATTTGTAGAATTTTTCATTATTGGCATGTTCTCGACAATAACTATGTTGAGTGAATTATGATGTTAGGTAGATTTAGGGGAATTAAAGTTGTCAAGCAAAGGCATCGACAACCTTCGTCAAATTCAAATCAAGCTTAAAGTAGTGAAGATGAAACAAGTTTGAGCAAAAAATGCATTCCAGAGAGCAAAACAGACATTTTTCATAGCCGAAACTTTGGGAAACATGTTAGAGGAATGAACGAGGTTCAAATGGAAGAAGAGTTGGGAATAGTTTTCATGAATTTTGTTACGCATGACCTACATATATATAGTAGCCAAAAAGTAGTTAGAAAGTTGAAATCTACGCACGAGGAAAATGTCCCTATGCACGAAGCTACGCTCAAGCGTAACAATCCCTACGCTTGAGCGTAGGGCCATGCGCAACACCGACTTGCAAATTTAAGCCTGGAGCAAATCTACTTGTTGTGAACTACAATAACTTGGGTTACACTCCAAGACATCATAGCACGTGTATAAAAGATATTTACACCAAAGTTGACTAGATTCACTTCCAATTACAAAAGGATTACACAAGGAAGGAATCCTAGTCCAAAAATGATACAAGTTTACTTAAAATAGGATTCATCTCTTTATAAATAAGAGGAGTCTCTACAGATTTTGGGTGTGACTTTTGTGAGATCTCTGCTATACTTTCATAGATCAGATACATCTGTAGAGAGAGAAAAAAAAAAGATCACTTGATCATTCTATATAAAGCATTTCTCTAGTTTTTGACGGGTATTCAATTGTGCTTCAACGTTTGACATCTTTATGCACAATTGAATGATTCGGTTGCTGTAAAACCATCACACCACCTTGTGCAACGTGGTTGCATCGATCTGTTGAGAAGCGAAACCGTCTGAATATAGAGATCGGAGCGAGAAGCTTCGTGGAAAATTGATCCGTTGAGAAGTGGAGCCGTTAGAGTACGGAGATCGGAGCGAGAGCTTCATGGAGTGTGAGTGATTCAAGAATGTCAGACGTCGAGTGGAGAAAGACAGATCATGAGTGATTTGTAAGTCTTAAACTTCATAGAGTCTGTGTACTTTTTGATTTATAGTGCATCGATACCCAAGCGTATCCGTGATTTTTACTTGGAGAGTTTTCCAAGGTTTTTCACGTAAAAATATTATGTGTCGTCTCTTACTTTATCTTTTACACTTAGATTAATCTTTGCATGATTTAGCTTGTTAGAGAATTAGATTAAAATTGACTTTTCTGCAATTATTTTTATTTTGTCAATAAATCCATAAAAGACTATTCATCCCCCCTCTAGGCTATTTTCCTTAGTCGTTTAGGTAATTTCAATATTTATTAAATATATAATTATTTTTTTAATAATTTTTTTAGAAATATATTTATAATATTAAAAAAAAAAATAATCGTTCGGCCCCCTACATCGAAATCCTGACTCCGCCTTTGTATATAGAAGAGGCAGAGTGGTGAACAAGTCGACCCAGATTAGTGTACAAACCAATCCCAAAAAAGAGTCTTAAAAATTGTGATCTCCGGGTCAAAAAGGGAATTACTTATATATTTATTTCTATGACCAAGATTTCTTGCTTTCCAAAAAAGAGGAGCCATGCACCAATAATATATGAAAATAAAATTAATTATTTTCATATATGTCTAAATGATAACAAGATAATATGTATTGGACCAGAAGAAGAAGCAATTCTAAGTTGACTAATAACCAGTAGAATATTTTCGCAAAAATCAAGATATATGAACAAAATAATAAATTAAACCTATATATCTATTCCTATCCAACACTAGAGAGGCGAAACACGTACAGCTCAATTGTATCAGTCGTAGGTCGTCTCCATCACAAAGGAAAGAAAAAAGAATTCGCATATATATATATATATATTATACAAAATTTAATAAAGAGGTGGGACAAAAATCTAATCAATAAGGATGTTTTTGTCTAGCAAAATCTAAGGGTCATTCTTTAGTAGGACCCAGTAAAGATATCATACCATTTACTTTTTCTATATAATAGCCAACCCCTCTGCACTCAACCCCCCCTCCTCCCCACTCTCATCTTTTCCTTTTATTTTGTTTTTATTTTATTTTTTATTCAAGCTCCTTTATTTAATTTCCTTGTTTGTTCTTCTGCTGATACATACATACATACATATCTACATACATGTTTTCCATTCTGCTAAAGTAACCTATTAATTGGAGTAAGGATTATATAGTTATTCTTATAGCAGTTAGTGTTGAAGTAGTTAGTTAAACTTAACTAGCTGTTTGCAACTTGTAATATATATATATATATATATATATATATATATAAAATGAAGGATAGTGGTCGGAAACAAGGGGTGGCCTCTCCATGTGCAGCATGCAAGCTTCTTCGAAGGAGGTGTGCTCATGATTGTGTCTTTGCTCCATACTTTCCGGCCGATGAGCCGCACAAGTTTGCCAGTGTTCACAAGGTGTTTGGTGCCAGCAATGTCAACAAGATGTTACAGGTTCAGTTTTCATTCATTAATCCATGCACCTCTCTCTCTCTCTCTCACACACACAATATATATATATATATATATATATATCTGTTTCTGTGTGTGTTTTCTGCTTGTTATATATTTATCAAGTACCTCTAACAGTTGTGTCTGTTTGCACAATTATGCTGCAAAAGCTCTAAGATTGTGAGAGTGTATTTGGGCACGCATGGTATGCATTTATTAAAGAAGGTATACTTAGTATGCATTCCTAAAAATAGTTTTTCGTTTTTGGAAAACTGAAAAATTAGAAAGCTGTACACAAAATTTTACTTGATTGAATTTTCTAGAAATTGTTGTTAGAAAAATTAATTTTATCTTTTCGGATTTATCAAAAACAGCTTTTTTCAGATATGGATATCAAGAAGACTCTTCATTTCTCAAAACAATGAGGAACTGACAAAATTTAATCCGGGACTCGATCTTTTAGCCAATAAATATTTGTAATAATATAGAAATTCCAATGACATTATAAATTTATTTAATTTTAGTAGTTATTCCATTGGTCCCAAATTATAAATCATTTTTGTAAAATTCAACTTTTTAAGATGATGACTTTAATTGTATTGTTAGTGAATGAAATACCAACTTTACCAATGGTGCCATCATAGTGATGTGATAGTTTATAATGTATATGTTTTATACTCCCTCCGTCATGATTTAAGAGTCTACATTCACTATTCAATCCATTCCAAAATAAGTTTTTCAATTGAAAAGTCAATACACTTTTTTTAATCAATTTACCAATTTACCCTTCAAGAATTCAAGTCATAAAATATTTAAACTACAAACATTACATCATTTGGTGGGACCAAGGGTAAAATTGATTTTTCATTCACTATTACATCAATAAAATTCATCACTTTAAGAAGTTGGATTTCCCAAAATGAACTTATAATTTGGGACAGAAGGAGTGACTTTAATGTTTGAAAGTCAAATTGATAAATTAACAAAAAAATAATACTTTAACTTTTTAAAGTGGACAAGAACGATTAAAAGATAAAATATAAATATTTATTTTGGGAAGGAATAATTATTATGTTAAAAATAAATTGGACTCCATTTCTCATAAAGTAACTCGGGACATTTGAGCTAATGGTCCAAAGGTATTATCTTTATTTATAATACTTTTGAATTTCTCTCTGTCAATTTTTATTTTTGTTTTTAGTCTCTTCTCTGAGATCAAATGGCATTTGAAAGTATACTATATTGAAGTAAGGGTAAAGTCAAAGAAACTCCTTTACTACACAAGAAAAAAAAAAAAGATTTTGCAGCACCCATACTGAAACAAGGTTAAAGTCAAGACGTCATTTTCATAAATTTACTAATATCTATTTTGTAAAGATATTCTAGACATTTTTAGTCTTGGGTTAATAGTAAATCGATGGAATGCAATTATTTGAATAATTTAAAATGAGAAAGAAATTATTTTGTAAAGATATTCTATATCATCCTTTAACTGAATTAACGGACTTGTGATTGCTGTATTTGAATGAGAAAAGTATTTATGTTTTTCCTTAACAAAAAGAATGATTCGAATTGGAGACTCCAACCCTATATTTGCACGACTCCTACTATTTAAATGCTAAACTATTATATTTGTGAAAAGAATATGACCAAAAGACTATTCACTAAAGTAGTAAAGCAGTGATTTTTTCACAGTTATTTCTGTTATGATGGTTGAAAACATTAAGAGGCCCCATAAATATCACTTTAGAGTGGATATTATATACGTTGCATTTTATCACAGTCCATCTACTACCCTCGCTAGCTCAGGTGATACCAAACTATATATCTCAGGGCAGTTTAGTAATTTCAAAACGAACTTTTTTTTTTCTATTATTATTTTATATATCAAATTAATCCACTTTTGTTCTTACCATATGGATGGAGTATGATTTAATTATAACCCACCTTTATCAAAACAGAATAGTGTTTTTATATAATGATTCCTTGGCAAGCGAAAGAGAATGAAGGACTAGAAACCAGCTTTGGTGCTTGAAACTATGAAATCTTTTTGATGGAATAAAGGAAGGATGCTTATTTGGACAATTTGTTCAAGAAAGTGGTTAACCTCTTTATGACCACCAACTACCTTCTTATAATATATATAAACCTTTTCCTTTTTTCTGGTGTTTACGTTTCCTGAGCTTTTTGGTCCAAGAATTCGTTTATTAAATGTTGGGAAACTATGGCCATTATAGTGGATTATACATCTGTGTCTAAACCTTTTCTTTGCTTTGACAAGTCATATTCACATGGATAAAGATGGGGCTTCCATAGGTTGATTTATGCCATTTATACATGACAAAGTTAATTAGAAGGATCTGCTTTTCTTCTTGGGTTAAATCTAATTGAAGTTGTGTTATACAATAATAATAATAATAATCATATTTATAATAATGATAATAATAATAATAATCATAATGATAATAATAATAATAATAATAATAATAATAATAATAATAGTAAATGCCTATATTAACAACTGTAGTTACATGTTAATATTATCCCTCATTATAGCACCAAAGTTAATTTTTTCATCTAAGAGTGTTAGGAATTGGCAGTAACTTCCCATACCCTAAAAACCTTTCAATGTAGGGGCTGTAGATTCCAATTTATAGCACCAAAGTTAATTTTTTCATCTAAGAGTGTTAGGAATTGGCAGTAACTTCCCATACCCTAAAAACATTTCAATGTAGGGGCTGTAGATTCCAATTTATAGTTTATCCCTTAAAGGTTATGCTGGAGATTTTTATCATCAGTGAAGATCTGGGGCCATATAGCTAGGATCATATATAGTCCTTGAAGCTGGTCGAACCTCTATGTTTGGTCCATAAATATGTCTCCCTCATTATGTTGGGTTCGTGAGCGCTGACATTAAAAAGAAATTTAGTTCAAAGTTTACGTAATTTCTTCTAATTCTGAATTCAAGACATTTTGTACTTCCAAACCTAACTTGCATAATCAAGCTTAGAAAAATTGCTCAATATATATGAATTTCTAATTGACTTTTTATAAGGCAAAAGTCTTTGTTTCTTCTCCTTCATCTTTTGCCTCCTCCTGTAAAAGAAAAATAGGTCAATTCTAGTCATTTTGAACTATCCAATGATGCACAAACCTGAAAGATATAAAATACGCATACTCTTAAAACTTAATCAGTTAACCCCTCCCGTGTTAACTAAAAAAAACAAACAAACAAACCAACCTAGCAGATCATCATTTCTGATTTTTGAGAAGGATTAAATGAAGTTATGTAAGGATAATTTGGTGAATTAAGAATATCTTAGAGATATTCTGGGTTGTGATATGTGCAGGAGTTACCGGTGCACCAGCGTGCTGATGCTGTGAGTTCCATGGTTTATGAAGCCAATGCCAGGGTACGTGACCCCGTGTATGGTTGTGTGGGAGCGATATCATCACTGCAACAACAAATCGATGTTCTTCAGACACAATTGGCTCTGGCACAGGCTGAGGTGGTTCACATGCGAATGCACCAATTCTCTTCCATGTCCAACCACACCTCCAATTCGTCCGAAAACATGTCACCTTCTTCCAAGCTCGTACCATCTCAGACCAAGTCATTTTTTTCAATGGACATGATGGTAGATCAGGCCAATATGGGGGATTCATTGTGGTCATGCTAGCTTTATTAGCATGCATGCATGTCTTCCCTTTTCCTATAACTATCACGAGCTAGGTTTAATTGTTGTATGCCCTCTTAATTTATCAACTTATTGCTTCTTTTTTTCTTACTTATATATAAATATATATATATATATATATATATATATATATATAGCATGTGATCTCTACTTGAACCAGAGATGATGATTATTACCATCATTAACCATATTGTAAATGTCTAAACATTATTATGAGTCATTATATATATATAGTTGATATGAGTGAAGTTGACTGCCTTTATCATAAGTCCTTGTATTGCTCTTTTCCACAAATCACAATTATAACGCTCCCCTTTAATTATTAAGAAAACATGCATGGTGCTTGTTGATGAGTTGTATTACTTTAAATGGGATATCATATGAGATGACATTTTTATGTATAGAAATACATATAATGGTGATTTACACAATGGTGTGATGGTTATAACTGGCCAATCTCGTTTGGTGTATATTAACCTTTTTAAGCATGTTACATATAATGACATCCAACTAATAGGTTGAAAAATTGTGCCATATTTTCGGAACCTAAGTATTATTTATTTTTACTAAAGGCCTAATGGTCAAGCAGTACCAGACCCTATCTCTCAAATGGTAGGTCTAGGGTTGAAGTAATTCTTTACTTTAAAAAAAAAAAAGTATTTGAAATTATCTAGAAGACGGTGAATTAAACCTGGGGGGGATAATCTTTTTATAAATTTAATGATCAATTAAAATAATAAAGGGGTCATTAAAAAACTTTTCTTAAACTAATAATATTTATAAGAGATAAAATAAATTTTTATTAGATATATATTTTTAATAAAAATAATAAATTTCTATTAAAAATAATTAATCTTTATTAAAAATATTTTTTTACCACAAAAAGAAACTATTTTGAGAATAATCAATAGGTGATGTCCTAAAATCAATATTGTGATATGTAAGGTACAATTGTTACCCAAAGATGTGAAGTCAGATTATTATTGCAAGATATAGTAAAATGTATTGTTGACCCACCAATCGATCGTGTATTACCACCAATCGATCGCTAGTGTGATATTTAGGGTTCGCTGAAATTCGTTTTTCATTTACTCCACCCATCAATCTCTAGGGGCTTGTTTTAATCTATAAAGAGATTTTTTATTTTTTTGGAATGGCAAGGATAGAGTTATATTAAAATAGGAGACCAAAGGTCTACATAATACTCACGGGCATACCTCTGGCCACAAAACAATTAACTGAAAGCCAAAAATCCACCAAAGGAAGAAAAACATGAAAACAGGTGTGTTAAGCTTCTCACAACAAGGTCCTATCCTAATCCAACTAACAGAAGAAACAAAGCTCCACACAGCTAGACCTTATAACATCAACTCCATTCGAAGATTGAAGACAACTAGGCCTCCAACCATAACCTTAAAACTCTCCACTAACCAAGATATTAGCATTAGCAAAAGACATTCAGCATTTGCAAACTTCCACTTGCCAAGAGCACCAGAGAGGAGACAAAATCCGAAACTAGAAACCCAACCATTGGAGAGGAAACACTGAAGCAACATGAAACAGGCCTTGAAACAACAGATGAAGCGAAGAAGGGAAGCAACAGTTTCAATTCCAAAACAGAACTAACCTCACAGCTACAACAACAACAATTAACTTGCCAACACTAAATCAGATAATCCCCACAACTGAACCAATCCTCTATTAATATCTGAAAACTTATGATTAGTGTGAAAAAAAATACTAAACCTTACAGTCTGAATAATCTTAGAGTAAAGGTCATCTATGGTGCATAACTCCTCTGAAAAAATCCTTTTTTCTTTCTAACCATATTGAATAAAATGTGGCAGCAAAAGTAAGTTTGTTAAGGGCGCATGTAAGAGACTTGCCCTTTAAGGTAGCAACAACCCAAGTCATAATGGTTTCCCAATCCCCATCAGGCCAACCAAGCAAACCTTTCTGAGTAATCATCTTCCACAGCCTCCTAGTAAAGCTATGAAAGTAGAGGTGATCTCTATCCTCCATGCCTTGCTTGTAAAATATACAATGAAATTACCTAGACAATCTAAGCCTAGAGGGGGTAAATAGGCTTTTTATGAATTAATTGATAAATTAAAATTAAAATTACGAAAAAATCAATTTTAATTCAATTTTATCACAACATAAACCACGCAATAATAAATATAAGTGCAAAAAATAAATCAGAGACGACACCAATATTTTTACGTGGAAAAACTTTGGAAAGACTCAAAGCAAAAACCACGGATACGCTCGGGTATCGATGCACTATGAATCAAGAAGTACCAGACTCTATGAAGTTTTAGACTTATAAATCACTCATGATCTTCCTTTCTCCACTCGACTTCTGAAAGTCTTGAATCCCTCGTGCTCCACGAAGCTCTTTCTTCGATCTCCGTACTCTAACGGCTCCGCTTATCAACGGATCAAAGAATCATG
Source organism: Cornus suecica (assembly GCA_963922005.1). Taxonomy (NCBI): domain Eukaryota; kingdom Viridiplantae; phylum Streptophyta; class Magnoliopsida; order Cornales; family Cornaceae; genus Cornus; species Cornus suecica. Next base: position 32,895,698 of record OY998244.1, read on the forward strand.
AAGCCTCCTGCTTTGATCACAGTGGTGTGATGATTTTTCAGCAACTAGATCATCCAATTATGCATAACGATCTTCGATGTAGAAGTACAATTGGAAAAACTCAAACCAAGAGAGAACTAGAAAATATATAATCACTCAATAATTTTCTCTCTATATATATCTTTGTACAAGAATATGAATCTGTAGAAGAATTGCAGAGATGTCTTAAAAAGCCACGCCCTTTTCTTAAGTTTTACTCATATATATAGAGAATATTATTCAATTAATTGTAAGAATCATTTTCCAATTAGGATTCGTATTTCCATCATTTAAATCTTCCAAATATAAATAAATATGTCAATGATAGTCCAATATACTGATATTAACTTCAAATCATGTCCCAAAGTGGTTAGGAGTTGATTGCATATCAATTTAATACCTTCCAAATAAGAAAATTGTCATTCTAAACATTACCAGCCCAATCAACATCAGAAAATGAAGCAATATTAGTATTAGATCCCGATGGGTACCATAATCCATAATTAACAGTCCCTTTTGCATATCTAATAATATGTTTAACATTAGTAAGGTGAGACTCTTTATGACTACCCTGGTAACGTGCACGAATACGAACACTAAACGCTATATCAAGTCGACTAGCAGTTAAGTATAACAAACTCCCAATCATACTCCTATAAAGTGTAGGATCAACATCTTTACCTTTAGTGTCTATGCTAAGCTTGACACTTGTACTCATAGCAGTGCGAACATCCTTAGCCTTATCCAAACCAAACTTCTTTATTAATTCTAAGGCATATCTAGTTTGAGAAATAAAACTCTCATCAGTTAATTGCCTAATTTGTAACTCTAGAAAGAAGTTCAATTCCCCAATCATGCTCATCTTAAACTCATGCGTCATTTATTTTCCAAAATAATGAGCAAGTTGATCAGATGTGGAACTAAACACTATATCATCAATATATATTTGAGCAATAACTATATTACTATCAATTTTCTGTATAAATAGTGTTTTATCAACTCCCTCTCGAGTAAAACCTGTTCCCATCAGATAATCGGTCAATCTTTCATGCCAAGCTTTAGGAGCTTGCTTTAACCCACATAGAGCCTTCTTAAGCTTATAAACATGACCCAGACAATAAGGATCTTCAAATCACTTGGGTTGCTCCACATATATTTCCTCATGAAAAATGTTATTTAAGAATGCACTTTTAACATCCATTTGATATAATTTGAATCTAAGATGACACGCAATAGCTAATAAAATATGAATAGATTCCAGTCTAGCAACTGGAGCAAACGTCTCATCAAAGTCTATACATTCTAATTAGGTATAACCTTGAGCAACAAGTCTAGATTTTTTTCTTATAACAGTACCATTCTTATCATTTTTATTCTTATATATCCATTTTGTGCCTATTATATTTATATCCTTAGGTCTAGGCATAAGATACCACACATCATTCTTAACAAATTGTTGAAGTTCTTCTTGCATGAAATTTATCCATTCATTATATTGAAGAGCTTCCTTAACTTTTTTTGGTTCTAAGATGGATGTATAACAAGCATAAGAGATTTCATTCCTTGCCTTTCTACGAGTAACCATCATTTTATCAACAGATCCTATGACTTTATCTAAAGGATGATTCAACTTAACTCTAGCAGATGGTTCTTTAGTAGGAGTAGGTTGAATATTATTATTAGAAGGTTCATGTAATTCTATAGGACTAGGAGTATCTTCATAATCCGTTTTCTCCTCTTCAATATCAGTAGGAGAATTATCACTTAACAAAAAAAATGGTTCAATTTTATTTTCCTCTACAGAAGACTGAGACTCATAAATACATGAGTCATCAACAACCACAATGGCAGATTCCATCATGATTTAGGTTCTAAGGTTAAAAACCCTCTATGCCCTACTAGTCAGTGAATAACCCAAGAATATTCCCTTATCACTCTTAGAGTCAATTGTTTCTAAAGATTCATGTGCTCTAAAAGCAATGTGAGCAACAAAAAAGTGTATCTCATATTTTCTTACCCATGCGTTTTTCATTTTAGGAGCTCTAATTGTCAGCTCAGTAAAATTCTTTACCTCCTTACTCAAAATCCTAATTTGATTTTCAACATTAGGTCCTTTTTGAGTTGATTGATTAATCATTGAATTCAAATTTCTTCGTCTTAATTTAATGCACATTGGTCGAAAATGGCCTTTCACTCCACAGTGATAACATGTAGGAACAAATCTTTGAAAACAATTATTATAAATTTTATGATACTTAGAGGTAGAGAGAGGCTTATTCTCAACCGGTTTTTTGACATAAGATTGAACCTTATAATTTCTATCAAATGTTCCTTGAAAAGAAATTGGTGCTACTTGGGAAGCCTAGTAGTTTTGGGAATGATATTTGAATTACCCTGTTGACCCAAGGTTTTCCACCATGGGTAAACATGACATTTTGATGATAACAAACAATTGAATGTGGTGAATTTAATGTCTACTTGAGTTATGCTTAATAGGTTATTGATTCAAGATAAACTCAAGAGAGCTAGTGGATCCATGAGAAGATCAAGCAAAGGTGCTTGGAGCTCAAAAGACATTGGAGACAAGGATGGAGACATCAATCCAAAGCTTAAAGAAATTGAAGATAAAAGAAATGGGTAAAATAGTCTTGGGTGAGTGCTAGATTAAATATAAAGTTATTTTTGAAATAACTTATTTGAAAGCTCAACTCTTGACTATATAACATATAGGATCATGCATATCATTCATGAGTCCTTGCATCATTAGCATTAGACTATGAACATCATTTAGTCTTTGCTAAAGTTGAGTTAGTTCAAGCTTTCATAAGCTATGGAAGAACTCAATAAATATGTTGTCCTAGAACCATTAACTAAACTCATATCACTTGAAATGGATTCTAGATGCATATTAAAGCTTTGAACAAAATTGTTAAACCCTGAAAAGCTTTTGTGTAATATTGAGAATTTGTTTAAATTGGAAAAACATTTTATGATCTCAATATTGACTTTAGGCATGTCAAGGACCTGAATAAGTTTCTAAGACATCCTAGGAGTGTGTCTAAGTCATTTCGGAAAAATTCCAAAAGATTTCACGAAAAACCATCAAGTGGGTTAGAAGTTCGAAATGAAGCGTCACATTCAAACGACCATATCGCACTCAAACATGGGTCAAATGGAGTGATTAAAAAGCCTAAAATCAAGATCTTGAAGTCTTCTTTCCAAAACGCTAAAGAAAGCCTTTATCCGAGTTACGAAACTCTAGTTATGACCAAAAGAGTGAACTGTGTCGAAACTGGGCTGAACAACCCAGTCGACTGGCTGAGTCTGAGAGTTTCAAATAAATTTCAGAATGAATTTTTTAAGACCCAGCTGACTGCCCCAAAACACCCAGTCGACTGCCTCATTCAGAATTTGAATTCTAACGGCTAGTTTCGGATCCAAAGTGTTCCAAAACTTCCCCAAACACCCCCAAACGACTATATTGTGTTCCTATACTATATATATGCCTTATATGAGACAAAAATGGTTAAGAGAAGAGAGGGAGATAGGAGTATGAAAGATCTATCATTTGTGCTTCAATTTTGAAATTATTTTTGTGTAGAAAACTCCTACATGAATCACCACATGAGCATCATTCATATTTTGTTCTTGTGATTCATTCTTCATACTTGAGTTGAGATTTTCAATTGAGTATTTGATTTATGACTCTGAGTATGTGAGGAAGTGAGCTTTGAATTTCTATATCCATCTATTAAGAGATATGTTGTATACACTCAAATTCAATTCATATTCTTTGTGAGTGAAAGACCAAGAAGTTGTCTTGGCATGGGTTGGGCTTGTTGAAGCTATGTAAATGTTTTTCTCTACCTTGAAAAGAGAGGATTAGGTTGGCTCTCCACCCGCAAGAGTGAGCAAAGGTTGGCTCTTCACCCGGAAGCAAGAGTGTTCGAAGGTTGGCTCTCCACCCACAAAAGTGAGCAAGGTTGGCTCTTCACCCGGAAGAAGGAGCGTGTAAGGGTTTGTTATTCACCCGGAAGAATGAGGCATGTAAGGGTTTTCTTATCCCCGGAAAGAGAAGCACGATAGTGGAATCCTTGAGAGGTTATCTCAAGGCATGGAGTAGACCAAAGATTTGGTTGAACTATGTAAAAATCTCGGTGTCTATGGTGTGCATTTTCTCTAACCCTTATCTCTTTATTTTAAAAGCAATTTCCATTTATAATCTTGAGCTTTATATATATCAATGCTATGGAATTGCTTGTGGTTGTGTATCAATGAAGAGGTTAGGAAAAGACATAGTTGAAATGAATTAAATTGTGAACATGATTGGATTATAGCTTAGACTACTATCTCATTTAGATATAATCCATGTGCACACCAAGTGTTTGATAAAATTCATATTCAACACACCTTAGCATAAAATGTTCATATGCACCCCAAGTGTTTGACTAAATGCATATTCAAGATAAGATTCTAATTGAAAGTTTATGTATGAACTCAATACTTGATAAATTGTCATAAAATCTACAAGACATTCCTCATGACTAATAGCACTTTGCATTATGTCTTTATAAATGAGAAAAGTGCTATAACATGCTTAGTTGAATTGCATACTTGGGTGCATGTATTATTTCCTATTCTACTTGATTCCATTATGCATATAATTGGTAATGCAATTCATTGTTCATAATTCAAAGTATGAATTAAGGTAGACACTTAAGATATCATCTTATTCACTATGTGTTTGACTAGAGCTCTATAAAGATTATTTTTGATAAAACAAAGTCAAACCGAAAAAGTCTCAAAGTTTGTAATTGACCCTATTCACCCCCCCTCTAGGTGTCAATATGTGGCCAACATACCCGTTGTTCCTACAAAACCCAATCCTTTAGTATTTCCCACATATTTACATATACTCAACATATGATCAAGCTTAAGGTTTCCACAAGACCATTTATAAATAGTTGAGTTAGCATCCTTCAAATTCTTTTCCAAAACCTCAATTTTTGTAGATTTCTCATTTATATCAGATCTTAAATTGGCTAATTCCTTATTGAGATCATCTACATTCTTCAAAGCATGATTCATTTCTTGTTCAGACTCAATTAATGTTTTGGACACTTAAGCTTTTTGGGTCTGCAAGAGGTTTAGGGTTTGGGAACTATTGGCTAATTCATCTTTTAAAGAGTGTAATTATTTATCCGTCTTTAAATACATAGTCAATAGTTGATTGTGATGGTAGTTAAGTTGAGTAAGTTTATCAAGTAATTCATTATAACAAGCTTGAGGCATTTCATCACAATCTTCATCACCCTTAGAATTTTTATCTTCAGACATCGACCATCTGGTAGCAACTTCTTTAACCTCCTTGCTTTGTGCAGCTAATACGAGGTATTTCTTAGACTCATCACCTCCCTTTGAGTCTATTTCATCATTAGTTGATTCATCATTCGATTCATCATCCCAAGTGACAACTAAGCCTTTGGATTTTTTCAAAGTGTTTGCACATTCTACAGTTATGTGACCATACCCTTTATACTAAAAACATTGAGGTTCTTTCTTCTTAAGGTCAAACTGGTCATTCCTAGATTGGGGTTTATTTTTATTTCTAAAATCCTTTAATTTATCCCCAAAATTCTGTCATTTGCCACTCTTTTTGCCACTGTTAGCCTTAACAAATTTGTTTAATCTTTTAGCAAACATGGCAATATCATTCATATTTAAATCACTTTCTTCATCAAAATTAATCGGATCTTCTCTAGTGGTTTTAATATGTGATTTATGTTGACATGTGTATCATGATATTACTCTATGTGGTTGAAGAGCATGTTTAATGTGAATTTTGATTTATACAATTCATTTGTTATTAAAATGCTCAAGTAAAATTGAAGGATATGAAAATATGTTTTGCATGTATTCTTTAAAGTATAAAGTGAGATAAATGCTTATACTTGTTTTTATGTGCTTATATACCTTAGGGGGGGTCATATGAGTTGGTTTTAGGACTTTCTTGTGATAACTAAAGTAAATTGTGGATATTAAGTTGAAGCCTTGAGAAGGCGGGTTATGGTTTTGTGGTCTAAGTTAGCGTTGGTGTAGTAACGTGGCATCAATGGTGGTATTGATGTTTTGGTTATGATAGACGAGGTTATGAGTAAATCGAGTTGATTAGGTAGTGATGGCCATGTGATATTGTTAGAAACCTAGGTGATGTGGTTTCGAATATGGAATTGAGGTTTGAAAGAATCGAAAGAGGTTCTTGATTTGAAACTAGTTGAATCCATGGCAACGGCCACTAGGTTCCCTTATGCGATCTTAAGAATAGGAATGTCATTGAAGTTGTAGACATTCTTGAATAAGTCATTGTGGAGATTAGAGATTTGGATGTCGAACTAGGTATTGTTGAGTTAGAATTAGTGCCTTTGCATATGTTCACTTGCCTTCCCTTCGAGTTGCCTTTTTTACCTCGGTTCGTCATTTCCTTGCTTCATTTAAGTGTATCTAAATGCGCTTTGGTTTTTTCGTTGGTGTTCGTTTGTTTCCCGAAATTGAATTTTTCATAAGACATGCATTTGAGTCTATTCGGTCTTTAAGTGAAAAACCCATTTTTGCCTACCCCCGTGATGCCAATAGAAAATTTTAGTTTTGAAATGGTTTTAAAATCAAGAAATTAAAGATTTTGACTTTTAAAAGTCGGTGGTGTACAAAACGGAGGTCGGGGGCAGACGATTAGTTTTACGAATTTTAAAGAAAATATTTTCGATAAAACTAAACCGAGATAAATTGATATTTTCTCATTTATAAAGTTCTAAAATGAGTTGAGGAATTTGTTTCATGATTCCTAAGGCTTTGAAGTTGTTTAGAAGTCATTTTTGAGGTTTTAGGGTAAAGGCAGTCTGCTGGCTAATCAAACCATTTTTCGCCAAAAATCTCTGCCTATTCCAGTCGACTGGCTCATTTTGTACTTCTAGTCAATTGGCCTTTCGGTCAACAAGGCTTTGAAAGGCAACGACTGTCTTTGTAACCCAGTCGACTGGGTGGTCATGTTCAGCCCTATTCTGACCCTGTTTTACTATTTTGCTCATATCTCGAGCTACGAGTGTCGGATGGAGCTATTCTTTAGCTTTTTAAAATGTTGACCTTGATGTTAGAATTTTGAATCACTTCATTTGATTCATTTTTGAGGCCGTAATGGTTGGTTAAATGTGACTGTATGCTTTGAACTTTGGTACGCCACAACGACATATTTCAAAATGTCGTAGTTTACTCCTCGAAACATGTAATTTGGTTCCATTTGTTCTTATGAATTATTTTAGGTCCAAATCTTGTCTTTATACTTGGAAATTACTATTTTACCCCTGAAATTACTATTTTACCCTTGAGTGAACACGTGTTTCTAAATGGTCTGTTTAAGGTGTCGTTGGAGTTGTTCCACTTCTATTTCAATCCCGAGGGATCTTGTTGACGTCTTTTAGGCGTGAAATGATGTTTTTATCCTTGTGTGGGTGTTTGATGACTATAGGTCATTTGTTTTCATTCTTTTCACTTCGTTTTGGTTTTCGGCAACCTTTGTGACTTCCCATAGGTTAAAGTGACTGTTTTAACCTTGTGTTGGGTTTACGGATATCGGTTAGTGACATGTGATGTGATTGATAGTATGAGTTGATATTGATTTGAGGTTTTGGAGCTTAGTATGCTCGTGATCTATAAAGTGTGATTGTTATCATTGTTGGAGTGTATGATTAGGAGTGTTACTCCCGTGATTTGGTGATAGTGTTGTGTTGATTGTCAGTGTGGGACTGGTGGGTATGAGTCGTAGTGATCTATGAGGTGGTCTATACTACGTGACTTGTATTGTTTGTGTATCTCTCTATATATACGTGTATATATATATGTGTGTGAGTTATTATACGTTGTTGTGCTATGCTTTCACTATGTGCTAGTTGCCCTATTTGTTAATGCATGGTAGGGGACTAGGGGGATGAGTTTTCGAGGTCTCGTATTGGTGTGAGTGCCATGTGGGACATTTGACTGACGTATAGTAGATGCATGTACACTGGTTGAGATAACGCCTATTTATAAAATCCACCTCATGATGCCTACACAAGGCATCTAACCATCAAGCCCTTTAACGACTCAAGAAAAGGGAAACCAAGACTTAGGTTATACACCACCAAATCACCAATGAAGTTGATACTCCTCGTACGCACCACCCACTCAAAGTGTACTAAAGCAACAAGTAACATGCGACACAAGGAAACATGGGAAAAAGAACTATCTGTACTAATCAAAATCCCACCACAAAGGAAATGTACCTCTCACTATAGAAGGTCCTGCTACACTATCTACTGTTGTGATCGCATAAGCACAGCCCTGAGAACGTGGCGCCTGCTAGATAGTAGATGTAGATGTCATGGCCTGAGAACCCTGGGCTACTGGTGATGGCTATTGTGGTGCTCTATACCCTGACTGACCTACTAGCTGGGTAGCCCTAAACTGCTTCCCAGTCCCGCTCATAGGAGTACCACCGCTCAGTCCCTGATGGCAATACTTGGCAATGTGGCCCTGCTGTTCACACTGGAAACAGCCCTTGGTACGCACTGAACCACCAATCTGTCCATGCCAACGAGATGGACAATCTGGCCTCTAGTGCCCTGGCTGATTCCAATGAAAACAAACAATCTCCAAGCGAGTGAAACCCGAAGATGCCCTAGAATAAAGTGCATACTGTCCTTAACGCTATTGATGTGGCTATTGCTGCTGCTGAACTGCAGCAATATGAGCACTCCTCCTCAAACATTTCCTAGGACCCTGCTCAAACATTTCCTAGGCTGTGATAGTTACAATTCCTTTCTCCTACGAGGCTTCGATGAGCTCACCCCGGCGTTCTTTTGCCTGACATCCCAAACGCCAGCTTGCAGGAAAGGTTTCAGCTACAGACAACATGGGGTGGAATGACACTTTCTTTTGTTTCCTCATTACAGGATGGCTCGTGGCACGGATGTTGTTGCGGGATTTGGGACATTAATACGTAGAGTTATTCCTTTTGATTTCCTTTATTTGTCCCCTGTATTGGGACTATTGTTGTATATTTTCGTGGGAGCCAGTCTGTTGGCATATCCATTCCTTGTATTGGCATGGTTGTATCGTTGTATAGATGTATTCTTTTGGCACCTTGATGTGCCTTGTGTATCATTTTGTTTAGCTTCCGCTTGGTTTTGGTATAAAATTATTGTTATTAAGAATATTCCATTCGTTTCTTGATATTGATATTTTTAATTGGTCGCTCATTTTATGGATCATGCCCGCAGAATCCTCGGATGTCCCGGCTCGGGAGTCTTTGGAAATTCGGGGCGTGATAGATTGTTACTTCCCCACCTCTTCTATGCGTCTCTCTTTGTTCTCCTTCTATAGGTCGACTGATAGAAAAACCTAGTATTGTATTAGGGTTTTTTTTATTATATAAATATATTTATTTAATCTTTCCAATGGACCCAAAAATATATAATAGGCCATTATTACTTATATAGTAGTCCATTGGCTAATAAGACAATCTAACTGATTTATAATTAATTAATTAAATATATCCAATTTAAATAAACAAAATAACGAGGTATTACAACTAGGGTTTTCATCACTCCACTACTAACCGTATAATATAGTTCATCAATGAAACAATTGTAAGAGGGCGATCCATAATTGTGAATCAGGTCGTACCGCAAATAGCTAAATACAACCCCAAAAATAATTACCATCAACCGGATTGCGACAACCTATCTCATGACTGACCAAACTAGTTCATGTCAATTATATTACTTTAATCTACTCCTAATGCATGAAAATAAACTAAAGCATTTCTCTATTAAATCGCCAAGGCACGACCTGTGTCAACCTAGGGTTTCAAGTTTCATTACCGCCATTATGTACAAACCATAGATTAAGCATTCAAGTTCGTACTTAAATTGAATGATTATGGTTGAGTAAAATACTACATTCATTCCATCTAAGACAAGATTTTAGAACAAGCATAGAATTTTATATTGAAAATCAAAACGATCTCTTAACTACTATAATCATCACAATATGGTCAACAATTTCCCCTCGTTACAATTGAAAATAATGAAAAACTACATTATTTGGCTAGGGTTTGATAGAAAACCTTAGATACCGAGTTAGTTGGCCATGGTGGGAGGTGACTACATCATTGAAACACTCTCCATGGCCTTATTCTCTAGATCTCTAGGTCTGAATATGGCTCTCAACAATAGCACTTCTGAATATGAACATGAGAAAACTCAATGAACCAGCAAACTGAACGACCCCCCACCTCTTATATGTAGCTCGATATTTATAAACAAGCTGAGGGAAATCCTAATGGTCACTCTTTTTGGTAATTTCACCCTAAAACTAATAAGAACCCTAAGTTCAGATAAATATGTGTGTATATAAAAGTATGTAGAAGACTAAAGTAGTAGATGTATCATGGACTTGAAATAAGGACTAAACAGGCAAAACCATGCAGAAAATCTCCAAACTTTGCCTCACTTACGCTCTAAGCGTAGGACCCTACGCTCCAAGCCTAGGAAGGAAACATAACTTAGCTTCTTCAAGCGTAGGTAGGAAGTATAAAAGTACATTTTCTCGCCACTTTTTGATTCTGAAAGCATAAGGATTTTGGTGAACACTACGTTTCTCCGCAATTGAGCCAAAATGACCATCTTGAACCCAGGATACTTTTTGCTTGAAGTGATGGCTTCGGGAAATGATGATTTTGCCCTCTGAGAGCCATTTTTGCTTGGAAACACCTCATTGACTCTTCTCTTGGATATAAACGAACATGAACTTTGGTTAATTCACCGAAGTTAGCTATGTTTCTTCATTAAACACCGGAAACATGCTTAAACACACAAACGATGTAAAAAAACCAAATAATGGAATGTAGAGACGTAACTATAATGAGTTAAGCGGTCAAAATCTCTAACATTTGACACCTATCAAGCGGCTAAACCGGTATCTAGGGTTTTTGACAAAACCCTAGCCAAGTAATGTAAATGGTATTTATTTTTATTGTAACAAGGGGAAACAGAACACCTCGTATGTGATGATTGTGTGGATTGAGTGAACGAATTCGATTCTATATAATATATTATATTTATTCTATGTCTTATCTTAGCTTGAATGAATATTCTATCTTGCACACTATGTTTTCTCTTAAGGTTATAACTATGACATTAAAATTATGGTTATCCCAGAATGGTACTTAATGAACATGAATATCTAGGTTTGGACAGTTTATACTAAGGAGAGGTAACAAATGCATTTTTAGTTTAATTTATTGCTTTGTAGGAGTAGTTTAGAGTAACGTAGTATCATGCACAAGTTACGCTCATTCCGAAGATAGGTTGTAGCCGATTCGGATGGATTGTATCCCTTTAGGGATTAGGGTTTGCTAGTAACGAATTTGATCTGATTCACATTCGTTGGATCACCCTTTTACAATGATTTAAACATATGTCTATGTTATGAGGTTAGTGGTGGTGTTAGAACTACCCTAGATTCTTTATCTATTGATTTTGATCCAAATTATCCAATTTCATTATTTATTAAAGTAGTTATAGAAAATAAAATAAATCAATATATACCTTCATAATTAAATTAGAGTAATTCAAAGGAATACAAGATACGACTTAGTCATGTGGATTCGATAACCCTATCATATGTATATCATACTACAATACGATTCATGTACTTGCGATACGTAAAATACCTTGCTCGCATAAGGTCCTTATCTTAACCATTATTATTACGACCTTGCGGGTGACAACAAATTTTAAGTCTGAAAATTATGATATAGGGATGGATTGTTCCAACCCTGTTTTGTTACAGATCGTCCCGTGTATTTGATCTTCTTTATTGAGTGTGTATATCCTCTTGAGTAGTAGGGACGACAACTTTTCAGTCCGGAAATTGTGATATAGGGACAAGAGGACTGACCTAGGATTAGTAGCATGTACCTTGGGTGGATTGTACCACTTGAATGACTAGGATTGAGGCGGTGACGCTTCCTCTAATGGGCTAGTGAGATCACCCCATTGTTTAAAAAAACATTAGGTGATATATGGTGCTTTGTTCGCCCTTTTGTACTTATGGAGGCGGACCACATTATTTTGTAGAGCATAGATATGACACATATCCATATGCTTCCGTTTTTGTATACTTGTAACTGAAATGATGAAAATTCTATTCTTTTTCCGGCTAGCATGTTAGTCGGGTAGTTTATATTTGATGTACATCCTTTGGAGCACTACGCGTGGGTACTTTATTCTTTTGGTGCACCGCGGTGCCGAGAATGTAAAACTACTTTTTTTTGTGAAAATCGTAACATGTATTGCCCTAGGGCATTTTGAATGATGAATCTCTTGAATTGTTTCATTTGGTAGTGATAGAATTGTTTTAGTTATCATTGATTTTATTAAGTGTATTCCCAGAAACGACATTTTTCTCGGTTTAGAATCGAACCTTTTCGGTTTCCAAACAAAAACCCATTTTCGCTCACCCCCGTGATCTCGACTAAAGTTCGAGTTTTGGAAATGGTTTTCAATTCATTTTGTAAAATATTTTAACCTTTGGAAGTTAGTGATATTCAAAAAGGAGACCGGGGGCAAGACGGATGATTTTGATAAAATTTTAAAAAATGATTTTTAGCATTTTGAAAAAATTGCCATGCAGTAGCTCAATATCTCCGTGCTGTGGAATTTTATTTCTCAAAACTCTCGGTCCTTTTTCCACTCTTTCCCATTAGTGGCATCACTGGCAGCCAAGTTTGAGACCTCGGTAGAATACCCGAGAGCTCGAGTTTTTGTTCGAGATCTCGACTTTCTCCTGGAATTCTATTTCCATTTTCTATCTTCTGCTTTCATTTTTTTTAATGACGCTTGTGTATAATTATACCATGTATTTATACTTTAACGTCACCCTTGGAGTTTTAGTATCTTGGAAATGAGGCCTTGGGATTTTGGGGAGTGACAACTGCTGTCACGCCCATAAAATCCTAAGACTCCTGAACTGGGACATCCGAGGACTTCGGGGTGTGAACCATACAATGAGTGACCAACTAAGAATATCAACATCAATAAAGCGAATGGAACAATGCTAATAACAATGATTCCATACAACTGAGCGGAAACGAATACCAAAATAATACACAAGGCACATAGAGATGCCGAATAAAATATACCTGAACCATGATACAATGATACATAATGCATGGAAGGGATACACCAATAAACTAGCTCCCAAGAGATAACAGTAATAGTCCCAAAGAAGGGGACAAAATAAAGGAAAACTAGTAGAAACAACTCTACGCATAAATGTCTCTGTCCCGCAATAGCACCCGCGAACACGAGCTAAATTACAAGAAGAACCTGCAACCTGCAACCGGGGAAGGGGAAAATGGTAAGCACGACGACCCAGTAAGAGAAACCCTAACAACCACATCCCTCGACCGTCCAAGTATTGCTAACTAACCCTTCTACATGCATCAATCCTAGGTCGGTCAGTCATCCCACATGGTACTCACACCAATACGAGACCCCTGTAACAAATCCCTCAAGTCCCTTACTATACATCAATAGATTGGGCAACTAGCACATAATGGAACCATATCATAATAATGCATGGCATACTCACACCTATATATATATACATATACATTTATAGAGACAACAAATAAGTACAGGACACATAGTGCGGATCATGCAAGAGATCACTATGACTCGTACCTATCAATCCAACACTAGCAGTCTACACTACGCCTACCACCAAACCATGAGAGATTCATAAACCACCCCCTAAATCCACAAGAAAAAGTATACTCAATTCCTAGAACACAAGCATGACTATGCTCCCAACAATTACATCACTATCAATACATCCATAGAGAGATATCCGTTATCACATCAATGTCACTAATCACATTACCACATTAATCTTGTAACACTATCCATAAGAAGGTAAATCCAATCACCAACGCTCTCACTATAGATGAGGAAAGCTATCCAATCAACAACAGAAAACACATGAACATTACTCTCATGAACAACCACATAAGAGTCACAAACCAAAGGAAGGGAAAAGAGGTCCCAATGCAAAACAACGGATAACAGAATTAAAATGTCAAGCTGAAATACATCCAATAATGACTAGGAAAGCACCCGGACAAAAGAAACCAAATGCGGAAAGCTGAGAGTAAAAGTCATAAATCATGAGTCTTGAGGACTCAATAGTTTTAAGAAAAAATGTTTTAATCTCGGTCCAATCCATTCGACATATATAACCCTAACATATGCAAGAACCTAGAACACCTAGTTAGAGGTATCAAGGCAAACACGAAAGGAAAGAAGGTATGAAATGATCATAACAAGATAATACATTTTCAAACCAACCAAAACAACAACACGGGGATTCCTATAATGTCTAAGAGGACAATGAAGGAAGAATAACGCATTGGATCGACGGAACACAACCCTCCATTTCCAACCCCATAAAATCAAATGACAACACAAATATTCCTATAACGTCCAAGATGACAATGAAGGGAGAATAATGCATTGGATCCACGGAACACAACCATCCGTTTCCAACCCCATGAAATTAAATGACAACACAAGGAAGATGTTTGGCACCACGTCGCAACCAACAACAGAGCGATATACAAGTCATAAACATGTGCTAAGGTATGAAGGAGAATGAATAAAATGCTCAAGAGAATGAACGAAGCATGATAAATTGTTGAGAGTAAAATTTCTAAAGTTGTGGAGAGTAAGATTGCTAAACCAAATGAGAAGAGTAAAGTTAAATTGCCTCCTTATGGTGTTAAAACTAGAAGTGGGTTGAGTGGTTCTTATTCTGCTTTGGGAGGAGCTAATGCTTAAGAGTTTTTTTCTTTGGTTTGTACATATCTTTTTTCCATGTTTTTTGTTATTTGGAATGTTAGGGGTTTAAATTCCCCAGATAAGCAAAATGAGGTTAGTTTGATGGTGAAGAGGCATAAGTTATCTCTCTTTTGTATGGTGGAAACTAAGGTTAAGGAGAATAAAGCTTTTAGGATTCTTAATAATGTGGTTAGGGGTTGGAGCTTCTTAACTAATTATGATCATGCTGTTCATAGGAGGATATGGGTCTGCTGTGATCTATCCAAGTATCATATCACTAAGATTATGGACTCTGATCAAGTTGTTCTTTGTTCCATATAGACTATTGATGATTCTTTTCAATGCATTGGAGGTTTTATTTTATGCTCAGAATGATGTTATTGGTAGAAGAGGACTTTGGAGAGATATCTTGCAACTTTCTAATACCTATTGTAATTCTCCCCTCCTTCTTGCTGGGGATTTTAATGCTTTGAGGTATTCTCATGAAAGATTTGGTGGTTAAAGTTTTTGGGATTCTAGTATGAGGGAATTTAGTGAGTGCCTTATTGAGGCATCCTTGTTAGATTTAAAGTAGTCAGGGGTGAGATTCACATGGTCCAATGGTTCTATTTTTAGGAAGATTGATAGGGCTCTTGTGAATGAGTGTTGGAATTTGGCTTTCCCAACTTCCGAAGTAGTGTTTGAGCCAAGGGAAGTTTCTGATCATGCCCTTATCCTTATCAAGATTCACCATGGGATTCAAAGAAAAGGTGCCCCTTACAGATTTAACAATCATTTTGTCAAGCATCCCTAATTCATGGAGTTGGTTAAGAGAGTTTGGAATATTAACATCCCTGGTACCTTTATGCTCAAGATTTCTCAAAACCTCAAATTGTTAAAGCAAGAGTTAAAGAGATTAAATTTTAGTAGTTACAATGATTTATCTACTAAAGTGGCTACGGTCAGGGAGAAGTTGACTTCTATTCAGATTCAACTAGATGCTGATCCTGGGAATGAGGCAATGCATTCTCAAGAAAGATCTTGTTTGTCATCTTATCTCCATTTGTCTAAAGGTGAGGAATCCCAAAACAGGTAGAGGTCTAGAATTCATTGGCTACAATTGGGGGATAATAATACATCTTGTTTTCATAGATTTGCAAGCTACATGAAGAAATTTAATTATATTATTTCTATAACTTCCAGAACTGAGAAAAGATTGGATGAGCCTACTGTGGTGCAGGGTGAGATTATCATTTTCTTTGAAGATCTCTTGCATGATAGAGATTTCGCTCAAATGCTAGATTTGAGTCCATTTGTGCATCAACCTTTTCTTTGGATCATTTTCAAGATTTGTCTAAGCTTGTTACTACTAAGGAAATTAGGAATGCTATATTTTCTATGAAGGAAGGAAAGGCCCCATGTAGTGATGGATATAATGCATTTTTATACAAGAAAACATGGAGTATTATTGGTGAGATGTTACTAAAGTTGTTCAGGTTTTCTTTTATACTGGCTACCTTTTTAAGGAGATCAATTCTACTGTCATTACTTTGGTTCCCAATATTGAAGCTCCAAATCTAGTATTTGATTATAGACCTATCTCACTATATTCTACATTATATAAATGTACTACTAAGATTATTGCTACTAGGCTTAAACCTTGCCTAAAGGACTATGTGAGCTTGAACCAAGGGGCATTCATTGCTATAAGTATTACTGACAACATCCTTCTGGCTTCAAAATTGTTTAAGGATTATCATAAGAATGATGGTGATCCTAGGATTGCTATAAAGGTAGACCTCACAAAATAATTTGATACTCTATCATGGAGTTTCTTAAGGGCTGCTCTCATTGCTTTTCAGGTCCCTAATCATTTGATAAATCTCATTGTGACTTGTATTTCATCTCTTATGTTCTCTGTCAATATTAATGGTGCTTATAAGGGCTATTTTAAGAGCTCTAGAGGCATTATTCAAGGTGATCCTCTCTCTCCCTATTTATTTGTTTTTGGAATGGAGATGCACACTTGAATGCTTGCTAAGGAGGTTGATAATAACTGAGGCTTCAACTATTACTTGAAATGTCATCCTGAACAAATTAATAACTTATGGTTTGCAGATGATTTGCTTTTCTTCTCAGCTGGGGAATTAAATTATATGGATTGCATCAGGTCCACTTTGGAGAAATTTGGGTAACTTTCTGGTCTTTTTCCTAATAATGCAAAACGCACTCTTTTCCATACTAGAGTTCCTCCCATTCTCTTATTTAGATCAAGTCAAGGATTAATGTCCAATAGGTTTTTTCCCAGTGAGATACTTGGGTGTTCCTCTTCTTTCATCCAAGTTAGGGAAGGATGATTCTGATATGTTGGTTGCTAAAATATCTACGAAAATATCCAGCTGGTCTAGTAAATTTATTTCTTTTGGAGGGAGATTTCAATTGGTAAAAGTTGTGCTATTTTCTTCACAGGTTTATTGGGCTTCAACCTTCATTTTGCAAAAGTTTGTTATTCATGATTTAACTGCTCTTCTTAGGAAGTTTTTATGGACAGGCTCAAAAATGTGTAAAGGAAGTTGTAAAGTTGCTTGTAGAAGGGTTTGTGCTCAATTTTATGAAGGGGGTCTTGATATTAAAGATCTTGAGGAATGGAATAATGCTGCAATGGTAAAACAGAGTGGAAAATCTTGCATCCAGAATCTGCTACTATTTGGTCCTCTTGGATTAAATCCAACTTAATAAAGAACAATAACTTTTGTGAGTTTGGTGAGCCTCAACATTGTACTTGGATTTGGAAGAAACTTCTCATGTTAAGGCCTCTTGTTAGAAATGCTTTCAAGATTGTTATTGGTGATGGTAGGTCAACTTCTTTATGGTACGAAAATTGGCATCCACAAGGACCTCTAAATGGAATCTGCCCTGCTAAGATCATTAGGTCTTCAGGCATTGGAACTATTGCTATTGTGACTAGGTTAATAAGTGCCTCAAGTTGGCATTTATCTACTATTAACTCTCAATTCTGGCTTGATTTCAAGGCTGCATTTCCTCAAAATGTTCTACATAATATATCAAGAAAGGATCAATTGGTTTGGGGTCCTTCAAATGGTATATTCTCTAATAACTCAGCTTGGGAAATGTTGAGGCAAAAATTTGATAAGGTAAATTGGAAGAGTCTATTTAGGTTTATTCATTGTGTGCCAAAGCACTCTTTCCTTGTTTAGGTGGTTTACTTGGATAGGCTTCCTACTTTATATTTTCTTCTATCTATTGGCATTGTGCTACAAGCTTCTTGTATATTCTGTGGTTTAAGGCAAGAGGATAGGGACAATTTATTGTTTCATTGTAGCTTCACTTCTAGACTTTGGAAGTCTGTAGTGCATGAAATTACCTAGACGATTAATGAAACTAGCCTAGAGGGGGGTGAATAGGCTTTCAGTCAATTTTACAATCAATTAAACTTATCTAGCGGAAATTCAATTTTAATCAATCACAAACCCTAATTTTCGAATCAAATAAATCAAGAAATTATGAATATAAGTGCAAAAAATAAATCATGAGAAGACACAAAGATTTTTACGTAAAAAACCTTGGAAAGACTACAAGTAAAAACCATGGATACACTCGGGTATCGATGCACTATAAATCAGAGAATTGGTACAGATTCTATGAAAATAGAACTTATAACCGCTATAATTTGTTGTTCTTCACTCAACGTCTGAAAGTCTAGATCCACTCGCACTCCACGAAGCTTTTGCTCCAATCTCTGTACTCAGAAGGCTCCGCTTCTCAATGGATCAAATCACCACGAAGCCTCCTGCTTCGATTTTTGCACTCAGACGGCTTCGCTTCTCAAAATGGATCAAAGCAACCAAGTTACAATCAGCGGTGTGTAGAGTTTTTAGAATATAGGTCATTCAGTGGTGCATAATATTGTCGATGTAGAAGCACAATAGAATCAACTCTAAAACAAAAGAGAACCAGAAGATATAGAATCAATCGACGTTTTTCTCTCTTTATCTCTATCTCTTTAGAATAATATGAATTTGTAGAAAACTTGTAGAGATCTCTCAATGGCTCAAAGGCTGCCTCACATCTGTAGAAGACCTTGGTATTTATAAACCATAGCTGAAGGAAACCCTAAGTTTGCACTTTCTCGTAATTTCACATCCAACTGAACAAATGTATATTATGTGTATTGCACGTATACCAAGATGTAGGAGTCGTAGATGCATCATAGAATAAAAAACAGGGTAGAATTGACATTGCAACACTTTCTAGCCATTTTTTGCTATAATTGTAGTTGTAGGATAGGCGTAGCCTCAGGCGTCGCATAAGCGTTATCCACTTTCTAGCCATTTTTTGCTTCTATGGGTGTAGGCTTGAGCATAGGCTTTTTCATGAAAATCACTTTTCTCCGTAACTGTGCCCAAATGAATCCCCAAGACTTTTTGGTTAAATTGACGACTTTGGGAAATACCGTTTTTGTCCTCCAGGAGACATTTTAACTCAATAGACTCACTTATGCTTTTCACTTGTATTCTTAACTATTTGAATCTTTGATTTCGCCTTTATCGAAGCTTGTAGATGTCGTTGAAACCAAAATGACCTATCTAACACTCAACATGGTTTTTGTCTAGAACATGCCATAAATAAATAATACTTAAAAGTGTTCTTACAATCTTCCCCTTAACATTTCTGAGGCAAAACTATGTTTTACAATATATCCTCACAAATAACAACATAACATCTATACCTATGAACCCACACCGAAAAACATAGATATAAACGTCACCTTGCTTAAATGACGGTCTACCAATCCTGTAAGCACAACACTAAACAAACCATTAAACGTAAGTATGGAAAAACATATATAATCAATATAAAGATCATAATAATAACATAACAACAATGCAAGCATAATGATCATCATAGACACTCTTTCCTTCTCCCCATGAGAATGTACTTCCCCTTACTAAAAACTTATCCCTCTCTAAACCAAACAATCAATCTCTCCCCCTTACTAAATACATCTCCCCCTTTTTGTCACTGAAATGACAAGAAAAAATATATCAATCAAAACATAGGGAAAAAATAACAAATGAGACACTAGAGAGTCCAAGACCAAGCACTAAATATAATGATAAAATACTCTATAAGATTATATCCAGATTCTCGAGTACCAAATATCTCTACAATGCATGACCCTAAAACTAAATATATGAATACAAAATGTCATGAATAAAATAATACAAAAACAAAACAAAAAATATTTTTGTATTTTGAAATATGTGAGCAAGACAGTATAGACAACAAGCTAATCATTAACACATCATATTCTCATATCTAACTCAACCATTATACCCACGATTGTGAAGAAAATCAGCACACATGCCTTATAGACTTAAGAATGCACAAGTCAAGTTTTACAAAAATATATATATAAATTCTCATGTGCAAGCACTAAGGTAATATGAAAACAATACACACTAATTCTGATAATCTCCTCGCCAACCGTAATGATAATTCAGTCCAAGATCCAAACTAGAAGTATGATCATTAACTTAAACCTTATTTCTTGATAAAATAATACACCATTCTACTTTCTCTTTGACACAATTTATTCTTTTCAACTTTTTATCCTTGTCCCTTCTTGTCTTTCTAAGCTCCGGACTTTCCATCGAGGATTTTTAGACCCGTCCAACTAGGCCCGAGCTTCTTCCTTGGGATTTTATGCTCATTAGTCTTCTCCCTTTTTAACACGAACTCTCAATGCTTACTGAGGCAAGAGGCCTGGTTACTCAGATCGAAGAACTACTTTTTGCATTTCTATATTTTAATTATCTCATTATTTTCTCCTTCAACATCACCACAACATTTATATGCACACAAAAGGTATTTAAAAACAAAGATCAATCTAATTTAACTCATAAACTTACATATCACTTCGGGTTAAATGAAACAGACTAACAGTCTTAGCAGGCATTATGAACATCTCTGAAGTAAAACAAACACCTAAGATTATAGTTTTTCAACAAAAAATAATCATGCCAAGTGAACATCCAAAAATCTTAGGTCAGGCTGATACCTCTACTTCCCATATGTATAATTCGATAAGTAAATATGAGAATAGAGTAAAATATGACAACTTTTATACTCTACCAAAGCTCATCATTTAAAAAAAATTATTTTATTTAAATGCATGCATGAATATAATACAAATGAATAATTATCTATCGATTCTAGGAAAATAATGCAATATTCTCCTAGAATGATGGATAAGAAGATATCTATTATAAAGAAAGCATATCAATAGATTTCCTAAGACTAACATGCTTTTGAAAATCTAATGGTTTTGTAAATATATTTGCCAACTGAGAATCTGTAGATATAAACTCTAGAACCACTATACCATCTTCAACAAGATCCCGAATGAAATGATGTGGAATATCTATATGTTTTGTTATAGAGTGTTGAACATTAATTTTAGAAATATTTATCGCACTCGTGTAATCACAAAACACGATCATCATGCCTTGTGTAAAACCATAATCCTGAAACATTTGTCTCATCCACAACACTTGAGTACAACGACTACCAACTGCTATATACTCAGCCTTGATAGTGGAAAGGGAAACACAATTTTGCTTCTTGTTATTCCAAGCAACTAAGCAATTACCAATATAAAAACACCCTTCAGTGGTACTTTTTCTATCATCAACATTACTGACCCAATCAACATCAGAAAAAGATGCAATTTAAGTGTTAGTCTTTGATGGATACCATAATCCATAATTCACTATCCACTTAACATACTTGATAATCCTTTTTACTACAGTAATATGAGACTCCTTAGGACTTGCCTGGTAACGTGCACACAAACCAACACTAAAAGCTATGTCAGGTCAACTAGTAGTCAAGTACAACAAACTTCCAATCATACTCCTATAAAGTGTAGGATCGACATCATTGCCTTTAGTATCTATGTTAAGCTTGACACTAGTACTCATGGGAGTTCGAGCATCCTTAGCCTTTTCCAAACCAAACTTCTTCACCAACTCCAAAGCGTAACGAGTTTGAGAAATAAAAATCCCATCACTCAACTGTTTAATCTGAAGCCCAAGAAAGAAGTTTAATTTACCAATCATGCTCATCTCAAATTCATGTGTCATTTGATCTCCAAAATAATGAGCAAGTTTATTATAAGTGGAACCAAACACAATATCATCAACATATATTAGAGCAACAACTGTATCACTCTCAATTTTCTGAATATATAGTGTTTTGTCCACTCCCTCTCGAATAAATCTTGTTCCCAACAGGTAGTCGGTCAATCTTTCATGCCAAGCTCTAGGTGTTTGCTTTAACTTATACAGAGCCTTTTTAAGCTTGTACACATGACAAGGACAATGAGGATCTTCAAATCCTTTCAGCTGTTCCACACATACCTCCTCATGGAGAATGCCATTTGAAAATGCACTATTTACATCCATTTGATACAACTTGAATCCAATATGACATGCCATAACAAATAAAATTTGAATAGATTCAAGCCTAGCCACAAGAGTAAAAGTATCATCAGAGTCTATATTCTCTAACTGAGTATAACCTTGAGCAACAAGCCTAACCTTATTCCTAACAACTGTACCATTTTCATCCTTATTATTCTTGAATATCTATTTGGTACCAATCACATTTAACTATTTTGGTCTAGGCACAAGATACCACACATCATTCTTAACAAACTACTGAAGTTCTTCTTGCATAGCATTTATCAACTCACTATCTTGAAAAACGTCTTTAACATTTTTAGGTTCCAAGGAAGATGTATATCATGCATACGAGACATCATTCCTTGCCTTTCTATAGGTCACCTTCATCTGATCAACCGATCCTATGACATTATCCAAAGGATGGTACAATTTTACTATTGCAGATGGTTCTTTAGAAAGAGTACCCTGAACATCATAAATCCGATCATGCGATTTGTTAGTCACTAATTGACCCTAGAGGGGGGGTGAATAGGGAGTTCAAAAATTATTTCTAACTCTTTTCAAAAGTAAAACAAGTTATAACAATTATATAATTACTTCAATGGTCAAGTGAATGATTCAATTCAATTGGTTTCGGGGAAGGTTGTGTTCATTTAACATGGTTCTAGCCATCTCTTGTAGAGACTTATTCTTTCTTTCCACTACACCATTTTGTTGAGGGGTTCTAGGGGCCGAGAGATCATGAGATACACCGAGGTCATCACATAATTTCTTTAAGTCTTGATTTTTAAATTCTCTACCTCTATCACTTCTAATTTTCTTGATTTTCAAAACTTTTTCATTTTGAATGATACTATAAAATTTATCAAGAATGAAGTGAGTTTCATTTTTATGAGCAAGAAAGTGAACTCAAGTATATCTAGAGTAGTGATTGACTATAACAAGTACATAGAGTTTCCCGACTAAGCTAGCCATTCTCTCCAGACCAAAAAAATTCATGTGAAGTAGCTCTAATGGTCTAGAAGTGGTAATGTATTTCTTTCTCTTGAAAGAGGACTTTACTTGCTTGCCTTTTTGACATGCTCTACATATTTTATCTTTCGAAAATTTAGTATTTGGGAGCCCTTTGACTAAATCATTTTTGGATAAACAATGAATGAGGTCCATGCTAGCATGTCCTAGACGTCTATGCCATAACCAACTATTTTCGCTAGATGTGACAAAACATTTAACATCTTGTTCATACAATTCACATAGCAACAAAGTATACAAATTTCCATTTCTTTTGACATTGAACATTTGCTTCCCATCTTTCTCGATTATGCATGCATTTATCCTAAAGATAACATCATAACCCTTGTCACACAATTAATTAATGCTAAACAAATTATGCTTCAAACCATCAACTAATAGCACATCATCAATAGAGAGAGAAGAGGATATTCCAATGGAGCCAATCCCTATAATTTTGCCATTAGAGTTGTCTCCAAAAGTTACGTTTCCTCCTTCATAGGGTTTTAGACAAATGAACTTTGATTTATCTTCCATCATATGCCTTGAGCATCTGCTATCAAGAAACCATTTTTCCTTTGATGCGATTTTCAAGCATACCTACAAAATGAGTTCATGTAACTTTCAGTGGTACCCAATCTGTTTTGGGTCCATTTTGGTTAGATAAAGATGCAATGGTTCCTTTTGGAACCCAAATAATTTTTGTTACGCCATTTTATTTTCTATGTACACATGCAATAGTTCCTTTCGGAACCCAAACCATTTTTTTCATAATTTATTCTTTCTATGAAGGCATGCATTAGCTTTGTGTCCCTTTCTATTATAAAAGTAGCAAGTAACATGTTTATGATCATTTGAAGATGTATGAGAAGATTGTCTTTTAAATGTATGACTAAATATTTTTCTCTTTTTCAAAATAAGAGCATCTTTGTCAAATGCATCATATCCTAAACCACATTTATCAAATGATCCTCTTTGTCTTCCTAACATAATACTAAGGTTCTCTTTTCCTTTGGTAAATTTAGCTAAGACATTTATTTGATCATCTATAGTATTTTTCAACCAATCATTTTCCTTTTCTAGCTCAATGCTTTTGTCATTGTTTGAAGTTTCTAAGTTGGAACTAGTAGAGCTACATGAAGATTTGGCTTTCTTTAGAAGAATATGTTTTCTAGCTAATTTCTCAAATTCATCATGTAAATCTTCAAACGCATTTTCCAATTCATTATAATCAAGGAGAAGTTTATCATACAATAATTTAGATTTATCTAATGCATATGAATTTAAATGTACCTCTTCTTCATTTGACATGAGACAAATGTTTTCCGTTTCCTCGCCATTTTCCTCCTCATCCGAGTCGCATGAGTCATAGTCATCCTATGTGGCATTCATAGCCATCTTGTTTGGCCTTTTCTCATTCTCCTTTTTGAGGTTGAAGCAATCACTTTTGTAGTGTCCCGGCTTTCCACAATTCAAACACGTTGGAGGTTCTCTTTTACTAGGCTCGCCTTTTGGTTCGATTCTCCTCATGAATCTTCCTCCATTGGATTTCTTTCTTTGAAGGAATTTCTTGAATTTTTTGGTGAACAAAGCAATGTCCTCATCCACTTCTTCTTCACTTAGCTCATTTGCTTCATTTTTGGTAGAGGCTTGCAAAGCTATACCTTTTCTTGGCTTGATGTCGTCTTCACAAGATTTCAACATAATTTCCCAAGTGAGTAGAGAGCCGAAAATCTCATCAAGACTCACGGTGTTGAGATCATGAGCTTCTTTGATTGTTGTTACCTTTGCATCTTATTTGGTCGAAAGACTTCTAAGCACTTTGCATGACGCAACGGATCTAGGAACAATTATACCAAGATGCTTTAGTCCATTCAAAATATTTGTAAAACGAGATATCATAGAATTTACATTTTCATCATCTTTCATAGCAAATAATTCATATTCATGCATGAGTATGTCAATTTTGGATTCATGTACTTGAGAGTTACCTTCATAAGTCACCTCAAGCTTATCCCATATTTCTTTAGCCGTTGACCAAGTAGATGGACAATTAAATTCATTTGGACTCAATGCACAATTTAAATTAACTTTGGCTTTAGCATTGTATGACATGAGCTTACGGTCATCGTTATCCCACTCATTTGTTAATTTTGGAACGGTTTTTCCATCAACGACTTTGGTTAATACAAATGGTCCTTCAAGGAATACTTGCCATATTTGATAGTCAATACCTTGAAGAAAATCTATCATTCTAGTCTTCCAATAGCTATAGTTTGATCCATCAAACCATGGTGGTCTATTATTAGATTGTCCTTCAACGTGAGTGACTAAATTTGAGGCCATGATCGTTCTCTAAGACAGTTAACTCTAGAAATAATAGAGATTAGGCTTTGATACCAATTGTTAGTCACTAATTGACCCTAGAGAGGGGGTGAATAGGGTGTTCAAAAATTATTTCTAACTCTTTTTGAAAGTAAAACAAATTATAACAATTATACAATTACTTTAATGGTCAAGTGAATGATTCAATTCAATTGGTCTAATAAATTATCAGAAGACTAATTTAGCATACAAAATATTGAGGTAAATATAGTATGCAAAATAATGAAGTAAAGAGGAAGAGATAGAGAGATTGACACTGTAATTTTTTATAAGGTTCGATAACTCCTAGTCCTCGGCTCAAAAACCCCTTCTTGAGACTTTTCCCAATCCTTCCACTATGGCCCTTCCTTCACAGGTGGAATGGCAAACCTTTACAACACAAGCCTCACGAGCTTGCCTCACAATCAAGAGAACAATCCTCTCTTGAAAAATCGTTGGACTTCACTTGTCCGAGATCACAAAATTCGTATGTAATCAATTGAATCACTCAAGAATAAAAACACTCAAAACCCAAAGGTTTTTATGGAAGATAAATCAATATAAGCTCAAGTGTTTTTGGTGATTTCTCAATAGCTCTAGATATTTATTCTCAAAGGATATATCAGTGAATAATGTTTGGAGAATAAGAAGAAATACTAGAGTTTGAAACTTCTGAGATTTTTGTTTGCTTCATTTCAATGGCTTTTTCAGAAAATCTGTGTATAAAAATTGAAGGCTTCTTCTTTCTCTCAAGTTTAATCTCTTGGATACAAACTACACATCTCATTCTATATATATGAAAGCTTTAGGGTTTTGGAGAGTGAATATTGTAATAGAGAAGACAAGAGCCGTTTGAAAACCATTAGACATGATGCTCAAAACAAGGAAAGTGTTTATGTCGAAACTGCAGAAAATATGGAGCATTTAGTCGACTACTTCACAGCTTTAGTCGACTACATAGGCTCTCTTAGTCGACTAGATGAAGCTCTAGTCGACTACATGGTGTAGTCTAGTCGACTCCATGGAGCTTTAGTTGACTGGATAATGTAGCTTTGTCGACTACTCTATGGTTTAGTCGACTCAATGAATTTGGAGAAAAACTTGTTGACTTTTGATTGGTTTAGTCCACTACTAGAAATGGTCTAGTCAACTATGGCTTTGAAGAACACTTGTTTAAGTCATTTTTCCTTTCATTTGAGTTCGGTTCATTTTATACTTGAGCTTATACGATATTATCGACACATAAAATTACCTTGTTACAATGATCGCACCTCGACCTATCTACCCCGAGTCTTGAGTTTTCGATTTTTGCCTTTTCCATTGAACATTTGATTTTTTGTTTCCGCGCTTCAATTTCCTTCTTGGCTTTTTGCTTTTATTCAAGATTTCTTTCCGAGCTTGTTTTACGAATCATTCACTTGTCTTTTGCTGAAAACATGAACTCGATAATTCATTAGTATCAAACACTCTTTAATGGTTTGTTATCATCAATTTTGGTATTGTTTGCCGAAACTAAATTTCAAAGCCAACACGATTCTATAGGATTAGAACTATCATCATCATAAACCACATTGTCCTCTTTACCAATATCTGAAGAATGATTTCTTTCAAGAAAGAATGGCTCACTATCTTCCTCCTCAACCAACATTGGAGGCTCATCAACACATGAATCATCAACCACTACATTGGTAGATTCGATCATCATTTGAGTTCTAAGATTAAAAACCTTATATGCTCGACTCGTCAATGAATACTCAAGAAATATTTCTTGATCACTCTTAGATTCAAATTTCCCAATGGACTCACGATCTCTAAGAATATAACATTTTGCTCTAAAAACCTTGAAATATTTCACATTCGGTTTCTTGCCATTCCACAATTCATAGGAAGTCTTTAAGGTGTCAGGCCTAATATAGACTCTATTTAAGGTGTAACAAGCTGTGTTCACCGCCTTGGCCCAAAAATACCTAGGAACCTTTTTATCATGCAACATAACATTAGTCATCTCTTGAAGAACTCTATTCTTGCTCTCAACCACTCCATTTTGTTCTGGAGTATGTGGCACTGAAAATTCATGCTTTATTCCTCTTTCATAACAGAAAGTATCAATTCATTAATTTTTAAACTCCTTTCCATGATCACTCCCCACTCTAGTAATGAGATAATTCTTTTCAGTCTGAATGTTTAAACAAATGTTTCTAAAATATTTAGTAGCTTCAGACATTTCACTCAAAAATCCGTCCCATATAAATCTAAAATAATCATGTACCATGAAAAAGATATACTTCTTACCACCTTTGCTGATGAGTGAGACCTATTAACTCAATATACAATAACTCTAAAGGTTTGGAAGTACGAATGGTATTTATCTTCCTGTGCTGAACTCGAACTTGTTTACCCTTCTAACATGGTCCACACATGATTCCTTTTCCAAAACAAAGCTTAGGGACACCTCTAACAATTTCACTCTAAGTGATTTTCGTCAAATCTCGAAAATTAACATGTCCTATTCACTGAACCCAAATCTCAACTTCATCAAGTTTAACTCTATTGAAAGATAACTGAGAATCAGGAACGATGCAATAACAATTATCAGACGAACGCATACATTCCACCACGCAATTCCCAGAAGAGTCAATGATCGAACTCATATTAGGAGAGAAATTTACATTATGATTATTATCACATATCTGGCTTATACTCAGCAAATTTACTTTAAGACCCTCAACATAAATAACATCTTCTAGTTTAGGTAGACTAGGAGTCACAACTGTACCTTTTCATTGAACCTCTGACTTCTAAGTTGGGCTTTAGAGCGTTGGAAATTATGGGAATCTAATTGGAGATGCTCTATATCATAAGAAGATAACCTGTCAATAAAAATCCGGATTTGGAATTCGGGAGCTTCGAAAAAGGCCATTATGACTCCTCAAGCAGGGTTAATATCTGTTCTAGTCAGAGTTGTATTTATGAATTCTGTATATATAGGGAGGGGTAGGTCTCTGACCCAAGTAGGCATTCAGCCAACAGCAAGGCCATGTGCAAGCCTTGGCTAAGGCATGTATTGGGAAGCTTCTTGGCTTGTAAAGACATGGTTTGACATTATTCGGTGGCACAGTTGGCAAAGAGGGCTCGGTTAGAAATTGTGGGCTGTGCTCAAGCATACAAGGCTTGGTAAGCCATGTGTGTATACCCACGAGTGTACCAACTTGCCTTTGGCACAGAGATATCTTAGCTTGGCATGCACTGGTGTGCATGCAATGCACTTGGTTCGGCAAGCCATGTGCACCCCAAGCTTTGGCTAGGCCAACTTGCCCTTAGGGCAAGGCTGTGACACTAAGACAAGCAATGGTTGGTGCAAGCTGGTTCAAAGACATGGGCATGGAGAAGCATGCCTATGGTTCCAAGGCATTGACAGAACCAAGACATAGGCGTGGCTAGGTGCTGGCTCGATGGTGAAGGCATTGGTTCAGTCTTGGCAATGCTCTCAAGTGCGCGTAGGCTTGAGAGGAGCTAGGATAAGGCTTTTGGCTCAGTAAAGGCAAACATTATGCAGTGTTGGCATATGTTTGACACAGATGGCTCGTGATAGTACAACATCACTCAGACATATGGAAGGATGGTCAAGGCTAGGTGTGGCTCAGACATACAGTTGGGCAGTTTGATGAGACCCAACTACCAAAAGGCATGTGGCATTGCAGGAGGATGCCACAACCTGATGCAGTTGAAGAGTGCAACGCTACGAGTAATGTTGGCAGCCTCTGATTGGTGCCAACACAACCTAAGTGGATAGGGTTGTCATCCACACAGATAGGCAGTTTTGTGTATTTGCCTCTATAGGCACATATGTATAGCATTGGTATCGGCAACGAATTTCAGAGGGAGAGAGTGCTTGTGAGTGCTGTAGTGTGCCTGAGTGAGAGGAATCATTTGTACTATTTGTGTTTAATAATGAAAGGTTGGAAAACCATTGTTGTGGTTTTCTGTAAATTGGTGGGTGTTGTTTATATTCTCTGCATATATACGTTGTGTGTGTCTGTTGAGTGTATGACTTGTTGCATTTCAAAGGCATCAAGTGTGTGTTGGTTAAACCAGGTTGGAACAAGAAGTGTTTGTGTCTGATTTAGTGCCATCATAGGGCCAAACTTTCGTGGTGAAACTTGACCCCTGTGACACCTACCATGACACTCCTCGAGAAATCCAAACAATGACCTATCTAGTCATATGCCTCAAACATCCACTATCCAAATACTAAGAGCTAGAATTGCGTGCTCTAAGTGCAGTATGAACTACAAAACAGTGTAGCTCAACTTTTCTGACCGATGCATTCTTCATAATTGGAGCTCTATTTTCTAATTTTGAAAAATTCTTCATCTCTTCACTCAGCACTCTAATTTGATCTTGAATGCAATCTCCCTATTAAGTTTTTGGTTCCTTCATTGATCGGAAAGGCTTCCATCTTAACTTTGAACACCTCAATCGAATGTGACCTATGACACCACAATAGTGACATACAAGAACAAACCTTTAAACTTCATCAGTCGATCTCCTAGGATATTAAGAGGTAAAGAAAGGCTTGTTTTCAACAGTTCTTTAGACATATAATCAAACATTAGGATTCCAAATTGAATTTCCTTTAAAAGAACTAGATGCCACTTGAGAAGCTTTTACAAAGGTGGTTTCGACAAAACGTTCGAATTATGTGATACTATATCAAAACCAAGTCCCTTTGTATTTCCTTAAGATTTTCACATACTCAACATATGATTAAGCTTAGGAGTTCCACTAGACCATTGATGAATAGTTGAGTTAGCATCCTTCAATTCCTTTTCCAAATTTCCAATCTTGGTAGATTTCTCAACTAACTTCTTCTTAAGATCATCTACTATCTTCAAAGCTTGAGTCCTTTTCTGTTCAGACTTATTTAATTCCTCAAACAAGTTTGCCTTTTGAGTATGTAGAAGATTTAGTAATTCATCTTTTAAATAATTCAATTATTTATCTAAATTAAGACTATTAGTCAACAGTTTCATGTGATTTTTGTGAAGTTGTGTGGTCTTACCAAGTAATTTGTCATAAGACTCTTGAAGCATGTCATCACAATCTTCATCACACTCAGAATCTTTCTCTTATGACAACTAAACCTTTGGATTTTTTAAAGTGTTTACACACTTAGCAGCTATGTGACCATATCCTTGACAATCAAAACATTGAGTTTTTTCTTTTTAAGATCAGACTTGTTTTTTCGAGTTTGAGTCTTATTTCTATTTCTAGACTCACCCAACCTATCTCCAAATTTTTGTCCTTGGCCTTAAAACATTTGTTCAACCTCTTTGTAAACAAAGCAATATCATTTAGACTCAACTCACTTTCTCCATCAGATTCAACATAATCCTCCCTAGTGGTTTTGAAAGCTATGCTCTTCTCTTTTCTTCCACTAACCTTTTTAGGGGGATTTTTGAACATCTCCATTTCGTAGGATTTTAAGTTCCCAGCCAATTCTTCAACCATAATTTCTTTAAGACTCATGACCTCTGAGATGACAGTAACCTTAGATAAAAAAAAAGGTTCAGTTAAACCTGTGATAATATCAGTAATCCTAGCCTCAAAGTCGGCATAGACTTAATCCTCTTCCATCTTCAGCTGTTCAAATTGGGAATTCAAAATTTGAAGTTTTGATTGTTTGACCATTGAAGTTCTTTCATGAGTCACTTGGAGAATATCCCATGCTTCTTTAGTAATTTCACATATAGCAGTTCTCTTAAATTCACTCACGCTCACAGCATTGTATAAAGCATTCAATGCTTTGGAGTTCCAATTCGCACTGTTTGTCTCAGCATCAGTCCACTCACTCGATGATTTTGGTTTTCAATGACTTATCGTTGCATCTACCATAGTAGGAGGTGAATATCCTACATCAACTGCCAGCCAAGCTCTCTCATCTAACGACTTCAAAAATGCTCTCATCCTTGCTTTCTAATACGTGTAATTTTAGCCCTCAAACCAGGGGGACTTAGATACGGAACCTCTTTCACGAGGTATCTCCATCGTCTAATTTCAGAATCTAACCTTAGGTCGTTAACCTAAATTAGGACAACCTTGCTCTGATACCAATTGAAATTATCTAAACGATTAATGAAAGTAGCCTAGAGCCTGAATAGGCTTTCAGTCAATTTTATGACCAATTAAAATTATCTAGCGGAAATTCAATGTTAATCAATCACAAACCCTAATTTTCTAATCAGATAAATCAAGCAATTATGAATATAAGTGCAGAAAATAAATTATGAGAAGACACGGAGATTTTTACGTGGAAAACCTTGGAAAAACTCCAAGTAAAAACTATGGATACACTCGGGTATCGATTCACTATGAATTAGAGAATTTGTAAAGACTATGAAAACAGAATTTACAACCACTATAATTTTGTTGTTCTTCACTCGACGTCTGAAATTCTAGATCCACTCGCACTCCACGACATTTTCGCTCCGATATCCGTACTCAAAAAGCTCCACTTCTCAATGGATCAAATCACCACGAAGCCTCATGCTTCGATCTCGACACTCAGACGACTCCGTTTATCAAAAAAAATCAAAGCAACCAAGTTGTAATCAGTGGTGTGTAGAATTTTCAGAATCTAAGTCATTTAATCGTGCATAAGATCGTCAATGTAGAAGCACGATAAAATTAACCCTAACACAAGAGAGAACTAGAAGATAGAGAATCACTCAATGTTTTTCTCTCTTTAATCTCCATCTCTGTAGAATAATATAAATCTATAGAAAACTTGTAGAGATCTCTCAATGACTCAAAGGCTGCCTCACATCTATAGAGGACCTTGGTATTTATAAACCATAGCTAAAGGAAACCCTAAGTTTTTCCTTTCTCGTAATTTCGCATCCAATTAAACAAAACGCTAATCGCTTATGTATATTATCTGTATTTCATGCATACCAAGGTATAGGAGTCATAGATGCATCATAGAATAAAAGAAAGGGCAGAATTGACATTCCAACAAGAAATAAAATTTCCAGCTGCAGCTACACCTTAGGCATAGATTAGGTATAGGCTCAGCCATAACTTGAGCGTAGATATCCACTTTCCAGCCATTTTTTTGCCTCTGTAGGCGTTGGCTAGAGCATAGGCTTTTTCATGAAAATCACTTTTCTCCGTAACTGTGCCAAAATGACCCTTTTGACTCCCTGAGACTTTTTGCTTGAATTAACGGCTTTGGGAAATGCCGGTTTTGCCCTCTGGGAGACATTTTTACTCAATACGCTCACTTATGCCCTTCACTTGGATTCTTCACTACTTCAATACTTGATTTTGCCTTTCTCGAAGCTTGTAGATGTCGTTGAAACCAAAATGACCTATCTAACATTCAACATGATTTTTGTCTAGAACATGTCATAAATAAACAATACTCAAAAGTGTTCTTATAGTGCAAATGGGTTTGAAGGCTTAGCCTGATGGGGATTGGGGTGATCTTATTCTTTGGATGCTTAATAACTTGAAAAGCAAGTCTCTAGTTTCTTTTCTCAATAAAATAGCTTTTTGTGCTACTAAATTTGAGATTTAGGTTGAAAGAAATAAAAGAATTTTCAAGTAAGAATATAGTACTTTGGATCGCCTTTTTAAGAGAATCATTGCTTCTATCAGAATCACTATTTTCCCTCTTGAAAAGTTTGCTAGATCAGCTCAGAATCATAGCCTGACTCAAGCTTGGGATTTTCCAGATTCTATTCTACTTCCATGAATTATATTCTGATCAGCTCTTAGGATTGCAACTCTTTGTTTTGTGGCTATACATTCAGTTCTGGTATAGTGTGACTGATAGAAATTGCAGTTAAATGTGGTGCTTTGGTTTTGCATAAGCATTGCAGTGTTCTAGGGCTATTTTATATCGGGCCTTGCATGTAGATTTGGCTTAGGTTTATGGATATGAGTGTTGGTGCTTGTTTCTACTGGGGTGTTCAAGAGGCTATAATGCCATGCATGCTTATAGCTAGGTATCTCCTCTGGTTTTGGCGTAGTGCTCAAACTGTTATTGTGCTCCTGGTGTTGGTTGAGATGCTTACTAGAAGATAGCAACAGTCCTTTCTTTATAATGGGGCTTATATGTTAGTCCATTCCAGCAATCCATTGCCATTTCATCTTCATATAAAGAATAAAATAGTTGTGAGTAAGTCCAAGCCTATTCATTGTTTTTGCAGCTATTATATACGCCTTTCCACTCATGTTTTGAGGCATTTAGGGTGTTTCTCTTATTTTTTTCATTTGGTGGATGTATGATTTTCACATTGTAATCTGGGGTATGCCCATTTGCTCTTTGTAACGCTTTAGCCTATTTTTTTTATTAATATATCATCTTACCATTCAAAAAAAAAAATTTAGAAAACTTTCAACTTCCCTCTTATACTTGACTCCTGCTGTGCACAGTAACCTGGTGCAACTACTCGACCTGTGCTGGAAAAATTTCAACTTTCCTCTTGTTCTTCGTTTTTCTTTCCCAATGTTTTCCCAATATTTTCTGCCATTCCTTGGGCAATTAGTATGGGTCTTAGGACCAGGTTTAAAGTGGTTTAAATTTTGTTTTCCTATTCAACACTCAACTGGATTTTATTGTTACTATCACCTCCTACGTCACTCCTCGTGGTTTATTTGACTTCATCTCAAGTTCTAGAAATCTCGAGGTGTGACATCTAAGGCACGACTTGGGTGCCCATAAGGCATGGCTTGGCGCTTAATGAGATCAGACATCATGATCAAGTGTTATCCCTCTTTAACGTCTTGGTCGTTGTGATTGTGGATTGGAAAGTGGGAATGAAATAACTATCATTGGTTATAAGATGGTCTTACCTTGTGGGGTTGAGGATCTCCTTGGGAATTTCATTGTATCTCTTTGGAGCTAGCATATCCCTTCCATGTATCTCTGTAGTTATGCAGCATTGTATCAATGAACCTTGTTTGGCACCTCGATGTGCATTATATATCCTTTTGGTATCTGATAGGTGCTCAATATTGGTCATTTTTCGCCCCTCTCTTGCGTTTGTTATATCTTTACATTTCGTTACATGATATTTTTATCTCATTTGTGTGTGTAAGCTTGTTTCAGGAGCTGAATGAAGAAACATAGCTAATCTAGGTGAATTAACTGAGTTCGTGTTCGTTTTTATCTCGAGAAAGGAATCAAGAGATGTGTCAGGGCGAAGAAGAGCTACCAGAAGGCAAAATGGTCATTTCCCGACATCATTATATCATCAAAGGGCAAAAATGTCATTTTTAGACATTATTATTTCACCCAAAAGTATCGGGAGTCAAAGGCGATCAATCTAGCTCAAATATGAAAAAAATGGATTTTACAGCAAAAATGCATCATACCTACGTCACTAGAGGCAAAAATGGGCAAAATTGTACCATACCTACGCTTTGGTTTTGTACCCTATGCTCCTAACCTACGCTTGGGCGTAGGTCCAGCATTTCCAGCACCAAACTTTCAGCCAATTTCGAGCACTCATATCTCGATCAAACAAGGTCCAAATGAGGTGATTCTTGAGCCTATCATCAAGAGCTTGAAGTCCTATTCCCAACAATATATTACACGTCTCTATAAAATGTGTGTAGTTCAATATATTATCAAAACAGGGCGAGGTGTCCTGCAGAAAAAGCTGGAAATTTCAGTTTCGGGCTGAAATCCAATTTTGACACGGATTGATATGTTTTCATCCGAATGACTTTATTTCGACCCCAACACCTCTATACTTGATATGTACACATATTATACATCATATGTTAGGGTTTTTCTAGTTTGGGTGTGAAATTACCAAAAAGGGTAATCCTATTCTCTAAGTTAGGGTTTCCCTCAACTTTGCCTATAAATACCAAGCTTTGCTACAGATTTTAGGGAGTTTCTTGGCACGTATAATTTTCAGATCCACCTCTGGAGATTCATCTCATTCAAAAGGGAGGATTCATTCAAGACCTAGAGATTTAGAGAAGAAGGCCATGGAGGGCGATTCTACATCAACGATGCAGTTTTCTTCTACATTGACGATCTTATGCACGATTTTTTACATAATGAGATGCCGTTTTTATTCGTGATACAAGTTTATATATTTGAATTGATTCTTATCTTAGACTTTTCGAATATATTTATCTTACACAATCACAATTATTCACTATGGGCTGAAACTCGGATGCTTTATCTGTGATTTTTTACATAATGGTGGTCATAAAATTAAAAACCCTAGGTTGACACAGGTCATGCCCTAACAAACTTATATAGATATGTTTTTGTTTATTTTCATGCTTTAATTTACTACTTTAATTTATATTTCTGTTAGTAGTTGGCATGCACTAATTAGTTGAGTCTTGAGATGGGTTGCCGTGATCAGGTTGAGAGAAATTCTTTTTGGGACGCATCAAACTACTGGCGCGATGCGACCTGATTCACAGTCAATGGATCGCCCTCATGCAATTGAAATAGAATTTGGACTATATTATGCGGTTAGTGATGGGGTGAGGAAACCCTAGTTTTCTCTCTCTCTGAATCACAATCATTATCTATCATTGATTTCTGTTTTATTTTCCTTATTATTAGTTAATTCACAAAAATAAACTATTTTCAAAAAACTATAATTCAGTGTTTTTAAACTATTGAAGTGAACAATCCTCGTCTCTGTGGGATCGATATTCCCTTACTCAAGCAAAACTATGTACAATTGATCTGTGCGCTTGCAGAAGGGTAAAACCTAAAGTGTCGTTAAGGTGTCATTTTTAACCACATATTTTTCACACATCTGAAGCCCACCAAGTTCTTGGCGCCGTTGCCGAGGACTTGGCATTGTTCAATAGCTTTAGTAGTTTATTTGCTTTGTGTTATTGTATTGTATCTAAATTTTTAATCTGTGTGTTTTTGGTGAAACAGTGAAAGTTGCGTCGTTGGACCTCTTGTGAGTTTTAGTTTATATTAATTTTGCATATAATTTTTAGCTTTATTTTTGTTAATAGTTAGAAGAGTTTAGAAGTAGTTAATTTTATTGTCTTTAAAATAAAATCTACAGCTTTCTATTAGAAAGTCCTATTTTTGTAAACGTGGTGGGATTTTTGAGTGGAAAATGGTCATTTAACAAAACTCATTACATTGAGCCCGGTGGTTTTAAGCCTAAAAACGTGATTTAGTACCTCAAAACTGCGATTTTGTGATTATCATAAAAAAAAAAAATTATGAATTTCGAGAAGATGGGTGACCAAAGAGTGAATCAACAGAACGCACCATCCACATTATTGAAAGGATATTACATACCGGATGTGTATGATTCCTATGTAGATTTGCCAGAAGAAGAAGACACGAAACATTTCGAGATCAAGTCAAGCATGATCAAAATGTTTCTAAAATTTTCTGGTCTTAGGATAGAGGACCCATACAAGCACATAAATGATTTCTTAGAAGTTATGTCAACTATTAGGTATGATAATCTGTCTAAGAATTATTTTCGAGTGCGTATATTTCCTTGGTCGTTGAGAGACAAAGCTAAAAGATGGTACATCAAATTACCTAAGGCGATTAAAATTGATTGGGAAGCCCTTCAAAGAGAATTTATAGAAAAGCATTATCCCATAGGAAAGACCTTAGAGGCACAAAATTCAAAAAAAGTTTTAGAGAATTGCCTGGTGAGCAGTTTCATGATGTTTGGGAGAGATATAGTGAAATCTTATATAAGTGTCCCCACCAAAGGTTCACTGAACATGATGTCGCTAATAATTTTTACATAGGACTTGGAGAGGCACATAAGACTTTGATAGATATGTCAACACAAGGACAATTTATCCTGAAGCTAGCAAAAGAACCTTTAGACTTGTTTGACAATATTAGTGAGAATGGAATCCAATATGAATCTGATTTGAGGTCTAGGGGTGGTATTGACAAGAGATCTGAAAAAAAGTGTACGAGGTGAATCATGATGATGTAAGAGATTCAATAGCGTTGTTAGGAGAGAAAGTAGACAAGCTTCTCAAGCAAAATCATTCACCTAGGAGAGAAGTCTCAGAGGTAGAAGCCAAGTATTCCTAAAATGAGTGTGAGGACATAATGGTCTTGATGCCAATGCATTGTGGAACTATTCAAATAATGCTCCTTTCACAAATTCATACACTTCCAATGCCAGAAATCATCCACTCTTATCTTATACATCCACAAATATGGAAAACCTACCAGAAAGGGTCTCACAAGGACAATCATCCAACAGTCAACCAAGGTTCATTCAGGAACAACAATCATATCCACAACCAAGGTTCCAACAGAGTCAATAATCATTTAAATCTCAACCAAGAATAATTACTCAAAATTCTCA
Source organism: Cornus suecica (assembly GCA_963922005.1). Classification (NCBI taxonomy): domain Eukaryota; kingdom Viridiplantae; phylum Streptophyta; class Magnoliopsida; order Cornales; family Cornaceae; genus Cornus; species Cornus suecica. Next base: position 32,933,843 of record OY998244.1, read on the forward strand.
ATCAAATTACCAATCTAAAGAGTCATCCAATAATTCTCAGGCTCTCCAGCTATTCAATAATAATCAAGTTGTCCAACCATATAACTATCAGACCCAGCCTAAAGGAAACCAAAACCAAGGATTCAATCTAAATCAAGTTTACCCTCCATATCCTCAAAACCATTTCCAACATCTACATCCAACTCAAAATTCCCTATCAAGTCCACCTGACTTTGAAGAGATGATGAGTACCCTGAGAGAGCTTAAAAATCAATCTAATAATTCTCAGACGACCATCCAAACACTGAACTCTCATTCCCAATCCCTTGCTCAAATGGAAGCCTGAATGGTACAATTAGCGGATGTTATGGATAGGATAGTGAAAATATTGCCAAGTCAACTGGTGGTGAACCCAAAACCGCAACATGTACTGGAGCATGGATCCTTTGTTGAGACTCATCATGAGACAGTCCAAGCAGTCATAATTTTGAGAAATGGAAGAGAAGTGGATAGTAATGCTGAGGAGTAGTATGATGAGAGGTTGAAAAAGCAAAAGGTCGAAGAAGTTCAAAGAAAGGCAAAAGAAGAAGCTTAGAAGAAAGAGGCCGAGAAAGCTTAGAAAGATCAACCTCAAGTGAAGGAAGATGAAGAACAAAAAAGGGCACCATATGAGGAAGTAACACCTTACCCTCAACGTCTTCGAGAGTCGATTCCGTATAAAGAGCATAAGGAGAAGGACATGTTGGATCCATGTTGGCAAGTCGAGATCAATAAACCTCTTCTAGACATTATTGACCAAATTCCACCCTATGTTAAATTTTTAAAGGATCTCTATACTCAAAAGCATAAAAACATAACTAAGGCCTCGAAAAAACATTTGTTGACTGAATAAGTGAGTTTGATCTTATTGAGTGATAGTCCACCTAAGAGGAAAGATCCTGATGCTCCCATTATTTCTTGTATCATTGGTGACCAGAAGATTGGTAGTGCTCTTTTTGATCTCGGTTCGAGTGTTAATTTATTACCTTACTCGGTCTATTAGCAGCTAAGGTTAGGAGATCTCAATACTACCTCGGTGGTGCTTCAATTGGTAGACAGATCAACTAAACAGCCGAGAGGAATTTTAGAGGATGTCATAGTGCAAGTGGGTAAGTTCTACTATCCTGTAAACTTTGTAGTATTAAACATGGAACCTGACCATAGATCGAGAAGACATATCCCTGTGATCTTAGGAAGACCATTTTTGGCTACGGCGAATGCATGTGTTGATTACATAATAGGGGTGATAGACATATCTTTTGGGAATTTAAACATGAGGATGAATGTCTTTGATGCCAACCATCAACTACCTGAACCAGCTGAGTGTTTTAACATAGAGGGGATGGTTGAAGAAGTTGTACCTCAAAGTAGTGTAAGATGTGATTTGGAGATTGTGATGAAAAGGTCGGAAATGAATTTTAAAAATGGAGAGGACCAACAACGATCTTGTTGGAAAGATATTATTGCAATATAAGTTGCGTTGTATTCACCGTCAGAGAGAGCATCAAGAGAATCACTTGGACCTCAACTTATTCTTTCACAGAAGTCGGTGCCTGAAATTATGCTTCCTGAGATTGTGTTGCGTGTGGAGAATGATGAATTAAAAGATAAAATAGGTGTGAAAAATGCTAGAGATGATCAATGGTCACGAACTTTTAGAGAACCTACTAAGGATGACCCCTCTCTTAAGGACACCTTTCTAGATGAACCAGTGTTAGGTATACACATGGTAGAAGAGCTATATGCCTTGGAAGATCCGCGATTCAGAAATAAGTGTGAGGGGATACGGAGTTGTACGTATAAGGATGCTCAAAGTTACATAGCTCGAACAAGAGTACATCATGCTAAGCATGTTTGTCTTATGTTCCTTAAGCTTGGCCAAAAACAGTAATGTAATCCAAAGCTGAAAGTATTTCTAGGTAAACTTCGACAAAGATGGGAAGGACCACACGGGGTTAGATCAGTTTACCCCCGTGGAGAAGTAGTATTCGATAAAAGGTTCAGGATACATGGGCAGAGACTGAGATATTATGAGGATATTGATCCGGGAACAAAATTTATGGCATCTGTCAGTTTACTGGAGAGTGATGAGATGCTGGAAGGATTGTTGTCTAAGGTGTTGAAGGACGATTTGATGAACACACTGACCATACATGGGCTGAAGTTAGAACAAGAAAAATGGGGTATTTTACATGGTGATTATTGTTATGTACTTGATGTCATTAGTAGTGCTAATTGTCTATGGGTGAGAGCGCTTATAAAGTCACCTCCTACATTTTGAGTTTTAATTAAGGGAAGTATGGCAGAGAGGAAAGGTGTTGGATAACCCTTTGTGAAATGTCGTGTCAAAGGCGTTAAACATTTGTCCTAGGTTGTCTAGCCTCGGTTTGTATAATAATAGGTAAGTTATTTCTGCAATTTCAATTCTTAGAGATTGTAGGCCCGTAAGGCCAAATCATTTTTTTATTTCATTTAAATTTTTTTTTAATAAAATCCAAAAAGAGAATTTTCAAAAATTCCTTGAAAAATTGTGTGTCAATTTATGATAATTTTTACAATTTTTTCCCCTTGCTATGATATTTGGGGTATGTGTTTGTTGTATATTTACAGGTGATCTGAATCAAGTTTGGGGGAGGAGGTTGAGTATTTCGAAGAATCCAGGACTGCGCTTCAAGGGTAACTGTATATGTTCTCATTCTTTATTTTTGACCATGAGGACATGGTCACATTTAAATTTGGGGGTGAGGGTATATAGTTACAAAAAAGGAAAAAATTTGGAAAGTTTGAAATGTTTTTGAAAGTTTTGAGTTCTTTGTTTTGATGCATGAATGATTGGCATTTACAGTTTGATTAAGTTTATGTTTATAATGTATGAGTAGTATGTGACGTGATGTTCCCGCTCATGAGAATAATGATTAGATCAAGTTAGTGAATTAATGTGGTTTACATGGATGAGTGATTAGTGAAATTGAAATTAAGAAGGATGACTTTGACCTATAAACACAAGCACACATTCACTATGAGAAATAGGTTGAATTTTGACTATGTAGTTGAAAAATAATTTTGCCGTAATAAAATGGGAGATGGGGAGACGTTTTGGTTGAAATAGAGAAAATAAAAAAAAAATGTTTTTGAGAAAATAAATTGAAAAAAGAAGTTCTTTGATTTGAGTAACCGGGCTTTGGTATCACCAATATCCTTGTTAGCGTTTAAAAGGGAGAAGACCGATCAGCATAAATCCCATGGAAGAAGTTCGGGCCCAGTTGGTTGGGACTAAAAATCCTCGCTGGAAAGTCCGGAGACTTAGAAAGACAAAAAAGGATGAAAAGTTGAAAGATGGAAATAGTACGTTTTGACTAAAAATGGCAAAGTTTGATCAATGAAGTAGGAGAAAAGAAACTGAAATATTGTAGTTGAATATTCACAAAATCATGGAAGGTTGTCTGGATTTTAAATAGAAAAGAGTAAAATCATTCACTGAAGTGGGGGCCATTCATAACGCGAAGCTTGATATAATTGTTGTTTGGTAATGAGTGGGAATATTTCCATTCATATTATTTTGTGTATTGTATCATAACTTATTTAACTTGTGTGTGTGAACTCATGAATGCGTAATTACAAAAGAATTGAGATGTTTGTAGGTACCATAACTGGAAACCTTCACGAGACTTCACTCGTCCACTAGGGGTAACCTAGGGGTTTAAAAGGCTTGTTACACGTGCTAAGTGTAATCGTTGACCATCACGAAAGCAAGGGATTAAGTTAGATAGAATAAAAGTCATCACATATAATTTTCTCTGAGTTTATTGCAAAGGGACTAGCAATATGTACGTTTGGGAGTGTGATAAGAGCTTAATATTGGTAATTGTTTTCCCCTATCTTGCGTTTGTTATGTCTTTACATTTCGTTACTTGGTATTATTATCCTGTTTGTGTGTGTAAGCATGTTTCAGGAGTTTTATGAAGAAACAAAGTTAATCTCGGTGAATTAACTGAGTTCGTGTTCATTTCTATCTTGAGAAAGGAATTAAGAGTTGTGTCAAAGCAAAAAAGAGCCACCAGAGGGAAAAATGGTCATTTCCCGACATCATTATATCATCAAGGGGCAAAAATGTCATTTTCAGATATTATTACTTCACCCAAAAGCATTAGGAGTCAAAGGCGGTCAGTCTAGCTCAAATATGAAAAAAATAGATTTTACAACAAAAATACATCATACCCTACGTCACCAAAGGGAAAATTTGGCAAAATTGGACTATACCTACGCTTGGGCGTAGGTCCAGCATTTCCAGCACCAAATTTTCACCCAACTTCGAGCACTTATATCTCAGTCAAAACAGGTCCAAATGAGGTTATTCTTGAGCCTATAATTAAGAGCTTGAAGTCTTATTTCCAATAATATATTACACGCCTCTATTCAATGTGTGTAGCACCATATATGATCAAAAGAGTGAGAGGTGTTCCGCAGAAAAAGCTGGAAATTTCAGTTTCGGGCTGAAATCCTAATTTGACTCGGATTGATTTATTTTCACCCTAATGACTTTATTTCGACCCCAACACCTCTATACATGATATATACACTTATTAAACATCATATATTTTTGGTTTTTTCTTGGTTGGGTGTGAAATTACCAAAAAGGGAAATCATATTCTCCAAGTTTGGGTTTCCCTCAACTTTACCTATAAATATCAAGTTTTGCTACAGATTTTAAGAAGCTTCTTTGCACGTATAATTTTTAGAGCCGCCTATGGAGATTCATCTTATTCAAAAGGGACGAGCCATTCAAGACCTAGAGATCAGGAGAAAAAGGCCATGGAGGGTGATTTTACATCAATGATGCAGTCTTCTTCTACCATAATCAACTAATTCGGTATCTAGGGTTTTCTTAGCAAAACCCTAGCTAAGTATTGTAGTTCTGATTTTGTTTTCAATTGTAGAGAGGGGAAACTGTGACTATACTGTGATGATTGTGTTAGATGAGAGACCGTTTTTATTCGTGATACAAGTTTTTATATTTGAATTGATTTTTATCTTATACTTTTTGAATATATTAATCTTACACAATCACAATTATTCACTATGGGCTGAAACTTGGTTGCTTAATTTGTGATTTTCTACATAATGGTGGTCATAAAACTCAAAACCCTAGGTTGACACAGGCCATGCCCTGACAAACTAATATGGACATGCTTTAGTTTATTTTCATGCTTTAATTTACTTCTTTAATTTAATTTTTTGTTAGTAGTTGGCATGCACTAATCAGTTTAGTCTTGAGATGGGTTATCGTGATCTGGTTGAGAGTAATCCTTTTTGGGTCAAACTGCTGGCGCGGTGCGACCTGATTCATAGTCAATGGATCGCCCTCATGCAATTGAAATAGAATTTGGACTATATTATGCGATTTGTGGTGCAGTGAGGAAACCCTAGTTTTCTCTCCCTCTGAATCACAACCATTATCTATCATTGATTTATGTTTTATTTTCCTTATTATTAGTTATTTCACAAAATCAAACTATTTTGGGAAAACTATAATTTAGTGTTTTTAAACTATTGTAGTGAATAATCCTTGTCTCTGTGGGATCAATTTTCCCCTACTCAAGCAAAACTATCTACAATTGATTTATGCGCTTCCAGAAGGGTAAAACCTATAGTGTCGTTAAAGTGTCATTTTTAATCATATATTTTGCACACCTAACGCCCACCTATATCCGCTCTTGTGCAGCTATTTATGGAATCAATACTTTATATAATTGTTCAATGTGTATTATTGTTATTGATGTTCTAGTACTTAGGTAGCTCTATCTTACTCCAGTTTAGGGATCCTAGGATTTCGGGGTGTCACAAACCACATATATAAAACTATAATTTTAGGCTATTGAATTTGTTTTTAGCCCCACATGGGTCCATATCATAACACTCCCCCTTGGGGTCTAATACGCAAAGAACAAACCTCGTTAACACCTTGGTTAGGAGAAAAACTAGTGGGATAAGAACCTAACGATGGGAAAATTGTACAAGATTCTCGTGTAACAGAAAATGATATTGCATAGGTTAAAACTATTTCATTGAAACCTTGTAATAAAACTCTAGTGGGAAAAACCATGGAGAATGAAGAAGAGTACTGAAATTATCTAAGAGACAATGGAAATAATAATCATAGAAGGGGAGGGGGGTGAATAGGCTTTGTATGTATTAGTCACTAAATAGAGCCCTAGAGGGGTGAATAAGGTTTTAAAAAATCTTAATCACTTTTCAATAGATATTTAAAGAATATTAAATATACTAAACCCTATAATTCAAATATGATAGATAATGATCAAACAAGATAGTTTAACAAATTTACTATCACAAAACAAGTAGCATGCAATGTATCAAAGTAAAGAGATAGAGATAGATATAGAGAGATGACACCACGATTTATCGAGATTTAGTAACTCCTACTCCTCGGCTCAAAATCCCCTAGAGACTTTTCCTAAACCTTTCACTATGACTTCTCATTCAAAGGTTGAAAAACAAACATTTACACACAAGCTAACTACCTTGTCACACAACAAGAGAACAACCATCTCTTGAAGAATTAGGGCTTCACTCACCCTAGATTACAATTCTTTTGAAAAAAAGAAGATTCACTCAAGAACACTCAAAACCCTAAGGTTTTATGGATGATAAATCAAGTATAAGTTCAAGTATTTTTAGTGATGTGTGTACCAACTCAAGACCATGATTCTCTCACAATAAAGAATGATTTGTGCTTAAAATAATATCACAAGATCAAAAGAATAAGCTTCTCTAATGATTGGAAATAAATGACCAAGATGAAGCTTTCAATGCACAAGCCAAACAAGCCTTAAAGATTTCTCTTAAATGCTTACTGAAGAAATAAATGAGGAATGAGTAGAAAAATAAATGCTAGAGCTTATTATTTTCAAGAAAAATCTTTTAAATGGGATTCTAAGTATGGAGAGTGAAGGACACCTCTAGAGAGTGAGCATGAGAGTGGTGGTGGTTGGAAGGTGGTTGAAAACCATTGATGCAAAACTAACCGTTTTTCAGGCCTGTGCAATCGACTGACCCACGAGAATGAATATGATATCCAATAGACATACATAACACTTACGAGTCATTTGGTAGGTGTTGTCGCTTTTGTAATGTGAAAAAAAGAAAAGCTGAAGCATATGATTTTGTTGTGTTGTGTTGTGATTATGAACTGGAAGCATGTTTGGTACTGATACTTTTGCTGTAAGAATTATAAAAGTATTTTATTTATTTTTAATTTCTTATTTCTTATTATTTCTTTTTTTATTTTTTTTTATTTTTTTCATTATTTATTATAATTCTATTTTTATTCATTATTATTTTTATGTATTATTTAATTTATTTTTTTATTATGTGTTAATATATTTATTATTTATTTACTTTTTTAATTTAAAATATATTTTATTTAATTCATTATTTATTCATTTATTTAACTTATAAATATATGTTATTTAATTTAGTATTTATCATTTATTTTTATTATTTAGAAATATTAATTTAATTTATTCATGCTTGTCTAACCCATTTTCCATTCCTAGAATAACAAAGCAAATGAAAGTCTCAAATTTGAGACTTCCAAATTTGACTAGTTTGAAAGCAATGCTTTGACATTGTTGAAAGCAAAATAACTAGACCTGTCAATGATGGATATAATTTTGATCCGAATCCGATCCGATTAGCCTGATATGGATTGAAAATAAAATCCGATAACCCAATTAGGATCCGAATTCGATAATCCGTTTTCTTAACAAATTGGATTTGGATTTATGCTGATCCGATCCGATAATAATACGATTCGATTAATTTTATATATACACATATATAATTTTTTATTAATATGTAAATATTAAATAGTATACTTAATTATATTTCATCTTTTTTTTCGCTTTTTCATTTTTATGTTTTATAGTCATGTATTATAAGCATTGATTGTAAAATACATAATTTAGCGTTTAATATTCTTAAAAAATAACATAAAAATTACTAATTTTTGTAATTTTTTTTATCTAATCGGATCGAATTATTGGATCGGATATCCGAAAATGAAAAAATTTGGATTTGAATCAATTAAGTGAAAATTCATTGGGTTATCGAGTCGGATCTGATCGGATATGAGCTTATCATATTTGGATCAGGTCAGGACATATCCGATCCGAATCTAACCCGTTTATTGGTCTAAAAATAACCGTCATCAAACACGTTTACTTTCAAAATCGTGAATAGTAACGAAGCATAAGCAAAGGCATCAACCAAAGAGCCCCTTAATATACGCGGATCTAAAGTTCAACTAACGCGTGAAACACTCTACTTATAAAGTATGGTCACAAGATCAAAACTCAAAAAAAACGACGAGGCCATTGACAAATAAATTTTATTAACTATTTTCTAGTTGTGCGAAAGAGATATAATATTTCTTTTCAAAAGGCGAGAAAAACATATCATTTTTACATAAATAATATATCAAATAACAAGGACTTTTGTTTTGTTATTTGATTTTATTTTGGGATATAAACAAAATATATTATTTCCTTTTCAAATAATTTGTTTTTTCCTTTTGGTCCGGTTAAAAGGGACGGATTAAATGTGGAGGAGGAAAAACGGGGAACACCAATCATATTTAGAAGATAAACTGTGTAATTTTAAAACATTATTTATTTGTGAATTTAATATCAGAAATGTCACTTTATTTCACATGTACAAATTATAGTTTTAATTTATAATCTCTAACTGCACGGGCCCAAACATGTACTGCAACAGTTTCCATATGAAATAAAATCACGAGTAATAAATTTTGATATATGAAATGTAGTAAAAGGAAAAAATGTTTGAATGTCATGTTTGTTCACCAGAGACTTTGACCTTTTCTCTTCCAGCTTTTTCTTTCTTCATAGTCATAGATGATGACTTGGTTTGGTAAAAATTAAAAGTCTTCCGAGTGTTGAGACCGTGGAAATTAATTTGCATCTCATTGTCTTGACATTTATGCACGTCTCTTCATTGCCGCTAATGTCTTCAAGTTGAAGGTAACTATCTTATTGTAGTAACCGGTCTCGAAACCTAGTTTGAGAGTGTGCCCTCTAACAATGAAAAGAGAAAAAAAAAAATAGATTCTCTACAATAAACAAAAGAATTTTAACAATTAAATTTATCTGTGTTTCATTTATGAATATCACATTTAGTGGTAACATCTTATATTCTTTCTTCAAAGGTAAAACTCACTGTATATATATATATATAATTATGTTATTGTATATGGCTCAAAGAAGGGAAAAAGAGAACGAAAAGGGGTAAAATTTTCACAATTTTCAGTGAATCCAAATTTCGAGGTTGGAAAGGACAAAAGTATTTCACAAATTATATAATTTTCATAGTTAGTCTTCTTAAAAATTTACTTGTGAAGCATACGGTTAACAATGAGGAATTACCATATATTCAATCAGATGAAAAATTAGGAGACAACCAAACGTGATCCCGTCATTCAATTAAGAAGAATATATATTTTTAATTTGAATGGATTAAATCAATTATAAAAGATGTGGAGCTTAGTTCAAGAAGCATCAGATCAAACGGATTAAATCAATTAGAAAAAACTTGGAGCTCTGTTAAAAAAGTGTAAGGTCCAAATTTCAATTTTCAAAACTGTAAACAATTCGTTATACCAATTAAAGTGATCACTTTATACGTATTCTTAAAAATAATTGGGATGAATCCCTACTTCCAGATTCTTGAAAAAAAAATATGGAGAGAGGGTTTGTTTGACGGCGTGGAATTAGAGCCTTGAAATTGTAATTGGAAGCTTCAATTCCAAATCCAATGTTTGGATACAACAAAATATTTTGGAATTCCAATTTCACAACTTGAATTTTAAGAATTTGTGATTTTCAATTTTAAATTTTCAACCAACTAAATACTCTCTCTCTAACAACTAATTTTTCACAACTAAAAACATATATACATATATATAAATAAATATTTATACCTAAGTCTAAATATATACACAAATATATATACACGCATATACATGTATGTACGTCAATATATACAAATATATATATGCATATATGTGTGCACATAAAGCCATATCTATACAAATATGAATACACATGCATACACACAAATATATAGCCACACATACACATACATAAACATATACACACATAAACACATACATATAAACTCATCTACATATATACACATTCACATACATGTTATAGTATGACTCTTTTTCTTGCAAGAGAAGGAAATTTGGGCAGGAAGTATCCCTATTTGACTAGGAGATCATCTTGAAGACTCATAATTAGAATTGGTTTTGGATATCAATTATCTTGTTCACCACTTATTCATCTCCCATAAATACAGGTCTCACATGCATATTGTATTGAACAACACAGAAAACAGAAAGAGAGAAGAGAGAAATACATATGAGTATTTTTCTTGGTGTGGGTAAAATACCAGGTGAGCGATACACCTGTGAGTGAAACACTATGTGAGTTGTTGATCTGCGAATCATCATATTGTAATCATCTTATTGATAGAGATTGTTGGTGTTGTCCGTGGAGGTAGGCTGATTTAACCGAACCACGTATAAATCTTTGTGTTTGTGTGTGTGATTTTCTTTACAATTGCTTGTCTATGTTTCCGATACAGTTTGGGACGGGTGTAAAAACCCTAAAAACTGGTATCAAAGGCTTCAGGTTGAAGCAGATCCGGAAAACACGCAAGCTGGTCCATGTTCGGAAATTAAAATTGCTCGAAATCAAAATCTAAACACACCAGGAGAATCATCTCATCTAGACGAAGCTGATATCGCAAGTCGCATCGAAATCAAAGCTCCCACGCTCCGCCATGCATCGCCCGAAGTTTAGCCAGAAAACCACGCTCCGACTACCAACGGCAAACCAGTCCGGCCACGCGCTCGCCGGAGAAGATGTTGACGTCAGCAGGTGACGTCAGCGAACCAGTAAGCAGGTAACATCAGTACCACATCAGCAGGGATGCCACATCAAGAAGCCTCTGCCACGTCAGTAGTATTTTCTCTTTTAGTGCAGATTTGTTTTTTTGGCATGTTTGAAGTTGTGTTTTAAACCATTTTCGGTGCGGTTAGAGCCGTTCTTAAGGTTTTGGACCATTCTGGATGCAACCGTGCGTTCATTTTTGCGTGATTCGACTCTAAACATCTCAAAAATTTTAAGTGGGAGCTATGGTATAAGCAAAGACATCAATAATCGACAAGTTTGATGGTACAAACTTTGCTTTTTGGAAGATGCAAATTGAGGACATGCTATTCCAGATTAATTTATATTTACCATTTTAGAGCAGAAGCCAGAATCAATGATAGAAGAGGATTGGAAAATCCTGGATCGAAAGGCTCTCAGTACCATCAAACTTTACGTTATCAAAACCCTCCGTTGCTTTCAACATAAGGAATGAGAAGACAACAAGGTCTCTCATGGATGCCCTTTCTAACATGTACGAACAACCGTCTGCAGCAAACACAATACATCTCATCAAAAGATTGGTTAATCTGAAGATGTCCGATAATGGAAAGGTTAGTGAGCATCTCAATATTTTCAATGAGTTAGTTGGGCAGTTGGATTATGTTGATATCCCAATCTCCGACATGATAAAAGTTGTTTTGGTTCTAAGCCAATTGCCGGAGAGTTGGAGCGGCACAGTGGCTGTAATTAGTCACCTTTCTAGAGAAAAAAAGTTGCAGTATTATTCCGTGGTCAGTATGATACTCATGGAAGAAATCAGAAGGCAGACAACAGACTCTTCTAAAAGTGGTTAACATTGAATGTCGAGAGCGGAGGCAAAAGTTTGAGTAGGAACAAAGGCGAAAGTTATGGACGTGGCCATTACAAGTCGAGACAGGGAAGATCATAGTCTCGAAATCCCATAAATTCTAAAGATATTGAATGTTGGAATTGTCATAAAATTGGTCATTCCAAGAACCAATGCAAATCTCCAAATAAGGAAGCAGAAAGCAAGACTGAAGCAAATATTGTCTCAGAAGAAGTAGATGATGCTCTGATATGCTCTTTGGAGAGCAAAGCATAGTTTTGGGTCTTGGACTCTTGAGCATCATTATATGCCACCTTAAGTCGAGAGCTCTTTGAGAGCTATGTACCTGGTAACCTCATAAAGGTTTATCTAGGTGATGATCTGCAGTGCCGTACGAAAAAAGGGAAGTACATATCAGACTCAGTGGATCAATATGGAAGCTAGGGGATGTGAGACACATTCCAAAATTGAGGAAGATCCTGATCTAAGTAGGTGTCACAGGGGTCAATTTTCACCTCTAAATTTTCACCCTATGATGGCATTGGTTTCACACCAAGTCAGCCAATTCAGACACACACTCTAGTAACACTTCGAATTTTATGGGGCTACAAGAATACAGAGGAACACACAACATTTACAGAGGTTCATTTCACTATAATCTCAAATAGCACAAAAGGATCACTTATGCTAACAATGGAGTTACAAGTCAACACTCTTTATCCTCCATTATAGTATGTCATATGCCTATGTAGAAAACACATCAAAACTGCCTATACAAACACTCTAAGATTCTGGGAGACATCCCCTCCCAATAGGTGTGTTGGCATAGCTAGCCTTGTGCCACATAGGCCTATGACGTTACAACTTCAGCTTTGTCAGCAAACTACCCCAACTATCCCTATATCTTTGGAATTATCTTACCACATGTGCTTCCTTGTCTGAATATCGCATGTTATGTGTTGATGCGCTCCAGCACACCACGAAGCTATGTCAAACAAATGCCTTGGTCTTGCTTAGTTTGCCTTCATGTTGCCATACACAAGTATCACCAAGTTGGGCATGCTTTAAGCCACGCCTATGTCATGGCATCCATTGCACCATGCCATGCAATTGCCAAGACGTGAGTTGCGCCACGCCTTGAAAACTAAAGTCAACATCAAAGGTGTCTCGGCCGTGTTAAAGACAAGTTAGCATTGCCAAGACCTGATGTGTGCATGGCTTGCCAAGCCACGCACGTTGCATGCACACCAGCGCATGCCAAGTTAAGGCAAACATTTCCCAAGGTAAATTTGGCACATTTGTGGGCATGCATGCAAGGCTGGCCAAGCCATACGTACACAAAAGTGCCCATATATGTCATCAGCTCTACAAACCGTCACAGACTCGTGCCGTCAACTGAAGTGTTGTCAAACCATGCCTAAACATGTTATTTAGCTACCCCACACATTCCCTACCCAAGGCTTGCCAAGGCCTTACTAGGTTGTTGGATGCCCATGCAAAATATACAAACATACAAACACCCCTCTGACCAGAATAGATATGAACCATACTTGAGGAGTCAAAATGGATTCAATTAATAATTCCCAATAATGCTTCTTAACCTCATTTTGTAGATTCATGCCATTTTCCATAAGGGTGCCTTTTGACTTTTCTCCAACACTTAGTTTATTTCTGACTTCGTTGTTCCACCATGTCACTCCAAGTGTCATGCTCAGCCCCCATTGCCTATAGGTGCTGCCTTGGGGTCTTTGCCCATGTCATATAGGCAAAGCCCGCACCCCCAAGTCTTCAAGGGGATAATAGTAGACCAATTGGTGAGTGATGGTTATGTGACCACTTTTAAAGATGATGAGTGAAAAGTTTCCAGAGGGGCTATGCCTATAGCACGAGGACAGAAAAATGGTATGCTCTACGTAACCACCAATGCTAGCACATTGATAGTAGTTACAGAAAGCAATGAGGATCACAACCTGTAGCACCAGAGGTTAGGTCAAATGAGTGAAAATGGGCTCAAGGTTATGTTCTCGAAGGGAAAACTACTAGGTTTGAAATCGATTGATATCGACTTCTATGATAATTGCGTATTCGGTGAGTAGAAGAGGGTGAGTTTCCAGAGTAGCAACAGAATCTAAAAAAAGAGATGTAGGAACACTTTTGAGTATTGTTTATTTATGGCATATTCTAGACATTAACCATGTTGAGTGTGAGATGAGATGTTTTGGTTTCAACAATTTCTAGAAGTATCGACAAAGACAAAATCAAGCATTGAAGTAGTGAATAATATAAGTGAAGTGCAAAAGTGAGCGTATTGAGCAAAAATGTCTCCTGGAGGGCAAAAACGATATTTTCCGAAGCTGTCACCTGAAGCAAAAAGTCTCGTGGAATAAAGACTATCATTTTGGTACAGTTACGGAGAAAAGTGGTTTTTACAAAGTATCTATGCTCAAGCCTACGCCTACATAACCTAAAAGTGTCTAAAATTGAAAAACTATGCTCAAGGGTACGCTTAGTGTTCTGCCGCATCTACGCTCAAAGGTTACACCTAATGCGTAGGTTCCTGGCGAGGGATTTTTTGCAGATTTAATGAATTGTCGAATTTGACCCCGACTTGAAGTTTGATGATGTGGCTACGACTTATTGACCTATATACATGTTTGTATATAAACATAAATGATTTTGACTCCTAATTGGAAGGGTTTGACACAAAGAAGGAATCCTAATCAAAGTGGGGAACAAGTTATCTCAAAACTAGGGTTTCCTACTCTATAAATAGGAGAAGCCTCAATAGAATTGGACGGTGGTTTTTGAGAGATCTTTGCAGTTTTTATATCGTTCATATTCTTCTATAGAGATATAGATAGAGAGAAAAATCATTGAGTGAAGATATTCTTATTCTCTCTTAATTAGGGTTTGTTAAATTGTGATTCTACATTAAAGATCTCTATGCACAATTAAATGACCTAGTTGCTGAAAAATCAACATACCACCCTGTGCTACGTGGTTGCTTTGATCCATTTGAGAAACGGAGCCGTCTGAGTGCCAAGATTGGAGCAGGAGGCTTCATGGTTATTTGGTCTGTTGAGAAATAGAGCCGTCAGAGTACGGAGTAGAGCGAGAGCTTCGTGGAGCACGAGTGAATCTAGACGTCGAGTGAAGAACAACATATTACATCGGTTGTAAGTACTATTTTCATAGAGTCTGTACAAATTCTCTAATTCATAGTGCATTGATACCCAAGTGTATCCGTGGTTTTTACTTGGAGTCTTTCCAAGGTTTTTCACGTAAAAATATCATGTCTCTATTGCTTTATTTGCTACACTTAGATTAATATTTACATGATTTATCTTGATAGAGAATTGGATTAAAATTAATTTTTTCATAATTATTATTAATTTGTCAATAAATCAACAAAAAACCTATTCACCCCCCCTCTAGGCTATTTTCATTGATCGTCTAGGTAATTTCAATTGATATCAGAACATGGTTGCCCCATTTTAGGTTAACTACCTAGGGTTAGATTCTGAACTTAGACGATGGAGGTACCTCGTGAAGGAGGTTCCGTATCTAGGTCCCCTTTATTTGATGGCTCTAATTACACATATTGAAAAGCGAGAATGAGAGCGCTTTTTAAATCGCTAGATGAGAGAGTTTGGCTTGCCATAGAGGTAGGATACTCACCTCCAACTATGAAAGATATTGTTACTAATGAATTTAGGGTAAAATCGTCAAATGAGTGGACTACTGCTGAGACAAATAGTGATAGTTGGAATTCAAAAGCTTTGAATGCATTGTACAATGCTATGACTACTAGTGAGTTTAAGGGAATTGCCACATGTGAAATTGCCAAAGAAGTAACTCATGAAGGAACTTCAAAAGTTAAGCAATCAAAACCCCAAATTCTAAATTCATTATTTGAATAGCTTAGGATGGAGGATGATGAAGTTTTTGTGATTTTGAGGCTAGATTAACTGACATAGTAACTAGTTTTCACAATCTAGGAGAGCCGATTCTAGAGACGACCATAGTGAAGAAAATTATTAGGTTTCTACCTGAACGTTTTCGGTCTAAGGTCACCATCATATCTAAAATCATAAGTTTTCAAGAAATTAAGCTTGAAGAGTTGGCTGGAAATTTAAAATCTTATGAGATGGAGATGTGTGCTAAATCTTCAAAGAAACAAGTGGCATAAAAGAGAAAAGCATAGCTTTTAAAACCACTATGGATCCTAGTGAGTCTGATGAGGAGGGTGATAGTAGACCAATATAGATTGACATGATTATAAAGCAGTTTCATAAATTTCTAAAATCTTTTTGTGGTCAAGAATTGATTAAAGGACAAAAATTTGGAGATAAACCACATGATTTTAAAAATAAAAAGGTCCAAAATCGGAATGCCAAGATTGATTCTAAAAAATAGAAACCTAAATGTTTTGAGTGTCAAGGGTTTGGCCACATAGTTGCTGATTGCGCCAATAAAAAGAAAATGACAAAAGGTCTAGCTGTTACATGGAGTGATGGATCAGATGATGGAACATCTAGTGATTCTGCTGGGTCTAACATGGCTAATGAGTCTGAGAATTTCATCGTGTTTGTTGCTCAAAGTAAAGAGGTCGGTGAAATTGCTGCAAGTCGGACAATGTTTAAAGATGATAATTATGAGGATAATGAAGATCGTGGGGACTCATATGAAGATGCATACAACAAACTTTATGAAAAGTCTATGATGAGACCATAATTGTTGGTATTCTGGGCGTTAATATACCTCTTGTTAGTCTCTTTATTCTATTAATTTGGTATTTTTATCCGAGGTTTGTGTCAAGTATTTTTTCAGTGCCTTAATGCAAAAATGAGTTAATTGTGGGTTTTTTGCAACTATGCCTGATTCCGAGCAACACTTAAAATATATTTGCACTCAAAGCAGCAAGGTACAAGTCAATAAAGCAGAGTACAAGTGGCTGAAGCAGAAAAATTTGCGAATTAAATAAATAATAAAAATCATGAGCAACCGATCAATCGGTGGATCCTTTGATCGTTCGGAAATCGCCATATTGGAATCTGTGCGAATCTATATTGCAGAATTCTAACTTTGTGTACAAGTATATCAAGGGGTAGAATAGTCAATTCAACGCTATTTCTTAGTCCCTAAGTTCTCTTGGATTGCAAGCAAGGAACATGCCATTTTTGCACCAACTTTTGTTTATAAATACAGGTGGACTTCATGAAGACAAGATATCTGGAATATCTCTGGAACGTCTTTTGATATATTTTCATATCTTCCAGAATATCATTGTTCATAAAATGCCTCTCTCTTTGAGAAAGGCTCCCTTCCTCAAGAATTCAAGAAGCAACCATCTAATCATGAAGATGACGGCTACATAAACAATGCAGTCTCCTCTTTCCATGAGCGGCTAGTCGGTATCTAGGGTTTCCAACAAAACCCTAGCCGAGTAATGTAGTCTTTTATTTATTTTTATTGAAAATGGGGGAAATTTGATGAAGGACACTTATATGATGATTATATAGTGAGAGACAAAACAAATAACCTAAATAAAATTTATTTATTGATTATATTCTTAAGATTAGATTGAATTAATGATTTATCTTGAACAACTGTGTTTTATCAATTGGGGCAAGAACCTCCGTGATTTAATAACGGTTTCTACATAATGGTACTTATTTGGCATGGTAAAGTCTTAGGTTTATACAGTCCATACTTAGAGAAGATGATTGTTAGCGTGCTTTTTAATTTCATGTTTTAGGAGTAGTTGTAGTATAGATGCATCCAACAGTCATACTAATCCCAGATGGATTGTAGCGAATACAGACTGATTGCATCCTTTTTGGGACTAGGCAACTGATTGTTGTGTTGCTAGTCTGATTCATATAAGCTGTACCCCCCTCTTGCAATAATATAATTAACGGAATACATAATAAGGCTAGTGGTGGAGTTGGAATTCAACCCTAGACTTGTTTATTTTAAGTCAAAACCAAAACCAATTATCTTTTATTTTATTTTATGTTTAGTAGTTTAATCAAACAAACCAATCAAACAAATTTTATAAATATAATTCAATTTACTACTTTATAATTATTTGAAATACGACTTTGATTTATGTGGTTGGATACCCTCTCTACCCTTTTATACTATATACTACTACCGTACTTGCGACTGAGAGGTTAAAACTAGATCGTGTTAATTCCATATTTTTAACACTATCATTTTCACACGTATAGAACCGATCACAAGTTTATGGCGCCGTTGTCGGGATCAAATGGATATTTCTGATTATTATATTGAAGTTCTTTGAATTATTGTATCAATTTTAATTTTAATTTTTCATTTTTTATATTTCTTTTGTAGTAACAGCTTCTGCCGATACTGCAAATTTTCCAGAAAACTCACGGACTCCAGTTCCCGATCGATCGGCTCCTTCAGCGATCGTTCGGTAAGTTATAGCGATCGATCGAAGAATTCTTCGATTGTTCGATAATAACCCTGATCGATCGGTTGACTTTGAGATCGATTGAAATACTGTGTTCATACAAAACTATTGATAGGAGAAAAGATACTGTATAATCTTATCATACCAGTATCAGAAAAGAATCAGATTATAATCTTTTTCGAAAATAAAATATATATTTAGATTTTAAGCAAATGTTTTTACATATATATCTTATTGATATAAAAATATATATATAATAAAAATAATACTTTATTCATTTAAATCCCTTATTTAACTGTTGGAATTGATTGCTTATTTATTTGATATTATTAGTGATTGTTTATGCTTGAACGTCGTTCAATGAATAGTCTCCTTGAGGCTTTTGATCCTGAAATTGATCGAACATACTGAATGAATAAAATAAATAATTTATTAAATACTAAAAATAATTTAAACTTGGAAAAAAATGTTGTCGCGACACCGGCAACAGTTTTTAAAGATTTCTATATACCTGAAGACTATACGTCACCTTTAGAAATCTCAGTACCTGATGGAGCGGAAAATTTTAAAATTAAACCAACAATAATTAATATGTTATCTAAATTGCATGGAAATGCTCATGAAGACCCTTATCAACATATAAATGAATTCTTAGAGGTCCGTTCTACTATACGTATGAGAGGACAAACTGATGATAAATTTAAAACTTGATTATCCTCTCATTCCCTAAAAGATAAAGCTAAAGTATGGTACAGAACTATACCAACTTATATTAATATTGATTGGAAGAAACTTCAAAAGGAATTTTTGCATAAATTATTCCCTGTATGAAAAACTCATGAAACTAGATGAACTATTCTAATATTCACATAATTACCTAGAGAACAATTCTATAAAACTTGGGAGCGATTTAACGAAATATTACGAAAATGCCCTCACCATGGATTTCCAACACATGAGCTAGTTCGTAGTTTCTATATAGGACTAGGGGAGGGGCATAAAAATACAGTTGATACAGCTTGTGGAGGTACCTTTACACAGAAACCTGTAATCTTTCTATGTAATCTTTTCAAGAATTTTAGTGAAGATTCCTGTCAAAATATGTTGGACATTATAGCACCATAAACTATCATGTCTAATCCTAAAAGAATGGATAGTGCATTTGAAGTCAGTTAGATAAACGAAGTTACCTCAAAAGTAAATGAGCTAAATAAAAAGTTTGATCTATTATTGTGAAATACTCAAGCCAATCTATCCAAGAGGTCTGCTCAGTGTGCGCTAATCCTTTACACTTTGGTAATACTTGTCCTTTTATACAACAAGAGTCAGAGTTTATCACTGAGGATGTTAACACTACTTTCACCAACCCGATTAACGATCCATTCTCAAATACTTATAACCCAGGTTGGCGAAATCATCCTAACTTCTCATACAAGACTAGAAATAATACCTTTAATAAAAGCCCTAATCAACAATCTAACCAATTCTGCCCATTAACCAAAACCTTACACAACAACCAAATCAATTCCGGCCATTTAACGAAAACCCTAACCAACCACCCTTTAGAAACCCAAATAATACACAACCTACAAGGTCACATACTTTTGAACAAGAAATCAGAAGTGTCTTAAACGAATTCAAAAATGCTACATAACTTCTACATACACATTCCCAAACTAGTTCTAAACTAGAAACCCAAATTGGGCAAATAGTCAATTCTATGAATAAAAGGGAAGAAGGAAAATTGCCAAGTCAACCGTTAACAAACCCTAAAGGGCAACATATGATAGAGCATGTAATTCCTGTAGGAGAACTAGCCATTGAAACTATCCAAGCAATAACCACTCTTAGAAGTGGAAAACTCATAGATAATAAGGTTGAAGAGCAATTTGAAGAAATGACGAAGAAACAAAATAATAATAAATAAATAAAAGGAAAAAGAACCTGTGTTTGATGAATTAATTTCTAAAGGAAAATAACCTATTAAAGAAATAAAGAATAATTCTATACCACTTAAAGAAACAGGAGAAACAAGCTATGAACCAAAAACACCTTTTGCCCAACACTTAAGAGATCATGTTCCTTATGGTAAACAAGGATAAAAGATTCAATAAATGTTCGATACTTTTCAACAAGTGAAAATCAATCTTCCTCTTCTTGGTGCTATTAAGCAAGTTCATGGTTATGCTAAATTTTTAAAAGATTTATGTACGCAAAAAAAAGGAAGAATTGAACTCACAATACTAAGAAAATAGTACTAACCAATCATGTGAGTTCAATAATATCAAGCACCACTCCTCCAAAATATAAAGATCCTGTAGCCCCAACTATTTCCTATATAATAGAAGATCAAGAAATTGAAAAAGTTCTTCTTGATTTAGGAGCTAGTGTAAATCTACTATATTACTCCATTTATCAACAACTAAGCTTAGAAGATCTAACTCCCACGCCTGTTATTTTCCAGCTTGCTGATAGTTCAACTAAAACACCTAGAGGAATCGTAGAGGATGTTTTTGTTAAAATTGATAAATTCTATTTTCCTGTGGATTTCATCATTCTAGATATCGAACTTGTTTACGATCCTACTAAGAAAATACCAGTAATCCTAGAAAGACCATTTTTAGAAATTGCTAATGCATCTATCAACTGTAGAACTAGGGTTATGGATATATTTTTTGGAAACATGAAAGTGCGGAAGGATGTTTTTAAATCCGGTTATGTTTTGTGATTAACACACTTGATAAAACACTACCACAACTGATACCTCGACCAGTAGATGCATCGCCTGGAAATTGCCCAGCATATCAACTAGACACATCGGAAGATAAACAATTGCCAAGAGATTACAAGGTAAGAAATAAACCTATACTTGAATCTTTGAGTGTTTTAGATTTCTATTTTGAGGCAGTACGAAATCAACACATGACTGAAATAGAAGAAACAACTAGGAAGGAAGTGGTGAAACCAGAACCTACATTTTCAAAATTACATCCACAGCCTACAAAAGACAATTATCTTGTGAATTATTCCTTAAAATATGAATGCATTTTCTTTGAGGATGAACATTCATAATTAACAATCGAGAAAGTTATAGCAGAGTTTGAGAAACGAAGACTAGAAAATCTTTTACAAATTTCTTCATCTATAGCTTATCCTAATATTATTCGGGAGTTTTATTAAAATATATATTTAAAAAATCCCAAGATAAATAAAGTATTACATACTAAAGTGCAGGGGCACGAGATAGAAGTATCCCCTAGCACTATTGCAAGAGCATGATGAATTTCCAATAAAATACCCTCGGATCTAGAGAATGGTTTCCCAAAAATAACCATCTTAATTCTACGACTCTTACTATGACTAGAAGAATCTATGAAAAAATAACATAAAATTAATTATGGGAGGGATTACAAAAGCCAAAATTAAACCTGAGCTATGGTTCTTAGATACGATTCTTTCAAGACAGGTTGGTCTAAAATTTGGTAATTGATGCGAAGTCAGGTGTACAAAAATATGTGGTTAAAAATAACACCTTAACGACTCTAGGTTTTACCCTACGCAAGGGCATGTATCAATTATAATATAGTAATGGCTTGAGTAAGGGATATCGATCTCACAGAGACTGAGATTGTTCACTTTAGTAATTCAAAAACACTGAATTATATTTTCTAAAAAATAGTTTGTTTGGGTGGTCAAAGACCAAATTATCTATTTTAACTAAAATTATCTACAAAGCAAGTTAAATTGATTGTGATTCAGATGTGAGAGAAAACTAGGGTTTTCATCACTCTACCACTAACCGCATAATATAGTTCTATCAATGTAACAATTATAAGTGGGCGATCCATAGTCTGTGAATCAGGTCATACCGCAAATAGATAAATATGACCCCAAAAAGGAGTACCATCAACCGGATTGCGACAACCCGTTTCATGACTGAACTAACTAGTCCATGCCAATTATATTAATCTAATCTACTCCTACTGCATGAAACTAAACTAAAATATGTCTATATTATATCGCCAAGGCACGACCTGTGTCAACCTACGGTTTCAAGTTTCATTACCACCATTGTGTAGAAAGTCATAATTAAGCATCCGAGTTCCAGCCCATAGTGAATAATCATAGTTGTACAAAATAATATATTCATTCCATCTAAGACAAGAATTTAGAACAAACATATAATTTTATATTATAAATCAGTACGATCTCTTAACTACTACAATCATCACAGTATGGTCAATAATTTCCCTTCGTTACAATTGAAAACAATGAAGAACTACATTACTTGGCTAGGGTTTTTGTAACACCCCGTGTTATTATCCTTTTTACTGAAATTATTTTTTATTTAATTTCGGTAATGACGTCACTTGTTCTTGACGTATTGTTTGTTCTTGGTATTTGATACCTGTAAATTTTTCGCGTTTAGTTTTAAAGTCGACTAGACGACACGTTGTAATTAGTCGGGCTTGTTTAGTGTTCCGACGTTTGGGTTTCTACCCCGATATATTTAATTGGGCGTCTCGTTATTAATTCGGATTTGCGAGATTACGTTTTGGTGTTCCCGGTATTTTTCGGAAATTTATTGTATATATATATATTTAATTATATATATATAGTTTTGGGGTTATTTTGCAATTACGGATACTTGAAGGGTTAGTTTTGCATTTAGGTCATATATATATATATGTATATACTGATCTGCTGAACGACTCAGCTTCTTCTCCATGACTCCATTGCTGCTCATTCTTCATTGACGACCGAAGCTGCTCCTTGCCTTCTTCTCCTCCACCTCCATGGTCGCCGGCAAGAGAGAGAGAGAGAGAGTCGGCAGCAGCAGGAGAACGGGTTGCGGCTGGAGGCGCGCAACCAGGAGCAGCGGCGGTGACCAAGCTGGGTCGACGACCCATGGTGGTCGTCGGTTGGACCAGGCGGCGGCGCAGGAGGCCGTGGTGGCGTAGGGTGGCGCAGGGCAGAGCTGAGCTCGTGCAGGGGAGACGCGTGTGGGCAGGGGCGATCCGGCCGGGCTTCGGCCAATTTTTTGGCGACCTTCCGGTGATCGGCTTGAGCCGATTTTTGGTGAGTAGCTCTGTATCCATGTAGTATTAGTCATACATTAATTTTGTGAATTTACGATGAACGGTTTGCCCGAAAATCTCATTGATAGGTTATAGTTTTCGTTTGGGGTATTTTAGATTTAACCCAATTAATTAACCTATCGCTAATGGGCTTCGCATATATCGTATAGGTTGTCGAGAGGGACATTTCGATATATTCGAAATAGTTTTTGGATGATTTTTGTCGGCGGGCTTCATATTCGGGCGCCGGTACTGTTCACGGTTGGCCCGAAACGGCTGTTTTGTAAGCGTATTTCAGGTGGGAAATTATATTTCTCACTCTGCATTATTGAAGTAGTTTAGGGGTGTAAACCCTTATTTAATTTAATATAGATATATTAAATTGCTAATTTAAATATCTATAATTTGTTTAGAATCGGAATGGGACTTAGGTGTTGGCTTTGAAATTTACTTTCGGCAAACAATTCCAAAATTGATGATAACAAACCATTGAAGAGTTTTTGATACTAATGAATTTTCGAGCTTAAGTTTTCACCAAAAGACAGGTGAACGACTCGGAAAACAAACTCGGAAAGAAAACGACTCGGAAAGCAAGTTCGGAAAGAAAGCTTGAACTAAAGCGAAAAGCCGTAAAAGAAATTGAAGCACAAATGGAAAATCAATGGCAAAGGCGAAAGTCAAAGACTCAAGACTTGGGGTAGATAGGTCGGGAAGCGATCATTGTAACAAGGTAATTTTATGCGTCGATTTTATCGTATAAGCTCAAGTATAAAATGAACCAAATTCAAATGAAATGAAAAACGCTTTACCGAACTTAAACGGAAAGAAA
This sequence comes from Cornus suecica, assembly GCA_963922005.1. Classification (NCBI taxonomy): domain Eukaryota; kingdom Viridiplantae; phylum Streptophyta; class Magnoliopsida; order Cornales; family Cornaceae; genus Cornus; species Cornus suecica. The sequence continues at coordinate 32,958,030 of OY998244.1, forward strand.
AATATTTTTTTAAATGTTTTTCATGTTTGAGTCGACTAAAATGAGCCTGTGTATTTTCTACTAGTCGACTAAAACAATCAGTAGCTATAGGTTTTTCATCCACATCAAAAGAGTCGACTGAAAAGAGCTTGAGTCGACTAGACTACTTCATGTAGTCGACTAGAACTCATTCTAGTCGACTAGATGGTCCAAAGTAGTCGACTAGAACTCAATCTAGTCGAATAGATGGTCCATTGTAGTCGACCACAACAGAGAAGTAGTCGACTAGAAGTTCCTCAAAACCTGCAGATTCTTCAGAAAACATTTCCCATGTTTTGTGGACTGTGTTCAATGGTATTCAAACGGCTCTTATCTTTCAAATACTATAATCATTCTTCAAAACCCTAATGCTATGCTATATATAGAATGAGATGTGTATATTGAAGATAAAGAGATTGAAATACAAGAAGAAACAAAGCTATCAAAAATTCTGCAGAAATTTTCTCTACAAAAGCAATTGAAACCAAGCTTTGAAAATCTGATTTTCTCCAAGTTTCTTTAAAAATCAAAACCTCTAGTATCTCTTCTTATTCTCCAAATATCTTTCATTGATCATACCTGTCACGCCCCAAATTCCTAGGACTCCGAAACCCGAGCCTAAGAGCTAAGGGAGTGAATGCGGAAGTAAAAAGAAACGAAAAACAAATGAAAACCAATGACTGAAGGTCATCAAACACCCACAAAAGGCTAAAATGCTCTAATACCATGCTGACACGTCCCTAAATTCCTAAGACTCCCGAACTGGGATATCCAAGGGATCCAGGATGTGATCATTATGATGAGCAACCAACTAAGATATCATTAGCCATGAAAACGTATGGAATAATGATGGAACGGTATATTTCATACCCAAATGAATAATAAACAAAGCAGCGAAATCTAATGAAAATCCGGCAGAGTTCCGTTTGTAAATGGAACATCCGGATACACAACCACAACACAATAACCTGCCCAAAGCAATTCAATAATCACAATGGCTTCCAAGCCCCACATTCATCAATCCTAATAGGGCCGAGGTAGTGGAAAGAAACCAAAACCCCTCCAAACCCTCTAAAATCAACAGAGCCACAATTGCTCGAATAAAAATACCGAAAAGCACCTAACTGTGCGGAATAGATACAATACATCCTGAAAGAATAAGTACAGGAAATAAATAATACATCAATAGGGATATGCCAACAGACTGGCTCCCAAAAGAGATACATAATAATCCCATAACAATGGTTAAAGCAACTGAAAGCGGATACCTATCGTCCCCAAACCCAGTCGTGCTGCAACCGTAACCGCATCACCCAACGCAACTCCAAAACCTGTAACAAGGAAACAAAAGAAAGCTTCCGTTGCACTGCATCCTGCTCATAGCCGTATATTTCCTGCAACCTGGCGTGGAATACCAGGGGGGCCAATGAAATTCCCTCCGTGAGCAAATAAGCTCAGTGGGAAAAGATATTCTAACTACCACATCCTCTGATAGTTTAGGTAAAGCTAAACCGTCTAATAAGATATAAATATAGCCCAACTAGTCTCATCCACGCAAACCCAAGTCACACGCTCATATACTATCGTAAACGAGTATACATAAGTATATAGGGAATATATATATATATATCTACACGTATACATATATATAAATACACAACATGAGTCTCTAAAACTCGTACTCCAAATACCCAACACCAGTAGTCTACACTACTCTCACCAACGTACACTAGGTACACGACACTAAGGTCAAATCTAACCAATCATCCAGCGCTCACAACACTAACCAGAAAATCTAAACAGAGGGGAAACACACTCACCTCTAATATCCACAGGGATCAAAATCCACCACTAGTACCAAGGAATACTCATAACTCACTCCCCGAGAACACAGGAGGAAAAGTACTCACGTCCTTGCGTACTAACACAATCATCGTCTATATATATATATATATATATATATATATATATTATAAATGTACAATATATATATATATATAATACAAACCTCATCCCATTCCTAAGGAAAATCTACCTCTCAAAGGCTAGATCACCTCAATCATTTCACCATACCATAAATCACATCGACCTCATAATACTATCATCGATAGGGTCAATCACATCACTAACGCTCTCACTGTAGGCGAGGGAAAACCACCAATCAAATCACTAAGAGTACGCGAACTCAACTCACAAGAACGACCACCCAATGGTCACCGAAACAAAGCAAAGGAAAAGACTTCCCAATGCTAAACCAACAGATAACCGAGACAACAATGTCAAGGTTAAAACACCACAAGTGTTTAAGGAGAACACTTGGACAAGGAACCCAATCCACTCGGTATCCATGCCCACAACATGTGGAACAACTCGAATCACCTAAGTAGTGACGTCAAAAACCAAGAAGAAAGGAAGGGCAACACTATATGTGTGCACTGAACAACACCAAGCCTCATACCCGAGACTTAGAAATGATAGGAAGCAAAGGTGAAACAATGGAACACCTTTCGAAACTCTACAGGATGAGATATTGAGAAAGAGGTCTCGAAATCTCAGAATCCCAAGAAAAGTAATACAATAGTTTTCCTTTTAAGAAACCACATAGTAAAAATGACCGTCTTGCCCCCGGTCTCCGTCAGTTGCCATCACCGGCTTTTAAAAGTTGAAAATCTTTTTAAAGAAGATCCTAAAATCAGTTTATAAGTGTTAAAACTTTTCATTTCCACGGGGGTAGGCAAAAACGAGTTTTTCCTTTTAAATACAAAGAGTTTAGAAAACACCGTTTTCGAAATGACAGTCAAATAAGAGAAACACAACTCTATGAATTCCTGTAATGTCCGAGAGGACAGTAAAGGAAGAGCAACACGTTGGACTCACGGAAGACAACCATCCGTTCCAACTCCACCAATTCAAATGACACCACGAGGAAGAGGTTCGGCACCACACCGTAACCGACAACTCAAGGAATGACATATAAGTCAACGACCACGTACTAGTGTACAAAACACAGTACCAGGAATGCTTAAGGGAAGGGACTAAGCACTAGAACCAAGTCTGTCAAACTACAGTACCTCGAGTACTTAATAAAGTCACTCAACCATAACCTCTTCTCACCAATCAAAATCTCGACTACAGTTGATAGTCTATTCCTCAAAAGTGAAAGACACCTAAAGGTCCATACTACAACTCACCATCTCATCACCCGCCTTCTCGAAGGCCCCAATTCATAACTGATACTAAAATCAATCTCTAACCTCCAATCTCTAACAAGGTCACACAGCCAACCACAATCACCAAACTATTAACCCCGCCTTCTCTAAGGCATCAACTCCAAATCATCTCTGCAGTTCATCACTAACCACAAAGGTCACTATGTCAATATACTTAACCTCCCCCAAGGGTACGAAAGTATATATATACTCACAAGTATAAAATAAGCATTTCATTATACTTGATCTATTACCACATGTAATCATTTTCTTTCACGTTAATCATTATCAACTGAGCATTTTACAAAGATATGAATTTAAATTCGCAATATTCACACATAACATGCTCCAAAAATCCAACAGGCAATAATAACACATATTAAACCTGTTCCAACAACACATGTAATAATCTCACGTATACATGTCAAATGAAATCACATAAATGCCATGCAAATATAATGTGACTCAACACCACACTTTGCCCTATCATAGGTTAACGAATACGCACTCTACCCATAAATATGAGCTAACAGAGGGTCGCACCGGTACTTCCCAAGTGATTTTGAAACTTCTCACTTCAACAAGGAAAACGGTTTGCACGAGACGACCCGTGACCAAAGATTCGTCAACACGAATGCACGAGACGACCCGCGACTTCGAGAATGAGACGACTCACCCTATACCCCATTCACAGCTCATTATTCTGTAGGATGGGAACACCCCCTGGCCAGTTGTTGCGACGATTCGACACAAAGACACCCCACATGATTTCACAACCCACATATACCAATACCATGATTTAACACTACATGATATTCTCAATATGCATCCAGGTCCAAATGACAATCATGCATCAACATAAATATGATTTCATAAACCGCATATACCAACACTATATGCATTTAGGTTTCAATGACAATCATCTCTCAATATAAATATGTAACGCATCATATTTATATATAATATCCACATGAATCCAATATAATTCTCGAAATCTCTTTCTAACATGCTTTTAAAATACAATAAAGCATTTAAATCATATGAAAACAATTTCATATACAACTCATGTTTTCAAATATATATTTTCTTTAATTCTTTAGAAAATATTTCAAATTCCCTTATCATGCCTTTAAAATAATTAAAGCAATTAATTCACGTCTCGCAAGGGAACCTAGCACAACGTCTAAGTTTCCACGAATCTCTACTAAATCATTTAATTCTCAAAGGAATTTCTAAACCGCCTATTCCTATTCAATTCAATTAGGAATATATTTAATCTCGTAGGAAATAATTTAATTAATTTTCTTAAATTAATTCCTAAGTCCAATTCCGATTCTAAACGAATTATAGATATTTAAATTAACAATTTAATATATCTATATTAAATTAAATAAGGGTTTTGCACCCCTAAACTACTTCAATAATGCAGAGTGAGAAATATAATTTCCCACCTAAGATTACGCTTACAGAACAGCCGTTTCGGCCCACCGTGAACAGTACCGGCGCCCGAATATAACGCCCACCGACCAAAGTCGTTCGAAAAATATTTCGAATATATCGAAATGTCCGCCTCGACAACCTATACGATATATACGAAGCCCGTTAACAATAGGTTAAATAATTGGGTTAAATCTAAAATACCCCAAACGAAAACTATAACCTATAAATGCGATTTCCGGGCAAATCGTTCATCCTAAATTCACGAAATTAATATATAACGAATACATGGTAGAGACGAAGCTACTCACCGAAAATCGGCTCAAACCGATCACCGGAAGGTCGCCGAAAAATTGGCCGAAGCCCAGCCGGATCGCCCCTGCCCACGCGTCTCCCCTGCGCGAGCCCAGCTCTGTCCAGCGCCACCCTACGCCACCACGGCCTCCCGCGCCGCCACCTGGCCCAACCGACGACCACCATGGGTCGTCAACCCAGCTCGGTCGCCGCCGCTCCAGCTGCGCAGCCGCGTCTGCCATGGAGAACAACCCAAGGTTTCTCTCTCCAGCCGCTCCTCTCTCCACGAACCAGCCCTCTCTCTCTCTCTCTCGCCGGCGTTCATGGAGGTGAAGGATGAGCTGCTCCGGTCGTGCGTCACAGAGAAGGTAGAAGATGGTAGAGTCGTGCGGGAGAAGGAGAATAGCAGATATGTGGTTTCGTACATGCATATATACATATATGCCCTAATTGCAAAACTAACCCTCTAAATGTCCATAATTGCGAAACTGACCCTTCAAGTATCCGTAATTGCGAAATGACCCCAAAAAAATATATATATATAATTAAATATATATATATACAATAAATCCCGAAAAATACCGGGAACCCCAAAACGTAATCTCGCAAACCCGAATTAATAACGGGACGCCCAATTAAATATATCGGGGTAGAAACCCAAACGTCGGAACACTTAACAGGCCCGATCCAATTAAAATGCGTCGTCATTCAATCGAAACACTAATCATTAAATGTCGAATAAACTAACGTCGAAACGAGACCGTGTAATTGACAACAAGAATTCGCGTAGTCGTCAAAGAAAAACCATAAAGTCATCCAGTCGACTTTAAAACTAAACGCGAAAAATTTACAGGTATTAAATACCAAGAATAAATAATACGTCATGAACAAGTGACGTCATTACCGAAATTAAATCAAAAATAATTTCAGTAAAAAGGATAATAACACGGGGTGTTACAATACCCTTTGAGAATACATTTCTAGAGCTATTGTAAAATCACCAAAAACACTTGAACTTATATTGATTTATCTTCCATAAACAACCTTTGGGTTTTGAGTGTTTTTGTTCTTGAGTGATTTTATTGATTACATACGAATTTGTAATCTCGGACAAGTGAAGTCCACCGATTGTTCAAGAGAGGGTTGTTCTCTTGATTGAGGGACAAGCTCGAGAGGATTGTGTTGTAAAGGTTTGCCATTCCACCTGTGAAGGAAGGGCCATAGTGAAAGGATCGGGAAAAGTCTCAAGAAGGGGTTCTTGAGCTGAGGAGTAGGAGTTACCGAACCTCGAAAAAATCACGGTGTCAAATCTCTCTATCTCTTTCTCTTTACTTAATTATTTTGCATGCCATAATTGCTTGAATATCTTGTATGATATCTTGTCTTGAAATTAATAGTTAGAGAAGTTCAAATTAAATCATTCACTTGCTTATTGTGATATAGTTTTTATTTGAGAGTGTTCTAATCTCGAAAAGAATTAGACCTAATTTTTGAACACCCTATTAACCCCCCCTCTAGGGTTAATTAGTGACTAACAATTGGTATCAGAGCCTAATCTCTATTTATTTTAGACTTAACCGTCTTAGAGAACGATCATGTCATCGAATTTAGTCACTCATATTGAAGGTCAATCGAATAATAGCCCCCCATGGTTTGATGGATCAAATTATAGCTATTGGACAACTAGAATGATAGATTTTCTTCAAGCTATTGATTACCAAATTTGGCAAGTAGTTCTTGAAGGACCATTTGTATTAATTAAAATTGTTGATGGAAAAGCCGTCCCCAAATTACCCAATGAGTGGGATAATGATGATCGTAAACTCATGTCGTACAATGCTAAAGCCAAAGTAAATTTAAATTGTGCTTTAAGTCCAAATGAATTTAATCGTGTATCTACTTGTTCAACGGCAAAAGAAACGTGGGATAAACTTGAGGTAACCTATGAAGGAACATCTCAAGTACGAGAATCCAAAATTGACATACTCATGCATGAATATGAATTATTTGCTATGAAAGATGATGAAAATGTGAATTCTATGATGTCCCGTTTTACAAATATTTTGAATGGACTAAAGCATCTTGGTAGAATTGTTCCTAGATCCGATGCGTCACGAAAAGTGCTTAGAAGCCTTCCGGAAAAATGGGATGCAAAAGTAACGGCTATCAAAGAAGCTCATGACCTCAACACCATGAGTCTCGATGAAATTTTCGGCTCTTTACTCACTTGGGAAATAACGTTGAAAGCTCGTGAAGACGACATGAAGCCAAGAAAGGGAATAGCTTTGCAAGCCTTCACTAAAAATGAAATCAATGAGCCGAGTGAAGAAGAAGAGGATGAGGACATTGCATTGTTCACCCAAAAATTCAAGAGACATCTTCAAAGAAAGAAAGCAAACGGTGGAAGATTCATGAAGAGAATCGAACCTAAAGGCGAGACTAGCAAAAGGGAACCCCCAACGTGTTTCAATTGCGGAAAGCCGGGACACTACAAAATTGATTGCTTCAAGCTCAAAAAGGAAAATGACAAAAGACCTAGCAAGATGGCAATGAACGTCACATGGGAGGACTATGACTCATGCGACTCGGATGAGGAGAAAAGTAGCAAGGAAACGGCAAACATTTGCCTCATGGCAAATGAAGAAGAGGTACATTTGAATTTAAGTGATTTAGATAAACTATCATATGATGAACTTCTTCTTGATTACAATGAATTGCAAGATGTGTTTGAAGAATTACATGATGAATTTGAAAAATTAGGTAGAAAATATATCCTTCTTAAGAAAATTAAGTCTTCATGTAGTCTCACTAATTCAAACTTAGAAGTTTCTTGCAATGACAAAAGCATTGAGCTAGAAAAGGAAAATATTTGGTTAAAAAATACTATTGATGATCAAATAAATGTTTTAGCTAAATTTACAAAAGGAAAAGAGAACCTTAGTATCATGTTAGGAAGACAAAAATGATCATTTGATAAATGTGGTCTAGGGTATGATGCTTTTGACAAGGATGCTCTTATATTGAAAAAGAGAAAATCACTTAGCTCTATATTTACTAAAAAAATCATCTCATGCATCTTCAAATGATTATAAACATGTTACTTGCTACTATTGCAATAGAAAAGGACAAAAAGTAAATGCATGCTTTCATAGAAAGAAGAAAATTATGTCAAAAATGGTTTGGGTTCCGAAAGGGACTATTGCATGCTCTCATAGAAAAGAGAATGTTGTAACGAAACAAATTTGGGTTCCAAAAGGAACTATTGCATATCTATCTAACCAAAATGGACCCAAAACAGATTGGGTACCAATAAAAGTTACTTGAACTTGTTTTGTAGGTGTGCTTGAAGTCCGCATCAAAAGAAAAATGGTTTCTTGATAGTGGATGCTCAAGGCATATGACGGGAGATAAATCAAAGTTTATTTCACTTAAACCTTATGAAGGAGGAAACGTAACGTTTGGAGACAACTCTAAAGGCAAAATTATAGGAATTGGCTCAATCGGTATTTCCTCTTCTCTCTCTATAGATGATGTGCTTTTAGTTGATGGTTTGAAGCATAATTTGTTTAGTATTAGTCAACTATGTGACAAGGGCTATGATGTTATATTTAGGACAAATGAATGCATAATCAAGAAAGATGGGAATCAAATGTTCAATGCCAAAAGAAATGGAAACTTGTATACTTTGTTGCTATGTGAATTGCATGATCAAGATGTTAAATGTTTTGTCACATCTAGCGAAAATAGTTGGTTATGGCATAGACGTCTAGGACATGCTAGTATGGACCTCATTCATCGTTTATCTAAAAATGATTTAGTCAAAGGCCTCCCAAAGACTAAATTTTCGAAAGATAAAATATGTAGCGCATGTTAAGTAGGCAAGCAAGTTAAATCTTCTTTCAAGAGAAAGAAAGATATTTCCACTTCTAAACCTCTAGAGTTACTTCACATGGATCTTTTTGGTCCGGAGAGAACGGCTAGCTTAGCCGGGAAACTCTATGTACTTGTTATAGTTGATGACTACTCTAGATTTACTTGGGTTCACTTTCTTGCTCATAAAAATGAAACTCACTCCATTCTTGAAAGATTTTATAGAGTCATTCAAAATGAAAAAGATTTGAAAATCAAGAAAATTAGAAGTGATAGAGGTAGGGAGTTTGATAATCAAGACTTAGAGAAATTATGTGATGACCTAGGTGTTTCTCATGACCTCTCAGCTCCTAGAACCCCTCAACAAAATGGTGTAGTTGAAAGAAAGAATCGATATCTACAAGAGATGGCTAGAACCATGTTAAATGAGCACAACCTTCCCCGAAGCCTTTGGGCGGAAGCGGTAAACACTGCTTGCCATATAATTAATCGTGTTATTATTCGGATGAAGTTGGGGAAAACGCCTTATGAGTTGTGGAATGGTCGAAAGCCCAATATTGGATATTTCAAATTTTTCGGGTGTAAATGTTTTGTGTTAAATGATAAAGACAACCTTGGAAAATTCGACTCCAAATCGGATGAAGCAATTTTCTTAGGTTATTCTACAAGGAGTAAAGCATTTCGGGTTTATAACAAAAGGACTCTAACCATGGTTGAGTCTATTCATGTTGTCTTTGATGAATCACCCTCACCACCATCACCTAGAATTGACCTAGAAGAAGATGAGGTTGTTGGAATTGAGGATAATCCAAATACTCTCAATATCTCCAACTCATCATGTAGCCAAAAGGAAATGAGAGAAGTTGAGCATCAATCCAATGATGACTTGACCAACTCAATGCCTAAAGCATGGAGGATTGTTCACAATCATCCTCTTGATCAAGTCATAGGTAATCCTTCAAAAGGAGTTAGTACCAGATCTCAACTTAAATATTTTTGCAACCATATGGCCTTTGTATCGCAAATCGAACCCAAGAACTTCCACGAAACTCAATGTGATGATTCTTGGATCATAGCAATGCAAGAGGAACTAAATCAATTTGAACGGAATCAAGTTTGGCGTTTAGTTCCTAGACCCGAAAATCAAAATATAATTGGCACAAAATGGGTTTTTCGAAACAAAAAGGATGAGAATGGAGTAATTATTCGAAATAAAGCAAGATTAGTAGCTCAAGGATATAATCAAGAGGAAGGCATTGACTACGTTGAGACCTTTGCACCGGTAGCTAGATTAGAAGCAATTAGAATGCTTCTTGCATTTGCATCATATAGAAATTTCACTCTTTATCAAATGGATGTCAAAAGTGCTTTCTTAAATGGTGTCATAGAAGAAGAAGTTTTTGTGAAGCAACCGCCCGATTTTGAAAATAATCTTTTTCCAAATCATGTTTTGAAATTGGCTAAAGCTCTATATGGTTTAAAGCAAGCTCCTTGAGCATGGTATGAGAGACTTAGCGGGTTTTTAACTCAAAATGGTTTTACAAGAGGGAAAATTGATAACACACTTTTTACAAAAATCATTAAGAATAATTTATTGATTGTCCAAATTTATGTTGACGACATTATTTTTGGCTCAAGAAATAATTCTTTATGTAGGGAATTTGCCACAAGTATGCAAAACGAATTCGAAATGAGCATGATGGGTGAGTTGACTTTCCTCTTAGGGTTGCAAATCAAGCAAAGCTCGGATGGCTTATTCATTAGCCAATCCAAGTACACTAAAGATTTGCTAAAGCGATTTGGTATGGAGGCTACCAAACATGCCATAACTCCTATGAGTTCCTCTATTAAGATTGATAAAGATGAAAATGGTAAATGTGTTGATATTACTAATTATAGAGGCATGATCGGTAGTTTGCTTTATTTAACCGCTAGTAGACCGGATATAATGATTAGTGTATGCTTATGTGCCCGGTTTCAATCATGTCCTAAGGAATCTCATTTGCTTGCGGTCAAACGCATTTTTCGCTACCTAAGTGGTACAATAAACTTAGGGCTTTGGTATCCACGTGGAACTTCAATTGATCTTATTAGTTATTCGGATGCTGATTTTGCGGGATGTAGAATTGATCGAAAAAGCACAAGAGGCACTTGTCATTTTCTAGGACACTCACTAGTATCCAGGTCAAGTAAAAAGCAAAATTCCGTTGCATTATCTACGGCCGAAGCTGAATATGTGGCAGCCGGTAGTAGTTGCGCTCAAACTCTCTATATTAAGCAACAATTACTTGATTTCGGTCTTACTTTCTCTCACGTGCCTATTAAATGCGATAATACTAGTGTGATTTGTATTTCAAAGAATCCTATTCATCACTCACGCACCAAGCATATAGAGATTAGGCATCATTTTTTACGTGATCATGTTGCTAAGGGTGACGTTGAATTGATCTTTATCGACACTAAAAATCAATTGGCGGATATTTTTACAAAACCACTTGCGGACGAATCTTTTTCTAAAATTCGTCGAGAAATTGGTATGGCCATGGATTTTGATGTTTTATCTTAAACTCTGTAATAATCTTTATTTTCCATATTTTCTTGATATTTTTGTTTTTGTTTTTTGATTTTTTCTCTAGTTTTATCATTTTTTCACCTTCTAGTCGACTCATCCTGTGCAGTTCAAACCATTCTAGTCGACTAGTTTGGTCAGTAGCTTCACAATTGAAATTTCTTCACCTTCTAGTCGACTCATTGCTATTCTAGTCGACTCAAATATTTTCTAGTCGACTCAAACCTCACTCTAGTCGACTACTTTGCCTTCCCAGCCTGGTCGACTCAAACCCAGCCTGGTCGACTCAAACCTCAATCTAACCGACTCACCTAGACTTAGTCGACTCAACCCACTATAAAACCTAAACCCCCTTTCATCTTCTCCATCCGCCTCCTTCAACCTTCACCCACTCTCAAACCCTCTCCTCTCAATCCCTCTCCTACTACCATCTATACCTTCAAATCATCACCTATCTCTCATTAATTTCACATTTCCATCATCTTCCACCCATTTCCCTCACCCAAATTTCTTCATTCTCACTCTCTCACATCTATATATATACACCATCATATATCTATATATCTCTATATATTTGTGCATCATCTTCTACAATGCCACCGAAGACTCGAGGTCTATTTCGGAAACGTTCACGCATTGATGGAGGCTAAACCTCCACCAATCCACACATTCCTACGGCTGTTGATGAAGAGGAGTCGAATGAACCTCTTCTTCTTGAGGTACTTCTTCTTGATGATGATAATAGAAATAAATTCATCACTATTTTTGATCACCGTGTTCCTACACCTTGCCGTATTGTCACACAAGATTTATGCACTGAAATTCGGGCTCAAACTTTCGAGTTATTCCGAGCAATTGGTTGGGATTTTTTCGTTTCTCTTGACATTCCGGTATTTTCGCGAATTGTCAAAGCCTTCTATGTTTCTCTTGCAAATCACAAGGAGAAATTACTCCCTCATCTTCATTTTAATATATGTGGTGAAGACGAGACCGTTGATGACAGCGAAATCAAGCGCATTTTCTTGCTTCCGAATGACGGTATCCGCCACTTCTCCAAGGATTGGTATAAGGCTGATGGTTTCGATTGTATTGAGGCTGTTCGGGTCATATGCGTCGACAAGGAAATTTCGCAGAATGCCGGTATTACCTCTTCTATGCTACTACCCGAGGCTAGATTAATTCATAATGTTATTACTTACTCTATTCTGCCTAAAACTGGCAGTCGTAGTAGTGTTTCGTATGGAGGCTTTTTTGGTTTATTACGTTTTGACAGGAACCCGCGTTGATTTAGCTTATATTTTCCGTTCCGTCATCCTCACATGTCAGCGCAAGCCATCTGGCCCGCTTTTCTTTCCCGCGCACATTACATATCTACTACAACGGAAAGGCTTTAAATTTCCAAATGAAATATCCGAGCATCATCCTATTTTTCTTGACGCTACTCATGTCAAGCATATGCATATTCTTTCTGATGCGGAAGGAAATTTCATTTCTGAAAGTGCACCTGCTCCTCGTTCGCGTACAGCTCCTAGCGGTTCTGCATCGCGCCAGGAAGCCTCTTCCTCGGTTCCTCCGTTGGACAGTGCTTCGGCTTCTCAGGCTGCTCTTCTCACCCAACTTCTTGGAGTTGTTCAAAGCAATACGGAGCTACTTAGGCAGCAGGAACAAATGCTTCAGCGCCTTGATATGACCGTAAATCAGAATACGGAAGCCATTCGATTGATCAATGAGCGCCTTGTTCTTCATGATGAGGAAATGTCTACTTGTATTACAAATCTGGTCGGGTCACTTGATGACCTCACTCTTGGATAAATGAACCCTCGCTCACGCACCCCTCGACGCTGATAAAAAATGGGAGAAATTATGCTATTTGCACTATCATGTATTTCATTATCCGACATTAGCAATTTCTATTTTTGTGTGGCTTGTTATGGTTATTTGCGACTTGTTTTTTATTTCCATGTTTTTTAGTATAAACGGCTTGTTTTAAATTGAAACATCTATGATATGCTGTTTATATTTGTTATCTCAAATGTGCGCCTATTTATATATTGTATCAAAATGCCCATTAAATTACAAATTTTATTTTCTAAGGGGGAGCATTTAAACAAAATAGTATGCACATATTGAAGGGGAGCATCACTAGATGTTTCGCCAAATGTCAAGCAAACACAAAATGTTTTGTCATCATCAAGGGGGAGATTGTTGGCTTTGAAATTTACTTTCGGCAAATAATTCCAAAATTGATGATAACAAACCATTGAAGAGTGTTTGATACTAATGAATTTTCGAGCTTAAGTTTTCAGCAAAAAACAGGTGAACGACTCGGAAAACAAACTCGGAAAGAAAACGACTCGGAAAACAAGTTCGGAAAGAAAGCTTGAATTAAAGCGAAAAACCGTAAAAGAAATTGAAGCGCAAATGGAAAATCAACGGCAAAGGCGAAAGTCGAAGACTCAAGACTTGGGGTAGATAGGTCGGGAAGCAATCATTGTAACAAGGTAATTTTATGCGTCGATTTTATCGTATAAGCTCAAGTATAAAATGAACCAAATTCAAATGAAATGAAAAACGCTTTACCGAACTTAAACGGAAAGAAAAATATTTTTATTAAATCTTTTTCATGTTTGAGTCGACTAAAATGAGCCTGTGTATTTTCTACTAGTCGACTAAAACAATCAGTAGCTATAGGTTTTTCATCCACATCAAAAGAGTCGACTGAAAAGAGCTTGAGTCGACTAGACTACTTCATGTAGTCGACTAGAACTCATTCTAGTCGACTAGATGGTCCAAAGTAGTCGACTAGAACTCAATCTAGTCGACTAGATGGTTCATTGTAGTCGACTACAACAGAGAAGTAGTCGACTAGAAGTTCCTCAAAACCTGCAGATTCTTCAGAAAACATTTCCCATGTTTTGTGGACTGTGTTCAATGGTATTCAAATGGCTCTTATCTTTCAAATACTATAATCATTCTTCAAAACCCTAATGCTATTCTATATATAGAATGAGATGTGTATATTGAAGATAAAGAGATTGAAATACAAGAGGAAACAAAGCTATCAAAAATTCTGCAGAAATTTCTCTACAAAAGCCATTGAAACCAAGCTTTGAAAATCTGATTTTCTCCAAGTTTCTTTGAAAATCAAAACCTCTAGTATCTCTTCTTATTCTCCAAATATCATTCATTGATCATACCCTTTGAGAATACATTTCTAGAGCTATTGTAAAATCACCAAAAACACTTGAGCTTATATTGATTTATCTTCCATAAACAACCTTTGGGTTTTGAGTGTTTTTGTTCTTGAGTGATTTTATTGATTACATACGAATTTGTAATCTCGGACAGGTGAAGTCCACCGATTGTTCAAGAGAGGGTTGTTCTCTTGATTGAGGGACAAGCTCGAGAGGCTTGTGTTGTAAGGGTTTGCCATTCCACCTGTGAAGGAAGGGCCATAGTGAAAGGATCGGGAAAAGTCTCAAGAAGGGGTTCTTGAGCCGAGGAGTAGGAGTTACCGAACCTCGAAAACATCACGGTGTCAAATCTCTCTATCTCTTTCTCCTTACTTAATTATTTTGCATGCCATAATTGCTTGAATATCTTGTATGATATCTTGTCTTGAAATTAATAGTTAGAGAAGTTCAAATTAAATCATTCACTTGCTTATTGTGATATAGTTTTTATTTGAGAGTGTTCTAATCTCGAAAAGAATTAGACCTAATTTTTGAACACCCTATTCACCCCCTCTCTAGGGTTAATTAGTGACTAACATTTGGGATTAATTTAAGGAAATTAATTGAATTAATTCCTACGAGATTAAATAAATTCTTATTTAAATTGAATAAGAATAGACAGCTTAGAATTTCCCTTGAGGATTAAATGGACTAGTGTACATGTGGACGTAAGGGGCGCGAATACTTAGACGCTATGCTAGGTTCCCCTACGATACGTCAATTGATTGCTTTAATTTTGTTTAAAGGCATGATAAGAGAAATTGAAATATTTTCTAAAGAATTAAGGAAAATATATTTGTGAAAACATGAATTGTATATGAATTTGTTTTCATGTGATTTAAATGCTTTATTGTATTTTAAAGCATGCAAGGAGATCTTTGAGATTTATGTTGATAGTACCATGTGGGTAATTGCTTAAATATGATGCACTATATATTTATGTTGAGTATAGGGGTATGTATCCTGTAGGGACGGTTTTGTGTCGGATTGTATCCGTTAACCTGTGATGGGCGCCGTGTGAATTATATGTGAATATTGTATATAAATATGATGCATTACATATTTATATTGAGGCATGATTGTCATTTGGACCTGGATGCATATTGAGAATATCATGTAGTGTTAAATCATGATAGTGGTATATGTATGTTGTGCATTCGTTTTTGGCTTATAAGTCGCAACTGGGCTGTGCATCCATTTTCGAATTTCGTATTGAAAGTCGCCACTGGGTTGTGCATATGAAGTCGCAACCGTGTTGTGCATGTGAAGTCGCAACCGTGTTTTCATCTGAAGTCGCAACCGGGTTGTGCATGTGAAGTCGCAACCGGGTTGTGCATATGAAGTCGCAACGGGGTTGTGCATTGTGTTTCATGGGGTTTCTGCCATGAGGTTTATGAGTCACATTGTATTTGCACGACATTATGTGATTTCATTTGACATGTATACGTGATATTATTACATGTGATGTTGGAGCAGGTTTAATATGTGTTATTATTGCCTGTTGTATTTGGGAGCATGTTATGTATGAATATTGCGAATTAAATTCATATCTTAATAAAATGCTCAGCTGATAATGATTAACGTAAACGAGAATGATTATATGCGGTGATTATTAAAGTATAAAGGAATGTATATTTATACTTGTGGTATATGCTTTTGTACCCTTAGGGGAGGTTAAGTATATTGACGTTGTGACCTTTGTGGTTAGTTGCGGTTAGTGATGGACTGTCGAGATGATTTGGAGTTGAGGCCTTGAGAAGGCGGGTAATAGTCTTGTGATTGAGGTTAGCGGTGTGACCTCTTTGGAGATTTGAGGTCGGGGATTGATTTTGTATCAATTGAGATTTGAGGCCTTAGAGAAGGCGAGTGATGAGATTGTTGACTTATATGTCACTCCTTGAGTCTTCGGTTACGGCGTGGTGCCGAACCTCTTCCTTGTGTTATCAGTTGATTTTGGTGGAGTTGGAAACGGATGGTTGTGGTCCGTGAGTCCAACATATTGTTCTTCCTTCATTGTCCTTTCGGGACAATATAGGAATCCTTGGATTTCTAGTCACTCTTATCTTGCTGTCTGTCAGAAACGGAGTTTTTCTATGTTTTGAAAACAAACTCGTTGTATTAAAAGGAAAAACCCGTTTTCGCCTACCCCCGTACCAGTACAGGCGAACGACGGAGACCGGGGGCAAGACGGTCATTTTCATTGTATGGATTTTTAAAGAAAACCGATTCTATAGAAATTCTGAGCTTACGAGACTTCTTCCTTAAGAACCTCGACCTGTAGTGTTTTGAAAGGTGTTCCATTGTTTCACCTTTGTTTCGGATCATTTCTAAGTCTCAGGCATGAGGTTTGGTGTTGTTCAGTGCACACATATGGTGTTGCCCTTCACTTCTTCTTGGTTGTTGATGTCACCACTTAGGTGATTGAGTTGTTCCACATGCTATGGGCATCCATACCGAGTGGATTGGGTTCCTTGTCCAGGTGTTCTCCTTAAACACTTGTGGTGTTTTAACCTTGACATTGTTGTCTCTGTTATCTGTCGGTTTAGCATTGGGAAGTCTTTTCCTTTGCTTTGTTTCGGTGACCATTAGGTGGTCGTTCTGGTGAGTTGAGTTCGTGTACTCTTAGTGATTTGGTTGAGTGGTTTCCCTCGCCTACAGTGAGAGTGTTAGTGATGTGATTGACCCTATTGGTGATAGTATTATGAGGTCGATATGATTTATGGTACGGTGATATGATTGAGGTGATCTAGCCTTGAGAGGTATATTTCCTCTAGGAATAGGACGAGGTTTGTTATATATATATATATATATTGTACATTTACAATATATATATATAGATAGAGAGAGATGACGGTTGTGTTAGTACGCAAGGACGTGAGTGCTTTTCCTCCTGTTTCTTGGGGAGTGAGTTCTGAGTATTCCTTGGTACTAGTGGTGGATTTGATCCTTGTGGATATTAGAGGTGAGTGTGCTTCCCTCTGTTGGACCTTGTGGTTAGCGTCGTGAGCGACTTATGATTTGTTAGGATTGGACCTTAGTGTCATGTACTTAGTGTACGTTGGTGAGAGTAGTGTAGACTACCTGTGTTGGTACTTGGAGTATGAGCCTTAGTTGTACCTTGTAGATTCAGGTGGCATACTTATACATGTATACTTGTATATATATAGATATATATATATATATATATATATATATATATATTCCCGTTATATACTTACGTACGGTAGTATATGAGCGTGTGCCTTGGGTTTTGCGTGGATGAGATTAGTTGGGCTATATATATCTTGCTAGATAGTTTAGCATTACCTAAACTATCAGAGGATGTGGTAGTTAGAGTATCCCTTCCCACTGAGCTTATTTGCTCACAGGGGTATTAAATTTGCCCCCTGGTATTCCCACGCCAGGTTGCAGGAAACATACAGCTATGAGCATGATGCAGTGCACGGCAGCTTTCTTTTGTTTCCTTGTTACAGGTTTTGAAGTTGCGTTGGGTGGTGCGGTTACAGTTGCAGCACGACTGGGTTTGGGGACGATAGGTATCCGCTTTCAGTCTCTCTACCCATTGTTATGGGATTGTTATATATTTTCTTTTGGGAGCCAGTCTGTTGGCATATCCCTGTTGATGTATCTTTATTTTCTATATTTACTCTTTCAGGATGTATTGTATCTATTCCGCACAGTTCGGTGCTCTTCTGTATTTTTATTCGAGCATTTGTGGCTCTGTTGATATTAGAGGGTTTGGAGGGGTTTTGGTTTCTTTCCACTACCTCGGCCCTATTAGGATTGATGAATGTGGGGCTTGGAAGCCGTTGTGATTATGGAATTGTTTTGGGCAGGTTATTGTGTTGTGATTGGTTGTCCGGACGTTCCATTTACAAACGGAACTCTGCCGAATTTTCGTTAGATTCCGCTGCTTTGTTTATTATCCATTTGGGGTATTAAATATACCATTTCTATCCTTTTGTGGGTGTTTGATGACTAAATGTCATTTGTTCCAGTTTCTTTTTACTTCCGCATTCACTCCCCTAGCTCTTAGGCTCGAGTTTCGGAGTCCTAGGAATTCGGGGCGTGATAGTTTTGATAGAAAACCCTAGATACCAAATTAGTTGCTCATGGTAGAAGAAGACTGTATCGTTGATGTAGAATCGCCCTCCATAGTCGTCTTCTCCGGATCTCTAGGTCTTGAATGGCTCCTCCTTGGAATGATAGATGAATCTTCAAAAAATATCTGAAAACTTATGTGTTGAGAAGTCCCAAAATTGGGTGAAGAGGAGTCATTTAGATCTGTAGCAAAGCTTGGTATTTATATACAAAGCCAAGGGAAATCCTAACTTATGGAATAGGATTATCATTTTTCGTAATTTCTCACTCAACCAAGAAAAATACTAATATCTGATGTATAATATGTGTATATTACATGTATAGAGGTGTTGAGGTCGAAATTAGAGTCATCCGGGTCAAAGCAGAACAATCCGGGTCAAAATAGGATTTTGGCCCAAATCTGAAATTTCCAGCTTTTTCTGCAGGACACCTCTCACTCTTTTGATCATATCTAGAGGTACACACATTGGATGGAGGAGTGTAATATATCCTTGGAAATATGACTTCAAGCTATTGATGATAGGCTAAAGATTCACCCCATTTGGACCTTTGTTGAGCAAGATATGCGCTCCCGAAATTGACTAAAAGTTTGTGCTGAAAACACTATAGCATTCCGCACCTACGCTTCAAGTGTAGCTTCCTACGCTTCAAGCATAGGAACAAGCGTAGAAACTCACTTTCAAACCACTTTTTGCAACTAAAAGCATAGGTCAAGCGTAGAAAAACGCCCGAAAATCACTTTTCTTGATAATTGCTCCGTTTGAACCCCCTCGACTCCCTCGGTATGATTCTTGAAGTTGCGGCTCCGAAAAATGACGTTTTCGCCCTTCGGGATACACTTTCCTCTTGAAAACACCTCTTTTGCTCTCTCTTTTGGATAGACACAAACACTTCTATAATTAATTCACTAAAGTTAGCTCGTAATCTTCATTAAGCTCCTGAAACACGCTTAAACACACAAATGACATAAAAATACCAAATAATGAATTGTAATGACGTAAAAACTGTAAGATAGGGGCTTAAAATGGATACTTTTGAGCACCTATCAGTAATATACGAGCGCAATCACTTATTAAAATATTTTATTATTTCAACAAGGGATATTGGATTTCAATCCCCGAGATTATTTACGATCATATGGAAACATTTTGGGAAGTCGTAACAGATTGTGAAATTCCTTTCGATCAGAAATGTAAAATTCCTTTTCCTTTCTTAGTTCAAGCTATGATAGGAGATCAGTTAGAACTTAACATTGAAATCCCATCAGAAATTGGCATTTTTGTTAGTAAAGATTATAACCATTATAAATTCTTCAATACACTAAGCTACAAAGAGATGGGCCTATGGTGGGAATTTCAATTAAAACTGGTTAAACAAAACTGAAATCATGTTAAGGAAAATAAATTAAAAACTCACAATATCGCTGAGTCTGTCAATTTGATAGACTTAGTAAATAAACTAGATTGAGCACAATAGAGTTGTCGTGCCATCGACATTAAATAATGGTCTCGGTCTAAAATTTACCTAAGATGTTTAGCCGAGTGTATTTAATTAGGATTTTAATTTACTATCCTTTATATATTAATTCAAATTTTTATTTCACCGATAGATCCGGGATCTTTCTCGATCGATCGAGGTAGGTAGTTAGCGAATATTAAAGCCCCATATTTTTTAGGTTCACTTTAGATAGAAAAATTTACCTCATTTAAGAAAATTTAAAAAGCCAAAAATACTAGCAAAATCTGAGTTGTTTATTGTGAACCACATATTTAAAATTCCCTTTTTGACATATTCTGTTAATTAAAGTGATCGATCGAGTGTTAATTCGACTTAAAAGCCATCGATGGATCAACTATAATTCGTAGACCTGTTCAGCGATTGATTGCCATTTCCTTCGATTGTTCCCTAGTGACACGCGATCAATCTATCTTTCATCCGATCGTTTGACAAGTTACTAGCGATCGATCGTTATCCATGCGATCATTCGATTTACTTCTCCAGCTCTGTAACACTCCGTGTTATTTTACCTTTTACTGAAATAATTTATGATTTAATTTTGGTTATGATGTCATTTGTTTATCACGTCTTGTTTATTCTTGGTATTTTGCGTGTAAAGTTTTCACGTTTACATTTAAAGTCCACTGGAAGACTTTACGATTTCTCCTTGACGACTTCATGGAAATTCTTGTTACCAACTATGCGATTGAGTTTTGACATTTCAACATTAGTGTTTCGACGAAGCAACAACACGTTTTATTTAATCGGGCTTATTGGGTGTTCCGATGATTGGGTTTTATACTGAGAATTATTTATTTTAGTTTATATTATTTATTTGATGTCTCGTGGAGTTTCATGTATTTTATTTGGAGACCGTTTGGATGTTTTGATAAAGAGGGTGTGTAGTTTGTAATTATTTATAATGGGAGAGTCAGTTTTGCGATTTAGCATATATATGTATATGCCTATACACATATGCGTAGAGAGAGAGAGAGAGGAAGCACGCGATGACTTCTTCCTCCTCCTTCAGGTAGGATAGGTCTCTCCTGTAGCGTCCAGTATTTTTACGTATTAATTAAAAAAATTATTTAAACAATTAAGTGATTATGTGCTTAATGTTTTTATGTGCTTAACATGACTTACATGTTTTAAGTGATATTATATTTGTAAGTTGCATGTTGTATTTTAATTTTGAGAATAATGATAATTATTGAAAACGATTTCGGGAAAGAAATGACCGAAGGGTAAATGAGTAATTTCATATTTTGAGCACTTAGTAGAAAGTGTAGTGATTTTTACCTAAGTGTTGGGGCATGAGTGGCATGTTGGTGATTAGAGAAGATGACAAGGGGTGGAAGGGTAATTAAGAGGCATGATGACACTCTTGTGAATAACCCTAAGTTGAGAAGATATTGGTCATTTCCCACTTTTGGGGTATTGTCTAAATTCTAGCCATTGATCTTCTTATCCCATCTTTGTTCTCAACCATTGGATCATAGGGCCTTTTTTGGTTGACACTTAAATGCAAGAATGCATTATTGTTGGTCTTTCACTTGGCAAGACTTATTGTCAACCCTTAGATGGTTTATTCATTTTCATGGCTTTATTCTCAACCCTTGGAGGGTGTGAAGGGTGAGAATGGTGAATGAAATTACCTAGATGATAGTGAAAACATCCTAGAGGGGGGTGAATAGGCTTTTTGTCGATTTTATTATGAATTACAATTATTTAGCGGAAATTCAATTTTAATTAGTCACAAGCCCTAATTCTCAATTCAGTTCTCAAAAACAAATCAATTAAGCAAATATGAATATAAGTGTAAAAATTTAAATCATGAGAAGACATAGATATTTTTACGTGGAAAACGTTAGAAAGAGTCCAAGTAAAAACCACGGATACACTCGGGTATCGATGCACTATGAATTAGAGAATTTGTACAGACTCTATGAAAACAGAACTTACAACCGCTGTAATTTGTTGTTCCTTACTCGATGTCTGAAAGTCTAGATTCACTCGCACTCAATGAAGCTTTCACTCTGATCTCCGTACTCTGACGACTCTGCTTCTCAACATATCAAAATCACCACGAAGCCTTTTGTTTCGATCTCCGCAATTAGACGGCTCCGCTTCTCGAAAGGGATCAACGCAACCTCGTTGCTATAGATGGTGTGTGAATTTTTCAGCAACTATACCATTCAATTATGAATAGAAATCGTCCATGTAGAAGCACGATTGAAGACGTCCAATAACAAGAGAGAATTTGTGTATCTCTAATCCCTCAATAATATTCTCTCACCATATGTATATCTCTGTAGAAGAAGAAGATGAAGCTATAGAAAACTTGCAGAGAATTCTTCAAGATGCGCCTCCTCTTGTTGTAGACTTGGGTATTTATAGACAAAGATAATCGAAACACTATGTTTTCCCTTTCTCATAATTTAACATCCAATCCCTATATTTTGGTGAATATAATATATATAAATCGCATTTTGATGTATATAAGTCATGGTCATATCATAAAACCAACCCCCGAACAATTTGGATATCGCAAGCAAAAATTGGCAAAACTTGCCTAAGCTACGCTTCAAGCGTAGGTCTAATCGTACCTCCAAACGTACCTCTAAATGTAGATATGTGTTTTCCAGCCACTTTTTGCAACTAAAAGCGTAGGCATTTTTTTTAAAACCACTTTTCTTCACAACAACGCCAAAATGACGCTCTTGAACCCACGATACTTTTTCCTTGAAGTGACGACTTCGGAAAATGTCGTTTTCACCCTCTAGGAGACATTTTACTTGAATATGCTCACTTTCATACCTCACTTGTATTCTTCATTATTTCAAAGCTTGATTCTACCTTTGACAAAGCTTTATCGATGTTATTAACACCAAACTAGCCTATCTAACACTCAACATGGTTATTGTCTAGAACATGCCATAAGTAAACAATATACAAATATATTCTTACAATATCGCCCTTGGCATTTATGAGATAAAACCATGTTTTACAATTTAGCCTCACAAATAACAACATAACATCTATACTTATGAACACACACCAACAAACATAGATATAAACTGTCACCATGCTTTCATGACAACCAATCCTATAACCACAACACTGAACAAACTATTAAACGCAAGTGTGGAAAATAGATATAAACCAACATAATGATCATCAGAAAAATATAACAATAATACACACATAATGATCATCATCCTCACCCTTGCTAAATATTTCTCCCTCTTAATCAATCAAATAATCTCTCCCCCTCACTTAATACTTCTCCCCTTTTTTGGCACTGAAATGTTAAGCAAAGAGAGTATATGTCATAACAACAATGTAGAGAGATGCAAGGAAGTACTCAAGGAAAAACACCAAGATACAGAGCTCATATCAGATCATATCCAAATTCCCAGAGTAACATAAATCTATACTATGCATGACTCTACTACTAATGCATGAATGTAAAATGTCATAAAAAATATATATTTGGTTTTTGAAATCTGTGAGCAAGGCAGTAGAGACACAAAGTCAATCATTAACACATCATATTCTCATATTTAACTTAACCATTATACACATGGTGTAGAAGAAAATCAGCACACATACCTTGTAAACTCAAGAATGCACAAGTCAAATTTTGCCAATAAATATATGTATTAAAATTCTAATGTGCAAGCACTAAGGCAAGATGAAAACAATACATACTGAAGCTGATAATCTTCCCACCAACCGTGATGTTAATTCAATCCGAGATCTAAACTAGAAGGAAAAAATAAAAGATATTTTCTCTTTGACACACAATTTCCTCTTTTTCATCTTTTCAACTTTTTCACCATATCCCTTTTTGTTTCTCTAAGCTCCGGACTTTCTAGCGAGGATTTTTAGTCCCGACCAACTGGGCCTGAGCTTCTTCCATGAGATTTATGCTCATTAGTATTCTTCTCTTTTTACGCGAACACTCAATTTTTACTAAGGCAAGAGGCCTAGTTACTCAAATTGAAGAACTACTTTTTGCATTTTTATATTTTAAACATCACATTTTTTTTCAACATCACCACAAAGTTCATACACATGCAAAACATATTTCATGCATAGACCAATCTAGCATAGGTCATGAACCTTCATACCACTTCGGGTTAAAAACAATTGATAGATTCAACAGGCATTATAATCATCACTACAACAACTAACACCTAAAATTAAAGTTTGTAACATAAAATAATCATGCCAAGTGATCATCCAAAAATCTTAGGTTAGACTGATACCTCTACTTCACATACGCATAATGAGACAAGTAAATGTGAAAATAGAGTAAAATATGACAACTTTTGTACCCTATCCAAGCCCAACAGTGTCAAAAAAATTATTATCATTTATTTCAAAATAAAATGGATGCATGAATAAAAATAATACAAATGCATGATTACCTATCAATTCTAGGAAAATAATGCAATGTGTTCCTAGAATGGTAGATAATAAAATATCTATTCTAAAGAAAGCATACCAATAGATTTCCTAAGACTAACATGCTTTTGAAAATCTAGTGGTTTTGTAAAAATATCTGTCAACTGAGAATCTGTGAATATAAACTCTAGAGACACTATACCATCTTCAACAAGATTATGAATGAAATGATGTCGAATATCCATATGTTTTGTTCTAGAGTCTTGAATAGGATTTTTAGAAATATTTATTGCACTCGTGTTATCACTAAACACTATCATCGTGCCTTGATAAAAACCATAATCCTGTAATATTTGACGCATCTAGAAAACCTGAGTACAACAAATACCAACTTCTATATACTCAGCCTCAGTAGTGGAAAGAGAAACACAATTTTGATTCTTGTTATGCAAAGCATCAAACAATTTCCAACATAAAAACACCCTTCACTGGTATTTTTTCTATAATCAATATTACCGGCCCAATCAACATCAGAAAATGATGCGATATCAGTATTAATACCTGATGGATACCACAATCCGTAATTAATTGTCCCTTTAACATACTGGATAATTCTTTTTACATTAGTCATATGAGACTCCTTAGGAATTGTCTGGTAGCGTGCACAAAAACCAACACTAAACGCTATGTCAGGTCGACTGGTAGTCAAATACAGCAAACTCCCAATCATACTCCTATAAAGTGTAAGGTCAACATCTTTGCCTCTAGTATCTATGCTAAGCTTGACAGTGATACTCATAGGAGTGCGAGCATCTTTAGCCTTTTCCAAACCAAACTTTTTTACTAATTCCAAGGCATAACGAGTTCAAGAAATAAAAATCCCATCATTATTGCCTAACTTGAAGCCCTAAAAAGAAGTTCAATTCACCAATCATGCTCATCTAAAATTCATGTTTCATTTGATCTCCAAAATAATGAGAAAGCTGATCAGAAGTGGAACCAAATACAATATCATCAATATAAATTTGAGCAACAATTGTATCACTCTCAATTTTTTAACTAAACAGTTTTTTGTCCACTCCCCCTCGAGCAAAACCTGTCCCCAACAGGGAATCAGTAAACCTTTCATGCCAAGCTCTAGGAGCTTGCTTTAGCCCATACAAAGCCTTTTTCAGCCTATAAACATGACCCGGACAGTGAGGATGTTCAAATCCTTTGGGCTTCTCCACATATACTTCCTCATGAAGAATACCATTCAAAAATGCACTCTTTACATCCATTTTATACAACTTGAATCCAAGATGACAAGCAATAGCAAACAAAATTTGAATAGATTCAAGCCTAGAAACCAGAGCAAAAGTCTCATCAAAATCAATACCCTCCATCTGAGTATATCCTTGAGCAATAAGCCTAGCCTTATTCCTAACAACTGTATCATTTTCATCCTTTTCATTCTTAAAAATCCACTTGGTACCAATCACGGTTATCTCTTTCGATCTAGGCACAAGATACCACGCATCATTCTTAATAAACTGCTGAAGTTCTTCTTGCATAACATTTATCCACTCACTATCTTGAAGAGATTCTTTGACATTCTTAGGTTCCAAAGACGTTGTGTAGCATGCATACGAAACTTCATTCCTAGCCTTTCTCCATGTCACCATCATCTGATAAACAGATCCTATAACATTATCCAAAGGATGGTACAACTTTACCCTTGCCGATGGTTCTTTATAAGGTGTAGGTTGAACATCACCAATTTGATCATATGATTCTGCAGGACTTGAAGTATCATCATTAACCACATTGTCCTCTTTCTCAACCTCAGAAGAATCATTGTATAATATAAAGAATGACTCATTATCTTCCTCCTCAGCAGACATCGGAGACTCATCAACACATGAGTCATCAACCACTACATTGGCAGATTCCATCATCATTTGAGTTCTAAGATTAAAAACCTTATATGCTCGACTAGTCAATGAATAACCCAAAAATATTCCTTCATCACTCTTAGACTCGAACTTCCCAATAGATTCACGATCTCTAAGAATATAACATTTTGCTCCAAACCCCTTTGAAATATTTCACATTTGGTTTCTTGCCATTCCACATTTCATAAGAATTTTTTAAGGTTCCAGGCCTAAGATAAACTCTGTTTGAGGTATAACACGCTGTGTTCACCGCCTCGGCCCAAAAATACCTAGGAACATTCCTACCATGTAGCATAACATTTGCTATTTCCTGAATAACCCTATTCTTCATCTCAACTACTTCATTTTGTTGAGGAGTTTTAGGTGTTGAAAATTCATGTTTTATTCATCTCTCATTAAAATTCACTTCAATTTCAGAATTTTGAAACTCCCTTCCATGATCACTCCTCACTTTGGAAATGAAACAATTTTTCTCAGTCTGAATTATTAAACAAATCCTCTTAAAACTTTCAAAAGCTTCAGACTTTTCACTTAGAAATCCAACCCATGCAAACCTTGAGTAATCATCCACCATGACACAAATATACTTCTTTCCTCCTTTGCTCATGGTCCTAGTGGGACCCATTAAATCAATATGCAACAACTTTAAAGGTTTAGAAGTACCAATGACATTTGTCTTTTTGTGCTGACATCTGACTTGTTTACCCTTCTGACATCATCCACACAATCCCTTTTGCATAACCAAGCTTAGGGATTCCCTTAACAATTTCACTCTTAGTAATTTGTGTAATTCACGAAAATTAACATGTCCCATCCGCTGATGCCAAATTTCAACTTCATTGAGTTTAACTCTATTGCATAACAATTCAGAACTAGGATCAATGGAATAACAATTATCAGTTGAACGCATACCTTCCATGACGCAATTCCTAGAAGAGTCAATGATCGAACATTTATCAGGTAAAAAAATGACCTTATGATTGTTATCACTTATCTGACTTATGCTCCATAAATTTGCTTTAATACCTTATACATAAAGAACATCTTCTAGTTTAGGTAAACCAGGAATCACAACTGTACCTTTTTCCTTTAACATTTGACTTCTCTCCATCACCAAACATTACTATCCCACTATGGCACTCCTCGAGAAATCCAAAAAATGACTTATCTCCAGTCATATGCCTCAAACATCCATGATCCAGATACCAAGAAGTAGATTTGCATGCTCTAAGAATAGTATGAACTACAAAACAGTGTTACTTGCGTTTGCGAATCCATGCCTTCTTCATCTTCGGAGCTCCATTCACCAATCTTGACAAATTCTTCATTTCTTCATTTAGCATTCGAATTTGATCTTGAACATGATCTCCATGTTGAACACTTTGTTCTTTCACTAACTTCAACACCTTCCCTCACAACTTAGAACACCTAGGTCGAATGTGATCTCTGACACCATAGTGGTGACATACAGGAACAAACCTCTGAACTCTATCAGTCAACCTCCTATGATATCTAGTTATAAGAAAAGGTTTGCTTTCAACAGATCTTTTGACATAGGCTTGAACACCAGGATTCCAAGTTGAATTTTATTGTGAATAACTAGACGCTACATGGGAGGCCTTTACAAAGGTGGTATTTGCAACAACATTCGAATTCGGCATTACTCCGACAAAACCTAGTCCCTTTGTATTTCATGTGGACTTTCCTACACTCAACGTATAATTAAGCTTGAGAGTTATACTAGACCACTTCTAAAAAGTTGAGTTAGCATCTTTCAGTTCTTTTTCCAAATTTTCAATCTTAGTAGATTTCTCAACCAATTCCTTATTGAGACCATCTACTAACTTCAGACCCTCAGGTTTTTCAAGTTCAGATTTCTTCAAATCTTCAACCAGTTAGCCTTTTGAGTTTGAGAACTTTTGACTAATTCATCTTTTAAATAATGTAATTCTTTATCCATGTTAAACTCTTAGTCAACAGTTTAATGTGACTCAATTGCTACAGTTAAATGAACCTTCTTCTTCAGACATCGCCCAAGTTGTAGTAACTTCTTTGACCTCCTTGCTCTGTGCAGCAAACACAATGAAATTCTCAGAACCATCACCTACATCCTGGTCTATCGCATCACTAGCTGATCCATTGTTAGAGTCATCATCCCAACTGATAGCTAATCCTTTAGATTTCTTCAAAGTGTTTGCACACTTTGCAGCTATGTGACCATATCCTTGACATTCAAAACAGGGGTTTCTTCTTTTTCAGATCAGACTTGTCCTTCCTAGTTTCAGTCTTATTTCTACTTCTAGACTCACCCAACTTATCCCCAAATTTGTATCCTTGGCCATCCTTTTTAGTCCTAACAAATTTTATCAACCTCTTATCAAACATGGCTATATCAATTAGACTCAACTCACTTTCTTCATCAAGTTCAACATGATCCTCCCTAGTGGTTTTGAAAGCTATGCTCTTCTCTTTTATGCCAGTAGCCTTCTTAGGACGGTTTTGAAACATCTCCATCTCATACGATTTTCAATTTATAGCCAATTCTTTAACATTGATTTCTTTAAGACTCATGACCTCTGAGATGACAGTGACCTTATATGGAAAATGTTTAGGAAGAGACCTAAGGATTTTATTTACTATGGTAGTATCATGAATAGGCTCACCTAGGTTATGATAACCATTTACAATATAAGTTAACCTCGCCTCAAAGTCGGCGTAGACTTCATCATCCTCCATCTTCAGCTGCTCAAATCGAGAATTCAGAATTTGAAGCTTTGATTGTTTCACCTTCGACGTTCCTTCATGAGTGACTTGGAGAATGTCCCAAGCTTCCTTGACAATTACGCACGTATCAATCCTCTTGAACTCACTCAGAGTAACAACATTGTATAACACATTCAACGCCTTCGAGTTCCAATTCGCGTTATTCATCTCGGCAATAGTCCACTCATTTGACGATTTTGCTTTCACTTCATTAATTGCATCATTTTTCACAATGGGAGGTGAGTATCCTACTTCTACAGCATTCCACACCCTCACATCTAAAGATTTCAAAAATGCTCTCATTCTTACTTTCCAATATGTGTAATTCGAGCCATTAAATAAGGGGGAACTAGATATGGAACCTCCTTCACGAGGCATATTTATCGTCTAAGTACAGAATCTAACCTAGGTAATTAACCTAAAAAGGGGCAACTATGATGTGATACCAATTGAAATTACCTAGACAATAGTGAAAACAACTTAGAGGGGGGTGAATAGACTTTTTGTCGATTTTATGATGAATTAAAATTATTTAGCAAAAATTCCATTTTAATTAGTCACAAATCATAATTCTCAATTCAGTTCTCAAAAATAGATCAATCAATCAAATATAAATATCAGTGCAAAAATTTAAATCATGAGAAGAAAGAGATATTTCTACGTGGAAAACCTTCGAAAGACTTCAAGTAAAAACCATGGATATGCTCGGGTATCGATCCACTATGAATCAGAGAATTTGTACAGACTCTACGAAACCAAACTTACAACCGCTGTAATTTGTTGTTCTTCACTCAATGTCTGAAAGTCTAGATTCACTAGCACTCAACGAAGCTTTTGCTCCGATCTCCATACTCTGACGGCTCTGCCTCTCAACAGATCAAAATCACCATAAAGCCTCCTGCTTCAATCTTCGCACTTAGACAGCTCCGTTTCTCAGAATGGATCAACGCAACCTCATTGCTATAGATGGTGTGTGAATTTTTCAGTAACTATACCATTCAATCGTGCATAGAAATCGTCGATATAAAAGCACGATTGAAGAAGTCCAATAACAAGAGATAATTTGTGTATCTCTAATCACTCAATAATATTATCTCACCAAATGTATATCTCTGTATAAGAAGATGATGACGTTGTAGAAAACTTGCAAAGAATTCTTCATGACGCGCCTTCTCTTGTTGTAGAATTGGGTATTTACAGATAAAGATGATCTAAACCCTATGTTTGCCCTTTCTCATAAGTTCACATCCAAACCCTATATTATAATGAATATAATATATATAAAATGCACATTAATGTATATAAGTCATGGTCATATCATAAAATAAACCCCCGAACGATTTGGACATCGTAGGCAAACATTGGCAAAAACTTGCCGTAGCTACGCTTCAAGAGTAGGGGGCCTACGCTTCAAGCATAGGTCCAAGTGTACCTCCTAGTGTAGAATGTGTTTTCCAGCCACATTTTGAAACTAAAACCGTAGGCTTAAGCGTAGGCATTTTTGTTTAAACCATTTTTTTCTAGCCTTCTCTTATTTGTAATATAGAAGGTTGAGTTTTCTTTCAACTATGAAGTGAGTCTCATTGGTTGTAGCTCTCAATTTCTCTCTTCTAAGGAGTTAGTGGTAACTTTCCTATCATATACTCTTGAGCTTTCAATTCTCCATGAAACCCTAAAATAGAAATCATTAGGGTTTGAAATGATTCTCGTGGTTGGAACCACTTGGGTATAAATTTTGGTTTCTTGTGACACCATAGTAATTTTGTTGTTCATATGGTATGTTACTAGTGTTGGGAGCTATCCTATTGAGAACTTAAGTTGGTATTGGCTTTGACCTGTTTTGGGCATATTGTGTAGCTTGCTTGGAGTTGAGGTAGGGGAAAAATGAATTTTGTTCATCTTTGTACGAGGGTGTGTGCGTCTAAGTGTATATATGTCATATATATATGCTAGTTGAGTATTGACAACTTAGACGATAAATTAGGCCCTTGAAAGCATGATTTTGTGATATAAATGCTTGTTGTGGTTTATTGCTTATAAATGTGAAATTGTAAGCATTGTGATAATTTGAGTGCAATATATTGCATAAAAAAATAAGCAATTATTGTGATGGCATATTGTTGTGATTGAGAACCTTGATGCATTTTGAGTACACCATGTAGTGTCAAAACATGGGTGTTGGTTTCTACGATTTGCATAAACTTCGTAGGAGTTGTCTTGTGTTTGGATTATTATAACAACTGGCTAGGGGGTGCTTTTTGCTCCCACGAAACTAATCTTCCGAGAAACGTAGACGATAGGGGGAGGACATGTCTAAATCCTATTCCACGACCGCGTCGTGTTTGACATTTTCCTTGTTAAAAGTGAAAGTGTCAAAAATCACTTGGGAAGAATCGGTACGATAAATCTACCTTACTTCATGAGAAAAAGGGGAAGTGTTTGAGAAAGATCCCATTGACCCTTAGAGTTAGGGTATGTGTTCGTGTGCGTACCATGGGTGTGTTGGGTCGCATTACATCTAAAATGCTATATATATGTGATTGTGGTTTTGGATGTTGAAGCATGCTATATTTGAATGATTATGATGTGAGCATGTTGGAGAATTGCTTGTTGGGTTCGATGGGGTTCCGGATTGGCGTGAGAGTCATGTGGAACAAGAAAAGGACATAGGAGTAGTTGCATGTACAATGGGTGGATTGTACCACTCGAACTACCGAGATTGAGGCAATGACGCTTCCTCTACTGGGCTAGTGAGCTCACCCCATTACTTTCCGGGAGGTCCGTAGTCTCTCGGTAGAGACACGGTGTTGATTTCGCCATTTTGTGCATAAGAAGGCGAACTACTTATTTTGTAGAGCATTAGTCTAACTCACATGTATAACTACGCTCTTTTTCTTGTAAACTTGTAAACAAATGATAGATATTTGCCTTTTTCTAGCTAGCGTATTAGTCGAGTAGCTTACATCGATGTATGTCCCTTGAAGCGTTATATGTCGGGACTTTATTCTTTTGGTGCACTTCGGTGCCGGAAATGTAAAGACTATTTCATTTTGTGGAAAACAATAGCATGTATTGCCTTAGGGCTTTGAATATTATTCTAAGAATCCTTTTGTGTAGTGATGTATAATGAATTTTTGATATTGATGTGGTTATTAGGTGTCCGGCCGAAAATAACATTTTTTTATGTTTTCAAACAAACCCTTTTCATTTTAAATAGAAAAACCCATTTTCGTCCACCCCCATAGCCCTGATAAATTATCTTGTTTTAGAAATGGTTTTAAACACATTTTTATAAATATTATGATTTGTATAACCCAACAGTAGTTAAAACGGAGACCGGGGGTAAGACGGATATTTTTACGAACATAAATGAGTGTTTTTGTTAAAAGTTCACTCTTTGTAAGAATGACTTCATGGGATTGATGGGTAGTAATCTTTGTGAAAATATGATTTAACGTATGGAGTTATGTCAACTTATGATTCAATCATTTATGGGAGCCATTTTGGTGTCCTTTTTCATTTTATTTTACTTTCGCACCACTCCCTTGACTCTTAGGCTTGTGTTTTGGAGTTCTAGGAAATTTGGGGCATGACATCTCCTCCTTCACCTTTATCACTAGTTGTCGATCATGGGAGAAAAAGGGAGAGTGGTCGAATGGGGAGAGTGAGCTGGGGTCGCGACTCGCGACTGGTGGTTCGCCAGGGTAGCGGTGACAACTGGAAAAGGCGGCGATGGCAAGAGTCGGCACGATGACGTGCAAGGGTGGTCATGAATAGATGGGTGGCAACGTGGTGGTGACAGCGGCACAGTTCAAGTTGGTGGTGGTGTGACAGTCCAGAGTTCGACCGAACTGAGTTGGGTCGACTTGATGGCTTTTTGTTCTCCGTTTGGGCTAAAATTTAGAGGATAACTGCGTATTGGCTTCATGTACGATGTACTAAAAATTGGGCTTGAGTTTTTGAGTGGTTTATCGGGAAATAGCGTTTAGAGGTATGTGTTTTTGTTTGGGTTATTTTAGATTTGTCCAAATTTATTAACCTATTGCTAATGGGTTTCGTATATATCGTATAGGTCATCGAGACAGATGTTTCGATATATTCAAAAATTTATTCGGATGACTTTGGTTGGCGGGTCCAATATTCAAGCACCGACACTGTTCACGGTGGGTCTCATTTCGGCTAAAAATTATTTTGGGGCAGAATTGAGCACGCGATTGTGGCGACGTGTCGATGTATCCGGTTCGGTTACGGACGTGATGGTTGAATGCGTGGCGTACGTGTTGAGGTGGGAATAATATTCTCACTTCTTTATCATTTGTTATAGTTTAGGTGTACGAACCCCGTCCTAGCCTTTATTTTATTTTAGATATTTATATTTGTGAATATAAAATATCTATATATGGGTTAGAAGCGAAATAGGAGATAAAAATTAAATAAATATGTTTCCTGCTAATTAAAACCTATTGGAACTGAATGAGAATAGGTGGTCTAGTAACCTTTAATATTTAAAGCGGGTTACTAAAATTTGTAAAATGTTGGACGTGAACTTATAACGTTATTCCAGTTCCCTTTAGAATTTTGGATTATTGCTTTAATTAAATTAAAAACATGTTAAAAGAAATAAAAATGTTATCCTTGTGAATTAAATAACAATTTGATAACTTGGACATGAATTCTGTACGAAAATGTATCCTAGGGATTTAAATGCTTTTATTGTAATTTAAAAGCATATTAAAGGAATTATGATATTCATGTTGGCATTTTGAGAATATTATTCATAAATATGATGCATTACATATTTATGTTGATGTATGGTTCAGTTGAGGCCCTTGATGCATATTGAGTACACTGTGTCGTGTTGAGTGCATAGTTATTGGTCTAAGCAGGTCGTGTAACCATGTGTGAGTGGACTTAAGTCGCTGGTCGTCTCGTGTATTCTATCTTCAGATCTCTTAAGTTGTGGGTCGTCTCGTGCACTTGATCTTTAGACCTCAAAGTCGCGAGTCGTTTTATGCATTCTATCCTCCGATCTGTTAAGTCACGGGTCACCTTGTGCATTCGATCTTTAGACCTCAAAGTCGCATGTCATCTCGTGCATTATATCTTTAGATTTCTTAAGTCGCGGGTCATCTCGTGTATTCGTTCTTTAGACCTCAAAGTCGCGAGTCGTCTCGTGTATTTTATCTTCAGATCTCTTAAGTCACAGGTCATCTCGTGTATTCGATCTTTAAACCTCAAAGTCGCGGGTTGTCTCGTGCATTCTAGCTTCAGATATCTTAAGTCACAGGTCATCTCATTCATTCGATATTTAGTGTTGAAAGTGAAAGAGAGAAAAATCATTTGGGAGGAATCGGTGTGGTACTCTACATTCCTTCATAAGCAAGGAGTGAATGGTAGAGATTCTGGATCCGTTGACCCTTAGAGTAGGGTGTGTGGTTGTGTGTGTACCATGGGTGGTGTTGAGTCATATTTCATTCATGTTGCATTTATGTGATTCTATTTGACACGTTGATCATGATATTATTGCATGTGATGTTGGAGCAGGTTTATCATATGATATTATTACCTGTGGATTTTTGGAGCTTTTTTATTATGAATATTGCGAAATAAATTCATATTTTATTCAAATGCTCAACTGATTACATGCAGTAATTATTAAGGTATAATGAAATGTAAATTCTTATACTTGTGATTATGTACTTTTATGCCATTGGAGGGTTAAGTATATTGGTGTAGTGACCTCTTTAGATAGTTGAGATTAGTAATGGACTATTGAGTCGATTTTGAGTTAAGGCCTTTTAAAAGGCGAGTGATGGTTTTGTGATAGTGGTTGGTTATGTGACCTCTTGGAGGGTTGAGGCCAGTGGTGTATTTTAGTATAAACAGTGAGTTGAGGCCTTAGAGAAGGCAGGTGATGAGATTGTAAACATAGTTGATTGTGTAGTATCAATGGTGAATAGAGGCCTTTGAGAAGATGGGTAATAGTTTTGTGGTCTTGGTTGGTTGCGTAGTACTGACCAAATAGAAGTTTTTTCACACTTAAAGGAATGTATCATTTATCGTACTTTTGAGGTTTTGAGTTTGGTTAGATTAGGTTATGATTGAACCTGTATGGTGGTGTGGAAATAGTCTCTCGATTTTGTTAGTAATCGAGAGAGTTAGTATCAAATGTGAATTTGAGGTTTGAATGAATCGAAAGAGGTATTGATTGAAACTAGTTAGTTCCGTGGTATCGGCCACTAGTTTTCCTTTTCTATGATCTTAAGAGCTCTAAGTGATTTTATTATCTACTCAAGGTACTGTAGTTTTGCAACCTTATTTCTCGTGCTTAGCGTTTTCTCCTAAGCATTTATTTTATTATCCTTTGCATACTAGTATGTAATTTTTGACTTATATGTCATTCATTGATTCATCAGTTACGGCGTGGTGCCAAACCTCTTCCTCGTGCTGTCATTTGATTCTGGGGAGTTGGACACGTATGGTTGTGTTATGTGAGTCCAATGTATTATTCTTCCTTCATTGTCCTCTTGGACATTATAGGAATCCTTGGAGTTGTAGTCACTCTTATCAGGTTGTCTTTTGAAAACGGCATTTTTTCAAGGTTTGAAAACAAACCCATTCGTATTTAAAAAGGAAAAACACATTTTCGTCTACCCCCGTAGCCACGACATGTTTTCGTAATTTAAAAAGTGATCTTAGGATCTTCTTTAAAAAGAAGTTTTACTTCTAAATGTGATGATGATGAATGACGGAGACCGGGGGCAAGACAGTTATTTTTACTGTAAGAGTTTTTAAAGAAAATCTATTTTTGTAATTCTTGAGATTCCGAGATTTCGAGGCTTCTTTCTCAAGATCTCGACCTGTAGGGTTTTGAAAGGTGTCTTCTTGTTTCACCTTTACTTCCGATAATTTCTAAGTCTCGGGTTTGAGGCTTGTGTTGTTTACTGCACACACGTAGTGTGGCCTTTTTATGCTTTTGGTTTCTTTTGTATGGATGTTTCCCTAAACACTTGTGGTGTTCTTAACCTTGATATTGTTGTCTCGGTTATCCGTTGGTTAGCATTGTGATCTCTTTTTCCCTGCTTTGTTTCTTGACTCTTATGTGGTTGTTCATGAAAGTAGTGTTCATGTGCTTTCTGTGACTTGATCAGTTAGCTTTCCTCACCTACAGTGAGTGTGTTGATGGTTTGATTAACCTTATTAAGGATAATGTCATGAGATTGAGGTGGTAATATGTTTAGTGGCCTTGATGAGGTGACATGATTGACGTGATTTAGTCCTTGAGAAGTAGATTTCCTTTAGGAATAGGAGGATGGTTCTTATATATATATATATACATATTGCACATGTATATATATATTGATGACGATTGTGTTAGAATGCAAGGACGTGAGTGCTTTCCCACCTGTGGTCTCGCGGTGTGGGTGATGAGCCTTACTTAGTATTAGTTGTGGAATTTGTTTCCTTTGGATATTAGAGGTGAGTGTGATTCCCTCTATTTAGATCTTATGGTTAGTGTTGTGAGTGCTTGGTGATATGTTAGATTGGACTTGGGTGTCGTGTATTTAGCGTATGTTGTGAGAGTAATGTAGACTATTGGAGTTGGTACTTGGAGTACTAGTCTTAATATTACCTTATGGGACTCATGTTGTCTACTTATACATACATATATATGTATATATATATCCCCTATATACTTACGTACGTTAGTATATGTGTGCGTGCCTTGTGATTTGAGGCCGGGATTAGTTATGCGTTACGTGTATTGTAGGATAGTTTAGCATTACCTAAACAGTCAGAGGGTGTGGTAGTTGGGATTTAATTTTTCCTATTGAGCTTCTTTGCTCACAGGGTGTTTCATACCCCTGGTATTCCATGCCAGTTCGCAGGAAATGTTTCAGCTACGGATAGCATGCTGTGCAACAATACCTTTTCTTTATTTTCCTCGATACAGGTTTTGGAGTTGCGTAGGGTGATGCAGTTACGGTTGCAGCGCGACTAGATTGGCGACGAAAATTAGTTATGAAATCACACTAATAAACATACATATGTATGCAGTCATTTAGTTTCTTTACCCCTATTTTATGGGATTGCCATGTATTTCTCCTAGGATCCAGTCTGTTGCCATATTCCCTATCGGTGTATCTTTTATTTTCTATATTTATTATTTCGGGGTGCCAATGTATCTATTCGGCATAATCATGTGAGTTTCTGTATTCTTATTTGAGCATTGTGGCTCTATTGATTATAGAGGGTTATGTAGGGGTAGCGGTGTTTTCTTTCCACTACCTCAGGCCTAGTAGGATTGACGAATGTTGGATTGTGAGCCATTGATATTATAGCACTTCTTATTGGAAGGTTATTCTGTTGTGGTTATGTTTTTGGGATGTTCCATTTACAAATGGAACTCTGCCGGATTTTTGTTGCATTCTGTTGTTGTATTGCTTTCATTCATTTGGGTATGGAATATACCTCTTTATCATTATTTCATACATTTTAATGATTAATGATATCTTAGTTGGTCGCTCATTGTATGGATCACACCCCGGAGTCCTCGGATGTCCCGGTTTGGGAGTCTTAGGATTTTAGAGGTGTGACAAGCTCTCTGAAACCTAATCATATATTATTTTCTACTAATGGCCCCACACAGTATGCAACCAATCGATGCGGGCCCATGCCGCAAAAATAATTGCGCAGCAACATTAGAGGAGGCGAGGGCTACGGTAGCTAGGGCTGTCAGGAAGTCGTTACGCCACAAGTGCATTTACGATTTCAAATATTTTATAACAGCCTACCACTTCATGGGCCGTAGGTGAGATTATGACACGTGGATTGAGATCCATATTATTACGCCATGCACCCATTATTTATGGAGAGCTACTCAGGAAGTTCTGGTAAGAGATGGAGATAAGGATAGAGATGGATCGGATACGACTGCATATGAGTATCTGAGGCTGACAGTTTGAGATCACCCCTAAGACAATATCTTCATAATGGGGGTTTCTTATTGACTGTCCTCTGGAGGTACGAGAGAGGTACCCAGAATTGCCGTTAACAATGTCATCCACTCGAATAGTGGTAGAGGCATGTTGTGGTGGGAGATACAGATCACCTTCTTGCAACATCAAGGTTGATTATCCGAAGCGTCTATGGTTCATCGATGAGGAGGCACAAGTGCACCCAAGAGGGCACAACACTGAGAGGTGCAGACTCTTTCAGACAACACTATATGCTTTTGAGAGGAGGTATTGGATTAATCTCCCTCATATTATATTCGATTAAATACATTGGACAATGGGGGCGGATAAGGAGTCCAGGAGAGGTGGACAGTTTTTTATATGAGATATCATTTCTTGCTTTGGCGATGAATTGTAACGCCCCGCTTTTCCTTTTTCCTTTCTGGAATTCTTTTTCAAGTATTAACGTTTTGTGATATCACTTATTCATGATGTTTTATATAATCTTGCTACGTGTAAATTTTTCGCGGTTATATTTCGGACTTAGAGGGACAATGTCGTGGACATTCATTTCCGGCCTTATAAATTATTGTTCGTTGGCGACTACGTAGGTTCGTGCAACGTTTTCTCGTTGCAGCTTCGGCAAACATTTTACATTCCCGTACGTGTTAACTTGGTTTATTGTAGGCGTTTTGGTGTCTCACTTATGTGAATTGTTTGTTATATTTTAATTTTGTGAATAATGAGAATAGTTATAAACGATTTCGGGAAAGAAATGACCGAAGGGTAAATTGGTATTTTCATATTTATAGCACTTAGTGGAAAGTGA
Organism: Cornus suecica; assembly: GCA_963922005.1. Lineage (NCBI taxonomy): Eukaryota > Viridiplantae > Streptophyta > Magnoliopsida > Cornales > Cornaceae > Cornus > Cornus suecica. Next base: position 32,997,151 of record OY998244.1, read on the forward strand.
AGAGATTTGGTTAAGTGTTGGGGTATGAAGGGTAATTAAGAGGCATGATGACACCCTTATAATTAACCCTAAGTTTGTAAGAAATTTGTCATTTCCCATTTTCAAGTGGTGTCTCACTTATAACCATTGATCTTCTTCTCCCATCTTTGTTCTCAACCCTTGGATCATAGGGCCTTGTTTGGATGACACTTAAATGCAAGAATGCATTATTATTAGTTTTTCACTATGTAAGACTTCATGTCAACCCTAGGATCTTTTATTCATTTTTATTGCCTTATTCTCAACCCTAAGATGTTAAGGCCTTGTTTGGCAAGTGTATGAGAATGGTGTGTATTGGTTTAAGTCTTCTAATGGCAAGAATAGTTTGTGGCCCTTGGATTAAGCCTTCATTTCCTTGCTATATTCTCAATCATTGGATGGTGAGAGTTGTGAGTGGAGAATCTCAACAACTCTTAGGGTTGGTTCACTTTGCAAGACTTTCATTATACCACAAACTCTTGCTCTCTCTTTTCTCTCTTACTTCTTCTCCACTTATGGGTTGATTTCATCACCCTAAGTTGGGAGTTTGATGTGGCCATCAACATGAAAGTTGTTCATGGTGTTCTTCTCTTTAGTTTGAGCCAAGGATTGGTAAGTGTTTTTTCCTCCTTGTGTGTTTTCCATTAAAACCCTAGTTTTGGGGTTCTTGTTAAACCACTTTATGATTCTTGTTCTCCTCTTGTATTGGAGTTGGATTTATTATTAGGAGGCTTTGGGGAAGCTTTCCACCGATTTGCTCCTTTGATTTCGGTGTTAGGTGAGAGCTAAGATTTCATTGGTCTTGCATTATGGTTTGCTATGCTCTTCATGGAGGTAGGGGAAAACTTCTTAACTAGCTCATCTTGTGATTGTGTGGGTGTGAGTTTTATTCTAGGGTTTCTAGACTTAGATGAAATTGCTAAGTATATATTTGAAGTTGTGAAGTTAGGGTTAAGCATGTTTATCTAAGTTAACCTTTGTGTGTGGAGTACTTGATGATGATATTGATAGGATATCGATGCATGCTAGTGGCTAGTTGTTCTTGATGAAATTACCTAGATGATAGTGAAAACAACCTAGAGGATGGGGTGAATAGGCTTTTTGTCAATTTTCTGATCAATTAAAATTATTAAGCGGAAATTCAATTTTAATTAGTCACAAACCGTAATTCTCAGTTCAATTCTCAAAAATAGATCAATCAATCAAATATGAATATAACTGTAGAAATTTAAATCATGAGAAGGCACAAATATTTTTACATGGAAAACCCTAGAAAGACTCCAAGTAAAAACCACCGATACACTTAGGTATCGATGCAACCCTCTCTTGAACAATCGGTGGACTTCACTTGTCCGAGATTACAAATTCGTATGTAATCAATAAAATCATTCAAGAACAAAGACATTCAAAACCCAAAGGTTTTTATGGAAGATAAATCAATATAAGCTCAAGTGTTTTTGGTGATTTTTCAATAGCTCTCAAAATGTATTCTCAAAGGATATGATCAATGAATGATATTTGGAGAATAGGAAGAGATACTAGAGGTTTTGATTTTCAAAGAAACTTATAGAAAATCAGATTTTCAAAGCTTGGTTTCAATGGCTTTTGTAGAGAAACTTTCTGCAGAATTTTGAGAGCTTTTCTTCCTCTTATTTCTCTTTTATTTTTCAATCTCTTAGCTTACAATGAACACATCTCATTCTATATATATCAATGCTTTAGGGTTTTGAAGAATGAATATTGTAGTAGAGAAAACAAAGCTGTTTGAAATCCATTAAACATGATGCTCAAAACATGGAAATTGTTTTCTGTCAAAACTGCAGAATTTCAAGACCTTTTAGTCAACTACTTAGAGACTCTAGTTGACTAGATTGATTCTTCTAGTCGACTAGAAGAGGTTGTAGTCGACTACTTCATGTAGGCTAGTGGACTCAAATGGTTTTAGTAGACTAGATGGGTGGTTCTAGTTGACTACTTGAGGGCTTTAGTCGACTACTTCAAAATGGATGAAAACTTGATGTTCCTGATTGTTTTAGTTGACAACTAGAGAATACAAAGGATTCTTCTAGTCGACTATAACTTGAAAAACATTTAATAAAAATATGTTTCTTTCCGTTTAAGTTCGGTGAAACATTTTTCATTTCATTTGAGTTTGGTTCATTTTATACTTGAGCTTATATGATAATATCGGCACATAAAATTACCTTGTTATAATGATCGCTCCCCGGCCTATCTACCTCGAGTCTTGAGTCTTTGACTTTCGCCTTTGCCATTGAATTATTTGATTTTCCATTTTCGCGCTTCAATTCGTTTCTCGGCTTTTCGCTTTTATTCAATCTTTCTTTCCGAGCTTGCTTTCCGAGTCGTTTTCTTTCCGTGCTTGTTTTCCGAGTCGTTCACCTGTCTTTTTCTGAAAACATGAACTCGGTAATTCATTAGTATTAAACACGCTTTAAATGTTTTGTTAATATCAAAATAGGATTTATTGTCCGAGAATAAATTTCAAGGCCAACAGTATCGATGCACTATGAATCACAGAATTTGTACACTCTATGAAAATAGAACTTATAACAGCTATAATTTGGTGTTCTTCACTCGACGTCTGAAAGTCTAGATTCACTCACGCTCCATAAAGCTTTTGCTCCGATCGTCGTACTTTAACGGCTCTTATTCTCAACTGATCAAATTCACCACGAAGCCTCCTACTTTGATCTCCGCACTCAGACGGCTCCGCTTATTGAAACGGATCAACGCAACCTCGTTGCTATAGATGATGTGTGAATTTTTCAACAACTATACCATTCAATTGTGCATAGAAATCGTCAAGGTAGAAGCACGATTGAAGACGTCCAAAAACAAAAGAGAACTTGTGTATCTCTAATAACTCAATAATATTCTCTCATCATATGTATATCTCTGTAGAAGGAGAAGATGAAGCTGTAGAAAAATTGCATAGAATTCTTAAAGACGTGCCTCCTCTTGTTCCAGACTTGGGTATTTACAAATAATGATAAATTAAACCCTACATTTTCCCTTTCTCGTAATTTCATATCCAAACTCTATATTTAGATGAATATCATGTATATATACCATGCATTTTGATGTATATAAGTCGTGCACAAATCATAAAACTAACCCACGAATAATTTGGACATCACAGGAAAAAGAGCCAAAAGCTTGCAGCAGCTACGCTTGAAGCGTAGGCCCCCTACACTTGAAGTGTAGATCCAAGTGTACCTCTAAACAAAAAAATGTGTTTTGTAGTCACTTTTTAAAACTGAAAGCGTTGGTGTAAGCATAGGCATTTTTGTAAAAACCATTTTTTCTCCGCAACTGCGCTAAAATGATCCTCTTAAACCCATGATACTCTTCGCTTGAAGTGATGGCTACGGACAATGTCATTTTCGCCCTCCAGGAGAAATTTTTCCTCAATATACTCACTTTCGTGCTTCACTTGTATTTTTCATTACTTCAACGCTTGATTCTGCCTTTGACGAAGTTTATCGATGTCATTGAAACTAAACCAACCTATCTACCACTCAACATGGTTATTGTCTAGAACATGCCATAAATAAAAAATACACAAAAGTGTTCTTACAATCTCCCCCTTGGCATTTCTAAGATAAAACAATGTTTTACAATATAGCCTCATAAATAACAACATAACATCTATACCTATGAAATCACACTAATAAACATATCTATAAACTGTCACCATGCTTTCATGACGAACAAATCCTGTAACCACAACACTGAACAAACTATTAAATGCAAGTGTGGAAAACAGATATAAACCGATATGATGATCATCAGAAAATCATTACAATAATGCATACATAATGATCATCATTTCCCCCCTGAGAATAAAATCCCCCTTGGTAAATACTTCTCCCACTTAATCAAACAATCTTAACCAAAGATTCTTTCCCCCTTACTTAATACTTCTCCCCCTTTTTGTCACTGAAATATCAAGCAAAGAGAGATGTAATAGGAAAAATGTAGAAAGATGCAATGAAGTACTCAAGGAAAAACACCAAAATACAGAACCCTTAACAGATTATATCCAAATTTTTTGGGTAACAAAAAACTCTACTATGCATGACACTACTACTAAGGCATGAATGCAAAATGTCATGAATAAAAATAAAATAAAATATTTTTGTTTTTACAAATTTGTGAGCAAGACAGTAGAGACACAAAGAAAATCATTAACACATCATATTCTCATATTTAAACCGACCATTATACACACTACATAGAAGAAAATTAGCACACATACCTTGTAAACTCAAGAATGTGTAAGTCAAGTTTTGCAAATATATATATATTAAAATTCTCTCGTGCAAGCACTAACTGTTATCATAATTCAATCCAAGATCCAAACTAGAAGGCAAAAATAAAAGACCTTTTCTCTTTGTCACATAATTTCCTCCTTTTGATCTTTTAAACTTTTTCACCATATCCTTTTTTGTCTTTCTAAGCTTCGGACTTTCCAGCGAGTATTTGCAGTCATGACCAACTAGGCCTGAACTTCTTCCATGGGATTTATGCTCATTAGTCTTCTCCCCTTTTTATGCGAACACTCAATACTTACTGAGGCAAGAGGCCCGGTTACTCAGATTGAAGAGCTACTTTTTGCATTTTTATATTTTAAACATCTCATTTTTACCTTTATTTAACATCACCACATCATTCATACACATGCAAAAAAAAAAACAAATCATGCATAGACTAATCTAACATAGCTCATGAACCTTCATAGCACTTCGGGTTAAATAACAAAAATTAACAGATTCAACAGACATCACATATGCGTAATGAGACAAGTAAATGTGAAAATAGAGTAAAATATGACAACTCTTGTACTCTAGCCAAGCTCCACAGTCTCAAAAATGTTATTGTCATTTATTTCAAAATAAAATGCATGCATGAATAAAAATAATACAAATGCATGATTACCTATCAATTCTAGGAAAATAATGCAATGTGTTCTTAGAATGATAAATAAGAAGATATCTATTCTAAAGAAAGCAAACCAATAGATTTCCTAAGACTAACATGATTTTGAAAATCTAATGGTTTTATAAAGATATCTGCTAACTGAGAATCTGTGGATATAAACTCTAGAGGCATTATACCATCTTCAACAAGATCACGAATGAAATGATGTTGAATATCTATATGCTTTGTTCAAGAATGTTTAACAGGATTTTTAGAAATATTTATAGCACTAGTGTTATCACAGAACACAGTCATTATACCTTGAGAAAAACAATAATCCTGCAACATATGACGCATCCACAAAACCTGAGTACAACAACTACCAACTGCTATATACTCAGCCTCAGAAGTGGAATGGGAAATACAATTTTGCTTCTTGCTATGCCAAGCAACTAAGCAATTTCCAACATAAAAATACCCTCCCCTAGTACTTTTTCTATCATCAACATTACCGGCCCAATCAACTTCAAAAAAGGATGCGATATCAGTATTAGTACCTGATGGATACCACAGTCCATAATTCACTGTCCCTTTAACATACTTGATAATCCTTTTCAGAGCAATAATATGCACACAAACCAATAGTAAAAGCTATGTCAGGTCGATTGTTAGTCAAATACAACAAACTCCTAATCATACTCCTATAAAGTGTAGGGTCAACATCTTTGCCTCTAGTATCTATGCTAAGCTAAACACTGATACTCATAGGAGTGCGAGCATCTTTAGCCTTTTCCAAACCAAACTTGTTTACTAATTCAAAGGCATAACGAGTTTGAGAAACAAAAATCCCAACATTTAATTGCCTAACTTGAAGCCCTAAAAAGAAGTTCAATTCACCAGTCATGCTCATCTCAAATTCATGTTTTAATTGATCTCCAAAATAATGAGGAAGCTTATCAGAAGTGGAACCAAACACAATATTGTCAACATAGATTTGAGCAACAACTGTATCACTCTCAATTTTATAAATAAATAGTGTTTTGTCCACTCCCCCGTGAGCAAAACGTGTCACCAACAGGTAATCAGTCAACCTTTCATGCCGAGCTCTAGGAGCTTGCTTTAGCCCATACAAAGCCTTTTTCAGCCTGTAAACATGACCTGGACAATAAGGATCTTCAAATACTTTGGGCTACTCCACATATACTTCCTCATGAAGAACACCATTCAAAAATGCACTCTTCACATCCATTTGATAAAACTTGAATCCAAAATGACAAGCAATAACAAACAAAATCCGAATAGATTCAGGCATAGCAACCGGAGCGAAAGTCTCATCAAAGTCAATACCCTCCATCTGAGTATATCCTTGCATATGGTTCCTTAGAAGGTCTAAGCCGAACATCTCCAATTTGATCATGTGATTCTGCAGGACTTGAAGTATCATCATTAACCACATTGTCCACTTTTTCAACCTCAGAAGAATCATTATCCAATATAAAGAACGGCTCACCATCTTCCTCCTCCACAGACATCGGAGACTCATCAACACATGAGTCATCAACCACTACATTTGCAAATTCCAGTATAGTTTGAGTTCTATGGTTAAAGACCTTATATCTTCGACTAGTCAATGAATAACCTAAAAATATTTCTTCATCACTCTTAGACTCGAACTTCCTAATAGATTAACGATCTCTAAGAATATAACATTTTGCTCCAAAAACCTTGAAATATTTCACATTAGGTTTCTTATCATTCCACAGTTCATAAGGAGTTTTTAAGGTACCAGGCCTAAGATAAACTTTATTTGAGGTGTTACACGTTGTGCTCACTGGCTCAGTCCAAAGATACCTAGGAACATTCTTACCCTGTAGCATAACATTGGCCATTTCCTGAATAACCATATTCTTCCTCTCAACTACTCCATTTTGTTGAGGAGTTTTAAGTACTGAAAATTTATATTTTATTCCTCTCTCTTCACAAAACACTTCAATTTCTGAATTTTTAAACTCCGTTCCATGATCATTCCTTACTTTAGATATGGAATAATTCTCCTCAATCTAAATTTTTAAACAAATCCTGTTAAAACTTCTAGGAGCTTCAGACTTGTCACTTAAAAATCTAACCCATGCAAACCTTGAGTAATCATCAACCATAACAAAAATATAATTCTTTCCTCCTGTGGTCATAGTCCTAGTGGGACCCATTAAATCAATATGCAACAACTCTAAAGGTCTTGAAGTACCAATGACAGTAGTCTTTTTGTGCTAACATCTGACTTGTTTACCCTTCTGACATGATCCACACACCATCTCTTCTACATAACCAAGCTTAGGGACTTCCTCAACAATTTCACTCTTAGTAATTTTTGTTATTTCACGAAAATTAACATGTCCCATCTGCTGATGCCAGATTTCAACTTCATCAAGTTTAACTCTATTGCACAACAATTAAGAACTACGAACAATGCAATAGGAATTATTAGTTGAATGCATACGTTCCATCACGCAATTCCCAGAAGAGTCAATGATCGAACACTTATCGGGAGAAAAAGGGACCTTATGATTGTTATCACATATCTGACTTATACTCAACAAATTTTCTTTAAGACCCTCTACATAAAACACATCTCCTAGTTTAGGTAGACCAGGAATCACAACCATACCTTTTCCTTTAACATTTGACTTTTTTCCATCACCAAACGTTACTATCCAACCATGACACTCCTCGAGAAATCCAAACAATTACTTATCTCCAGTCACATGCCTCAAACATCCAATATCTAGATACCGAGAAGTAGATTTACATGTTCTAAGAGCAGTATAAACTACAAGACAGTGTAGCTCACCTCTGCAAATCGATGCATTCTTCATCTTCGGAGTTCCATTCACCAATCTTGATAAATTCTTCATTTATTCATTTTGCATTCAAATTTGATCTTGAACATGATCTCCATGTTGAACGCTTTGTTCCATCACTAACTTCAACACATTCCCTCGCAGCTTAGAACACCTAGGTCGAATGTGACCTCTGACACTGCAGTGGTGACATATAGGAACAAACATCTGAACTCTATCAGTCAACCTCCTATGATATATAGCGATAAGAAACGACTTGTTTTCAATAGGTCTTTTGACAAAGGCTTGAACACCAGGATTCTAATTTGAGTTTCTTGTGAAGAACTAGACGCTACATGGGAGGCTTTTACAAATGTGGTTTTTGCAATAACATTCAAATTCAACATTACTCTAACAAAACCAAAACCCTTTGTATTTCCTACTGATTTTCCCTTACTCAACATCTTATCAAGCTTAAGGGTTCCTTCAGACCATTTATAAAGAGTTAATTTAATTGATTTCTCAACCACTTCCTTATTGAGATCATCTACCAAATTTAATGCCTGAGTTCTTCTGTCTAGTTCAGATTTTTTCAAATCCTCAACCAACTTTTCCTTTTGAGTTTTAGAACTATTAACTAATTCATCTTTTAAAGAATGTAATTCTTTGTCCATGCTAAGACTCTTACTCAATAGTTTCATGTGATTTTTATGAAGTTGTACAGTCTTATCAAGTAATTTATCATAAGACTCTTGAAGGGTATCATCACAACCTCATCACTCTCAGAACCTTCTTCTTTAAACATCGTCCAACTTGTAGCAACTTCTTTGACCTCTTTGTAATAAATATAGTGCAATTCTCAGAATCATCACCTATATCCGAGTCTGTCGCATCACTAGCTGATCCATTATCAGAGTCATCATACCAACTGACAGCTAATCCTTTGGATTTCTTCAAAGTGTTTGCACTTTCTGTAACTATGTGACCATATCTTTGACATTCAAAACATTGGGGTTCCTTCTTTTTAGGATCAGACTTATCCTTCCTAGTTTGATTCTTATTTCTTCTTCTAGACTCACCTAACTTATCCCCAAATTTTTGTCCTTGGCCATTCTGTTTAGCCCTAACAAATTTGTTCAAGCTCTTCGCAAACATGGCTATATCTTTCTCACTCATTGATGGGCGTCAAATGTGTGCAAAATATGTGGTTCAAAACGACACCTTAACATCACTTTAGGTTTTATCCTTCTGCAAGTGCACAGATCAATTGTATATAGTTTTGCTTGAGTAGGGGAATATCGATCCCACAAAGATGAGGATTGTTCACTTTAATAGTCTAAAAACACTAAATTATAGTTTTCCAAAAATAGTTTGGTTTTGTGAATTATCTAATACTAAAGAAAATAAAACAGAAAACAATGATAAATAATGGTTGTGATTTAGAGAGAGAAAAATAGAGTTTCCTCACTCCACCACTAACCGCAAAACATAGTCAAAATTCTATTTCAATTGCATGAGGGTGATCCATTGACTGTGAATCATGTCGCATCGCGCCAGCAGTTTGATGCCAAAAAAGGATTACTCTCAACCGGATCGCGACAACCCATCTCAAGACTAAAATGATTACTGCATGCCAACTACTAACATAAAAGTAAATTAAAGTAGTAAATTAAAGCATGAAAATAATCTAAAGCATGTCTATATAAGTTTGTCAGGGCATGGCCTGTGTGAACCTATGGTTTCGAGTTTTATGACCACCATTGTCTAGAAAATCACAGATTAAGCATCCGAGTTCGAGCCCGTAATGAATAATTCTGATTGTGTAAGATATATATTCGAAAAGTTTAAGACAATAATCAATTCAATTATATAAACTTGTATCACGAATAAAAACAGTCTCTCATCTAACACAATCATCACAGTATAGTCACAGTTTCCCCTTTCTACAATTGAATATAAAATCAGAACTACATTACTTGGCTAGGGTTTTACGAGAAAACCCTTGATACCGAATTAGTTGATCATGGCTGAGAGAATCTGTATTGTCGGTGTATAAATGTTCTCCGTGGCCTTCTTCTCCTAATCTCTAGGTCTTTAATGGTGGTTCTCTTCAATGGAAGAATTCTATTAATGAACGTGCGTGAATTAGCCTCCGAAAACTCCCCTTAAAACATAACTCAACCCTCTCTTATTTATAGACAAGTGAGGGAAACCCTAAGGGTTGCCCTTTTCTGTAATTTCATAATACATGAATAATCTCTATAAAATTAGATGTAAATATGTGTATAAGCATGTATATAAAGGTCTGGAATCACCGATCACTTGAAATATCGAAGCAGGGACAAAACATGAAAATTCTGAAATAACTCTGAAACAACTTCAACACGTAAAGGGATCAGACGACCACAAGGTGAGACCTACGCTCCTGACCTATTCTTAGGCGTAGGCTACAAACCACAACGTAGCTTAGGTCCAATATGTCCCTTTTTCTCTCTGACGACATAGGATATTATGCATCTTTTGTGTAAAAACTCGTCTTTTCATATTTGAGCTAGGCTGGTCGCCTTTGACTCTCGATGCTTTTTAATGAAGTAATAATGTTTGAAAAGGACATTTTTTCCCTTCCAGTGAGATAATGATGTCGGGAAATGACAATTTTTCCCTCTGGTAACTTTTCTTTACCATGGCACACCTCTTGATTCCTTTCTCGAGATAGAAACGAACACGAACTCAGTTAATTCACCGAGATTAGCTTTGTTTCTTCATTAAGCTCCTGAATCATGCTTACACACACAAACGAGATAAAAATACGAGGCAATTGAATGTAAAGACACAAGATAGGGGCAAAAAATGACCAATATTGAGCACCTATCACACCCCCAAACTTACATATTGCTAGTCCCTTAGCAATAAACTCAGAGAAAAATGACTATGATGAGTCTTAGTCTATCTAACCTATCTACTCTAACCTAATCCCTTGCTTTCGTGAGGGTCAACGATTACACTTAGCATGTGTAACTAGCCTTTTAAACCCCTAGGTTACCCCTGCTAGACGAGTGAAGTCTCGAGAAGGTTTCCAGTGATTGTACCTACAAACATCTCAATTCTTTTGTAATTACGAATTCATGAGTTCACGCACACAATTCAAATAAGCTATGATACAACACACAAGATAATATGAATGCAAATATTCCCACTCACTACCAAATGACAATTACATCAAGCTTCGTGTAATGAATGGTCCCTACTTAAGTGAATGATTTTGCTACTTTCTACTTAAAATCCAGACAACCTTTCGTGATTTTGTGAACATTCAACTACAATATTTCAGTCTCTTTCCTCCTACTTCATTGATCGATTTTTTCCATTTTTCATTAAAACGTAACTTTTCAACTTTCCACTTTTCATCCCTTTTTGTCTTTCTAAGCTCCGGACTTTCCAGCGAGGATTTTTAGTCCTAATCAACTAGGCACGAGCTTCTTCCATGGGATTTATGCTCATCATTCTTCTCCCCTTTAAACGTGAACAATGATATTGGTGATACCAAAGCCCAATTACTCAGATCAAAGAACTGCTTTTTGCATTTTATTTTCTCAAAATAATTTTTAATTTTCTTTATTTCAACCAAAACAACTCCCCATCTCCCCTTTTATTACAACAAAATTATTTTTCACTACATAGTTTAAAATCAACCTATTTCTCATAGTGAATGTGTGCTTGTGTTTATAGGTCAAAGTCGTCATTCTTAATTTCAATTTAACTCATTCACTCACCCATGTAAAATCACATCACTTCACTAACTTGATATAATCATTATTCTCATGAGCGGGAATATCACATCACATACTACTCATGCATCATAAACACAAACTTAATCAAATTGTAAATGCCAAACATTCATACGTAAAAATAAAGAATTGTTCAAAAACTTTTATTTTCTCAAAAATCTTTATTCCTTGTAATACTATACCCTTACCCCCAAACTAAAATTAGACCATGTCCTGATAGTCAAAAATAAAATAGGAGAACATAAATAGTTACCCTTGAAGATCAATTTTGGATTTCAAAGCAAAACACAAATCCTCTCCCCCAAACTTGAATTGGATCACCTGGAGATATCATCAACAAAGCACACATACCCAATCACAGCAATGGAAAACAAATTCATCACAAATATCCAAAAATCGACACATGTTTTCAAGGAATCAAAGATTTTTATTTTTTTTTTCTATTTATGACAAAAATATTAATAATAAAAAAACTAATTTGGCCTTAAGGGCCTACAATCCTAAAATAAAAATAAAAATAAAAATAAAAGAAACAAATACGTGGCCTTAAGGGTCTACCGTTTCTATAAATAAAATAACCTAAAAATCCTAAACCTAAATCCTAGTCCGCGTCTTCTTCTTCATCGCTTGATACTGCACTCTTCAACCATATCTGATAGCCTGCAATCTCTTTCAACTTCTCTAAATCTTCCTCCTGATATATTTTCATAAATATCCACCGTATCTCATCCAATTCCTTCATTCTATCACCCAATTGCTCAACAATGATCTTTGATTGTAAAAACGGGTATGGAAGATAATAGTCACATTTATCGGCCCCCGCCCATTCTCTACTCACAATTGCTCGAGCATACGACATCTCAGCCATAATCAATGTTGGAACATACACTTCATACCCATGAGTTAGGGCATACAAAGTTCTAAGCATAATGTGATCTCTTGCACTTGTTCGATTATTTGGCCGAAGTTGAGCTGTAACGAAACAATTCAAATAAAGTAGATCCAACTTCAACCACCAATTATCGCACGTTTTATCTCCCGGATTTGACACCACACACAATTCCCAAACCATATCTTCATCCTTATGTGGCCATACTACTAGATGCTCCTTTAATATTCCTTGTAAGTTTATCGGAGTACCGATTGGTATATTCCATACATCGACAATACTTCTTCTTCCAATCATAACAGGAGCACTCCACTGATTTACGTTAGCCCTTATCACCTCAAATCCTGGCGGTCCCGAAACTATCATATTTTCATAGAATTTTTGGACCAAGCCCAGATACACCTTTTTCGCCCGCCAGTTTTTCAGAAGTCTTCAATCCTCGTTCTCTAAGAATTTTCCTTCTGCGTGCAACTAATACTCGATTCATCCTTTCCAAATGAAATATCTCCTCAAATTGCAACCGACACTACAAAAACGATTTTTGTGTGGTTCGACTTCCCTTTTTACTCGTAGCTTCGTTATTCGTGCTCTTCATGAGAACATATGGTTCCATCTCTTCTATAAATTCCTTTGGGTCAGAATAATCTTCATTAGCATTATCCATACTAACCCTCCTCAAAATAAAAAGAATAAAAGAATAATAGAAGAAGAATACCCAATCTAATGCTCACTCCTTGAATTATGAATTATGAATTATGAATTGTATCTACCCTATGGATGTATTTATAAATGAATGGAGTAGAATTAGAAGAGAAAAAATATTTCAAACCCTTAATCGACTAGGAAAGGAGAAGCAATAACTAATCCAACTTCTATTTGCAATATCCTTGTCAGATTAGGGTTACTCTAAAAATTCTTCAAACATTCCTAAAAATATTTTAAATAAATCTTAATACATGTATAAGTATAGAACAGGCTAAAACATCCCAAAAATAGATAAATTTTTAATTGTTTTTGGCCTACCCACGTATTACCCTAACCTTGGGCGTATGGTAGGGCTAAAATTTATTTATTTATTTTTTAAATCATGACACGCTTTCCAGTAACCAACGCACCCCCAAACTTAAACGCACACATGTCCTTATAGTGCGAAAATAAAATCACACATACTCAATGTAATAAATATAGTAAGGCACGCATATCAGTAAAAGTGGTCAAAAGCAGTCATTTTATACAAAAGCAAATAGTTAGAGATGATCATTAAATCGGTCACAAAAGATCGAACACTGACTCTCCACTCTACGATTGATCTTTACTGTGGACAGCTAAAACAAGAAAAGCCTAAAAACAAAATAAAATAAACAAACTAAACTACAACTACATAGCATCATTCGGAGGTGGCTGTGGTGGTGGAACTGTCACTCCCATATGTCACATCATAATATCCCACCGATCCATCAACTCACGGTGCTCACATTGTCGGGCCTGCCTTTCCTTTGTAAATGGATGCTCCAATCCTTCAATACATCCAATCAACTGGTCGTACTGAGCTTGAGTCATCGTAACAGCACCCCTAGTTGGGGCCTGTGGCACATCACCTCCTATAGTAGCCTCCTCAACCTGTGGCACCTCCACCCCAGACATCTCATCTGGAACAGCCTACTCTACAACATCCTCCTGTGCACCTGGCATTAAAACTCCTCTAAATCTGCGTCATCGAGCATATGTCACTGGACCCTTCTTGATCCACCCCTTGATCCACGCTCCCTTGCCATATGCAACCAGCGGTGTAAAATTATCCTCAACATACATCTATAATCCTTGATCAAATATCAACTTCATCACAGGGCAGGGAAGAACCATCTGAAACTTGGCAGTCCCGACCTTGTTCTCCCGACGCAAGTGAATATAATGCCAAAATAAAGTTTTCCAAAGGGCGTGTGGAATAGAATACTAGTGACCAAACTCTAAAGCATAATGCAACGTCGAAAATGGCTTGTAGCCCATGGTCTGATGGCTATATGGTAACACATTGGGCCAAACTATCACATCCCAGAACCAAAGCATCAGATGGTAGTTGGAATTTTTGGTCCCATTACGCCTATTGTCTGCCCACTACCCCTCGGTCTAGAATCTCACCATATCATAAAGTGGCAAAAATGGGTCTGGCATAGGTGGGAACCGCTCCTCTAGCTCTTTAGGGCACTCATGTAGAATACCCCACACAACATAATACTCTTGGGAGTAATCTCAAACTCCTGCCCATACACCACTGTCACTACTCTAGTCCCTCTTTTGTAATACCTCATATGAAGCCAAAACTCGTTAATCATGTCAACGCAAATGTGTGGTGTAGCTGGGGCTAGTATCAACAATAATTTGTGCTCCCTCAGTACGCCTTTGGTCCAATGTGGAACTAGCTCTATCTCCTCAAGTGGCACAATGGCAAAAGTGGGCTCTTGTCGGAACCCCTTCTTCAAAGCTTGGGCTAGCAGCGTCTCCTTGAAGACCATGGAATGCTTCCATCTATAAGAAATGAGGTCACCCTCATCACCTTCCTCCAACTCTGCCTCCTACTCTGCCTGCCTATCCTCACTATCACCACTCTCAGTAGTCTGCTCATCGGATGTCTCCAACTCATGTGGTAGTTGTGATGGCTGGGGGACTGGAGACTATTCCCGGGTTCGTTATGGTTCCCTCGGTACAGCAGGTGGAACTATCATCCAGCCATATCTTAAATCTAGCTCAATGCCCTTTGTCGGTGCACTCGGCCTCTCAGCCTCCTCATCTGACGAATCCGGCGCAACATACGCCAGTTTCGGTTCCTGGGTACTATGATGTTCAGGCCGCGTACTCTCCAGGGGCGGTGATCATGATCTATCTCTCTATATTTCCGTCCCCGACGTAGACGCTCCCTCGGCAGCCTTCTTCGCTCTTCTTACATGAGTCATTCCTACAGAATTCAGATTTTTACGAAAATGAGTGAAAACTATTCGGACACCAAATCAAACTCAAAACTATATCTAAAGTATTCTAATACGACAGTTAAACAAGACCTCTTCTCAAAACTTCGATATTCAACCCGTATCTAAAGCCGAAAACCCAACTTTTTGAAAATGAATTAAAACACGATTTTAATAGGTCTCGTTCGTCAATACTAGCTTAGAATAGTTATATTAAATAATCGAACCCAAAAGAATGGATCAAAACTTACCGAATCGCGAGAAACGGAAAATTCCCCAAAATTGGATTACAGAGACTTTTCGAGTTCTTCACGTGAATCCGTACACAGCGCTCACTAATTTGATGATTAGCCGCTTGGGAATGATAAGAAATATCTATCTTCGGCTTTAGGAATGAATGGGAGTCAATTTGGTGGAGAGGAGAGGGAGAAAAGTGAATTTTGAATTGAAAAGCCGCGGGATTGTATTTATACAGTCGTGTGACTGACGCTTGGGCGTAGGTCTCTAGGCTAATTTTCTTGCTTCGGCCATTTTTTGCCTCGTTTTCAATTCCTGAACACTCAAACCTCCCCTATACATACCTATTGACTTGATTGACTTCGATTCATCAAATTTTAGTGCTTCGTGGACGAAAATACCCCTCCGAATGATGACGACTATTTCGGACTCGATCATAAAATTTTACAAAAATTGAATTAAAATACTAATTTACAACCACAAACAAAGATCAAAAGATACTCTTTATCACTTAGTACCAGTATTTAATGTCATTGGCTCGATGTTGCCGCCTCTTAGTACTCAGAATCAAAATGATCCAGCTCCGGTGCCGGTTTTGTTAAGTCAACTGTCTCAACAACACTCTCTGTCAGCTCAACTTCTATATAATGCTTCAAACGCTAACAAATCGCTTTATGTTTTCAGGGTCGTCAAGTTCCACCACTCCATGGGGGTAAATCTTAGTAATTTTGTACGGTCTGTCGTGGAATGCTTTATATATTCTAGAATTCTCATATGCGTTGTTCATCAACTGCTAAAGCTCTGCGAGTTAGAGTTTCCTCTGAGCACCTGATCTTTTGATATCAAAATTCAATCTTTTCATCGCCCAGTATGCTTTGTGCTCAAGTTCCACAGGGAGATGACAAGCCTTACCATAGACCAATCTGTATGGTGACATGCCAATTGGAGTCTTATAAGCGGTTTTGTATGCCCACAGTGCATCATTTAACCTTCTCGGCCAATTCTTCAAATCAGGATGTACCATCTTTTCAATAATGTTCTTGATCTCCCTGTTTGAAACCTCTACTTGACCACTTGTTTGTGGGTGATATGGCATTCCAATTCTATGAGTGACACAATATTTCTTGCACATGTCCAGAAGATCGAGGGGGGGGTATACTAAAATGGTTTTGAGTTTTGAAATGGTTTTGAGTTGTTTTGAAAAGCTCTTCACATTTTTAAAATTCGGGGGGGGGGATACTAAGGAGACCGGGGGCAAGACGAATAATTTTACGAAACTTTAGAGAATCACTTTTATCCAAACTTTGCGTTTTATGCATTTCCCGAGATTTCGGTGAGTATTTTTAAGTTCCGCAAATGAAAAACTCACTTTTCCAGTATTTATGATTTTTTGGTACCGACGGCACAAAAAACGGAGCCATATTGCAAAATCTCGCGTTTTTGCATATTTGAACTTTCCAAAGAACAACTGAAAAACTAGTAGATCAGCTTCCCAACCCTTTGAAAAATATTCAGGATTTTCGAAAATTTCAGTGTAAGGCTGCTGCAGTGGCATGCGAAGTCCGATTTTCAAAAATTCTTTTCTCCCACTTCGCAACATCGAATTGAGCTTGTTTGTTTCTATGGTTTTTCCTAAGTACGAACTTTGTATTTGTACTTTTAAATGACTAGTTTACACCTGAAATGACTATTTTACCCTTCGTGAAAATGGGGTACTTCAGCTTTCTGTTTTGGTCGGCGTTAACCGATACCGTTTTCAAAAATTCATATATCTCACCTCGTGGCTTTAAATTGGATCCCGTTTTTTCCTATGGCATCTTCCAGGTCCAAAATTTATATTCATACATTGAAATGTAATTTTTACCCTTGAAATTACTATTTTACCCTTGGTGAAAGTGGGTTACTTCAGCTTTTCATTTTTGTCAGCGTTGTCCGATACCGTTTTCATAAATGCATATCTCTCGTCTCGTTGCAATTATTAAGGTCCTGTTTGTTTCTATGGGCTGTATTATGTCCAAATATTTGATATGAAATTTGAAATCATTTATTTTCACTTGAAATGATTTTTTTACCCTTGGTGAATGAGGGGTACTTTAACTTTCTGTTTGGGTCGGCGTTGTCCGATGCAATTTTAAAAAATCCATATCTCTCATCTCGTGGTCTTGAATTCGGTTCCATTTATTTTTATGATTTAACCTATGTCCAAATAGGTGGGGTAAAGTTTTAAAGTACATTTTTGCCCTTGAAATAACCATTTTACCCTTGGGCGAACATGTGACCTTTGAGTGGTTAGTGTAATGGATTGTTAAATCCCTTTCACTTTGTTTTGGTTTTCGGAAACCTTTGTGACTTACCTTAGATTGAAATGATTATTTAACCCCTATGTTGGATGTACAGATGGTAGGGAGTGACATGTGAAGTGATTAGTAGCATGGTTTGATACTGATTGAAGTTTTTGGAGCTGGGTATGCTCCTGATCTAGGAAGTGTGATTCTTATCATTCCTGGAATGTTATGAGTAAAAGTGTTGCTCTCATGATTTGGTGATAAGTGTTGGTTGATTGTCAGTGTTGGACTGGCGTGGACGAGTCATAGTGATCCCTGATGTGGTCTATACCACGTGACTTGTATTGGTTGTATGGTTTTTTTTATATATATACATACATATATATATAAATAGGTGTGCGTTTATTATATGTTGTTATGTTATGGTTTCACTACGTACTAGTTGCCCTATTTGTTGATGTATAGTACGAGACTAGGGGGATGTATTTCCTGGGTCTCGCATTGGCATAAGTACCATGACGGACGTTTGACTGATATAGGGTAGATGCATGTACACGGGTTGGATAATTGGAGGATATGATAATTACGATTCCTTTCTGCTACGGGGCTATGATGAGCTCACCCTAGCGTTCTTTTGCCTGGTGTCCTAAACACCAGTTTGCAAGAATTGTTTTGGCTACGGGCTGCATAGGGTGCAACGACACTTTATTTTGTTTCCTCGTTATAGGATGGCATGTGGCACGGATGCTGTTGTGGGATTTGGGACTTTCGTATGTAGAGTTGTTCTATTTTTAGTTTCCTTTGCTTGTCCATTGTATTGGGACTATTGTTGTACTTATTAGGAGCCAGTCTGTTGGTATATCTCTTCCTTGTATTTAACGTAGTTGTATCGTTATAGAGATGTATTTTTTCGGTGCCTCGAGGTGCCTTGTGTATCATTTGGTTTAGCTTCCGCTTGGTTATGTATGGAATTATTGTTATTAATAATATTCTATTCATTTTATGGTTATTTAGGATCTTAATTGGTCGCTCCTTGTATGGATCACAACCCGAATTCCTCGAATGTTCTGGTTCAAAAGTCTTTGGAATTTAGGGGCGTGACACTTATCTTTCAGGAGGCTATCCAACCTACCCCAGATGATTCTCACACAGATGTGGGAGCTTTCTTTACACAAACCGATTGGAAACAATCCTACTCCCACCTCATCCCTCGTAGAGCTAAGCGTATAGCAGCCCAGGCCGTTGCACGCACCGCCGCGTTAGCTACACACAGCCACCTACATCAGCCTCTGTAGATACAGTCACAATTCCCAGGGCTGAGTAGGATAGGTATAGAGCTTATTTGGCTATTATCAGGGAGAGGATGACGATACTTATAGGGGAAGTATGTACACTTAGAATTGTGCAGCTTGAACCTTTTCAGGATGACGCCTCAAGAGATCAGTAGGTAGGATCAACAAGCACGAGTGAGTGGGTATTATAGTCATTTATGTATACACTCGTGTCTTCCATTTTTGTTTTACTAAAAATGCTTTACATTTCGATGTTATTTTGTATTTAAAAAGTACTATATTATAAATGGCGTATATTTGGAATTTTTGTTTCCATATAAAATTTTGCACTTTCTTTTGATGAATACTAAAATAAAAACATATATATATAACAATATATACATATTGATTATTACGTCTAGAATTATATTTATTTATTCTCTCTTCTTTAAATAAGTTTGGGGGAGGGAGTTATAAGTAAAACTATATTTAGTATTTTAATAAAATTTATATTTTATATATTTATTCATATTGTGTTTTTTTTTTAATATAAAATAAAAGTTATTAGTCACTGATCGATCGAGAATTGTAGCGGTTGATCGGTAGGTTGCTATTTTTCAAAATTTTATATCTTTGAAAAATATTATTTTTTGTCTTTTTAAGACCAATATAATCAAAATCCTAGTACAAGTTATGAAAATTATGAAATAATTGGTTTGGAAAGGAATGATATTTTCCTATCTAACTTTATATATCACTATAAATTTCTTCTATAATATATATTTTCTTGGTATCTAAGTTATAAACTTAACTTTTTGAACATTTTCAAGTAATAACATACCTTGATTTTTCTTTTAAATACTACTCTAAGGGTTATTGATTCTTCATCCCTTACAACAACCCTCTAGCAGCCATTGTAGTGAATTCTTTGTCTTTCACTTTCACTTCCACCATAATTAAATATAAGTGTGATTTTTTTCAAGATGAGTATAGGGAATCTACCATTGAGAAAACTAAGAAGCTATTTCAAGAAAGAGGCATTGCCTCACTATTTGCTTCGGTTTTACGTTCCACGAACCCCTTACTCATATTGATAGACTTTTATATGGTGAGTTGTAAACAAAGCTTCATAATCAAATCATTCAAGTATCAGCTGCATCAATTGTGAGGGCTTGGAATATTCCTAATGAACCGATGGGTGGTGAAAGGTATCTTCCTCAGCCGTATTCTTCTTTTCAAATCAAGGTCAAGGATATTTGTGATGGTTTCATGGTAGGGCCTGGAATTTTTACTATTCCTAGGGCTAAAGTTGATCATTGTTTTTTATTAGCTTTGAGTTTATTGGGGAGATAAGTTTGTTCGAATGTGCCAAAGGATATATGTGACTTTACACTTGTGAAGTTGGTCTACTGTCTTAAGAATGGGTATTGAATCTCTTTGCCGAAAATTATTTTTGCCAATATTAGGGCAACTTGGAATATGATTAAGAATGAGGGGGTAAGTCTTGACAATATTAAGCTACTTTATCCATTTTTATTTATGCATTGGCTAAGGATCAATTGGGAGAAGATGGGCCTCATGTCAAACCTAGTTGGAAGCGTCCCAAAGAGTATGATGAATTTAAAGTTCTCAAGGTAGTTGAAGCGAATGATCCATATGGACAAGAAATAGGAAGATGGACTGAGTATGTGATTTCTCTTTAGGCGGAAGAGAATGGTTTAGAATAAAAGAATGAAGATTATTACTAGGGATGGAATAAGGTTATTTTTCTTCTTTCATTATTTCAAGTTTTAGAATTATGTTGTTTTTCTTTTCCTGCAAATTTTAAATTCCTTGTAGGCATTTGATCAACTTATCTTTAATTTTATATCATTAATAAAAATTCCATTTGTTTATATTCCTTGTCTAAATGGAATAAAAGTACTATGATCTTGGTAAGAATGCAGATTATGGTATACAACAAGTTTGGGGGAGGTTTAGTCACCATTCGGAAATCTTGCTCCAATAAAATGGTAATATTGTTTTATCCCTATGTTTTTATGTTTATCATAACCATGAGGACATGGTATAATTCAAGTTTGGGGCGTGGAATAATATAGACATGAATATAAGAAATACAAAAATTTTAAATTTTTAAAGAAAAATATAAAACTGCAGTAGCTACTGGTGGCTACTGTTAAAAACGTGAAAAACATTAACCGATCGATCAAATTTTATTGCGTTCGTTCGGCAAAGAAAAACAAATCTGGTATTTTTATATATATCGATGTATGGTAATTTTCTTTTTACTAACTTATATAAATATATATATCTATGTGAAATATATATTTATTATTTTATCTTATTTTTATTTAAACATATTTTTGATTAAATTTGTGAGTTAATTGTAGAAGGACTAATCAGTTATTTCTTTCATCGCCCCAAACATGCCAATATTGGCACTGATGGTACGTAAATGTAACTCGTTATTCAAACAACCATTCAGAGTTCGCAGAGCTCCTTCTAGGGCTTGTTGGAAAACCCATTGTCGGACTTGATTAATTGCTCTTTGTTGTTCAAAATTAATGGTTTCAGGACATGAGACTAGTCTAGAAAATAGATGTATGTGATTATTTTCTGATTTTCTGAATAATAGTTAAATTAGAAAGGTTAAAAGATGTGGTTCTCCATAAGTGAGTAAATTTGGTGAAATTGAAAATACAAAAGACAATCTTGACATATAAGTACATGCACATGATCTCTATAGTTTCATTTATGAGCATATAAGGTAATATCTCTAAAATATATATATACATATATACTTAAAAAATAATAATAATAATATATATACATGTACGTAAACATTCTCCTCAATACACAGTACTCAAAAATGAAAAAGTGGAGAATGGCGTAGTAAAAAGAAATTATAGAGTGGAAAAAGCAAATAGGAGAAGAAAGTCTTCTCCAAGAAAAGAAATGAAAAAATATATATATATGAGAGGAAAAATAAAAAAGAGAAAGGAAATCCCTTTCCGAAACAAAAGGAAACAAAATATAGAGATATACTATAAATGGAAGTAAATGTGTTATAGAGAAAGTTCAAAAAACACGGAGGATTGTTGGCTCTAGTAGTAAAGATTAACTATTAAATTACCTAGACGATCAATGAAATAAGCCTAGAGGGGGGGGGGGGGGTGAATAGCCTTTTTGTGGATTTATTGACAAATAAATAATAATTGTGGAAAAGTCAATTTTAATCCAATTCTCTATCAATATAAATCATGCAAATAATAATTTAAGTGCAGAAAATAAAGAAATAGAGACACGATATTTTTACGTGAAAAACCTTGGAAAGACTCCAAGTAAACACCACGGATATGCTCGGCTATCGATGCACTATGAATTAGAGAATTTGTAACACCTCTATGAAAATAGTACTTACAACCGATGTAATCTGTTGTTCTTCACTCGACGTCTGAAAGTCTAGATTCACTCTTGCTCCACGATACTCTTGCTCCGCTCCATACTCTGACGGCTCTATTTCTCAACAGATCAAATAACCACGAAGCTTCTCGCTCCAATCTCCGCACTCAGAGGGCTCGTTTCACAAAACGGATCAACGCAGCCAAGTTGCAATCAGCGGTGTGAAGATTTTTCAGAATCTATATGATTCAATGGTACATAAGATCATCGATGTAGAAGCACGATAGAATTAACTCCAAAATAAGAGAGAACTAGAAGAATCACTCAATGATATTTTCTCTCTATATATCAATATCTCTATTGAAGAATATGAACGATAAAATACTGCAAAGATCTTTAAAAGATGTAGCCTTCTCTCTTGTAGAACTTGGAATTTATAGACCATGATGAACTAAACCCTAAGTTTGCCATTTCTTGTAATTTCACATCCAAGCCCTATATTCTGGTGAATATCATGTATATACCACGTAATTTGATGTATATAAGTCATGGACAAATTATAAAGCCAACCCATGAACAATTTGGACATCCCAGCAAAAATAGCCAAAAACTTGCCGCAACTACGTTTGAAGTGTGGGCCCCATACGCTTGAAACGTAGGTCCAAGCGTACCACCAAGCGTAAAAATCTGTTTTCCAGCCAGTTTTTGAAACTGAAAGCATTGGCATTTTTTTCAAAACCATTTTTCTACATAACTACGCCAAAATGACCATCTTGAATCCCTGAGACTTTTTTCTTCATTTGACGCCTTTGGGAAATGCCGTTTTTCCCCTCTTGGAGACATTTTTATCAATACACTCATTTTTACACTTCACTTGTATTCTTCACTACTTTAATGCTTGATTCCGCCTTTGTTTAAACTGTTAGTCACTAATTAACCCTAGACAGGGGGGTGAATAGGGTGTTCAAAAATAAGTCTAATTCTTTTCGAAAATGGAACACACTATAATCAAAAATCAATTTCTCAATAAGCAAGTGGATGATTCAATTTAAACTTTTATAATAATTAATTTCAAGACAAATTAGCATACAAGATATTCAAGCAATTATAGCATGCAAAATACTCAAGTAAAGAGAAAGAGATAGAGAGATTGACACCGTGATTTTTTCGAGAATCGGTAACTCCTACTCCTCGGCTCAAGAACCCCTTTTTGAGACTTTTCCCGATCCTTTCACTATGGCCCTTCCTTCACAGGTGGAATGACAAACCTTTACAACACAAGCCTCTCGAGCTTGTCTCTCAATCAAGAGAACAACCCTCTCTTGAACAATCGGTGGACTTCACTTGTCCGAGATTACAAATTCGTATGTAATCAATAAAATCACTCAAGAACAAAAACACTCAAAACCCAAAGGTTTTTATGGAAGATAAATCAATATAAGCTCAAGTGTTTTTGGTGATTTTACAATAGCTCTAGAAATGTATTATCAAAGGATATAATCAATGAATGATATTTGGAGAATAAGAAGAGATTCTAGAGGTTTTGATTTTCAAAGAAACTTGGAGAAAATCAGATTTTCAAAGCTTGGTTTCAATGGCTTTTGTAGAGAAAATTTCTGCAGAATTTTTGATAGCTTTCTTTCTCTTTTGTATTTTAATCTCTTAATCTTCAATATACACATCTCATTCTATATATAGCATTGCATTAGGGTTTTGAAGAGTGATTATAGTATTTGAAAGACAAGAGCCGTTTGAACACCATTAAACACAATCCACAAAACATGGGAATTGTTTTCTGAAAATTTGCAGATTTTAAGCAACTTCTAGTCGACTACTTCTCTATTGTAGTCGACAACAATGGACCATCTAGTCGACTAGATTGAGTTCTAGTCGACTACTTTGGACCATCTAGTCGACTAGAATGAGTTATAGTCGACTACAATGAGTAGTCTAGTCGACTCAAGCTTGTTTCAGTCGACTCTTTTGATGTGGATGAAAAACCAATAGCTACTGATTGAAATAGTCGACTACTAGAAAATACACAGGGTGATTCTAGTCGACTATAACAAGAAAAACATTTAAAAAAAATATTTTTCTTTCCGTTTAAGTTTGGTAAAGCGTTTTTCATTTCATTTGAGTTCGGTTCATTTTATACTTGAGCTTATACGATAAAATCGACACATAAAATTACCTTGTTACAATGATCGTTCCCCGACCTATCTACCCCGAGTCTTGAGTCTTCGACTTTCGCTTTTGCCGTTGAATTAATTGATTTTCCTTTTTCGCTTCAATTTCTTTCACAGCTTTTCGCTTTAAATCAAGCTTTCTTTCCGAGCTTGTTTTTCGAGTAGTTTCCTTTTCGAGTTTGATTTCTGAGTCGTTCACCTGTCTTTTGCTGAAAATATAAACTTGATAATTCATTAGTATCAAACACTTTTCAATGGTTTGTTATCATCAATTTTGGAATTGTTTGCCGAAAGTAAATTTCAAAGCCAACAATCTCCCCCTTGATGATGACAAAACATTTTGTGTTTGCTTGGCATTTGGCGAAACATCAAGTGATGCTCCCCCTCAACATGTGCATAATATTTTGATCAAATGCTCCCCCTTAGTAAATGAAATTTACAGTTTAATAGGCACTTTGATACAATATATAAAAATAGGCGCACATTTGAGATAGCAAAAATAAACAGCCTATCATAGATGTTTCAGTTTAATACAAGCTGCTTATACTAATGAAAAACATGGAAAGGAAAACAAACAAGTTCGCAAATAACCATAACAAGCCACACAAAAACAGAAATTGCTAATGTCGGATAATGAAATGCATGACAGTACAATAGCATAATTTCTCCCCCTTTTTGTCAGCGTCGAGGGGTGCGTGAGTGAGGGTTCCTGTGTGCAAGAGTGAGGTCATCAAGTGACCCGGCCAGATTTGTAATACGGGTAGACATTTCCTCATCATGAAGAACAAGGCGCTCATTGATCAATCGAATGGCTTTCGTATTCTGGTTCACGGTCGTATCAAGGCGCTGAAGCATTTGTTCCTGCTGCCTAAGGAGCTCCGTATTGCTATGAACAACCCCAAGAAGTTGGTTGAGACGAGCAGCTTGAGAAGCCGAAGCACCGTCCAACGGAGGGACCGAGGAAGAGGCTTCCTGGCGCGATGCAGAACCGCTAGGAGCAGTACGCGAACGAGGAGCAGGTGCAATTTCAGAAATGAAATTTCCTTCCGCATCAGAAGAAATATGCATATGTTTGACATGAGTGGCGTCAAGAAAAATAGGGTGATGCTCGGACACTTCATTCGGAAAATTAAAACCTTTCCGCTGCAGTAGATATGTAATATGTGCAGGAAAGAAAAGCGGGCCAGATGGCTTGCGTTGACATGTGAGGATGACGGAACGAAAAATATAAGCTAAATCAACGCGGAATCCTGTCAAAACACAATAAACCAAAAAAGCCTCCATACGAGAAACACTGCTACGACTACCAGTTTTAGGCAGAATAGAGTAAGTAATAACATTATGAATTAATCTAGCCTCGGGTAGTAGCATAGAAGAGGTAATACCGGCGTTTTTCAAAATTTCCTTATCGACACATATTGCCCGAACAGCGTCAATACAATCGAAACCATCAGCCTTATACCAATCCTTGGAGAAGTGGCGGATACCGTCATTCGGAAGAAAGAAAATGCGCTTGATTTCACTGTCATCAACGGTCTCGTCTTCACCACATAAATTAAAATGAAGATGAGAGAGTAATTTCTCCTTGTGATTTTTAAGAGAAGCGTAGAAGGTTTTGACAATTCGCGGAAGTACCGGAATGTCAAGAGAAACGAAAAAATCCCAACCAATTGCTCGGAACAACTCTAAAGTTTGAGCCCTAATTTCAGTGCATAAGTCTTGTGTGACAATACGGCAAGGTGTAGGAGCACGATGATCAAATATAGTGATGAATTTATTTCTATCATCATCATCAAGAAGAAGTACCTCAAGAAGAAGAGGTTCATTCGACTCTTCTTCGTCAACGGCCGTAGGAATGCGTGTATTGGTGGAGCTTTGGCCTCCATCAATGCGTGAACGTTTCCGAAATAGACCTCGAGTCTTCGGTGGCATTGTAGAAGATGATGCACAAATATATAGGGATATATAGATATATGATGGTGTATATATATAGATGTGTGAGAGAGTGAGAATGATGAAATTTGGATGAGGGAAATGGGTGGAAGATGATGGAAATGTGAAATTAATGAGGGATAGGTGAAGATTTGAAGGTATAAGTGGTAGTAGGAGAGGGATTGAGAGGAGAGGGTTTGAAGGTGGGTGAGGGTTTGAAGGAGGCGGATGGAGAAGATGAGATGAGGGTTAGGTTTTATAGTGGGTTGAGTCGACTAGGTCTAGGTGAGTCGGTTAGATTTAGGTTTTAGTCGACTAGGCTAGGTTTGAGTCGACAAGGAAGGCAAAGTAGTCGACTACAACAATGTTTGAGTCGACTAGAATGGAAGATGAGTCGACTAGAATGGCAATGAGTCGACTAGAAGGTGAAGACCATGAAATGGTGTAGCTACTGACCAAAGTAGTCGACTAGATTGGTTTGAACTACACAAGATGAGTCGACTAGAAGAAAAAAAAAGAAAAAAAATGATAAAAATAGATAAAAATCAGGAAATAGATACATAAAAATAGCAAAAATATTAAAAATAAAGATTATGACAGAAATTAAGATAAAACATCAAAATCCATGGCCATTCCGATTTCACGACGAATTTTAGAAAATGATTCGTCCGCAAGTGGTTTTGTAAAAATATCCGCCAATTGATTTTTAGTGTCGATAAAGATCAATTCAACGTCACCCTTAGCAACATGATCACGTAAAAAATGATGCCTAATCTCTATATGCTTGGTGCGTGAGTGATGAATAGGATTCTTTGAAATACAAATCGCACTCGTATTATCGCATTTAATAGGCACGTGAGAGAAAGTAAGACCGAAATCAAGTAGTTGTTCCTTATTATAAACCGTTTGAGCGCAACTACTACCGGCTGCCACATATTCAGCTTCGGCCGTAGATAATGCAACGGAATTTTGCTTTTTACTTGACCAAGATACTAGTGAGTGTCCTAGAAAATGACAAGTATCGCTTGTGCTTTTACGATCAATTCTACATCCCGCAAAATCGGCATCCGAATAACTAATAAGATCAATTGAAGTTCCACGTGGATACCAAAGCCCTAAGTATATTGTACCACTTAGGTAGCGAAAAATGCGTTTGACCGCAAGCAAGTGAGATTCCTTAGGACATGATTGAAACCGGGCACATAAGCATACACTAAACATTATATCCGGTCTACTAGCGGTTAAATAAAGCAAACTACCGATCATGCCTCTATAATTAGTAATATCAACACATTTACCATTTTCATCTTTATCAATCTTAATAGAGGAACTCATAGGAGTTATGGCATGTTTGGTAGCCTCCATACCAAATCGCTTTAGCAAATCTTTAGTGTACTTGGATTGGCTAATGGATAAGCCATCCGAGCTTTGCTTGATTTGCAACCCTAAGAAGAAGGTCAACTCACCCATCATGCTCATTTCAAATTCGTTTTGCATACTTGTGGCAAATTCCCTACATAAAGAATTATTTGTTGAGCCGAAAATAATGTCGTCAACATAAATTTTGACAATCAACAAATTATTCTTAATGGTTTTTGTAAAAAGTGTGTTATCAATCTTCCCTCTTGTAAAACCATTTTGAGTTAAAAACCCGCTAAGTCTCTCATACCAAGCTCGAGGAGCTTGCTTTAAACCATATAGAGCTTTAGCCAATTTGAAAACATGATTTGGAAAAAGATTATTTTCAAAACCGGGTGGTTGCTTCACAAAAACTTCTTCTTCTATGACACCATTTAAGAAAGCACTTTTGACATCCATTTGATAAAGAGTGAAATTTCTATATGATGCAAATGCAAGAAGCATTCTAATTGCTTCTAATCTAGCTACCGGTGCAAAGGTCTCATCATAGTCGATGCCTTCCTCTTGATTATATCCTTGAGCTACCAATCTTGCTTTATTTCGAATAATTACTCCATTATCATCCTTTTTGTTTCGAAAAACCCATTTTGTGCCAATTATAGTTTGATTTTTGGGTCTAGGAACTAAACACCAAACTTGATTGCGTTCAAATTGATTTAGTTCCTCTTGCATTGCTACGATCCAAGAATCCTCACATTGAGCTTCGTGGAAGTTCTTGGGTTCGAATTGCGATACAAAGGCCATGTGGTTGCAAAAATCTTTAAGTTGAGATCTAGTACTATCCCCTTTTGAAGGATTACCTATGACTTGATCAAGAGGATGATTGTGAACAATCCTCTATACTTTAGGCATTGAGTTGGTCAAGTCATCATTGGATTGATGCTCAACTTCCCTCATTTCCTTTTGGCTACATGATGAGTTGGAGATATTGAGAGTATTTAGATTATCCTCAATCCCAACAACCTCATCTTCTTCTAGGTCAATTCTAGGTGATGGTGGTGAGGGTGATTCATCAAAGACAACATGAATAGACTCAACCATGGTTAGAGTCCTTTTGTTATAAACCCGAAATGCTCTACTTCTTGTAGAATATTCTAGGAAAATTGCTTCATCCGATTTGGAGTCAAATTTTCCAAGGTTATCTTTATCATTTAACACAAAACATTTACACCCGAAAACTTTGAAATACCCAATATTGGGCTTTCGACCATTCCACAACTCATAGGGCATTTTCCCCAACTTCATCCGAATAATAACACGATTAATTATATGGCAAGCGGTGTTTACCGCTTCCGCCCAAAGGCTTCGGGGAAGGTTGTGCTCATTTAACATGGTTCGAGCCATCTCTTGTAGAGATCGATTCTTTCTTTCAACTACACCGTTTTGTTGAGGGGTTCTAGAGGCCGAGAGATCATGAGAAACACCGAGGTCATCACATAATTTCTCTAAGTCTTGATTTTCAAACTCCCTACCTCTATCACTTCTAATTTTCTTGATTTTCAAATCTTTTTCATTTTGAATGACTCTATAAAATCTTTCAAGAATGGAGTGAGTTTCATCTTTATGAGCAAGAAAGTGAACCCAAGTATATCTACAGTAGTCATCAACTATAACAAGTACATAGAGTTTCCCGGCTAAGCTAGTCGTTCTCTCCGGACCAAAGAGATCCATGTGAAGTAACTCTAGAGGTCTAGAAGTGGTAATATCTTTCTTTATCTTGAAAGAGGATTTAACTTGCTTGCCTACTTGACATGCGCTACATATTTTATCTTTCGAAAATTTAGTCTTTGGGAGGCCTTTGACTAAATCATTTTTGGATAAACGATGAATGAGGTCCATACTAGCATGTCCTAGACGTCTATGCCATAACCAACTATTTTCGCTAGATGTGACAAAACATTTTACATCTTGGTCATGCAATTCACATAGCAACAAAGTATACAAGTTTCCATTTCTTTTGGCATTGAACATTTGTTTCCCATCTTTCTTGATTATGCATGCATTTGTCCTAAATATAACATCATAGCCCTTGTCACATAATTGACTAATACTAAACAAATTATGCTTCAACCCATCAACTAAAAGCACATCATCTATAGAGAGAGAAGAGGAAATACCGATTGAGCCAATTCCTATAATTTTGCCTTTAGAGTTGTCTCCAAAAGTTACGTTTCCTCCTTCATATGTTTTTAGTGAAATAAACTTTGATTTATCTCCCGTCATATGCCTTGAGCATCCGCTATCGAGAAACCATTTTTCTTTTGATGCGGACTTCAAGCATACTTACAAAACAAGTTCAAGTAACTTTTATTGGTACCCAATCTGTTTTGGGTCCATTTTGGTTAGATAGATACGCAATAGTTCCTTTTGGAACCCAAATTTGTTTTGTTACAACATTTTCTTTTCTATGAGAGCATGCAATAGATCCTTTCGGAACCCAAACCATTTTTGACATAATTTTCTTCTTTCTATGAAAGCATACATTTGCTTTGTGTCCTTTTCTATTGCAATAGTAGCAAGTAACATGTTTATAATCATTTGAAGAAGCATGAGATGATTTTCTAGTAAATGTAGAGCTAAGTGATTTTCTCTTTTTCAAAATGAGAGCATTTTTGTCAAAAGCATCATACCCTAGACCGCATTTATCAAATGATCATTTTTGTCTTCCTAACATGATACTAAGGATCTCTTTTCCTTTTGTAAATTTTGCTAAAACATTTATTTGATCATCAATAGTATTTTTCAAACGAATATTTTCCTTTTCTAGCTCAATGCTTTTGTCATTGCAAGAAACTTCTAAGCTTGAACTAGTGAGACTACATGAAGATTTAGCTTTCTTAAGAAGGATATATTTTCTAGCTAATTTTTCGAATTCATCATGTAATTCTTCAAACACATCTTACAATTCATTGTAATCAAGAAGAAGTTCAGCATATGATAGTTTATCTAAATCATTTAAATTTAAATGTACCTCTTCTTCATTTGCCATGAGACAAATGTTTTCCGTTTCCTCACTACTTTTCTCCTCATCCGAGTCGCATGAGTCATAGTCCTCCCATGTGATATTCATTGCCATCTTGCTAGATCTTTTCTCGTTTTCCTTTTTGAGCTTGAAGCAATCACTTTTGTAGTGTCCCGGCTTTCCGTAATTAAAACACGTTGGGGGTTCTCTTTTGCTAGGCTCGCCTCTTGGTTCAATTCTTTTCACCAATCTTCCACCATTTGCTTTATTTCTTTGAAGATGTCTCTTGAATTTTTGGGTGAACAAGGCAATGTCCTCATCCTCTTCTTCTTCACTCGGCTCATTATTTTCATTTTTGGTGAAGACTTGCAAAGCTATCCCCTTTCTCGGCTTGATGTCGTCTTCACGAGCTTTTAATGTTATTTCCCAAGTGAGTAGAGAGCCGAAGATTTCATCGAGACTCATGGTGTTGAGGTCATGAGCTTCTTTGATAGCCGTTACTTTTGCATCCCACTTTGCCGGGAGACTTCTAAGCACTTTTCGTGACGCATCGGATCTAGGAACAATTCTACCAAGATGCTTTAGTCCATTCAAAATATTTGTAAAGCGAGAAATCATAGAATTCACATTTTCATCATCTTTCATAGCAAATAATTCATATTCATGCATGAGTATGTCAATTTTAGATTCTCGTACTTGAGATGTACCTTCATAGGTTACTTCAAGTTTATCCCACATTTCTTTTGCCGTTGAACAAGTAGATACACGATTAAATTCATTTGGACTTAAAGCGCAATTTAAATTTACTTTGGCTTTAGCATTGTATGACATGAGTTTACGGTCATCATTATCCCATTCATTGGGTAATTTGGGGACGGTTTTTCCATCAACAATTTTGGTCAATACAAATGGTCCTTCAAGAACTACTTGCCAAATTTGGTAATCGATAGCTTGAAGAAAATCTATCATTCTAGTTTTCCAATAGCTATAATTTGATCCATCAAACCATGGGTGCCTATTATTCGATTGTCCTTCAACATGAGTGACTAAATTTGATGACATGATCGTTCTCTAAGACGGTTAAGTCTAAAATAAATAGAGATTAGACTCTGATACCAATTGTTAGTCACTAATTAACCCTAGAGGGGGGGGGGGGGGGTGAATAGGGTGTTCAAAAATAAGTCTAACTCTTTTCGAAAATGGAACACACTATAATCAAAAATCAATTTCTCAATAAGCAAGTGGATGATTCAATTTAAACTTTTATAATAATTAATTTCAAGACAAATTAGCATACAAGATATTCAAGCAATTATAGCATGCAAAATACTCAAGTAAAGAGAAAGAGATAGAGAGATTGACACCGTGATTTTTTCGAGGTTCGGTAACTCCTACTCCTCGGCTCAAGAACCCCTTCTTGAGACTTTTCCCGATCCTTTCACTATGGCCCTTCCTTCACAGGTGGAATGACAAACCTTTACAACACAAGCCTCTCGAGCTTGTCTCTCAATCAAGAGAACAACCCTCTCTTGAACAATCGGTGGACTTCACTTGTCCGAGATTACAAATTCGTATGTAATCAATAAAATCACTCAAGAACAAAAACACTCAAAACCCAAAGGTTTTTATGGAAGATAAATCAATATAAGCTCAAGTGTTTTTGGTGATTTTACAATAGCTCTAGAAATGTATTCTCAAAGGATATAATCAATGAATGATATTTGGAGAATAAGAAGAGATTCTAGAGGTTTTGATTTTCAAAGAAACTTGGAGAAAATCAGATTTTCAAAGCTTGGTTTCAATGGCTTTTGTAGAGAAAATTTCTGCAGAATTTTTGATAGCTTTCTTTCTCTTTTGTATTTCAATCTCTTAATCTTCAATATACACATCTCATTCTATATATAGCATTGCATTAGGGTTTTGAAGAGTGATTATAGTATTTGAAAGACAAGAGCCGTTTGAACACCATTAAACACAATCCACAAAACATGGGAATTGTTTTCTAAAAATCTGCAGATTTTAAGCAACTTCTAGTCGACTACTTCTCTATTGTAGTCGACTACAATGGACCATCTAGTCGACTAGATTGAGTTCTAGTCGACTACTTTGGACCATCTAGTCGACTAGAATGAGTTCTAGTCGACTACAATGAGTAGTCTAGTCGACTCAAGCTTGTTTCAGTCGACTCTTTTGATGTGGATGAAAAACCAATAGCTACTGATTGAAATAGTCGACTACTAGAAAATACACAGGGTGATTCTAGTCGACTATAACAAGAAAAACATTTAATAAAAATATTTTTCTTTCCGTTTAAGTTTGGTAAAGCGTTTTTCATTTCATTTGAGTTCAGTTCATTTTATACTTGAGCTTATACGATAAAATCGACACATAAAATTACCTTGTTACAATGATCGCTCCCCGACCTATCTACCCCGAGTCTTGAGTCTTCGACTTTCGTTTTGCCGTTGAATTAATTGATTTTCCTTTTTCGCTTCAATTTCTTTCACAGCTTTTCGCTTTAAATCAAGCTTTCTTTCCGAGCTTGTTTTTCGAGTAGTTTCCTTTTCGAGTTTGATTTCTGAGTCGTTCACCTGTCTTTTGCTGAAAATATAAACTCGATAATTCAGTAGTATCAAACACTCTTCAATGGTTTGTTATCATCAATTTTGGAATTGTTTGCCGAAAGTAAATTTCAAAGCCAACAAAAACTTATAGATGTCGTTGAAACAAACATGACCTATCTAACACTCAACATGGTTATTATCTAGAACATGTCATACATAAACAATTACAATAAATGTTCTTACAATCTTGCTTTCATGACGGTCTATCAATCCTGTAACCACAACACTAAACAAACCATTAAACGCAAGTGTGGAAAACAAATATAAAATGATCATAAGGAAAACAAAATATCCATGTAAGCATAATGATCATAAAACACACACTCCTTCTCCCCCTTAAATCATTACTCCCCTTTACTCAAAACTTCTCCCCCTAAAACAATTACTCCCCCTCACTCAATATTTCTCCCCCTTTTGTCACTCAAATGATAAGGAATAATAAAAACAATCAAAGCACATGAGATAAACAAGGGAAAACTTCAAGATGAAAACATAAGGAATGGATCACAGAGGAGACTCTAGGGAATCTAAGGCAAGCACTAAATACTAAGATAAAGTACTCTATAAGATTATATCCAGATTCTTGAGTAACAAAAATCTCTACAATGCATGATCTTAATACTAATGCATGAATGCAAAATGCAGAACAATTTTTTATTTTTATTTTTAGAAACATATGAGCATGGCAGTAGAGAATGAGCTAATAATTAACACATCATATTCACATATTTGGCTTTGCTACTATACATATGATAGTGAAAAAAATCAGCACACGTATCTTATAGTGATAAGCAGTCACAAGACAAGCTTTACATAGCATTTACATATATAAAACAATATTCAAGTGCGATACTTCAATTTTGATAATCTCTTCACTAACCATGATGATACTTCAATTCAAAAACTAAGCTAGAAGTCAAACCATTAACTTGGACCTTATTGCCTGTAAAAATAACAATACTTCATTAGCACACCATTTATTCTTCTCCCCTTTGAAACATTTTCACCATATCCCTTCTTGTCTTTCTAAGCTCCGGACTTTCCAGCGAGGATTTTTAGTCTCGGCCAATTAATCTCGAGCTTCTTCCATGGTATTTATGCTCATTAGTCTTCTCCCCTTTTTACGCGAACACTCAATGCTTATTGAGTTAAGAGGCCCGGTTACTCAAATTGAATAACTACTTTTTGCATTTTTATCTTCTGAATATATCATTCTTTCCTTTTTCGAACATCATTGCAACATTCATAAGCATCCAACAGGAATTTAAAAGCATAGATTAATCTAGCATAACTCATGAACCTACATATCACTTCGGATTAGATGAGAAAGACTAAAAGTTTCAACAAGTATTACATTCATCTCCGATGTAAAACAAGCACCCAAAGTTGATGAGTTCAAAAATAATACTTAAACATGTCAAGTGAATAGCTCATAACCTCAAGTCAGACTAACGACTTCTATTCTCATAAGCATAATAAGAAAAGTAAATATGAGAATAGAGTGAAATATGACAACCATTTGTACCTTTAGCCAAGCTCAACATGCTAATAATTTATCAATTTAATTTTTATTTATTTTTGTCATAATGATGCATGGATGTATAACCCTAACAGTAAGAAAACATTATGCATGGATACTAAAATAAAATAAAAATAAACATGCAAATAATACAAAATGCATGATAATGTATCAATTTTAGGATAAAAGATAATGCAAGATATTCTTAGAATGATACATATGAAGATATTTGTCCTAATGATAATATGCCAAAAGATTTTCTAAGATACATATGCTTTTGAAAATCTAATGGTTTTGTAGAGATGTCTACTCGAGACCTTTCTCAGAATTAGAGTCACGTGCTAGACATGCAGTATGAGCAACCAAATGATGCAATTCATCTTTTCTAACCCACATATGTTTAATTTTCGGTGCTTTATTTTCTAGCCTAGTCAACCTCTTCACCTCTTCACTCAACACCCGAATTTGACTTTCAACATTGGGTCTTTTCTGAATTATATCCTTCCGCTCAGATTTCAAGGTTTCTCCTCTTAACTTTGAACATATGGGTCGAATGTGACCTTTCACTCCACAGTGATGACAGACTGGAATAAACCTTTGAAAAATATTATTTCAACCCTTATTGACTCTATAGGTAAAGGGAGGCTTAGTCTCAATAGGTTTTATGACATAAGATCGAGCATTAAGGTTCCTATCAAACTTACCTTGAGAAGAACTAGATGTTACCTCAGAAGCCTTAACAAAGGTTATTTTGGAAACACTGTCAGGATCACTCATTCCTTTGAACCCCAACCCCTTAGTATTTCCTGTTGACTTTCCTACACTCAATATGTGATCAAGCATATTAGTTCCACTAGACCATCTATGAATAGTTGAGTTAGCATCCTTCAATTCCTTTTTCAAACTCTCAATCCTTGTAGATTTCTCACTCAATTTCAATAATAGAGTTTCTAATTCCTCATTGAGACCATCTACCCTCTTCAAATCCTGAGTCCTTTCTTCTTCAGACTTGGTCAATTCTTCTCTTAAGGACTATCTCTCCTTATCAACATTGTTGAATTGAACCAAACATTTCGAGTACGCTTTGCTAACTTGCACATACTTTTCATACAATTTATTGTATGCATATTCAGATGAATCCCCACAATCTTCATTATCCTCAGAATCAACATCCTTAGACATTTCCCAACTTGCAGCAATTTCACTGACCTCCTTACTTTGTGCAGCAAACACGGTGAAATTCCCAATCTCAAATCCTACCTCTGAATCTGTTGAATCACTAGTTGATCCATCACTCCAAATAACAGCCAAACCTTTTTTATTTTTGACTTATTAGCACACTTAGCAGCTATGTGACCGAACCCTTGACACTCAAAACATTGAGGTTTCTTCTTTTTATGAACAAACTTATCATTCCTATTTTGGATTTTTATATTTTTAGAATCATGTGATTTATCTCCAAAATTTTGTTGTTTAATCAATTCTTGACCATAAGAAGATTTTAAAAACTTATGAAACTGCTTCATGATCATGTCAAACTGACTTGGTTTACTCTCACCCTCTTCATCCGACTCACTAGAACCCTCCTTGGTGATTTTCAAGGCTATGTCATTCGCTTCTGTGCCACTTGACTTTTTAGAGGATTGAGCACACATCTCCATCTCATACGATTTCAAATTACCAGCTGATGGGCGTCAGGTGTGTGCAAAATATGTGATTAAAAACAATACCTTAACCACACTAGGTTTTACCTACCCTTCTGTAAGTACACAGATCAGTTGTAAACAGTTTTACTTGAGTCGGAGAATATCGATCCCACATAGACTAGGATTGTTCACTTCAATAGTTTAAAAACACTTAATTATATTTGTTTCGAAAAGAGTTTGTTTTTATGAATTATCTAATGTTAACGAAAATAAAACAGAAAGCAATAATAAATAATGGTTGTGATTCAGAAAGAGAGAAAACTAGGCTTTCCACACTCCACCACTAACCACATAATATAGTTCAGATTATATATCAATTGGACGAGGGCGATCCATTGACTGTGAATCAGGTCGCACCGTGCCAGCAGTTTGACCCCAAAAAGGATTACTCTCAACCGGATCGCGACAACCCATCTCAAGACTAAACTTATTAGTGCATGTCAATTACTGGCAGAAAGTAAATCTAGAAAAGTAAATTAAAGCATGAAAATAAATTAAATCATGTTTATATCGGTTTGTCAGGGCATGGCCAGTGTCAACCTAAGTTTTTTAGTTTTATGACCACCATTGTGTAGAAAATCACAGATTAAGCATCCGAGTTCCAGCCCATAGTGAATAATTGTGATTGTGTAAGATAAATACATTCAAAAAGTCTAAGACAAGAATCAATTAAAATATATAAACTTGTATCACGAATAAAAACGGTCTCTCATCTCACACAATCAACACAGTATAGTCACAGTTTCCCCTCACTACAATTGAATATAAAACTAGAACTACATTACTTTGCTAGGGTTTTGTGAGAAAATCCTAGATACCGAGTTAGTTGATCATGGTGGAGAGAGACTGCATTATCAGTGTAGAAAGACTATCCATAATCTTCTTATCCAGAACTCTAGGTCTTCAATGGTGATTTTCTTCTATGGATCCAATGAAATCAGCCACCAAATCAATGAACATGCGTGAAAATCAGAACACCTCTCTAAACCTAACTCTCTCATATTTATTGACAAGTGAGGGAAACCCTAATGGTTACCATTTTCTGTGATTTCATAATGCATGAATAATGTCTCTAAAATCTGATGTAAATATGTGTATAAGTCTGTATATAGAGGTCTGGAATGACCTATTACTTAAAATATCAAAGCAGGGAAAAAACTGGAAAATTCCGAAAGAACTCTGAAACAACTTTTGCACATAAAGGGATCACGTGATCACAAGGTGGGACCTACGCCTGGGACCTATGCTTGGGGGTAGGTCTAGGGCATAGGGTCCCTTCTCTTGCTCCCAGAATAAAGCGTAAGTGCAGTCCACTCTGCCTCTTTTTCCCTCTGCCAATGTAGGGTATCATGCATTTTTGTTGTAAAAACCCGTTTTTTCATATTTGAGCTAGATTGGTTGCCTTTGACTCCTAATGCTTTTAGTTGAACTAATAATGCCTGGAAATGACATTTTTTCCCTTCGATGAGATAACGATGTAGGTTAATGACCATTTTGCCCTCCGGTAGCTCTTTTTTGCTCTGACACACCTCTTGATTCGTTTCTCGAGATAGCAACGAACACAAACTCAGTTAATTCACCGAGATTAGCTATGTTTCTTTATTAAGCTCCTGAAACTTGCTTACACACATAAACGGGATAAAAATACTAAGTAACGAAATGTAAAGACAAAATAAACGCAAGATATGGGTAAAAAATGACCAATATTGAGGTCTTATCACAACCTTAAACTTACATATTGCTAGTCCCTTAGTAATAAACTCAGATAAAACTGACTGTGATGATACTTATTCTATCTAACCTATCTACTCTAACCAAATCCCTTGATTTTGTGAGGGTCAACTATTACACTTAGCAGGTGTAACAAGCCTTTTAAACCCCTAGGTTACCCCTAGTGGACGAGTGAAGTCTCGTGAAGGTTTCCAGTGATGGTACCTACAAACATCTCAATTCTTTTGTAATTACGCATTCATGATTTCATACAACCAAGTCAAATAAGCTACGATACAACACACAAGATAATATGAATACAAATACTCCCACTCACTACCGAACAATAATTATCTCAATCTTCATGTCATGAATGTCCCCACTTGAAATAAATAACTTCGTTACTCACTACTCCCAATCCAGACAACCTTCGGTATCCTAGTGAACATTCTACTATGATATTTCAATCTCTCTAAACTTTTTCCTTTAAGAAATAAAATCAACTTTCCTTCTTTCCACATTATCCCATTTTATTGTTTTTCTAAGCTCCAGACTTTCCAGCGAAGATTTTGAGTCCCAACAAACTGGGACCAAGCTTCTTCCGTGGGATTTATGCTCATTAGTTTTCTCCCCTTTTTACGCGAACAGTGATATTGGTCATACCAAGGCCCAGTCACTCAGTTCGAAAAACTACTTTTTGCATCTAATTCTAAAAATAAATTTTCAATAACATCCTTCCAACATAACATAACACATCCATTCTCCCCTTGTATTCCGGCAAAATTATCAATTAAAGATCAATTGTTTTTCTCACAGTGAACGTGTGCTTGTGCTTATAGGTAAAAGTCATCTTTCTTGGTTTCAATTTCACTAATCGCTCACCCATATAAACCAAATCACTTCACTAACTAGATCTAATCATTACTCTCATGAGCGGGAACATCATATCACATACTACTTACGCATTATAAACATAAACTCAATCAACTCATAATGCGAAACACTCATGCGTAGAAAGAAAAAACTTTTACCAAAATTATCAATTTTTCAGATTTTTCAAAAACATTTCCTTCCTTACAACTATACCCTAACCCACAAACTTAAATGAGTCCATGTCCTCATGGTAAAAAATAAAGGATGAGACAAGATACAATTACCCTTGAAGTGCAGTTCTGGATTTTTTAAAATTCTCAACCTCCTCCCCCAAACTTGATTCGGATCACCTGTATATATGCAACAAACACATACCCAAATATCATAGCAAGGGAAAAGAAATTGTAAAAATTACCAAAAATTGACACACAAGTTTTCAAGGAATTTTTGAAAATTATCTTTTTGGATTTTATTGATTTTTTTAATGAAATAAAAAGTGATTTAGCTTTAAGGGCCTATAATCTCTAATAATTGAAATTGTAGAAATTAACTTACCTACTATTACAAAAATTGAGGCTAGACAACCTAGGACTAATGTTTAACGTCTTTGGCATGAAGTTCCAGAAAAGGCTATCCAACACCTTTCCTCTCTGCCATACTTCCCTTAATCAAATGACAAAATGTAGGAGGTGACTCTCTAAGCACTCTTACCCATGGACAATTAGTACTACTTATGACATCGAATACAGAACAGTAGTCACCATATAAAGTACCCCGTTTGTCCGGTTCTAACTTCAGCCCTTATAAGGTCAATGTGTCCATCAAATCCTCATCCAACACGTTAGATAACAGTTCTTCCGTCAACTCATCATTCTCCAGTAAACTGACTGATGCAATAAATTCTGATCCTGGATTAATCTCCTCATAAATCTTTTGCCGCTGACCATGCCTCTTTAATCGAACATCCTCACATGCGCAATTTTGTATCCCCTCACACTCAGTTCTTGATCGCAGATCTTCTCAGGATTACAACTTATCTACCATGTTTATGCTCAACATTCGCTCATCTGGAAAGGGATTCTTAAGAGAGGTGTCATCCTTGATAGGCTCTATGACAATTCGTAGCAAATGATCAGCTCTAACATTCATCACACCTGTTTTATCTTTTAATTCATTATCCTCCACACGCAACACCAACTCAGGAAACTTACTTTCAGGCACCAACTTCTGTGGAGGAATAAGTTGAGGTGCAAGCGACTCTCTTGATGCTCTTTCTGACGGTGAATACAACGCAACTTCTAACATAACAA
Organism: Cornus suecica; assembly: GCA_963922005.1. Lineage (NCBI taxonomy): Eukaryota > Viridiplantae > Streptophyta > Magnoliopsida > Cornales > Cornaceae > Cornus > Cornus suecica. The sequence goes on from OY998244.1 coordinate 33,038,023, forward strand.
TATCTTTCCAACTAGATCATTGTTGGTCCTCTCCATTTTAAAAATTCACCTCCAACCTTTTCATCACAATCTTCAAATCAACTCTTACACTATTCTGAGGTACAACTTCTTCAACCATCCCCTCTATGTTAAAACACTCAGCTGGTTTAGGTAGTTGATTATTGGTATCAAAGACATTCATCCTCAGGTTTAAATTCCAAAAAGATATGTCCATAACCCTTGTTCTGTAATCAACGCATGCATTCGCCGTAGCCAAAAATGGTCTTCCTAAGATAACAGGGATATGTCTCCTCAATTTATTGTCAGGTTCCATGTCTAATACTACAAAGTATACAGGATAGTAGAACTTACCCACTTGCACTATGACATCCTCCAAAATTCCTCTCAATTGTTTAGTTGATCTGTCTGCCAATTAAAGCACCACCGAGGTAGTATTGAGATCTCCCAACCCTAGTTGCTGATAGACCGAGTAAGGTAATAAATTAACATTCTCACCCAAATCAAGAAGAGCTCTACTAATCTTCTGGTCACCAATGACACAAGAAATAATGGGAGCACTGGGATCTTTCCTCTTAGGTGGAGTATCACTCAGTAAGATTGAACTCACTTGTTCAGTCAACAAAATCTTTTTCAGGACTTTGTTCTATTTTTATGCTTTTGAGTACAGAGATCCTTAAAAAATTTGGCATAAGGTGAAATTTGGTCAACAATGTCTAGAAGAGGTTTATTGATCTCGACTTGCCGACATGGATCCAACATTCTTTTTATCCCATCCATAACATTCGCTAGTTGTACCATTTGGGCTCCCATTTGAGTAATGAATTGAGAATGATTATTAGATTGATTTTTAACCTCCCTCAGAGCACTCATTACCTCTTCTTCAAAGACAAGTGGTCTTTGTGGTGAATTTTGAGTTGAATTTTGATGTTGGAGATGGTTTTGAGGATATGGAGGGTAAGCTTGATTTAGGTTGAATTCTTGGGTTTGGTTTCCTTGAGGATGGGTCTGGTAGTTATATGGCTGAACAACTTGATTATTATTGAACGGATGGAGAGCCTGAGAATTATTGAATGGTTTTCTGGGTTGGTAATTTGAGTGATAATTTTGAGCCATGATTGTTGGTGGATATTGGTATGATTATTGATTCTGCTAGACCCTTAGTTGTGGATTATATGATTGTTGTTCCAGAGGGAACCTTGATTCCACATTCGACGATTGAGATGACATAGAGGGATAATTTTGGACATTTGATGTGTATGAATTGGTGAAAGGAGCATTTTTTGGGTAGTTCCATACTACATTAGAATTGGTAGCAACGAATTCACCATTTTGACAATCATTGTTAGAATAATTGACTTCTACCTGTGACACTTCTCTTCTAGGGGAATGGTTGCTTTGGGCAAGAAGCTTTTCAAATCTCTCAAATTTCTCCTTTATCAATGCCATTAGATCTTTACCTTCATCATGATTAACCTCAAAATCTTTTTCTAATCTTCTATCTAGTTCAACTTTAGACCTTAACTCAAATTCACATTGAATTTCATTCTCACTAATACTACCAAACAAATCTAAGAGTTCTTTTGCCGGCTTCAGGATAAATTGCCCTTGTGTTGCCGCATCTATCAAATTCCTATGTTTATCTCCAAGTCCAGTGTAAAAATTCTTAGCCACATCTTGTTCAGTGAACCTATGGTGGGGACACTTATACAAGATTTCACTATATCTCTCCCAAGCATCATGAAACTGCTCACCAGGCAATTCTCTAAAACTTTTTATTGCATCTTATGCTTCTAAGGTCTTTCCTATGGGATAGTGCTTTTTATAAATTATCTCTTAAGGGCTTCCCAATTAATTTTTATCGCCTTAGCTAATCTGATGTACCATCTTTTACCTTTGTCTCTCAACGACCAAGGAAATATACGCACTCGCAAATCATTTTTAGTCAAATCCTCAAACCTCACTATAGATGCAACCTCTAAGAAATCATTTATATGCTAGTATGGGTCCTCTATACTGAGGCCATAAAATTTTGGAAGCATATTGATAACGCTGGACTTAATCTCGAAGTGTTTCACGCCATCTTCTTCTGGGAAATTAGCATAGGAATCATACGCCTCCGATGCGTACTATCCTTTCAAAGACATCTATGGTGCCCTCTGTTGATTCACTCTTTGGTCACCCATCGTGCTTTCTTCTGTTCGAGGACGATGCTCTTTAATATCTAGACGTAAACGACTTAGATTTCTTTTGATCTCAGGGTCTTACAAACCTAACGTTGTAATTGGATTAGAATGGGTCAATCTATCGGTCATACACTAAGCTCACAAAACGTTTTTTCTTTTTTCAAAACTTTTTTTTCTGAAATAAAGCAAATTAACTAACCTACTTCTAAACTTATCTAAACTATGAACAAAAAACAAAGCTAAAAATTAGATGAAAAAACCAAACAAAATTGAAACTCACAAAGGGTTCAGATGCAACTTCAACAGTTTTGTCTTTCCCTTTCACGCTCTTCAATTATACCTGAAAATCACACAAAATATTCAACTTTAGCTTTAATCTACAATAACGCAACACAAATAAACTACTAAATCTATTGAATAATGCCAAGTCCCCGGCAACGGTGCCAAAAACTTGATGGGCGTCAGGTGTGTGCAAAATATGTGATTAAAAACAACACCTTAATGACACTAGGTTTTATCCTTCTACAAGTGCACAGATCAGTTGTAGACAGTTTTGCTTGACTAGGGGAATATCAATCCCAGAGAGACGAGGATTGTTCACTTCAATAGACTAAACACATTTAATTATATTTTTTTGAAAAGAGTTTGTTTTTGTGAATTATCTAATGCTAACGAAAACAAAATATAAAAGCAATAATAAATAATGGTTATGATTCAGAAAGAGAGAAAACAAGGGTTTCCTCACTCCACCACTAACCGCATAATATAGTTCAGATTATATATCAATTGCATGAGGTCGATCCATTGACTATGAATCAGGTCGCACCATGCCTGCAGTTTAACCCCAAAAAGGATTACTCTCAACCAGATCGTGACGACCCATCTCAAGACTAAATTCATTAGTGCATGCCAACTACTAATAGAAAGTAAATGTAGAAAAGTAAATTAAAGTATAAAAATAAACTAAAGCATGTCTATATCAGTTTGTCGGGGCATGGCCTGTGTCAACCTAGGATTTCTAGTTTTGTGACCACCATTGTGTAGAAAATCATAGATTAAGCATCCGAGTTCCAGCCCATAGTGAATAATTGTGATTGTGTAAGACAAATACATTCGAAAAGTCTAGGACAAGAATCAATTCAAATATATAAATTTGTATCACGAATAATAACTGTCCCTCATCTAAAACAATCATCATAGTATAATCACAGTTTCCCCTCTCTACAATTGAATATAAAACTAGAACTACATTACTTGGCTAGGTTTTTGCGAGAAAACCCTAGATACCGAGTTAGTTGATCATGATGGAGAGAGACTACATTGTCGATGTAGAAACGCTTTCCAAAATCTTCTTCTCCGGAGCTCTAGGTCTTCAGTGGTGATTCTCTTATATGGAAGCAATGAAATTAGCCACCAACTCAATGAATATGCGTGAAAATAACAACACCTCTATAAACCTAACTCTCTCATATTTATAGACAAGTGAGGGAAACCCTAATGGTTGCCCTTTTCTTTAATTTCATAATAGATGAATAATGTCTCTAAAATCTGATGTAAATATATGTATAAGTCTATATATAGAGGTCTGGAATCACCGATCAGTTAAAATATCGAAACAGGGACAAAACTGGAAAATTCAAAAACAACATCGAAACAACTATTGCACGTAAAGAGATCACGTGGCCACAAGGTAGGACCTACACTTGGGCGTAGGATCCCTCATCTGGCTCCCAGACCAAAGCGTTGTTGTAGTCCATTTTGCCTCTTTTTCCCTCTGCCAACATAGGGTATCATGCCTTTTTGTTGTAAAAACCCGTTTTTTCATATTTGAGCTAGACTGGTCACCTTTGCCTCTTGATGCTTTTGGTTGAAGTAATAATGTCTGAAAATGACATTTGTGCCCTTCGGTGATATAACGATATCGGGAAATGACCATTTTTCCCTCTGGTAGCTCTTCTTTGCTCTGGGACACCTCTTGATTCCTTTCTCAAGATAGAAACGAACACGAACTCAGTTAATTCACCAAGATTATCTATGTTTCTTCATTAAGCTCCTAAAACTTGTTTACACACAAACGGGATAAAAATACCAAGTAACTAAATGTAAAGATAACTAACGCAAGATAGGGGCGAAAAATGACCAATTTTGAGCACCTATCACCAGCCAACTCTTCAAGTTTAATTTCCTTGAAACTCATGATTTCAGATAAGACGGTAACCTTAGACCAAAAATGTTCAGGCAAAGACCTAAGGATTTTCTTCGCAGTGGTCATCTTGGAAATACGCTTTCCGAGATTGTGACAACTAGTTACTATGTCAGTTAACCTAGCCTCAAAATCACCAAAAAGTTAATCCTCCTCCATCCTAAGCTATTCATATTTTAAATTTAGAATTTGGAGTTTTGACTGTTTAACTTTTGAAGTTCCCTCATGACTTACTTGGAGTATGTCCCAGACTTCTTTTGCAATCTCATATGTGGCTATTCTCTTAAACTCACTCGCAGTCACCGCATTATACAATGCATTCAAAGGTTTTGAATTCCATCTAGCACTATTTGTTTCAACAGTAGTCCACTCACTCGATGGTTTTACCCTAGATTCATTAGTAACATCATCTTTCATTGTGGGCGGTGAATATCCTTCCTCTACGTCCAGCAAAGCTCTCTCATCTAGCGATTTAAAAAATGCTCTCATTCTCACTTTCCAATACGTGTAATTTGGGCCATCAAACTAAGGGGACCTAGATATGGAACCTCATTAACGAGGTATGCCCATCGTCTAAGTTCAAGATCTAACCATAGGTAATTAACCTAAATCGGGGCAACCATGCTCTGATACCAATTGAAATTACCTAGACAATCAATGAAATAAGCCTAAAGGGGGGTGAATAGGCTTTTTGTGAATTTATTGACAAATTAATAATAATTACGGAAAAATAAATTTTAATCCAATTCTCTATCAATATAAATCATGCAAATAATAATCTAAGTGCAGAAAATAAAGCAATAGAGACACAAGATATTTTTATGTGAAATATCTTGGAAAGACTCCAAGAAATAATCACGGATATGCTCGGGTATCGATGTCTATGAATTAGAGAATTTGTACAGACTCTATGAAAATAGTACTTATAACCGATGTAATCTGTTATTCTTCACTCGACGTCTGAATGTCTAGATTCACTCGCGCTCCATGAAGTTTTTTCTCCGCTCCATACTCTGACGGCTCTATTTCTCAACAGATTAAATAACCACGAAGCTTCTCGCTCCGATCTTCGCACTCAGACGGCTCCGTTTCACAAAACAGATCAACGCAACCAAGTTGTAATCAGCGGTGTGTAGATTTTTGGAATCTATACGATTCAATTGTGCATAAGATCATCAATGTAGAAGCACGATAGAATCAACTCCGAAGCAAGAGAGAACTAGGAGAATTACTCAATGATATTTTCTCTCTATATATCAATATCTCTATAGAAGAATATGAACGATAAAATACAACAGAGATCGCTCAAAGACGTAGCCTTCTCAATTGTAAAACTTGGTATTTATAGACCATGATGAACCAAACCCTAAGGCCCTATTTGGTAGACTATCTTATTTGGTCTGGTCTGGACTGGTCTTTGTTTTCAGGGACCAGACCATGTTTGTTTGGACCAAATGAGACCAAATTGAACCAAAGGTGGTGTTTTTGGAACCAATTTTTTTTATGGTTCAACCTGGTCCAGTCTGGTCTTCTTAATAAAACATATTTATAAATAATTAAAAATGAATAAATAATAATAATAAATTAAATTAAACATATTTTAAAAATAAAATATAAATAATAAATAATAAACAAAATGAATTAAATAATACCTAATAATAAAAAAATGAATATAATAAAACTAAAAAAATATAATAATAAATAAATGAATAAATAATCAAATAAATTTATAAATAATTAAAAATGAATAATTAATAATATAAATAATAAATTAAATAAAACATATTTAAAAATAAATAATAAATAATAAACAAATAGAATTAAATAATACAGAATAATAAAAACAAATGAATACAATAATAAAAAATGGACTAAATAATAAATTAATAAAATATAATCGTAAATACCTAAAAATGAATAAATAATAATAAATAAATAAATATAATAATAATAAATAATAAATAAATAAATACTTTATAATTATAAAAAATGATTATAATAATAAATAAATATTAAATTAATAAAATATATTTTTAAATAATTAAAAAATAATAATAATTTATAAATAAATAGAATATATTTAGAAATTAATATATAAATGAATAAATAATAATTTAAAAATATAAATAATAATTAATAAAATATATTATAAAGTGAAGAAATAATAAATAAAAGAAATAAATAATACATAAATAAATATTATAATAAATAAATAATAAATAATAAGATCAGACCGCTTACCAAACAGACTTTTAAGTTCAGGACGTAGACAAATCAGAGCAGACGAGACCATACCATACCGGACCGGACCATACCAGACCAAATAATACCGCCTACTGAGCATGGCCTAAGTTTACCCTTTCTCGTAATTTCACATCCAAACCCTATATTCTGTTGAATATCATATTTATATACCACGCACTTTGATGTATATAAGTCATGGATAAATCATAAAACCAACCCACGAACAGTTTGGACATCCCAGCAAAAATAGCCAAAAGCTTGCCGCAGCTATGCTTGAAGCGTAGGCCCCCTACGCTTAAAGCGTAGGTCCAAGCGTACCTTCAAGCGTAAAAATGTGTTTTCCAGCCACTTTTTGAAATTGAAAGCATAGGCTTAAGCGTAGGCATTTTTGTCAAAACCACTTTTCTCCGTAACTACGCCAAAATGACCCTCTTGAATTGACGCTTTTAGGAAATGTCATTTTTGGGAAATGACACTTTTTTCATGAATTGACGCTTTTGGGAAATGTCATTTTTCCCCTCCGAGAGACATTTTTATCAATACACTCATTTTTACACTTCACTTGTATTCTTCATTAATTCAATGCTTGATTCCGCCTTTGTCGAAGCTTGTAGATGTCGTTGAAACCAACATGACCTATCTAACACTCAACATGGTTATTGTCTAAAACATACCATACATAAATAATTACAATAAATGTTCTTACAAACTAAGTTTAGTCAATAGTAAAGACCATTCTTGACTCTAATCTGAGATAATTATTGTTTTGTATAAGTAGGATTTATTTGCTTGCATTTATTCTACAGAGTATATCATTTCCTAGTTAATGAACAAGTATATTCATGAATATATGCAAATTAAATATTGTAAAGAAGTTGTGAGTAGTCTATTTAACCCTCACGATACTTCACTCATCCATTAGGATTTTTCCTAGGGGTTTAAAAGGCTTTATTACATGTGTTAAGTGTAGTCGTTCACCCACACGGAAGAAAGGGGTTAGTTTTTATTTTAGATTTAATTATTCTTCATGATTTTTTTTTATTCTTCATTGCGAAGCGACTAACAATGTTTAAGTTTGGGGGATTGATGAGACTAGAATAGTTGGTATTCTGGGTGTTAATATACATCTTGTTAGTCTCTTTATTCTATTAATTTGGTATTTTTATCCGAGTTGCGCGTTAAACATGTTTTCAGGGCCTTAATGCAAAAATAAGTTAATTCTGGGTTTTTAGCAACTATGCCTGATTCAGAACAATACTTAGAACATATTTGCACTCAAATCAGCAAGGCATAAGTCAGTAAAGCAAAGTATAAGTGGCTGAAGTAAGGAAATTAGCGAATTAAATAAATAATAAAAATCAGGAGCCACCAATCGATCGGTGGATCCTTCGATCATTTGGAAATCGCCGTCTTAGAATCATTGCGAAACTATATTATAGAATTCTGACTTTGTGTACAAGTATATCAAGGGGCAGAATCATCCATTTCTTAGTCCCTAAGTTCTCTTCGAGTGCAAGCAAGGAACATGCCATTTTTGCACCAACTTTTATCTATAAATACAGGTGGACTTCATGAAAAGAAGATATCTGGAATGTCTTTTGATATATTTTCATATCTTCCAGAATATCATTTTTCATAAAAGCCTCTCTCTTTGATAAAGGCTCCCTTCCTCAAGAACTCAAGAACCAACCATCCAATCCTGAAGATGGCGGCTACATAAGCAATGGAGTTTCCTCTTTCCATGAGCGGGTAGTCTGTATCTAGGGTTTCCAATGAAACCTTAGCCGAGTAATATAGTCTTTTATTTATTTTTATTGCAAGGGGGGGGGGGGGGAATCTGATGAAGGGCACTTATATGATGATTATGTAGTGAGAGACCAAACAAATAACCTAAATAAGATTTATTTATTGATTCAATTCTTAAGCTAAGATTGAATTAATGATTTATCTTAAACAACTGTGTTTTATCAATCAGGGCAAGAACCTCCGTGATTTAATAACGATTTCTACATAATGGTACTTATTTGGCATGATAAAGTCTTAGATTTATACAGTTCATGCTTAGAGAAGATCATTGTTAGGGTGCTTTTTAATTTCATGTTTTAGGAGTAGTTGTAGTATAGATGCATACAATAGTCATACTAATCGCAAATGGATTGTAGCGAATACGGACCGATTGCATCCTTTTTGGGACTAGGCAAATGATTGTAGTATTACTAGTCTGATTCATATAAGTTGTATCGCCCTCTTGCAATAATATAATTAAAGGAATACATTATAAGGCTAATGGTGGAGTTGGAATTCAACCTTCGACTTGTTTATCTTGAGTGAAACCAAAAACAATTATCTTTATTTTATTTTATGTTTAGTAGTTTAATCAAAGAACTTTTATAAACATAATTCAATTTGCTACTTTTTAATTATTTGAAATACAACTTTAATATCCATGATTCGATACCCTCTCTACCCAACTATACTATATACTAATCGTGTACTTGCAACTAAGTGGTTAAAACTCAATCGTGTTAATTCCTTATTTTTAATACTATTATTTTCAAATGTCTGGAACCGATCAGTTTGTTCATATGAGCAAATTCTTCTCAAAATATATAGCTCAGTTAAAAAATGTTGATAGGGAAAGACAATTCTTAAGAGAAGAGTTGACCAAGTCTGAACAAGAAAGGACTCAGGCTTTGAAGAATTTAGATGGTCTCAATGAGGAATTAAACATTCTAAGATTAGGATTGAATGAGAATTCTACAAGAATTAAAGGTTTGGAAAAGGATTTGAAGGATGCGAACTCAACTATTCATAAATGGTCTAGTGGAACTCTTAAGCTTGATCATATGTTGAGTGTATGAAAATCTGCCGGAAAGACAATGGTGTTGGGGTTCAAAGGAATGTGTGATTCTACCAGTGTTTCCAAAACAACCTTTGTTAAGGCTTCCTAAGTGGCATCTAGTTCTTCTCAATGTAAGTCTGATAGGAATCTTAATGCTCAATTTTATGTCAGAAAACCTGTTGAGAGTAAGCCTCCCATTACCATTAGAGTCAATAAGGGTTCAAATAATGGTTTTCAATGGTTTATTCCAGCATGTCATCACTGTGGAGTTAAAGGTCACATTCGACCCGTGTGTTCAAAGTTAAGTGGAGAAACCTTGAAATCACAGTGGAAGCATAGAACTCAAAAAGAACCTAAGGTTGAAAATCAAATTCGGGTATTGAGTGAAGAGGTGAAGAGGTTCTCTAGGCTAACAAACAGAGCACCAAAAATTAAACAAGTGTGGGTTAGGAAAGATGAACTACATTGTTTGGTTGCTCATACTGCATGTAGAGCGCGTGACAGTAATTCTTAGAAAAGAGTTAAGTATATATGTACAGATTCTCAGATGACAGACATCTCTACAAAACCATTAGATTTTCAAAAGCATGTGCATCTTTGAAAATCTAGTGGCATGTTATCACTAGGATAGATATTTTCATATGTATCATTATAGAAATATCTTGCATTATCTTTTATCCTAGAATTGATACATCATCATGCATTTTTTTATCTGCATGTTTATTTTTATTTATTTTTATTTTTTTTTTGTCGCATGCATCGTGTTTTGCTACTATTAGGATTATTCATACATGCATCATTACAAAAACAAATACCATAAAAATTAGAAAATAAAAATTCCTAGCATGTTGAGCTTGGCTAAGGATACAAATGGTTGTCATATTTCACTATATTCTCATATTTACTTTTCTTATTATGCTTATGAGAATTGGAGTTGTTAGTCTTACCTGAGGTTATGAGTTATTCACTTGACATGTTTAAGTACTATTTTTAGAACTCATTAAACTTGGTGCTTGTTTTACTTCGGAGATGATTATAATACTTGTTGAAACTTTTAGTCTTTTTCATCTAATCTGAAGTGATATGTAGAGTCATGAGCTATGCTAGATTTATCTATGCTTTGAAATACCTTTTGCATGCTTATGAATGTTGTGGTGATGATTGAAAAAATGAAAGAATGAGATGTTTAAAATATATAAATGCAAAAAGTAGTTCTTCGATTTGAGTAACCGGGCCTCTTGCCTCAGTAAGCATTGAGTGTTCGTGTAAAAAGGGGAGAACACTAATGAGTATAAATCCCATGGAAGAAGCTCGAGCCCAGTTGGTCGAGACTAAAAATTCTCGCTAGGAAGTCCAGAGTTTAGAAAGATGGAAAAAGATATGATGAAAATGTTGAAAAGGTGAAAAGAATAAATTATGTGACAATGGGGTATTTTCTTAATTAGCAATAAGGTCTGAGTTAAAGATTTGACTTCTAGCTTGGGTTTTGGACAAAAGTATCCTCACGGTTAGTGAGGAGATTATTAGAATTACTACGTATTGCTTTCATCTTAGTTGTCTGCTTGCACTTGAATATTTTTCATATATGCAAATGTTATGTAAAGTTTGTCTTGTGACTTCTTATGACTATAAGGTATGTGTGCTGATTTTCTTCACTATTATGTGTATAATAACTAAGTCAAATATGCGAATATCATCTGTTAATGATTAACTCATTGTCTCTACTGCCCTACTCACATATTTTTAAGGAAAAAATATATATTTTCAATTAAGCATTTTGCATTCATGCATTAGTATTAAGTTCATGTATTGTAGACATTTATGTTACTTGAGAATTTGGATATATATTTTTTGGAGAAATTTAACTTAGTATTTAGTGCTTTACTTAGATTCTCTAGAGTCTCCTCGGTGATCATTTTCCTATGTTTTCATCTTGAGGTTTCCCTTATTTCTCTCATGACCTTTGATTGTCTTTATCGTACCATATTATTTCAGTGACAAAAAGTGGGAGAAATATTAAGTAAGGGGAAATAATGGTTTTACGGGGAGAAATATTGAGTAAGGGGGAGTAATGGTTTTAGGGGGAGAAGTATTGAGTAAGTGAGAAGGAGTGTGTGTTTTATGATCATTATGCTTACATGGATATTGAGTTTTTCTTATGATCATTTTTTATCTGTTTTCCATACTTGCGTTTAATGGTTTGTTCAATGTTGTGGTTATAGGATTAGTAGATCGTCATGAAAGCAAGGTGACAGTTTATATCTATGTTTGTCGGTGTGTGTTCATAGGTATAGATCTTATGTTGTTATTTGTGAGGTTATTTATGCCATGTTCTAGATAATAACCATGTTGAGTGTGAGATAGGACCTTTTGGTTTGAATGATATCTACAAGTATCGATAAAGGCAAAATAAAGCATTGAAGTAATGAAGAATACAAGTGAAGTGCAAAAGTAAGCGTACTGAGTAAAAATGTCTCCTAGAGGGCAAAAATGACATTTTCTGAAGCCGTCACCTAAAGCAAAAAGTCTCATGGAACTAAGACGGTCATTTTGGCATAGTTGTAGAGAAAAGTAGATTTCATAAAGTATCTACGCTCAAGCCTACGCCTACAGAACTTAAAAGTGGGTAGAAAGTGAAAAACTACGCTCAAGGGTACGCACAGTGTTCAGCCGCATCTACGCTCAAGGATTACGCCTAAGGCGTACCTACGTCTAAGGCGTTTGTTCCTGGCGAGGTATTTTTTGCAGATTTCATAAATTGTCGAATTTGACCCCAACTTGAAGTTTGATGATGTGACTACTACTTATTGACCTATATACATGTTTGTATATCAATGTAAGTGGGTTTCACTCATAATTGGAAGGCTTTGATACAAAGAAGCAATACTAATCAAAGTGGGGAACAAGTTATCTCAAAACTAGGGTTTCCTACTCTATAAATAAGAGAAGCCTCTACAAAATTGTGGGGTGGTTTTTGAGAGATCTTTGAAGTTTTATATCGTTCATATTCTTCTATAAAGATAGAGATAGAGAGAGAAAATCATTGAGTGAAGATATTCTTATTCTTTCTTAATTAGGATTTGTTCAATTGGGCTTCTACATCGAAGATCTCTATGCACAATTGAATGACCTATTTGATGAAAAACCAACACACCACCCTATGTAACGTAGTTGCTTTGATCCATTTGAGAAACAGAGTCGTCTAAGTGCGGAGATGGAAGCAGGAGGCTTCGAGGTTATTTGATCTGTTAAGAAACAGAGTCATCAGAGTACGAAGTGGATCGAGAGATTCATGGAGTGCGAGTGAATCTATACTTTTAGACGTCTGGTGAAGAATAGTAGATTACATCGGCTGTAAGTACTATTTTCTTAGAGTCTAAACAAATTCTCTAATTCATAGTACATCGATACCTGAGTGTATCGGTTGTTTTACTTGGAGTCTTTCCAAGGTTTTCCACGTAAAAATATCGTGTGTTTCTATTGCTTTATTTTCTGCACTTAGATTAATCTTTGCATGATCTATCTTGATAGAGAATCGGATGAAAATTGACTTTTCCTCAATTATTATTAATTTGTCAATAAATCAGCAAAAAGCCTATTCAGCCCCTCTAGGATATTTTCATTGATCATCTAGGTAATTTCAAGAAAAGCTTAACCTAGTTCAGACAGATGTTTGGGGACTAGCAAATGTCTCCTCTCTTGGCGAAAAGTCCTATTTCGTCACCTTCATTGACGACCATTCCAGAAATGTATGGGTTTACTTCTGGAAACATACATATGAGGTGTTCAAGAAATGGAAGGCCGTGGTGGAGAATGAGACGAGTTTAAAGATAAATATATTAAGATTCGATAATGGTATAGAGTATTAAGACACCGAGTTCACGAACTTTTGCAATGAGAACATTATCAAATTAGAGAAGATTGTTCCAGGTACACCACAATATAATGGTGTAGCAGAACATATAAACCGGATATTGATTGAGAGAGCCAGAAGCATTCTGTAGATACAATATTTGCACAACACAAAAAGATGGTTCTCATTACTCTTCATTGGATTATATACATTTGCCCTCTGGGCCTTTGGCCCATTAGGGCAACATTTTCTACTTTGTAATATTATCATTACTTTACACGTCAACTATTTTGTCTCTATACTATGTCACTGTCTTGAGCTGCTAATCTCTTCTAGAATCTTCAAGTTTCTTCTAGAGTGTTCTTCGGGTCTGGCCATAGAATGGCCCTGGTGGTCGGGTCTCGGGGTGGACCATAGAACAGACGAGCCGGTCAGGTTGCAGTGTGGGCTCAGTGATCGGGTCATCATCTCGGGCCTCTCAAGGATTGATCTGGTCGGGATAAGCTTTTTATATAGGCGAGAAAAACTCACATGTACACAAGCCCTCTTTTAGTTTATGGGCCTGCTTTTTGATAGGCCCATTAAATGATAGAATCGCGAGAGCCATCAAAAAATCCCTTGAGGTTGGGAAGCGGGACGCATACGTGGGACGCGTGCCGGATGATGCGGAGCTGCATTTAATGTTCCAGCCATCACAATTAATTACAAATTGGAATTTGTGGTTGAGATGGCCTAGATATGCGTGAAATGGGTCAGGTCGTGTCAGTCCGATGCCTTGGCCCGGGTAGCTGAAACATCACGCCTATATAAGTCATATATAGCATACTTATACCATTTTTTGGACTGCTTTGCCTTCTTAATCTTCTCCCTGCGCTGCCTTCTCCAATATCTCACTACAACTTTCTCATGCACTATTTGTAAACTTGAATTCGTATAACTCTAAGTTTATCCCATCAATTACTGCAAACCTCATCGATCTTGGTTGAGTATTCCATTGTGTGGAGTGTTTTGAGCTTGTTGAGAAGCGCTTGGTCGGACGCCCCAATCCTTGTCTGTTGGTACAATTACCGGATTCTGTAAATCTTTTGCCGGAGAAAACACTCGGGGGACCGCCGGAATCATCTTTACCCGTTTGTAAGTCATTCTTCTTACTTTTCTACCTTTCTTCAAATATGTCGGCGAGTGATGACACCAGGTCGGTCAATGACCTGCAATTGACAGACACCGATTCGACAATTACCGATCCCGAAGCCTCTGTAAGCACCCCATCCCTAGAGATTACCCGAGTTACTAGCACTAGTCCACCAGAAGTTACTCAGGATGTTGGGGGTTGAGTTGTAGAGGGTGATTATGGGAATAATCAGGGTCAGGATGTTGAGGAAGAGGATATTTTTTGTATTGACCCACTCCTTGCCAAGTACAGGAAATACGCTCAACTTAAGAGCCTCGGGGTTCCCGAAGGGGTAAATGTTAGACATTATCCTTAGGACAAAGACTTTAGGATTGGTGAGGGGTTGAAGGATGGGGAGATATTTCTATCCTCATTCCACCTTGGTGGCTTTGGGCCTGGCCCCCCTTCAAGTGGGTCCCAATATTTGTAGGATCCTGGCCATGATCCTATTGATCAACAAAGAATTGAACCTAGATTTAGGTTTGGCTGAGCTCCTGTTCTCGTACAAACTTCAGGAATAGAAAGATAATAGGGGTCGGTACAACCTAACCTCGTACATTAAGAGAAAGTTATGTGACAACGTCCCGACCTCCAATAAGGGATGGAAAGGAAGGATGATTGTAGTGAGTGGGAAGTGGAGGCATCCCGACGCTATAAACATACCTGTCAGCCATGTTTTCCAACCGACCCAACTTCCCAAGTTTAAGAGTTTTCATACCCGAGCTTCATGCCATTGCGATCTGTGTAATGATAAGTTGGGTATACTAGTGATGGGTTTCCTTCAGGCTCCTCTGGATAAAAGGGAGGTCGGGTATATAAGATACCGATTTGAACTATTGTAGGCCAGAATATGGAGTCACGATTTAAGGGATAGCCTGGTTTGCCTGATCGGGTCTATATTGTAGGAGCTTGCATCGGGAGCATTTGCATCAACGATCGCCTCGGGTTTTACTATGACTACGTCTGGGTCAAATAAATTGAAGTCGAAGTCATCAGCAACCCGAAAACTCAAGGGAACTATGTCGGGAGGCCAGTAGAAAAGGAAAGCGATCAACATGCCCAAGATTTCAATCAACAAGGCTAAGAAGGTTGTCACCGGCTCCACATCCTTCATTTGTGGGGTTGATGTCTCTGAAGTCCCCGTGAACCTTGTAGTTAGTTCATCAGTAGGAATGACTGAGGGCCGAGCTGCTACGCCCCCGCCTCTTCCTCCTCCGGCAGAGGATCCTCCGATTACTCCTCCACTTCCGCCTTCTCATACCCCGCAAACGACTACATCGGTCGGGGATGATCACGCTATGGTCCCGAGCTCTGGAGGTTTCGATCAGAATTCGTCTCAGGCCCAACTTTCAGTCAGGCCCGGTCCTAGCCTCGGTATGGCCTTAGAGGTTCATGCCTCGACGTTGGAGTCAGACTCTGACGAAGAGGGTCAGGGTTTATCCCGACCTACCAGGCTGCGCAATGCTATCACACCTCCGATCAGGAGACAAGACCACAGAGAGATTGAACGCTCTGCTGAAAGTGGGAAAGAGATTCCTCAAGGGCCTTAGTTCAAGTTGGACACTCAGAAGGAAACCCGTATCTATCTGTGGGGGATCAGACGATTGGGAACCCGTAAGCTTTGAGGGAGATGGCCCTGGGAGTCTAGACCCCGGCCGATAGGTTGGCCATGGGGCGATATGATAGGATGAACTTAGCTTTGAATGGGCCCGAGCTTGCGATGAGGGTAATTCCATTTTTTCTTAAACTTAGCTTTTTATTTTGCCTCGTTTATTCTGTGCTAACACTCTCTTCTTTCAGATGTTCTATGCTACTCAGGCATACAATTACAAGCTTTAGGATGATGCCCGGGTCATAAATGCCCTGACTCGGAACGTTCAGGTCCATAAAGTTGGGTGTGTCAAGGCTATCTAGCAATCTAAGAAGGTTGAGGACAAGATTCAGTCCCTGACATATAGGGCCGTTTCAGGTGAGGAAGAGCTCGTTGGTGCAAAGGCAAAGATCTCAGGACTTGAGAGCAAGGCCCGGGAGGCTGAGCAGAGAGCTGATCGGGAGGCCCATGCTCGAGAAGCCTTGACTCTCCAAGTGCAGTCCCTAACTGAAGAAGTTGAGAAGTTAAAGACTTCAGGGCATCAGTTGCTTGGGGAGAAGGTTGAAGTCGAGAACGCCCTTGGTGTGGAGAGATCTCGGGTGGAAATGTGCCACAAGGGTGGTAACCAAATGATCTCTCGCTTCGAGCTAACCTACAAGTACCGTTACGAGCAGGGTTGGTGGGAATGTATCACGGAGCTTCAAAAGCCTGAGGAGGAAAGGGAGATCTCGATTATAGAGGATCTAGACCTCAGCATAGGAGTGGGGCCTCCGTATGTCGATCCGAAGCCCAAGGCCGAAGATCTTATTTTTGGCGAATTCTTTCAGGATCCTCTGCCCTCGGGGCCTTCTCGTTCTGGTCTGGATGAGCCCGAGGCCGACCAATGGTGGGTCTGTGATGATCTCTCATACACTTTGGGCCCATGGACAGGATGCAACACATAGGTTTTTAAACTGATATATGTAAAAATCCGACCACTGGTGGGTCTGTGATAATCTCCCGGGATCTTTGGGCCCATGGAGAGGATGCAACACTTGGGTTTTTAAACTGATATTTGTACAAACCCAACCACTGGTGGGTCGATGATGTTCTCTCGGCATTTTAGGCCATGGAGAGGATGCAACACTTAGGTTTTAAACTAATATTTGTAAAAACCCGACCAATGGTGGGTCTGTGATGATCGCTCATGCACTTTGGGCCCATGGAGAGGATACAACACTTAGGTTTTTAAACTGATATTTGTAAAAATCCGACCACTTGTGGGCCTGGGATGATCTCTCGGGCACTTTGGGCCCATGGAAAGAATGCAACACTTAGGTTTTCGAATTGATATTTGTAAACCCCGACCACAGGTGGGTCTGTGATGATCCCTCGGGCACTTTGGGCCTATGGAGAGGATGCAACACTTAGGTTTTTAAACTGATATTTGTAAAAACCCGACCACTTGTGGGTCTGTGATGATCTCTCGGGCACTTTGGGCCCATGGAGAGGATCCAACACTTAGGTTTTAGAATTGATATTTGTAAAAACCGACCACTGGTGGGTCTGTGATGATCTTTTGAGAACTTTGGGCCCATACAGAGGATGCAACACTTGGGTTTTTAAACTGATATTTGTAAAAACCCGACCACTGGTGGGTCTGTGATGCTCTCTCGGGCAGTTTGGGCCCATGAAGAGGATCCTACACTTAGGTTTTAGAATTGATATTTGTAAAAACCGACCAATGGTGGGTCTGTGATGATCTCTCAGGCACCTTGGGCCTATGGAGAGGATGCAAGCCTTAGGTTTTTAAACTTATATTTGTAAAAACCCGACCACTGGTTGATCTGTGATGATCACTCGGGCACATTGGGCCCATGGAGAGGATGAAACACTTGGGTTTTTAAACTGATTTTTGTAAAAACCCGACCACTGGTGGGACGAGGATGATCTCTCCGACACTTTGGGCCCATGGAGAGGATGCAACACTTGGCTTTCTAAACTGATATTTGTAGAAACCCGACCAATGGTGGGTCTGTGATGATCTCTCATTCACTTTGGGCCCATGGATGGGATGCAATACTTAGGTTTTTAAACTGATATTTGTAAAAAGCCGACCACTGGTGGGTCTGTGATGATTTCTCGGGCACTTTGGGCCCATGGAAAGGATGCAACACTTAGGTTTTCGAATTGATATTTATAAAACCCGACCACAAGTGGGTATGTGATGATCTCTCGGGCACTTTGGGCCCAATGAGAGGATGCAACACTTAGGTTTTTAAACTGAGATTTGTAAAAACCCGACCACTGGTGCGTCTATGATGATCTCTCGGGCACTTTGGGTCCATAGAGAGGATCCAACACTTAGGTTTTAGAATTGATATTTGTAAAAACCGACCACTTGAGGGTCTGTGATGATCTCTCGGGAATTTTGGGCCCCTGAAGAGGATGCAACACTTAAGTTTTTAAACTGATATTTGTAAAAATCTGACCACTGGTGGGATTGTGATGATCTTTCGGGCACTTTGGGCCCATGGAGAGGATCTAACACTTAAGGTTTTAGAATTGATATTTGTAAAACCCGACCACTGGTGGCTCTGTGATGATCTCTCGGGCACTTTGGGCCTTTAGAGAGGATGCAACACTTAGGAATTTAAACTGATATTTTTAAAAACCCGACCACTGGTGGGTCTGTGATGATCTCTCGGGCACTTTATGCCCATGGAGAGGACCCAACATTTAAGTTTTAGAATTGATATTTGTAAAAACCGACCACTGGTAGGTCTGTGATGATCTCTCGGGAACTTTGGGCCCATGGAGAGGATGCAATACTTTGGTTTTTAAACTCATTTTTGTAAAAACCCAACCACTAGAGGGTCGATGATGATCTCTCCGGCACTTTGGGCCTTGGAGAGGATGCAACACTTAGGTTTTTAAACTGATATTTGTAGAAACCCGAGCAATTGTGGGTCTGTGATGATCTCACATGCACTTTGGGCCCGAGGATAGGATGCAACACTTAGTCTTTTAAAGTAATATTTGTAAAAACCCGACAACTGGTGGGTCTGTGATGATCTCTCGGGCACTTTTTGCCCATGGATAGGAACCTTCACTTAGGTTTTAGAATTAATATTTGTAAAAACAGACCACTGGTAGGTCTGTAATGATCTCTCGGGAACTTTTGGCCCATGGAGAGGATGCAACACTTAGGTTTTTAAACTGATATTTGTAAAAACCCAACCACTATTGGGTCGATGATGTTCTCTCGGCCACTTTAGGCCATGGATAGGTTGCAACACTTAGGTTTTAAACTGATATTTGTAAAAATCCGACCAATGGTAGGTCTGTGATGATCTCTCATGCACTTTGGGCCCTTGGAGAGGATGCGACACTTAGGTTTTTAATCAGATATTTGTAAATACCTGACCAGTGGTAGGTCTGTGATGATCTCTCGGTCACATTTGGCCCATGGAGAGGATCCAACACTTAGGTTTTAGAATTGATATTTGAAAAACCCGACCACTGGTGGATCTGTGATGATCTCTCCGGCACTTCGGGCCCATGGAGAGGATGTAACACTTGGGTTTTTAAACTGATTTTTGTAAAAACCCGACCACTAGTGGGTCGATGATGAACTCCCCGGCACTTTGGGCCCATGGAGAGGATGCAACACTTAGGTTTTTAAACTGATATTTGTAAAAACCCGACCACTGGTGGGTCTGTGATGATCTCTCGGGCACTTTGTGCCCATGGAAAGGAACCGACACTTAGGTTTTAGAATTGATATTTGTAAAAACCGACCACTGGAGGGTCTGTGATGATCTCTCGGGAACTTTGGGCCCATGGAGAGGATGCAACACTAGGGTTTTTATACTGATATTTGTATAAACCCAACCACTATTGGGTCGATGATGTTCTCTCGGGAACTTTTGGCCATGGAGAGGTTGCAACACTTAGGTTTTAAACTGATATTTGTAAAAACCCGACCAATGGTGGGTCTGTGATGATCTCTCATGCACTTTGGGCCCTTGGAGAGGATGCAACACTTAGTTTTTTGAACTGATATTTGTAAATACCCGACCACTAGTAGGTCTGTGACGATCTCTCGGTCACTTTTAACCCATGGAGAGGATCGAACACTTAGGTTTGAGAATTGATATTTGAAAAACTCGACCACTGGTGGATCTGTGATGATCTCTCGGGCATTTAGGTCCCATGGAGAGGATGAAACACTTGGGTTTTTAAACTGATATTTGTAAAAACCTGACAACTAGTGGGTCGATGATGAACTCTCCGGCACTTTGGGCCCAAGGAGAGGATGCAACACTTAGGTTTTTAAACTGATATTTGTACAAACTCGACCGATGGTGGATCGGTGATGATCTCTCATGCACTTTGGGCCCATGGATAGGATGCAACACTTAGCATTTTAAACTTATATTTGTAAAAACCCGACCAATGGTGGGTCTGTGATGATCTCTCATGAACTTTGGGCCCATGGAGAGGATGCAACACTTAGGTTTTTAAACTGATATTTGTAAATACCCGATCACTGGTAGGTCTGTGATGATCTCTCGGTCACTTTTGGCCCATGGAGGGGATCCAACACTTGGGTTTTTAAACTGATTTTTGTAAAAACCCGACCACTGTGGGGTATATGATGATCTCTCCAGCACTTTGGGCCCATGGAGAGGATGCAACACTTAGGTTTTTAAACTGATATTTGTAAAAACCCGACCACTGGTGGGTCTGTGATATTCTCTCGGGCACATTGTGCCCATGGAGAGAAACCAACACTTAGGTTTTAGAATTTATATTTGTAAAAACCGACCACTGGTAGGTTTGTGATGATCTCTCGGGAACTTTGGGCCCATGGAGAGGATGCATCACTTGGGTTTTGAAACTGATATTTGTAAAAACCCAACCACTGGTGGGTCGATGATGTTCTCTCGGGCACTTTAAGCCATGGAGAGGATGTAACACTTAGGTTTTAAACTGATATTTGTAAAAACCCGACAAATGGTGGGTCTGTGATGATCTCTCGTGCACTTTGGGCCCATGGAGAGGACGCAACAGTTAGGTTTTTAAATTGATATTTGAAAAAATTCGACCACTAGTGGGTCTGTGATGATCTCTCGGGCACTTTGGGCCCATGGAAAGGATGCAACACTTAGGTTTTAGAATTGATATTTGTCAAACCCGACCACTGGTGGGTCTATGATGATCTCTCTGGCAATTTGGACCCAAGGAGACAATGCAACACTTAGGTTTTGAAACTAATATTTGTAAAAACCCGACCACTTGTGGGTCTCTGATGATCTCTCGGGCACTTTGGGACAATGGAGTGGATCCAACACTTAGGTTTTAGAATTGATATTTGTAAAACCTGACCACATGTGGGTCTGTGATGATCTCTCTGGCACTTTGGGCCCATGGAGAGGATGCAACACTTAGGTTTTTAAACTGATATTTATAAAAAATCGACCACTGGTGGGTCTGTGATCATCTCTAGGGCACTTTGGGCCCATGGAGAGGGTGCAACACTTAGGTTCTTGAACTGATATTTGTAAAAACCCGACCACTGGTGGGTCTGTAATGATCTCTCGGGCACTTTGGGCCCGTGGAGAGGATGCAACACTTAGGTTTTTAAACTGATATTTATAAAAACCCGGCCACTGGTGGGTCTGTGATGATCTCTCATGCACTTTGGGCCCATGGATAGAATCCAACACTTAGGTTTTCAAACTAATATTTGTAAACATCTGACCACTAGTGGGTCTGTGATGATCTCTCGTGCACTTTAGGCTCTTGCAAAAGATGCAACACTTAGGTTTTAGGATTGATATTTGTAAAACCCGACCACAGGTGGGTCTGTGATGATCTTTCGGGCACTTTGGGCCCATGGAGAGGATGCAACACTTAGGTTTTTAAACTAATATTTAAAAAAAACCGACCACTGGTGGGTCTGTGATGATCTCTGGGGCACTTTGGGCCAATGGAGAGGTTGCAACACTTTGGTTTTTGAACTGATATTTGTAAAATCCCGACCACTGGTGGGTCTATGATGATCTCTCGGGCACTTCGGGCCCGTGGAGAGGATGCAACACTTAGGTTTTTAAACTGATATTTGTAAAAACCCGACCACTGGTGGGTCTGTGATGATCTCTCATGCAGTTTGGGCCCATGGAGAGAATCCAACCCTTAGGTTTTCAAACTAATATTTGTAAAAATCCGACCACTAGTGGGTCTGTGATGATCTCTCGGGCACTTTAGGCTCTTGCAAAAGATGCAACACTTAGGTTTTAGGATTGATATTTGTAAAACCCAACCACAGGTGGGTCTGTGATGATCTCTCGGGCACTTTGGGCCCATGGAGAGGATGCAACACTTAGGTTTTTAAACTGATATTTATAAAGAATCGACCAGTGGTGGGTCTATGATGATCTCTGGGGCACTCTGGGCCCATGGAGAGGTTGCAACACTTAGGTTTTTGAACTGATATTTGTAAAAACCCTACCACTGGTGGGTCTGTGATGATCTCTCGGGCACTTTAGGCCCGTGGAGAGGATGCAACACTTAGGTTTTTAAACTGATATTTGTAAAAACCCAACCACTGGTGGGTCTGTGATGATCTCCCATGCACTTTGGGCCCATGGAGAGAATCCAACACTTAGGTTTTCAAACTAATATTTGTAAAAATCCGACCACTAGTGGGTCTGTGATGATCTCTCGGGCACTCTTGGCCCATGGAGAGGATGCAACACTTAGGTTTTTAAACTGATATTTGTAAAAACCCGTTGGGTAGATATAATCATGGAGATGATTGGGAAAAATGGAACTTTCATTGCAATCTTTTTGGGCTCTAGTGGGCTTCCTTTACAGTAGCCAAAACAAAGTATTTTTAGGGATAATACCTCTTAAGTCGGGATGCATTCTGTGCGTTGGGCTCCCTTTAGTTATCAGAGTTCTTGAGTAATCTTTAGGTCCCGCGTCCTACCACTTCTGTGACGGTGTAGGGTCCTTCCCAGGGCTTTTGGAGTTTGGCTATATGTCCAATCTTTCGTCTAAGGACCATGTCCCCTACTTGGAATCCCCTTCTTTTTACCCTCTTGTTGAAGTAATTCCTGACCCGTTATTGGTACGCTGCCAGTCTTATCCCAGCAATTTCTCTCTTCTCTTCTACCAGGTCGAGCTCGTGAGCCAAGCGTTGATTATTTGATTTCTCGTCCCAGGCCAGTGACCTTAGTGTCGGGAAGGCATACTCCGTCGGAATTATGGCCTCTGCCCCGTATGCTATAGGGAAGGATATTTCACCGGTTGGTTGTCGGGGCATTGTTCTATATGACCACAGTACCTCTGGCAACTTGTCTAACCATGCTCCTTTGGCCTTCTCAAGTTTCTTTGTCAGTGTGTTGAAGATGGATCGATTGGTTCTTTCTGCTTGTCCATTGGCCTGCGGGTACCCTACCGAGGAGCTATTCTGATTGATTCCATGCTCGGCCAGGAAAGACCTGACTGGTTCCCAGTCCAAATTAGTGTCGATGTCCATCATGATGGTCCAGGGTACCCCGAACCTGCAGATGATGTGATTCCATATGAACTTAACCACATGACTGCCTTTTATAGAAGGGTAGGCCTCGGCTTCAACCCATTTGGTGAAATAGTCGGTGGCCAGGAGCACATGGGTTGTTGACCTGATGGCTTTTGGGAGTGGTCCGACTATATCCATTCCCCATCGGGCAAAAGGATGTGGAACGATTGTCGGGTTCAAGAATTTTGATGGTTAGAGTATAGCGTCACCATGCATCTGACAGGCTTTTCATTACCGTACATATTCCTCGGTATCCCGGGACAGGTAGGGCCAAAAGTAAGCCTGGGATAAGATTTTATGGGCAAAATATCGGGCACCCGAGTGATTTCCACAAGCTCCAGCGTGTATCTCTTTCATCACTGTCTCTGACTCGGAAAGAGTGACGCACCTCAAGTATGGACCCAAGAAAGATCTTCTGTAGTGTTGTCCCTAGATGATCGAGTATCTGGCTGACTTCATTCTAATTTTTCTTACCTCTGCCTTATCAGCTGGTAGTGTCCCGACACTGAGGTAGTCGATTATGGGGTCCATCCAGCTCGACTCACGGGGAACTAGACATATATGCTCGTCGGGTTCTCAAATGCTCGGTATAGTGATGAAGTCGGTCAGTACTACTCGGGCCATATCTTCACCAGCTGCAAATGCCTAATTAGCTAGGTGGTCGGTAGAGGTATTCTCTTCTCGAGAGATTTGACTAAATGTTAAATTTTGAAAACCTTCAGATTCCATGAGGACCAGCGCTCTATAAGATTCCATTTCGGGGTCTCTGGTTTCGTACTCGCCGGTTATTTGCCTGATTATTCGTTGGGAGTCACTGTATACAGATAGGGATTGTATTTGTAGGATTTTGGCCAATCTTAGGCCCGATATGATCACCTCGTACTCCGCCTCATTGTTAGTGGCTGAGAAATGCAATTGCATAAAAGCCTGTAACTTGGTCCCATCGGGAGTATGAATCTCTATCCCGACGCCTGCTTCATTGGGGCTCACCGAGCCGTCCACGAATAATTTCCATGTTTCTAAGTCAATAGGTTGATCTGTTTCGTCGGTCTCTCCCTCTAATAGAAAATCGGCCACGGCCTGTCCTTTAATCGAGATTCTAGGAACGTAGGTTATATCATAAATCCTTAGCTCAATGGCCCATTTAGAGATCCTATCGGAGAGATCGGGCTTTGTCACAAGTATACGAATCAGAGTTATAGTGGGGACAATGATCTATTGAGTTTCAAAGTAGTGCCTAAGACGTCGTTCGGCATTGATCAGGGACATAACCAATTTTTTTTGTTTGCTGTACCAGGTCTCAGGATCGGCTAATGCCTTACTTGTATAGAAAATGGGCATCTGGAGGTTCCCGTCCTCTCTGATGAGTAGAACACTAGTTGACACTGATCATACTGCCAGATACAAGAGTAGGACATCGTCGGGCTCGGGTGTCGCAAGAATGGGAGGCTTGAGCATGTACTCTTTCAATCGGGATAGGGCTTTAGTTTGTTCGGGCCCCCACACTTTTCCCTTCTTTGCTTTGATCGCCTGGAAGATGGGTCAGCACTGGTCGGTTAATCTTGCGATGAATCTGTTTAAGGCTACAACTCTTCCGATCATAATCTGAACTTCTTTATGAGTGGTTGGCTCTTTTATTTCAAGTAGAGCCTTCACTTGGGCGGGCTGGCCTGTATGCCTGATCGATTGATAATGTACCCAAGGAACTGACCCGAAGACACCCCGAAGGAGCATTTGGACGGATTGAGTTTCATCCCATGTTTCCACAGGGTGTCGAATACTTTTCGGAGATGCCCCAAATGATCAGTTTTCTTTCTGCTTTTGACCAATGTATCATCAATATAGGCCTCAACCACTGCGCCCATCATTCCTTTAAAGATTTTGTTCACCAGTCTCTAAAATGTGGCTCCTGCATTTTTTAGTCCGAAAGGCATAACTTTAAAGCAATAAGTACCTGTCTCGGTTATGAAGGAGGTCTTTTCCTCATCGGTCGGGTCCATTGGGATTTGGTTGTATCCTGAGTAGGCATCAAGGAAAGTTAGTCTTTCGTAGCCCGCGGTAGCGTCGACTATTTGGTCTATTTTGGGTAGGGGGAAGCTGTCTTTTGAGTAGGCTTTGTTTAGGTCGGTGAAGTCAACACAGACTCGCCACTTCTCATTCTTTTTCTGCACAACAACCACGTTGGCCAACCACTCGGGATACTGAACTTCCCTAATGAAACCGGCTTCCAGTAATTTTGACACCTCGTCAGCTATGATCTGGTTCCTTTGGCCCCCCATTCGCCTCTGTTTCTGTCGGACAGGTCTTATATTTGGGTCAACATGTAATATGTGTCGGGCTATGGAGGGGTCGATGCCAGGCATATTAGTATGTTCCCATGCGAAGACATCATGATTATCCTGTAAGAATGTTGTTAGTTCATTTAATTCACTAGTGGTGAGACTTGTACCTGCGTAGGTGACCTTGTCGGGTTGGTCGGGTATTACAAATACTGGCTGCAGAGGTTCTACCACGATCGGAGGACCCAACTCCCCGTTCTGTAGTTGCTATTTGGGTTGTGGGTCCAGATCCTGATTCCTTTCTCGGGACCTCTTTCGATCGGGCTTATCCTTCATTCCTTTAATAGTGATGGCGTAGCATTGCTTGGCCGCTACTTGATCCCCTTTGATATCAATTATGTCGTAACCATTCGGCTCGACGCACCTCATCATTTGGTGGAGGGTTGATGGTACTCCTTTCATCATGTGTATCCATCCTCTTCCCATAAGCAGATTATATGAGGGCTTCACGTCCACCACCACAAAGGTCTCGGACAGAGTTCTCTGGGCTGCTGACACGGCTAGCTTGATCTCCCCGAGGGGTTCGACTTTTTTTCCATCAAACCCGGCGATTGGATTTCGGGAAGTTACAATGTCCCTCGGGTCAATCTCCAATTTATCAAAAGCCCACTTGGTCATGATATTGGCACTGCTTCCTGGGTTAACCATGACCCTTCTGACGAGACATCCCGAGACCATCAGAGTGATGACTAGTGGGTCGTCGTGTGGGACCTAGATGTCTCGGAGGTCATCATGGGAAAACAGTATTTGAGACTACCCCGTTCGGTGGTGGACTTCGTTTATCCCGGCTATCCTGCTGACCTGATATGCTCTTCTCATTTGTGAGCGTCTTGATCCTTTGCCGCTTCGTGGGTCAGGACCTCCGTGGATCATATTGATGATTCTGACCGGGTGCGCTGGGGCTTGATTCCGTTGGTTATTTATGCTGGTTGATTGGCTCTTGGACCATCCCTCTGGACATAGTCTTTCAGATCTCCTCGAGCTATCATTACCTCGACCTGGCGCCTCAGGTTCCTGCAATCATTTGTCGTATAGCCGAAATCACTATGGAGGGCACAGTGCTTTGACCTATCCCTCTGGTCGAGGGGTTGCCTGATTGGGGGAGGGGTCTGGAAGATTCCTCTTGCTTTGTTTTCCTGAAAGAGCTTGGCAAGGGTCACTTTCAACAGGGTGATCTTCTCTTCGAATTTGGCACGTCTCTCGGGCTGTGGAGGAAACTGAGATGAAGCGGGGATCAGGGGATTAAGCATTTAAGATTAATCGTCAGTCGGGATGTATCCGAAGTCTTGTCCTTCAACTTGATTTCCACATTGATCAATGCCACTATCTTATGTTGGGTTGTTGGGTCGCCTCCTCCTCTTCGATCCTTAGGTGACCCTGAGCTCTAGAATTGAGTTCCCCGATTCCCGAGGGTGGTCATTTCACAAGTGACTGATGGAACTTGGTCCCCGGAATCAGTGCCATCCTGAAGGCTTCCACGGCTGAGTGTTGGTCGCAGTTATTGATGGAAGACGACTCGACGTTGAATCTGGAAAGGAAACTCTTAAGGAACTTGCCTTTTTCCTGAGTCATGGTAAAAAGGCTCGAGATGGTTTTCTTTTAGCTCTTGTTCCCGAAGTACTGGGCCACGAAGAGGTCAGACAGTTTCTGCCAGCTGCCAATGGATCTCAGCGGCTGTTTCCTGAACCAGAGGAGTGGCGCGTCGACGAGACTGGTCGAGAATACTTTGCACAGCAAGGCCTCATTCTCGGCATACATCGTCATTTTTTGGTGGATCTAGTAAATGTGCTCCTCGGGATCTCCTTCGTCTCATCGTAGGGAGTGAATCTAGGCATGACGAACTTCTTAGGGAAGGGTTCCCGGGTGATTTCTAAAGTGAATGGTGACTGAACCGAGTCGGCAGAGGCCTGGAAGGCCTGGCCATCGGTAGATCGGGTCCTCAGATCCTTCATGGCCTTCTTTTGGAACTCCGCCATCATCTCCTGAAGTTTCTGCAACGTCAGAGGCTCGCCGGTGATGGGAACTTCGCCGGCGGGCTGGGTCTCGCCTGGTCGGTGAGAGGTTTCATTGTGCTCCTCATGTGGTTCGGCTTGTTCTTGGATCTACGATTTATCGGGAATTATCGGAGGGATAGTCGCCTGATTCAATCTCGCCAAGAGCTCCTCGCTCCTTTTCTCCACCGCCAAGCTTCTCGCTACGGCGGCCTGGCTTCGTCTCTCCGCTTTGACGAGCTGCAACAAGAGGTGCTCGATTGTTGGTGAGGCACTTGGTTGTCTGTCGTCGGGGATCTGTACTTCTGACTGGGATCTAGTCACCGGCATGGTCAGGTTTGGACTGAGAAGGTGATTTTGAAGATCAGGTGGTGGTATTTGGATTTTGCTCAACTTTTTGAGGTAGGAAGATGGTCAGCGAAATGACCTACCTTCCCACAGACAGCGCCATTATGTAGATACAATATTTGCACAACATAAAAAGATGGGTTCTCATTACTCTTCATTGGATTATATACATTTGCCCTCTGGGCCTTTGGCCCATTAGGGCAACATTTTCTACTTTGGAATATTATCATTACTTTACACGTCTGCTATTTTGTCTCTATACTACGTCACTGTCTTGAGCTGTCAATCTCTTCTAGAATCTTCAAGTTTCTTCTGGAGTGCTCTTTGGGTTGGGCCATAGAATGGGCCTGGTGGTCAGGTCTCGGGGCGGACCACAGAACAGACGAGCTTGTCGGGTTGCAGTGTGGGCTCCGTGATCCGGTCATCGTCTCGGGCCTCTCAAGGATTGATCTGGTCGGGATAGGCTTTTTATATGGGCCGGAAAAACTCACATGTACACATACGCATACAGGAAGGGTTTCTAAAACTGCTTTGGGCAGAAGCAGTCACTACAGCAGCGTACTTAATCAATCGAGATCCATCGATACTATTGGAGCATAGAATACCATAAGTGGTATGGAACGGTAAAGAGGTAACACTTTCATATTTTAGAGTTTTATGTTGTGTTGCTTATGTGCATATTAGTTATAATGTTAGGGGAAAGCCTGAGCCCAAATCACAAAAAGGAATTTTTATTAGATACAGCGGGGATGAGTTTGGTTACCGCATTTGAGATGACCAGAACAAGAAGGTGATTCGAGGTAGACTTGTAGTCTTCAATGAAAAGGCGATGTACAAGGACATGAATTCAATAACCTCAAATCCTGCAGCACAGAGTGATCTTGTGTATGTTGAGTTAGATAATGTTTAACAAAATGAAGTGGCACAACAGACTGTTGAGAGTCCCCGGTCAGAAGAACCGATTGGAGACAGCAATACTCAACAGGATGATACACCGCAGTCTCCAACTCCTATTCTTTTACATGTATCTAGGAGGTATTCACGGCCGCATGTGCTGAATAGGAGATACATGAATTATTTGTTGTTCATATATGGAGGTGAACCAAAATACTATGAGGAGGCATGTCATGTACCAGATGCAAGCATGTGGGAGCTAGCAATGGAAGATGAGATAGAGTCCCTCATTTCCATCAAGACATGGAAGCTAACCAAGCTGCCAATAGGAAAAAACGTTCTCCATAACAAATGGGTGTATAGGGCCAAAAAATAACATGATGGTTCCAAGAGATATGATAAGTGTTGAATGTTATCCATTTTAGGCCCCTAACTCAGTATTGTTAAGTCTTAGCATACCGTTACTTGGTGTTTTTTATGCGATTTACATGTCTAAGCGTGTTTTGGGAGCTTAATGAATAAAACGAGTTAACTTTGGTGAAGAGAGAAAAATAGAAGTTTTCAAGCAAAAAGTGCATCCCGGAGGGCAAAACGGACATTTCTCGAAGCCTAAACTTCAGGAAACATGCTAACGGAGTGAAGGGGGCTCAAATTAAAGAAATATTGGAAAAAAGGATTTTCGTGATTTTTTCTACGCCTACCTACACATACAACAAACAAAAGAATCCTAGAATCATCATTTTGACGACCACCTACGCACATGGCTATGCCCAAGGCTATACCTAGGCGTAGGCCGAGCTACACATAGGCATAGGAACCCTTATGCCTAGGGTTAGGCATAGGCAGCAGCTGGGCATAGGGGAAGGCGTAGGCAGAATATGAGAATTTTTAGAATTTGAGTTTTGATCCGATTCAATTTCCTTTGACTTGTTTTCGACTCCAACACTTCCAAGCACGTGTATAAGGTGTATTTACATCAGATTAAAAGGTTTTTAGCTCATAATTGAAGAGAAACACATGAAAGAAGAATCCTACTCCAAGTAGGACAAGTCTAATACGAGCCGGACTCTTCTTAACTTCTTCTATAAATACCAAGGTCTGATTCAGATCTAAAGAGCTTCTAAATAGATAATTTTTAGAGCACTACTTTGGAGATTCACGTCTTGTGAAGAAGGGAGTCATTAAAATCCGTAGCGACGATCATGGAGGGCGTTTCTACATCAATGATGCAATCTCCAACCACCATGAGCAACTAAACCAGTATGTAGGATTTTCTAGCAAACTAGCCAAGTAATGTAGTTTATTTATTTGTTTCAATTGTAACGAGGGAAACTTAAAGACTACACCTATGATGATTGTGTAGATGAGTGACTATAGTTATTTCATATAAGGGGTTTTATATTTATTCTACTCTTATCTTAGACTGAATGAATGCATTATCTCAATGAGTCATGTTTATTCAATATGGGTTAGAACTCGGATTCTTAAATCATGATTTTCTACACAATGGTGCTTAACACCCGAAACCCTAGGTCTACACAGGTCATGCCTCAGCGAGGTGATATAGACATTGTTTAGTTTAATTTCATATTGTTGGAGGATATTAGAGTAAAGTAGTTACATACACTAATCACACTTCGTACAGAGATGAGTTGTATCAAATCCGGTTGACGGTATCTTTTTGGGGAATATATTCAACAATTTGCTGTATAATTTGATTCACGGGAGATGGATCGCCCTCTTACAAGCGATTAAATAGATATCTACATTATGCGGTTAGTGTTGGAGTAAGTGGTGGACATCAGGTGTGTACAAAATATGTGGTTAAAAACGACACATTAACGACACTTTAGGTTTTACCCTTCTGCAAGCACACAGGTCAATTGTAGATAATTTTGCTTGAGTAGGGGAATATCAATCCCATAGAGATGAGGATTGTTCACTTTAATAGTTTAAAAATACTGAATTATATTTTTCCGAAAAGAGTTTGGTTTTATGAATTATCTAATACTAATGAAAATAAAACAAAAAGCAATAATAAATAATGGTTGTGATTTAGAGAGAGAAAAAATAGGGTTTCCTCGCTCCACCACTAACCCATAACATAGTCCAAATTCTATTTCAATTGTATCAAGGTGATCCATTGATTGTGAATCAGGTCGCATCGCGCCAGGAATTTGACCCCAAAAAGGATTACTCTCAACCGGATCGCGACAACCCATCTGAAGACTAAACTAATTAGTGCATGCCAACTATTAATAGAAAGTAAATTAAAGCAGTAAATTAAAGCGTGAAAATAAACTAAGGCATGTCTATATCAGTTTGTCAGGGCATGGCCTGTGTCAACCTAGGGTTTTGAGTTTTATGACCACCATTGTGTAGAAAATCACAGATTAAGCATCCGAGTTCCAACCCATAGTGAATAATTGTGATTGTGTAATATAAATATATTTGAAAAGTCTAAGACAAGAATCAATTCAAATATCTAAACTTATATCACGAATAAAAATAGTCTCTCATCTAACACAATCATCACAGTATAGTCACAGCATCCCCTCTCTACAATTGAATATAAAATCAGAACTACATTACTTGGCTAGGGTTTTGTCAAAACCCTAGATACCAAATTAGTTGATCATGGCTAAGAGAATCTGCATTGTCGGTGTAGAAACGTTCTCCATGACCTTCTTCTCTGGATCTCTAGGTCTTCAATGGTGGTTCTCTTCAATGGAAGAGAACTCTATGAATGAAAGTGCATCTCCAACACATAACTAAAAATAACCCTAAAAGCATATATCTTTCTAAACCCTAATCCTCTCATATTTATAGACAAGTGAGGAAAACCCTAATGGTTTCCATTTTATGTAGTTTCATAATACATCAATAATCCCATAAAATTAGATGTAAATATGTGTATAAGCTTGTACGTATAGGTCTGGAATCACCGATCACTTGAAATATCGAAGTAGGGACAAAACTGGAAAATTCTGAAATAACTCTGAAACAACTTTAGCATGTCGAGGGATCATGTGACCAACATGTGGGACCTACACTCCTGACCTACGCTTGGGCATAGGTCTCGGGCATAGGGCTACGCTCCTGACCTATGCTTGGGCGTAGGTATAGAGTATAGGGTCCAAAACTACAGCGTAGGTTGAGTCCAGTCCAATTTGCCCATTTTCTCTCTGGTGACGTAGGGTATAATGCATTTTTGCTGTAAAAATCCGTCTTTTCATATTTGAGCTAAACTGGCCGCCTCTGAATCCTGATGTTTTTCGGTGAAGTAATAATGTTTGAAAATGACATTTTTTCCCTTCCGGTAAGATAATGATGTCATGAAATAACAATTTCGCCCTCCAGTAGCTCTTATTTGCTCTAAAGCACCTATTGATTCCTTTCTTGAGATAGAAACGAACACGAACTCAGTTATTTCACCGATATTAGCTATGTTTCTTCATTAAGCTCCTAAAACATGCTTATACACACAAACAAGATAAAAATACCAAGTAATGGAATGTAAAGACATAACAAACGCAAGATAGGGACAGAAAATGACCTATATTGAGCACCTATCAGTAAGAAAACCCTAGTTTTTCTCTACTCTGAATAACAAACACAATTTAATTCTTGTTTTTAGTTACTTTAATTAGATCATAGATTTCAAAACCAAACAAAACCTTTTTCAAAACCATAATTCAGTACTTTTAGATTGTTAAAGTGAATAATTCCATGTCTCTGTGGGCTCGATATTCCCGTTCACAAGTCGTGCTATATTACAAAACGATTCATGCGCTTACGATCGGTAAAACTAGGTCACTATAAGGGTTCATTCTAAATCAATATTTTTAACCCTAATTTGACCCCATCAAGTTTTTGGCGCCATTGCCAGTGACTTGGCAATATTCTTAAATTTGGTAGTTTCATAGAATTGAGTTATTGTAGTGTATTTAAAGTTAGAATTTTTGTGTGATTGACAGGTATAATGAAAAGCGCAAAGGGAATCAACGAAGCAATGAAGATTGTGTTGTTGGACCACTTGTGAGTTCTAGTGTAGCTTAATTTTATGCATAATTTTAGCTTTACTTTCTATCCATAATTAGAATAGTTTAAAAGTAGTTAGTTTTCATTTATGAAAAAAAATTGGCCTTTTGCATGAGCGATTGGCGATCCCCTTTCAATCCCCACACTGAATTAGCTCCATTTGATCCTGATATCGAAAGAACTTTTTGTAAGAATCGTAGGACTAAGAGATTAGAAGAGTTGAGAAGAAAGGTAGACTTCGAGAGGATGGCTAACAACAATGCAAAAGCGCGACGAGCCTCGACTACGTCCTTGAAGGGATACTTTGCACCATCAAATCATGAATCATATGCTGGATTTTCAGAAGAAAATGGAGTCATACACTATGAGATGAAAACTAGTATTCTCAACATGTTGCCCAAATTTTATGGACTCATTAATGAGGATCCATACCAACATGTTGATGAATTCATATAGATGGTCTCTATAACCAATATTGAGAATCCAAACACCCATACATTCCGTGTATGATTATTCTCTTATTCATTGAGAAAGAAAGCTAAAATATGGTATATCAATTTTGATAGAGGGATAAAAACTAGTTGGGATAACCTAAAATCTGATTTTTTGCTAAAATACTACCCAATAGGAAGAACCCATGAAGCACATCATGCAATTACCCATTTTAAAAAGTTGCCTAGTGAGCAATTCCATGATGCGTGGGAGAGGTTCAATTAGATTTTGAGGAAGTGTCCCCATTACAATTATATTGATCAGGATTTGGTGTGAAACTTATATCTTGGACTTAATGAGACTCATAAAAATTTGAAAAATGCAGCAGTGGGAGATCAAATTATAATGAAACTGGTAGAAGAGGTTTTGAGACTGTTTAACAATATGAGTGATAATTCGCTTCAACATGAATCTGAAAGGCGTTCTAGAGAATGAGTCCATAGGAAATCCGAAGGAGTTTTTGAGATTGAAATGGACGATGATGGGAAAACACAAGTAGCAGAATTAGGTCAGAAGCTTGATAAGTTCCTCAATCTATGTCAATCAGCCCCTAGAGAAGTCTTGGCAATAGGACCTGACCCCTCTAATTTTAAATATCAAAGGAATGAGTTAGTTGTCATTGATGCAAATGCAGCTTGGACCAACCCTAACAATAATTCTCTTTCCAATTCATACAATCCTAGTTGGCGTAATCATCCATATTTTTCATATCATTCTAAGAATACTAAAAATCCTCAACCAAGTTTCACTCAGAACTAACCATCATTCAATACTCAAAATTTTTAGTCCAATACTCAAGTAATTCGTCCTTTTAATTACCAGACTCAGTCCCATGCTTGAAGTCAAACTCCACTATCTAAACCACCTGGCTTTGAATATGAGATGTTGATTTCCTTGAGGGAGTTTAAGAATCAATTTGATTAGTTTCAGGTAGCCATCCAATTATTGAACTCTCATTCCCAATTCATTACTAAGATAGAAACCCAAGTAGGGAAACTAGAGAATGCGATGAATAGGAGCTTGGTTCATTTGTTGAAAATAATCATGAGACAAGCCAAGTTGTTACTACTTTGAGGAGTGGATAGGAAGTGGAGAATAGGGTTGAGCAGCATTTCAAGGAGAAGACGAATAAGCAAAAGGCAACTGAAGAGATTCAAAAAACCAACCCCGTGAGGAGGAAGAAGTAGATCAAACATTACCAGATGAGTTGGATAGGGCGAACTATGATGAGGTAACACCTTTCCCTCGACGTCTTCAAAAGTCGACTTCGTATGGCAAGCATAAGGAGAAGGACATGTTGGAAACATTCCGACAAGTCAAGATCAACACACCTTTCTTAGACATTATCGCCCAAATTCCACCCTATGCTAAATTTTTAAATGACCTTTATACGCATAAAAGAAGAAGTAGAACTAAGGTCCCGAAGAAGATTTTGTTGACTCAACAAGTGAGCTCACTCTTACTAAGTGATACTCTACCTAAGCATAAAGATCCTAGTGCTCCCATTATTTCTTGAATCATTAGTGACCAAGAGATTGGTAGAGCTCTTCTTGACCTCAATGCGAGTGTTAATTTATTATCTTACTCAGTCTATCAACAGCTATGGTTGGGAGAGCTCAGTCCTACCTCGGTGATGCTTCAATTGGCAAATAAATCAATTAAACAACCGAGAGGAATTCTGAAAGATGTCATTGTTCAAGTGGGCAAGTTCTACTTTCCAGTAGAATTTGTGGTTCTAGACATGGAACCTAGCCACAAACTAAATAAACATATCTCTGTTATCTTAGGAAGACCATTTTTAGCTACGGCCAAGACGTGCAATAATTACAGAACAAGGGCTAGGGATCTATCTTTTGGGAACCTAAAGAGGAGGATGAATGTCTTTGATACCAACCATCAACTACCAGAACTAGCTGAGTGTTTTAACATAGATAATATTGATGAGATGGTTGAAGAAGCTATACCTCAGGGTCTAGTAAGAGATAATTTGAAAGTTGTGATGAAAAGGTCGAATGCAAACATTGAAACTTGGGACGATCAACATCGATCCAATTTGGAAGTTATCACTATGTTAGAAGCTGCTTCATACTAGCAGCAAGAGAGCCGTCTGGGCCTCCACTTATTTCTTCATAGAAATGTGTGCCTAAAGATAAAAAGGATGTGAAGAAGGCTATAGCTGCTCATTTACCATGAACTACCATAGAGCCTACCAAGGATGATACCCCTCTTAAGGATCCGTTTCTAGATGAGCGAGTGTTGAGTATAAATATGGTAGATAAGTTATATGACTGGGAAGACCCGTAATTAAGAGTTGAGCATGAGGGGATACGGAATTCTACGTATGAGGATGTTCGGATTTACAAAGCTTGGACAAGAGTGTATCATGATAAGCATATTCGTCTTAAGTTCTTTAAGCTTGGCCGGAAGGGACAGCGGTGTAATTCGAAAGTGAAATTGTTTCGAGGAAAAATCTGACTAAGATGGGACGGACCATATAGAGTTAAATCGGTTTACCTCCACGGAGAGGTAGGATTCAAAAATGAAAGGTTCATGATGTGTGGTCGGCGACTGAAGAACTATGAGAAGATTTATCCGGGGCCGGGATTAATGGCATCTATCGGTTTGGTAGATCAGGTGTACGATTCGGGGTAGGAGCAAGTGGCTATGTAGTGCCAATGACGTTAAACATTGGTCCTAGGCTATGAAAGTTGGTTTCTAGACTCGATTTATAGAATAGTATGTCATTTAATTTCCGCAATTCTAATTCATTGAATTATAGGACCTTAAAGCTAAATCAAAGTTCTTTCATAAAATAAGAAAACAAAAAGACTCATTACTTGTGTTATATTGAGTAATGATTTCTGGAAAGTGATAATTATATTTCTTCTTCCCTTGCTATGATATTGGGTATATTTGTTTTGTTGAATATTTTTACAGGTGGCTCAATTCAAGTCTTGGGGGGGTGGATAAGCATACAAGTTGAAATTCTGAAAACCGCAGTTCAAGGGTAACAATATTTTCTTCTAATGGGTATGATTGAGAACCATGCGGACATGGTTTCATTTAAGTTTGGGGGGAAGGTATAGTTAGTTTTAGGATAAAGGAATGAATGAAAAAAAATTGAAAAATTAAATTTTTTTGAGAAATTCTTTATTTTCACGCATGAGTGCTTTGCTTTACAAGTTAGCTGAGTATATGTTTATGATATATGAGTATTATGTGATGCAATATTCCTGCTCATGAGAGTAATGATTAGATTGAATTACTGACGTGATGTTGTTTTGCATAAGTAAATGAATTAGTGAAATCAAAACCGAGAAGGACGATTTTGACCAATAAGCACATGCACATGATCCCTATTGTTAAATTATTTGATCTTTGAGTATTGAGTCGGAAAATTTTTTGAATGCTTAAAGTGAGAAAAAAAAAAAAAAAAAAAAGGAAGTTAATTAGTGGAAAGACCTTCAAAATCGAGCCTAGATGGTTTGGATTATTAAGCTCGAGAGGTGCTTTATCACCTAGTTCCCTAAAGTAGTCTAATTTGGGAGTCATTGGCCAAATGTCTGCTAAAAACCACTAAAAATTTAGTAAAATGAATAAGGAAAAAAATAGAAAAAAAAATAGAAAACAAAAAAGAAAACGAAGCGAAAAAAATGAAATGCAAAACATAGCAAAAGAAGCAAACAATGAGGAGATATGAAAAGTAGAGTAATTTGTTGCAGGGGAAGTTCACATAAACACGGAAGGTTGTCGGGATTAGGAGTAGAGATTAACGAAATTGTTTACTCTAGTGGGGACCAATATCAGCATTAACATGAGATAGTTGTTATTTGGTAGTGAGTGGGAATACATGTGTCCATATTGTCTTGTATATTGTACCATGACTTGTGATAGGTGTTCAATATTATCCATTTTAAACCATTATCTTGCTATTGTTACGTCTTTTCATTCCGTTATTTGGTATTTTTATGTCGTTTGTGTGTTTAAGCATGTTTTAGGAGCTTAATGAAGAAAAAGAGCTAACTTTGGTGAATTAACTAAAGACGTGTTTATTTCTATCCAAGAGGAGAGCTTAAGAAGTGTTTTCAAGAGAAAAATGGCTTCTGTAGGGCAGAAACATCCTTTATTCGAGCCACAACTTCAAGAATCTTAACAAACGAGTCAAGGAGGTTCAAATCACACTATTCATAAGAAACGTTGGTTTTAAGTATTTTGTTATACCTGACATACGCCCAAAACAACATAAAATGGCTAGAAAGTGTCGTTTCTACGCCCGGAGTAGACGCGGCAGAAAAGGCCCTACACTCCTGACGTAGGCAAGCCTGCCTACGTCCCAGGTGTAGCTCCCCCTACGCCCTAGGCATAGGGGTCTGGTGATTTTAGACTGCTGAAATTCCTGTTTTACCCCCGACTTGTTTTCCCTTGTGGCGGTTGCGACTTTACACCTCGATGCATGTGAATATACACATATACATCAAAATATAGGGTTTTGATTAGGTTTTGAGTAAAATTACTAAAAAAAAGAAACCATGAGGGTTTCCCTCGGCTTTGTCTATAAATACCGAGCTTTGCTACAGAGTTGGGGACTTCTCTTCACATAATTTCAAAGCTTCATATATATAATTTTCATAGCAACCTCTGGAGATTCATTCCAAGGAGGGATTCATTCAAGACCTAGAGATCTGGAAAAGAAGATCATGGAGGGTGTTTCTACATCAATGATGCAGTTTCCTTCTACCATGAGCAACTAATTCGGTATCAAAGGTTTTCTAGCAAAATCCTAGCCAAGTAATGTAGTTATTTTATTTGTTTTCAATTGTAATGCGGGGAAGCTGTGACCATACTGTGATGATTGATTGTAGATGTGTGATCATTTTTATTCTTGACACAAGATTATATATTTGTTCTTAACTATTATCTTAGATTGAATGAGTATATTTTCTTACACATTCATGTTATCACAAACATAGTGTGATTTTCTACATCAATGCTTCTTAACACTTGAAACCCTCAGTTTACATAGGTCATGCCTTGGCGAGATGATATAAACATGTTTTAGTTTAATTTCATGTTGTAGGAGTAGATTAGAGTAAAGTAATTTGCATGCATCAGTCATACTCTGTCCGGAGATGGATTGTAGTGAATCCGGTAGATAGTATCCTTTTTGGGGACGTATTTGACAATTTGCAGTACGACCTGATTCACAGTTATGGATCGTCTGCTTGCAATTGAGCAAGTAGAGAGTTATGTTATTCCTTTAGTTCTGGAGTATGGAAACCCTAGATTTTGTTTCTATTTTTCTTGTATTAATCTATATTTACTTGTTTTATTAGTTAACTAGTTCAAAAATCAAAATCAACAAACTATACTTTTATCGCAATTTAAGAGTATTATTTTACGAGAATTCAGAATACGACTTAGTCTCTGTGGGATCGATAACCTTTCTCAAACTAAACTGTACTACAATATGATTCGTGCACTTGCGATAGGTAAAACCTAGGTCGTCTTAAGGGTGTGTTCTTAACACATATTTTTAACCAACCTGAGCGGACATCAACTTGATTGATGAGTATATGAATGCATGAATACGTGAGAATGAAGGATAGAGAAGTTGTGGGTAGTATAGCTAACCCTCACAAGGCTTCACTCGTCCACAAGGTGTTGCCTAGGGGTTTAAAAGGCTTATTGCATATGCTAAGTACACTTGTCGATTCTCACGAAAGCAAAGGAGTGGTGTCGAAAGGTTAGAGTAGAGAATCATCAAAAATCATTTTCAATGTTCTCCTGTGAGTTCATTGCTAAGAGACTAGAAATATTTAAATTTGGGGGTGTGATTGGTACCGAATATTGTCAATTCTAGGCCCCTAACTCAGTATTATTCCGTTACTTGGTGTTTTTATGCGGTTTGCGTGTTTAAGCGTGTTTCCGGAGTTTAATGAAAAAAATGAGCTAACTTTGGTGAATTAACCAAGGTTGTGCTTGTGTCTAACCAAAAAGAGAGAAATATAGAAGTTTTTAAGCAAAAAGTGCTTCAGGGAAGGTGAAACGGATTTTTTTCGAAACCGAAACTTTGGGAAACATACTAACGGATTTAAGGAGCTTCAAATGGAATAAAGATTGGAAAAAATGATTTTCATTATTTTTGTTATGCCTACCTACGCATACAGCAAGGAAAAAGTGCCTAGAATCATCATTTTTATGCCCACCTAAGCACATGGCTACGCCTAAGCGTAAGCCAAGCTACGCATAGGCGTAGGAAGGCGTAACAGCTGAGAATTTTCAAATTTTGAGTTTTGATCCGATTGAACTTCCTTTAATTTGTTTTCAACTTCAACACTTCCAAGCACGTGTATTAGGTGCATTTATATTAGATTAAAGGGTTTTTTGCTCAGAATTGAAGAGAAACACATCAAAGAGGAATCCTATTCCAAGTAGGACAAGTCTAATACCAGCAAAACTCTTCTCAATTTCTTCTATAAATACGAATGTCTGATTCAGATCTAAGGAGCTTCTAATTATATAATTTTCATAGCACTATCTCTGGAGATTCACCTCTTATGAAAAAGGGAGTCATTCATATCCTAGAGATCCGGAGCAGACAATCATGGAGGGCATTTCTACATCAACGATGCAGTCTCCCACTACCATGAGCAACTAAACCGGTATCTAGGGTTTTCTAGTAAAACCCTAGCCAAGTAATGTAGTTTATTTATTTATTTCAATTGTAATAAGGGGAAGTTGAAGACCACACCGGTGATGATTGTATAGATAAGTGACCGTAGTTATTTAATAAAAGGGGTTTTATACTTATTCTACTTCTGTCATAGAGTGAATGAATGCATTATCTCAATCAATCATGTTTATTTAATATGGTTTGGAACTCAGATGCTTAAATCATGATTTTATACACAATGGTGCTTAACACCCGAAACCCTAGGTTTACACAGGTCATGCCTCGGCGAGGTGATATAGACATACTTTTGTTTAATTTCATGTTGTAGGAGTATATTAGAGTAAAGTAGTTTGGATGAACTAATCACACTCTGTCCGGAGATGAGTTGTAGCGAATCCGGTTTACGGTATCTCTTTTGGGAATAAATTCGACTATTTGCGGTATAATCTGATTCACAGGTGATGGATTGCCCTCTTATAAGCGATCAAATAGATAGTTATATTATGCGATTATTGGTGGAGTAAGAAAATCTTTGTTTTTATTTACTCTGAATCACAAACACAATTTAATTATTGTTTTAAGCTAGTTTAATTAGATCATAGATTTCAAAACCAAACAAAACCTTTTTTAAAACCATAATTCAGTACTTTTAAATTGCTAAAGTGAATACATTCATGTCTCTGTGGGATCGATATTCCCCGTTCTTAAGCCGTGTTATATTACAAAACGATCTGTGCGCTTGCGATCGGTAAAACTAGGGCAGTACAAGGTTCATTCTTAATCAATATTTTTAACCATGATTTAACCCCATCAAGATACAAGACGAGACTTGTACTTAAAGGGTTTCATCAGAAAGCAGGAATTGACTACACCGACA
Organism: Cornus suecica; assembly: GCA_963922005.1. Lineage (NCBI taxonomy): Eukaryota > Viridiplantae > Streptophyta > Magnoliopsida > Cornales > Cornaceae > Cornus > Cornus suecica. The sequence continues at coordinate 33,079,335 of OY998244.1, forward strand.
TCTTTTCTCCGATTGTGAAACTGAATACCACTTGTAGTCAAAGGGTTTGCACCTAGAGCAGTTAGATGTTAAAACTCTTTCCTCTATGGTGACCTAAAGGAGAAGATTTATATATAGCAACCTGAAGGCTTCTCAATGAAAGGGAAATAAAAGCTTGTGTGTAAGTTGGAAAAGAACTTGTATGGTTTAAAACAAACTCCAAGATAGTGGAACAAGAAATTTGATGGGTTTATGCAGAGACATGCTTACAACAAGTGCAATGCTGATCATTGTTCCTACTTTAAGAGGTTTGACACGAGTTACATCATCCTTCTATTTTATGTTGATGACATGTTAGTAACTGGGTCTGATTTTGCGTAAATTAGTAAGTTGAAGAAACAGTTGGCAAATGAGTTCGAGATGAAGGACTTAGGCACAGCGAAGCAGATTCTAGGTATGAGATCAACAAGGACAAACAAAAGGGTATTTTGCAATTGTCTCAAGCTGACTATGTTGAACGGGTTCTGAAGTGGTTCAATATGAGTGACGCTAAGACAGTTAGTACACTTTTGGCTAATCACGTCCGATTATCTAAAGAGCAATCTCCTAAGACAGAAAAAGAAGGGAATAACATGGTAGTATTCCTTTTGCTTCAGCTATTAGAAGTTTAATGTATGTAATGGTTTGTACAAGACCAGATATTGCATATGTAGTGGGAACAGTCAGCAGGTTCATGTTTAATCTATGTAAGACTCATTGGGAAGCAGTGAAGTGGATATTGAGATATCTACGAGGTACCATAGACATATGCCTTTGTTTTGGAAAAGGCGAAGTAAAGCTATGTGGTTATGTAGATTCAGATTTTGCTGGTGAAATAGATCGCCGAAGAAGTACTACTGGCTAGAACTTTACAGTAGGTACTACAACAGTCAGTTGGGTTTCGCAGATATAGAGGATTGTAGTGTAATCTACTACAGAAGATGAGTATGTTGTTGTGACAAAGGCTAGTAAAGAGTTGATTTGGTTACAGGGTTTATTGGCAGAATTGGGATTTGACCATGAGAAGAATGTTTTGCATAGTGATAGTCAGAGTGTGATACATCTGGCAAAGAATTAAGCATTTCATTCAAGGACCAAGCATATAGGACATAGTTATCACTTTATCAGATCTCTATTAGAAGATGGGGTGTTAACACTTGAGAAGATCCAAGGAAGAAAGAATCCAACTGACATGTTGACCAAAGTAGTGATAACAGAGAAACTGAAGTTGAGTGGGTCTTTAATCTTGAAGACAGAAATGAGCACACTGTAATGTACTGATCATTGATGGAGTTTATTGTTGGATAAAAAGTAGTCAAGTTGGAGATTTTTATAGAATGACTCTTTTTCTTGCAAGAGAAGGAAACTTGGGCAGCAAGTATCTCTATTTGACTAGTAGATCATCTTGAAATTGGGAGATTTTTATAGTATGACTCTTTTTCTTGCAATTGCTTATGTGTTTTCGGTTCTGTCTGGGAAGGGTGTAAAAACCCCAACAATACATACATTCATAAACACACGTGCACACACACACACACACACATATATATACATATACTTACATACTTATACATTTATATATTTATATTTATATTATCTAATATAATTCCAAATTTTTAATCTTTTACTTTCAAATTGGTTTTGGAATTGAAATTCAATTACATTTGAATTTCAAAACTTATCCAAACAATGTATTTGGAATTATATTCGTGGAATTGAAATACCATGAAATTCCAATTCCAATTCAATTTTTAAATTCGTGCAACCAAACGAACCCATAATGTAATTTTTGTTTCTCAATATTTGCTGCATAAATAAATCTAGATGGCTACTGTGGTTACAACACAACCACACACACCATAGACATCACAAAAATCAAAAGTACTCTACCTAAGTTTTTGTTATTAAGGCTAGAATATCAAAAAGCGGATATTGAACTAGGTTTTTGTAACATTTAGTACTTTTCTTTCTTAATTTATTTAATTTTTGGTGTCATTAACTTGTTTATTATGTGTTTATATTTTTTTTGAATTATTTATTTTTATTTGTTTAATTAATTTTGGTGTTTATATGTTTTTAGGGTTTCGGTGGCCCGGTGATCGGGTTTAGTACCCGAGAGGAGAGTAACTTAGGAATGTCAAAAAGACAAAAACATCTAAAGTTCCCATCATCCATATTTCACCACCAAGTTAGGTAGAGGGCAAAACTTACTTTTGGTGAGATATTTTGATGGGAGTTTCTAGAAGACCTTAAAGTCTTCACTTTCTTTAAATCCTAGCCCTTCATCTCATCTTATTTCAATCACAACCCTTGGATGTGGAAGGGCATTATAGGAAAGGTGATGATGTATATATATATATTCTCTCCTTCACAATCTAACTAACATAACATAAAAACACACACACATCCCACCTACTAGGGGCAGACCAAACAACCCCCAACTCTCTCTCCTCCTCTCTTCCTTTTGTTTCAATTTTTCTTCTTCTTCCATTGAGATTTGGTCCAATCCTTCTATATATATCAAGTTGTTCCTTGTGTTCTTGGCTACATTTTAACACCAAATTTGGGTAAGTTCTCTTGTGAATTGTGTTTTATTCAATTTCAAAAACCTAGTTTTTCTCTCCTTGAAATTCATTCCTCTAACTTTGCAATTTTATTAAATTAGTTCTTATTTATTGTTTAGGGGATCAAGGGGAGCAACTTAATCAGTTGAATTAGCTTGGAGTTGTCTTGAAAGAAACTAGGGTTTTCTCTTGCAATTGAGGTAGGGGAAGATTAATTTTATTTTATCCGGTTACGTGGGGTGTGTGCGTCATTATATATATGTATATGTATAGGTGAAATTTATTATCATTGGCTGAATTATATGTGTTGTGTTGTTATTTGAGTTTTATGTTCATTCCTTATATGACATGAACTTGTTGGTTTATGGTTGGTGTCATGTGAACTTGTAGTGTATATATATATATATATATATTGGTTAGTTCATTACTAGCATGATGACTTATTTCACTCATTTGATCCCAAAGCATGGCAATTTCATATCATGATGTATTACCATGATTAAGTTGTTCCTTGAGAATACATGTGATTTGTATCCATTATATTTATATAGGTAGGATTTACATATAATCGCAACAACTAGTCAGACGATGTCCTCGCTACCGGCGGATTAGTAATCCGAAAAATAGAGGCGCCATAAGGGTCTTCGGCCCGAGCAAGGTGTTACTTGCGAGTGTGAACTACACTTGATTAATTTTATTTTTGCCGACACAAATATCCAGATCAGGGCTTTGCATTGGCATTTAACATGCATTTATGATGTTGTTTATTGTTGCTTGTTCATTTTATCATTTATTGACATCCCCTATTTTTTTGTTGTACTTGTATATATCGGGGTTGTATGGGGACACTTTGGGGTCCCGAATTGGCGTGAGGGTCATGTGGCACAATGAACTAACCTAGGTTAGTTGCATGCACCATTGAGATGGGTTAGCATCACTCGTACAGCCGGGAACAAAGCAAATGACGATTTTCCTACTGAGCTTGTTTAGCTCATCCCTTTCTTCAACATTTTTCAGGTGATGAGTCAGCCACGGGCAGTATTTAGCTTGGATGATGGCAATTAAGGCCCTACTCACTTTTAGCACTTTCGGTCATGAGATTTGATGCCTTATGCACGTACCTATTCTTTTTTGGCTAGTATATTAGCGTTTCATCATTCATGTATTTATTTCTCTTTTGGAGCGCCACGGAACAGAGTTGTTTATTCTTTTGAGCGCCATAGCGCTAGATTAATGATGTATATTTAAATGTTCTTGTTTGTTTCAATGACGCCAAGGGCGCAAGACATATTATTTTGGTGTATCCCTTGACACGTTTGTAAGTGGACTTAAATAAGGACCTATGTTTAAAACTTGGTAATAGCTTTAACTTTAGTGACGGCGTTTCTACCGGGTGCATCCGGATTCAACTTTAGTTTTTGTACTCCTTTGTTGCGCTTCCGTTTAGACGTCGTTTATTCGTTCTTCTTCCACTTTACTCATTAATTTTTTTAGGGAATTATAAATTTATTTTTCATGTTTTCCATGTATGGTGTTGAAGCTAGGTTCGAATCGAACCGTCCCGAACCTCTTTTCTGCAAAACAGGGCACTGGGAAAATGGGCGTAGCTAGCCCTTGACGCTCACGTGCCTAACCCATGCTAACTCACACCTAGAACACACTGGTCTAGGGCGTGAGTGAGGGCATGCATGGCCACGCGCGCCAAGACCCCCATTGTGCCAATTTTCTCTCGCTTGTCTCTATTCGTTTCGGTTCCGCTCCATTTCATTCCTTTGATGTCTTTAAATTTTTTCATAAATTTTAAAATGATTTAAAGTGGTTGAGCGGGTTTGAATCCTAATGAGAACTATCTTTCATTTCTCGTTCCTTTTTTCGGTCCCGGATGGTGATTTTTTGCCTCGGACTGGGTTTTAATCCTTCTTCCCATTAACCCCGGTGTTCTGGGCTTCGATTTTAGAGACACAAAATATGGGGGCATGATAGTTTATCCAATGTTAAATGATTTTAAGTGTGGAATTGTTTTTCTAATATATTCTTGCACTTCAATTGTATTTATGGAAACTCCAAAAAATATTGTGAACTATAAATAACTTCTTGTATGTGCAGAAAAAATCTCTTTATATTATGAAATATTTCCTTAAACCACAGTTATCCTATTTGGAATAATTATTTCTATATATATATAAGATGAGGTGGGAATTTTGGCCCATTATTATATGAGGATACCTTAGTATCCATTTTTGTCTTATTACAATTGTCCATATCTAATGGCGAGAATGTTATTTGGGTTTTCTTACTGAGTAAGCTATAGTGCTAGACCGAAGGATGTGAGAGCCGCATCTAGAGTTTCCTGATGAGATCTTCTGCCTTGTGCTTTGCGTATGAGCCTGGAACCGAAGATCATCTTGTGCTTGAGACATTTTGTCACGAGGGTCATTTTCTCCTCATGAACCTCTATGAAGAAGGAAGCTTCTGGCACTTACCACGCCTTGGCCGCTGTCCTGTTCAGATTTACCTTCTGAATTGAGGGGTCTCATAGGAATGATAGCGGTCTAGTCACGTGGAAAGCTCTTCTCGTGAGCTTCTCATTAAACGGGCCTGATATGAAATGGGCTTAATAGGCTTAGTGGGCCTGGTATTTTTATCCTAACATATAACCCCTTTGGATAGGGCTCCTTCATCTTTGTTGAAGAGTCATATTCAAACCCAAGGTTAGTACATAATTCAAATTTCAAATGACATGATGATTGATGGATATGATTTAATTTTGATGACGTCACTATGCTGCTTGTGAGAGATTTAGTGTCAGTTTATAGGAAGTTGTGCATCATTTCATCGTAGACCGAGGTGACATTTGAGCCTTCAGATCCTAGGCGCCTATATAGTGATTTTGGCATAGCATTTGGGCCCTCTACTTTGTTATCTTACCAATATTTCTTGCGTCGGAACTTCCATAGCGTATCCTTACCGGAGTTTTCTGTTCTTCCCCAATTGTCTTTCTCTGTTTGAGTGTAAGTGTTAGTATTTTTACTTCGTTTGCTATTTTTTTAATTTAGCAGTCATGAGTCAAGAGGTTTTATCTTCATCCCTTTCTATTGCTCGTGAAACTGGTCAGTCTAGCGGCGTTAATCCCTTTGTTTCTTCTGCTGTTGCTAAGTTCCCATAAATGGTTTCTTCTCAAAATTTTTAGTCCGGCAAGGCCGATACCTCTGGGCAAAGGGCCTCTAAGGTTGTACGCGCCTCCCCTTTGAAGAGGAAGAAAGTAAACATTGATAAGCTCAGGGACAAGTATCCAGTTTCGAACGACATTACCTTGGAGGAATTCCCTTTGGAAGGGGATTAACAATTCCATAATGTTGCATTCGGTACATATGAATGGAGTGGAATGTAAGTGGGAATGGAATGAGAATGAAAATGGAATGGAATAACCATTCTCATTCTATTATTCGGTTGTAATATGAAGCATATTTGGAATAGAATGAGTTTAGAAATAAATTTTCCAAAAGTACTCCTCTTAATAATAAACATTTAATTTTTATATAATAATTTTTGTTTTATTTTTTGTTTTCACAAAAAAACATTTTGAATGGTAAGGAGAATAGTAGTGGCAGGCAATGGAGGTGGTGTTAGTGAAGGTGGAAGGGGGCGGCGGTTTGTTTATTTAAAATGTGAGAGGGTTATTTAGTAATTTTATATTTTTGAAACATTACGTAAGGAATGGATTGACCATTCCGCAGGTTTAGTAATTAAATGGATTTTCATTCCCAATAATGAATTTTCATTCTTTGAGAATGTTCATTCTTATTCTAAATAGCATACCAAGCATAAGAATTGAATTAAAGAGCATTCCTTCAAACCAAACTTAGCATAAGGGTTTGATAGGGATGAGCTTCTGATTTCTACTCATCATTTGAAGGTTCGCATAATCCCTTTCCACCCATTTTTCCATTTAGCCTTGAACCTTTTCGACCTTCCTCCCCTCCAGGTAATCTCCAATTTCTTCAGAGTCCTTGCTGCTCTTCTAGCATCAATAAGGCTCACGAGGAGGAACGCTTCGAGCTTAGCCTCTTCGACATCCTTATGTCTTACAAAGTGGTGAAGTTGAAGAAGAGGTCTACTCACTGTAATTTCACTCCTTATGTTAAGGCGAGATCTTTTTGTAAGGGAATCCTAGATTCGGAGAAAGGCTGGGGGGAAACCATGATTGTGTTGAGAGGTCCTTAGTATAACACTTCTGCCACTTCTCATCCAATCCCCAAGGCCTTCAGGGAGCTGAAGTATCCTTCGTTTTCATCTTCTCACCCTTCCCCTTGCCTGTGCTCTAATTGCGACTTTATTTTGGCTCAACACATTTTACTTTCTTAGGATTTGATCCTTCCTGGTTGGACCCTGCTAGGGTTGAGAAGAGGGTTACCTTCCTCAGAGAGAATGTTTGGAAGGATCTTATTGACTATGAGACTTTTCTGACTCCTGCTAATTTACAGGCATTCTTTGAGTGTACCATTCTGGCCACGGACATGATACTGCCCGATATCAACTTTATGTTTGAGTGTGAGGATCCCACGCTTGTGCCTCAGGCTCCTTCAACCCCAATTGGACCCTATTCTGCCGATCCTGCGATTCCCTGGCCCTTATTATTGAGGGGGCTGAAGTTACGCTCCTTCTTCAAGGGAAATTTGTCATTGTGGCTTCCCCCAATAAGGAAATTCATAATCGAGCGGTTTTCGCGAATGCTTTAAATATGGTAGAATTACCTGTTATTACTTAGGGGAAAACATAATTTTGATTCTTAAAAGTTAAACTTTTGTTTCTTGTAACATAAATGGTCACTAGTAATCCTATTACTATTATTGTGTCTCATGGGGAGAAGCCTGAAAAATTTAATAGTGCAAACTTCAAGTGTCATCAAATGCCAATATTGTGGAGGATGGATAAAAAACTAAAAAGTTTAGTGGAGAAGGTCCGAGTCAAGGATCTAAGAAGTTGAATGGCAAGTGCTCCAATTATGGAAAGCCGGGACATCAGTCCAAGGGTTGTCGAATGCCAAGGAACTTCAAGAAGCCTAATGCTCAAGTGAATATAAACCTTTCTATTGTTTTCTCCAAATGTAATTTGGTTGAAAATAACAAAGAGTGGTGGGTGGACACTAGAGCTACTCGTCATCACATTTGTGCTAATAAGTGGATGTTCACCACTTATAAACCTATGGAAAATGGAGAACATGACTATCTTCGGCGCCAGGATCACACACAAAGCACAAGGCATAAGATCTCATAAGGAAACTCTAGATGCGGCTCCCATGTCCTTCGGCTCACACTACAACTTATTTGCTAAGCAAACTATAACGTCCCGTTATTTTCCAAAATTACGAGTAAATTATTTGCGATTATTTTAATTAATTTATTTAATTTCCAAAATAATATTAAATGCTTTCATATATGTTATAAGTATGAGATTTAAAGTTTGGGATTTTTCCGAATTCGGATGTTATTTTATTTTAGCGTTTCCGTTATCTGACAACCTAGGAACCTAAGAAAAGCGTATGGTGGAAGTAGGTCCCCAAAGTGTCCTATTTCGAATCCGAAAGTTGCGTTAGCTTCGTTACACTAAATAAGGAATTTAGAAATTGGTTTTGGAATTTTTACGCATAGGGATATTTTTGAGATTTCGTGTAAAGTTGTGTTAGTGGATTTTCCTAGAAACTTTTCTAAGTGTTGCTCCTACTAACTTAGTCTATAAGAGCATGTCATTGTGGTAAATTCTCTTAAGTTGGTTGGGTATATTTGAGAATGTGAGATTGGGGAATGTCAATCATAACCTCTCTTCGTTTCATTACCCATTTTAGTCAAAGGGTAATTTTTGTCATTTTGCAAGGAGATTGGTAGACTCATCTAGAAATTGCTTAGGTGTCAAGCTCATGTTGCATCTCTCCATCTCATTTTCTCCATGTTTATTGTGAGCCCTTGGATTATAAGGGTATTGGATGGAAAGCTTCATATACATATATAAGAGTCTAGACTACCGTTCAATTTTCAAGACACCAAACAAAGCTTAATTCTCTTCTCTAAAAGCCCCAGATTCTACAGCCTCTGCTCACTTTCTATAAGCCCATGTTCGGCAGCCCCTTTTTCCCTCTTCCCTTCTCCAAAATTTTCACTTTCTTCATTTTTTTGGTGGAGATTTTGAGGAACCTTCAGCAACAAAAACGTTTCTTGTATCGTATATATTCAATTGCTTCAGGGGGTGGTAAGTGATCCTTTCTCATGTGAGTCTTTCTCTTCAAAAAAAATCTTGAGAACCCATTTTCTCAAAAATCTTGTGATTAATTTTGGATTATTATTTTTCTCTTCTTGAAGATCTTGAAAATAAGAACGGGTGAGCTCTCCTTTGCATCAACACATTCTTGGAAGCTTTATTTGGTGAGTTTCATTGATTTTGAGCTTTGATTCTCATAAAGCCTAACTTGTGAAACTTTGGAAATTCTCTACAAGCTTTGAAAATTTGCTTCCATTGATGATAATACTTATTAAAATGTATTATTGTGACTCCTTTCTCACTATAATGATTATTGGTAGCTTGGAGAATTGTTGTATAATTTTGAACTTTCTTATTGTGGAACCTAACCTTGTATTCCTAGAAATCTAATTCTCTAAATCCCTTGTGAATCTTATAATTTTGTTTCTCTTGTTGTGAATACTTGACAATAAAGCACTTTGTGATCTTGGTCTTCCACTTTAGAATTTGTACTCATTGGAAGACTTTTGTAGAGGTTTCTTTTATGTACTTTAGAAGACTTTCTTGATATATCTTGCTTCACTTTTGATCCTATGATTTTGAGTATATCTTAAGGAGTTCAACTCTTTCATGAAATTCTATGTAAATCTTTGAAAGCTTTTCCTATTTAATTCTTGTTGAAGATGCTTATTTGGACTTTTTTCCCCACTATAACGACAAATAATCACTTGGGAAAAACATTGTATCCTTTTGAGATTTTTCCTATTGTAAATCCCACATTCAATATTCATTGAAAATTCATTTATAAACATTTGGGACTGTTTTGCTTCGTATTGTTATAGTTGTGGATAAAGACTTTATTGTTCATCACAACCTTTTTCCTATATTGATATGTTGGTGGTTGATGGCTATTCTTAATAATCCTTGTTAACCAAATTTATTTTGATCCCATTCTCCAATATGTTGATGTTGATAAATTGGAGAGTTTTTGTGCCATTTTGGAACTTATCCCACTTGAAATCTTAACTTTGTACTCTTAATTGGTTCTTTTGGAAGAAATTCTTATAGTTGATCATTGTTGGCAAGATCTTGCTAGTAAACTCATTTTATTCAATTATTGATGTTTTGATAGCTTTGGAGGAATCATGGAGAGACTTGGTGCATCTTTTGGAATTCTTTTGGAAAAATCTTTTGGAACCCTCTTACTTGCCCTCGCTTCTTGTTTCCGTTCGGCTTGGAATTGAGGTAGGGGTTGACGGACCACTTTCTTTTCCGGTAACATGGGTGTGTGCGTCAAAGTGTATAAACTTTATTATACACTTAATATGGGTCACTACTTAGGAACATGATTAGGGTCCCTTTTTGACTACTTGTTTATGAAAAGTTGATTTGTTCCTTGACAATATAAATATATATTGGATTGAGAATGAAAAACATACTTAAACGAAAAAGTGTATAAGTTGGAAATGTGGATATATTTGATCTTTTGTACAATTGAGGCATATTGATGTTATTATGGAACATGTATATGAGTTATGCATTGATATATATATATATATATATATATATATATATATATATTTCATGCCTCATTGAACCCCGTACTACTTGCCTTTTCGGATAGTCACAACAACTGGCCAGTAGGAGTCTCCCGATGCCTATGGAATAGTAATCCACTTAACAGGGGGCGTGTGTGGACATTTATTCCACATACTGGTTTTCGTGTGATGGATTGTATTTATTGGCAACACTTGATATCCGTTACCCTTAGTGGTTAAGGTGCATTGCATTTGCATAGCATTTATTTGTACATGCTATTGTGATACTTATCGCGATTTATTGATATTGTGTATTGATATGAGTTTGCTTGGGGATTGATTGTGGGCAGGGGTGGCAATTCATGTCAACGGGTCGTGTTCGTGTCGGGTCGATATCATGTCGTTACTATACGTGTGTGTTCGTGTCGTGTCGTGTTCGGGTCGACCCACGGGTCGACCCATGTAAATTATGTAATTCATTTAGCCTATTTATTATAATATTTTAAATTAAATTTGACATAATCCAAAACAAAATAAATTATTTAACCTATTATCAACAAAATTAAATTGATTTTGATGCGATCCAGTACTATTTTATTGATATATTTCAATTCATGATCAATTAGAGAAGATAAAAATATAAAAATAAAGATAAATATAAACAGTAATCGTGTCAAACGTGTCGTGTTCGAGTTATCCGTGTCGTGTTCGGGTTGACCCTTATATTCTCATGTCGACCCATTTAAGGCCTTAAACCGTGTCGTGTCGTGTTCGTGTTTGTGTCGGGTCGGGTCGGATTTTCGTGTTGTGTCCAATGTTGCCAGCCCTAATTGTGGGTACGATTGGGGTCCCGGATTGGCACACGTGCCATGTGGGATACTTAGACCGACCTAGTTAGAAGCATGCACACGGGTTAGGGAGTTGTACCACTCGGACGACCAGGATTGGGGTGGCAAGGATTCTCCTACTGAGCTAGTGTAGCTCACCCCGTTATTATTAAATATTTTCAGGTGGCGATTTTGCGAAAGGAGGACTTTAGGACGTCCGCGTTGGTGGTTGACGGTGTAAAGCCCTTTTTGTGTATTTTGGCTTAAAAGTCGTATACCTTTCTTTGTAAACCCAAAAGTTTGTATATTTTGGATTATAAATGGTACTTGATGTATAGCTATTATTTTGACGGGCTAGGATGTTAGCCTTAATTACAAAGAACGTGTATATTTTGGAGATTTGACAGAACTTTGTGTTTATTTGACTAAAGACTGTATTTTCTTTAAATATTTATGTTTTACGAGTTTTTGAGTTTAGATTTTAAACTTTCAAAGTGAAAGATGATGTTGAGAGTTGAATTTGTCTATTAGGTTCGTTTGAAGTCGAAACTATGAAAAATGTTAAACTTTTCAAACATATCCGTGCGAAAGTTTTAAAGAAAATGATGTTTTTCGCTCACCCCCGGGTCCCGCTTAGTATTTTTGAAACCCGAAGGCATAGAAATCAATTTTCTATTGTTTGTGAAATTTTGGGACCAGAGGTGTCGAAAACGATAGCCGTTAGCAAAATTGAAAGTTTTGATGTAAGCTGTGAATAGTGATTCCAGTGGCTAAAAACACTGTTCACGAAATTTCAGATTTTTCTGATTTTTCGTTCCAACTTTGAAAATTCATATCTCCCACCTCGTTGACTCAAATTAAGTTCCGTTTTATCCTATTACCTCTCCTATGTCGGATTTAGATAGGCGAACTTGGAAATGAATCTTTTGCCCCTGAAATGACTGTTTTACCCCTGGACAAACATGGGGTGTCTGAATGGTCCGTTTAAAGTACCATTTAGTTCTTTTTAAATTTTTTTCGAGTCATGGGTGACTTTGATGATATTTATAAAATGTAAAATGACTATTTTACTCCTAACATGGTGTTAGAAATATGTTTTACATAACAAGTGGGCTAAAGAACAATTTATGATGAACTTTAATAATTTGTTTTGGCGTCGCGTGTTACTATTCGGAGACCTTGTTTGGGTTAACAGATGACGGGGCGTGACACAAACCCCAAGGACATTCTCGCCATTAGATAGGGACAACTGTAATAGGAGAAAAATGGACCATTAGGGCATCCTCTTGGAATAATGGACCAGAAGCTCACCTTATTTTGTATATATATGGAAAGAATTACCCCGTAGACTAACTGTGGTGTAAGAAAATATTCCATAATACAAAGAAAATTTTTCTGCGCATACACTTCACTAAACAATTACCTTATTGCAATCAACTGCAAGTCTTCTCATTAAATTTCTAGATCCTTAAATTATATTAATAATAATTTTTTTTATTCAAAATAGTAATTATACCATTTATACAACTTCATTTTATTGAAGTAAATAGAACTTTTAACGAAATAAATAGAGTTGTAACTTGTAATTACTTTATTTTTAAAACAAATAACTTCTTGTTAAATAATTAAAAATTTACTCTAAGAGTGGACTTTTGTTACTATAACGAAACAGTTTTTCGACAAGATATATTCATGAAGAAATAACAAATCATAAATAATTTTTTTATGTAGGCCATAATAAATACTTTCAATCTCATTTTATATATGAATAGTATAAAGTAATTACTTCAATTACTAAAAAATATTTATACAAATATTTGTTTAAAAAACATAAAATTATCGTTTGATCAATTCATTTTAAATTAAGTTTACGGAAATTTTTCATATATAATATGTCCAAAAATTCATTTCAATTTTTTTAATCTATGAAATAAGAAAATGTATCCAGTGTAATTCAATGAAAAGAAGCGTTGTAGATATTTACGAATTTCATCCACACATTGAAAACAATTTGTAATAAAATATGATAGTTCAAGAGAATTACAATTAATTTTGTTGTTGTTAGTTCAGACAATCGACCACGTACAAATGATACTTGACAAAGACTCGATGATAAAGTTCATGTGATAATGTCTAGCATTATAGGGAGGAAACGAGTCTAGCATATAGGATAAAGTTGCCCTAATTTCCGTAGTAATTGTTTTTATCAGACCTGGATCCAATTGCTTGTCACACATACCAACCTCACATGGCAAGGCACGATAATATATAGTATTATAGATATATTTTAATTTTGCTCCTTGTCTTCTTGTTCTAGAAGCAATCATAATCCAACTCTCCATTCCTTGCATAAAATAACATATTTGTCAAAACCAAGTCATTAAGATAAAGAAAGCTAAAGGGTATTATTTAAATTGATGACCCGAAAATTATATCCAAATGAACAACATGAAGAAACCAATTGGACGCAGTCAAATATATATCTCTATCGCTAATTAGCAAATATATATGTAATATTGGTATGGAAGAATATTGTAGATTATTGTACGAAATGCATGTTCTCAGTACGTAATATAGGTAATATAGGTAATATAGCAATAAACAATTAATACAATTCAAAATATAAACAAGCATAAACATATCCAATTAAGTATTTTAAACGTCAGTAACACAAACATACTAAATTACATATATAAATCAAATACCTAAAGATTAGTCTCATGATTACATACTGATAAATGAAGAGGAAAAGAAATCACACGTACAATGATACAATCAATTATCCTACGTATATAGCATATATTCAGTGAACTTAATTAATAAAGAATGGTTGACTTGCGAAACACGGTATAGACTTAAAGTTAACTTTGACTACTCTTAGACATTATCACATATGTATATGTACGTGTGTATATACATACACACAATATATTCTACAAATTTCATGTAGTTTCGTGCACTCATCTTGCTCTATTATGGTACAGAAACATGCTTTACATATAAAATGCACGAAAGAAAGAGCAGGGACGGATCCAATTCAAGCCCAGGGGCATGGCCTATTAAAATTTTTTTTTTTTATATTTTTTACTCTAAAATTTTAAATATTTAGTATTTAGTCTCTACTGAAATTTGTTTTACCTTAAGTACCACAAGATTTAGATTTTTTTACAAATAAACCCCACTGAAAATTTGTTTTAAACCCTACTGAAATAAATATATGTCATTTATACCCCAAAAATTCAAAAAAAAAAAAACATTTAGCCTCCACTAACACGAATTCCTAGATCCGTCAGTAAGAAAGAGGCTCAAGGTTGAATGGACTTGTCATGGGGTAGTTGTGGGTACGTATCGTAACTATTCCTCATGTTTGGGTCAACCAATGAGATTTCAAATAGTTGGACCCAGTGTCTCATGCATGTTGTTCTTGGACAATTTTGGCTCCTTTAGGCCTGTTTGGATGGTGGTTTTTGATCTGGTTTTGGTTTTGATTTCAAGACCAAATCATGTTTGGCTGGTGGGTTTTGGACTTGGTTTTGAATTTTTTAAAACCAACCACTAAAACCATGGTTTTGGCATAGGAATTTGGACTTTTTTCTCTCTCTCTCTATATATATATATAGATATATGGCCGAAAATATGAATTATTTTGAAAAAAATAATATATAATATTTGGAAAAAAATATTTTTTGGGAATAAAATTATTTTTTTCGGAAAAATATTATTTTTCGGGGAAAAAATTATTTTTTTGGAAAAAAATTATTTTTCCCCATTTTATATCCTTTTTTTTCTAAATTTTTTCAGTATATAATAAAATTATTCATAATTTTATATTTTTTTTGAATTATATATATTTTTTCGAATTTAAGATATATTATTTGAATTTTATATATAATTTTCACATTTTAAAATATTTTTTTCGATTATATATATATTTTTTGGAATAAAAAAAATAAAAATGTCAAATGTTTTCGAAAATTTTAAATATTTTTTAATTATATATATATTTTAATTTTAATATTTTTTTCCAATTTTATATATATATTTTTCATATTTATATATTTTTAATACATATTAGTATATATATATATATATAATTATACAAATACCAAGACCAACTCCTTACCAAACATTATATATAGGTTTTAAATTTACCTAAAACCACCAAGACCACCAAAACCAAAATCACAAGACCAAAACCAAAACCAAGACCAAAACCAAGTTCCCAAACGGGCCCATTAAGTTTGAAGTTTCACTTCTTATTTTTCGCAGCGCGTAGACTTCTCCAACAGCTATTAGTACTGTTAGAAAATCAATTATAATAATTTTCAATTGAATTTTCCGTCACACTATGAGAAAATAGAGTATTAGTAAATGAAATACCAACTTTACTCATAGTTCCACCATGGTGATGTGATGATTTATAGTGTATATGTTTTATAACTTTAATACTTTAATGTTAAATTGGTGAATTAATCAAATAAAACACTTTGACTTTTCAAAGTAAATACTTATTTTGGGGCGGCTAAAAGAAGAAAACTGAACGTACCCACTGCCAAAATCACTGAATGGATATTGTGTAATGTACTATTGGGTTGCCGGGGCATTTTACGAGAGGTTTCTAATCTACCTTTATGTGATTCTTGAAGAATTAGTTTTTAGTGACCGTCAACTTTGTCTGAAGTGACCTTAAAATGTAATGAAGCAAAATAATCCCCAAATATAAAATTTAATTGCTAGTAATTGACCATTAAAGGTTAATTTTTTCAAATTACTTGGTCATTTAGTTAAAAATGGTAATCAAATTATGAGGACTTAATTATCTAAATTTGAAATAGCATTTTTTTTATTTTTTGACTCATCTATCATTTACCAGCAAGACCTAGTTGTTTTCCATATAATAATTTATGAAGTTCTAATTTTATTTGATAGAGATTGCCTTTTATAATTGGATTCAATAGTTTTACACGGAACAAGACATATACCTATGTAAAAGTATATGTATATATATGTAGGATGGATGTGCATATAATTAAACAGACTGAAAAGATTCTTCATATATATATGCACTTTAACCTTTTTAAGTCTTTTTTTCCGTATAACTGAAACTTTTCATGACTTATAAAAATACAGGAGGTATTTTTTATTATTTTTAATTGTAGTTATTATAATAAATTAAGCTTACTTCATTAATTAAAAAATTATTCAACAAAACCAAAAATTGCGAAATTATTCAGGAAGCACAAAGAAAATATTTGAAAAACATTTCAACAAATCTTTTTCTTACTATAAATTTTAAGGTTATTTGCACAGACACCCCCTAAGGTTTACTTAAATTATAGCTAGATGTAACGTTAGCATTTTGCGAACGATTAACCCCTGAGATTTCAAAAAGTTGACAATGAACTGTTATCAACTATGGTTAGAATGCACTGTTATATCTGAAGTGTATGAAACAGATTCAAAACAAGCAGAAGCAAAGAATAGATTCCCAAAACAAAAGCAAAACTGATTGAAACAATAAACAATGAACTCACAATATTAGTTGACATAAACAAATTGTAATTGTATAGAAAATCCGAGCCCTGTGTATCACAGTGTCTTTCAGACAATTTTGCTCCCTCTCTGGTGCTCAAGGTATACGAGCAATTGTCTCCCAAGATAGAACGAATTTCGCCTCTAGAGAAGTAGTACTCCAATCTCCAGACCCCAATGAACTCAATTAATCTATGTCTGTACTCGAACTGTAGAACCCTAATATATATATATATATATAATATATATATATATAAATATATATATATATGTATATACAGAATGAGAGACAGGAAGAAGAAGAGGAAATCACCTCTTCCGAATGCGGGAAATGAAAAGCATCCTTGCCTATTTATAGACAACGAAAGGACACCCTAACTGTCAAAGCACATCTTAGAAAAGGTGTACAAATTGTTATGGTGCTTGTTGGAGAAGAAACGACATTAAAACTGTAGGTGCAACTATTGGAAGAAAAATTGCAGTTAAAACCCGGACCATCAAAAACCCACACCCACACCCGCGCAGCGCCACAACCACAACCACGACCCAGACAGGGCGAGCGGCGCCCGCGCGCATGTGGTGGTCCAATTATTCAGCATGGTTCATGCATGGATAAGGCCTCTTCCTAGATGTCACTTCCTTTCCAGATGTAATCTTTAGAACCACCTTTCCATATCCTTCAACCTTAGAAGAAAAAAAAATTCTCATATAGAGTTGTTCTCCATTTTTCATAGGTTTATAAGTGGTGAACATCTACTTATTAGCACAAATGTGACGACGAGTAGCTCCAGTGTCCACCCATCACTCTTTGTTATTTCCAACCAAATTACATTCGAAAACAACAGCAGAAAGATTTATATTCACTTGAGCATTAGGCTTTTTGAAGTTCCTTGACATTCGACAACCCCTGGACCGATGTCCTGACTTTCTACAATTGGAGCACTTGTCATTCAACTTCTTAGATCCTTAACTCGGATCTTCTCCACTAAACTTTTTAGTTTTTGATCCATCCTCCACAATATTGGCCTTTGATTCCATGAGACGCTTGAAGTCTGAACTATTAAAATTTCTAGGCTTCTCCCCATGAGGCACAATAACAGTAATAGGATTACTAGTGGCTATTTTTGTTACAAGAAACAGAAGTTCAACTTTTCAGAATCAAAAATCTGTTTTTCCCAAAGTAGTAATAGATAATTCTACCATCTTTAAAGCAGTCGTGAAACCGCTCGGTTATTAATTTTCTTATCACCATAAACCACTTATATATCCTATTATTTAAACTTATACAAATTATAATAGTTTATAAAAATAATTTATAACCAAATAAATGAGTATTTCTATATATATATTGTTTTCCAGATTATAATATATATATAAATTGTATACCACATGAAACAAAAAATCCAGTTTCGTATAAATTAGGACTGTAAATATATATGCATACACACGCATGTACAAAAATGAGATAAAAAATCAGAAAACAATGTTTGTCTTCAATTAAACCCAGTAAAACTAAAGTAGTGGATATATCTATATATATATATATAAATATGGATAACAGTCTATCTTAGAATTGCAGGCAATGATCATATATATAAGACTCTCGTGTATATATATATAATAGTGTAAAATAACAGACTATATATATACGTATAAATTCAATATCTCCAATATATATATTTATATAACAAACAGGAACTTATATATATATATATATATATATATTAGACTAATACAAACAGTATATGTGTATATATTTATACATAATCAACACAGTAAATATAACCAGTATTGTAATAATGTAAATAAACAACAAAAATGAGGAACTTAAATAAACAACAAAATTGTACTGCAGTATCTACAATACAACAGTAATGTGGCATGCATATAATAGATTATATATATATATTCTAAACATATTATATAGACAACAGTTTATATAAAACAGAATATATACAATACTATATATATATATATATCAAATTCTATTAACAGATTATGCAATATATAAATAGTAAACAAATATCATCAAAACAGTATACTGTATAACATGCAATACAAACAGAAATATGACAGAATCCGTGTAGCATACAGAAATCAGATTATAAATATACATATATACTGAACACAACCAGAAAGCATATATAACCATATATATACAACAAAGGGAATATATATATATATACATATATACTGAACACAACCAGAAAGCATATATAACCATATATATACAACAAAGGGAATATATATATATATATATATATATATATATATATAACAGGATATATACCGAAACACTATTTATATAACAGTAGTAGAAAAAAACGAATATCAAAACCAAAAATTGTCTTAAGATTGTTATCAACTATGGTAAGAATGCACTGTTATATCTGAAGTGTAAGTGTGTGAAACAGATTCGAAACAAACAAAAGCACAATAGATTTGAAACAGATTCAAAAAACAGAAGCAAGCAATAGATTCCAAAAACAAAAGCAAACTGATTGAAACAGTAAACAATGAACTCACAGTATTAGTTGACAGAAAAAAATTGTAATTATACAGAAAATCTGAGGCCTGTGTATCAGAGTGTCCTTAAGATAATTTTGCTCCCTCTCTGTTGCTCAAGGTGTACGAGCAATCGTCTCCCAATATAGAACGGATTTCACCTCTGAAGAAGTAGCACTCCAATCTCCAGACGCCAGTGAACTCAATTAATCTGTGTCTGTACTCGAACTATAGAATCCTAATATATATATATGTATATGCAGAATGAGAGAGAGGAAGAAGAAGAGGAAATCACCTCTTTCAAATGCAAGAAATTAAAAGCATTCTTGCCTATTTATAGACAACAAAAGGACACCCTCACTGTCAATTTAAAGCTTAGAAAAGGTGTACAAACTGTTATGGTGCTGGTTGGAGAAGATACGACATTAAAACTATAGTTATAACTCTTGGGAGAGACATTACAGTTAAAACCCGAACCATCAAAGACCCATACCCACACCCGCGCCGTGCCGTGACCACGACCCGGACAAGGCGGGCAGCGCGCACGCGCGTGGTGGTCCAATGGTTCAGCATGGTTCATATATGGTTCAGCCCTCCCCCCATGCCTCTGGGTACCTAAACCCCCAATCCAATTCAACTATATATAAGCACCATACTAGTTTACTTTCTTTCTAATGTGGGATAAGTTTTCAAACCCAAGTTCAAAGGGACACTTTGAGATATAATTTCTCATTCAATACTTAATAGTTTTGAACATGTAATTATACCAAATCGATCTCCTTACCAAGGAGAACATGTTGGTACTTGGTCCCATTTATTCCGGAGTTCGGGTCCCATATTTATTTAAGCATAAATTTGCTTAATTTTTTTGTTTTTAAAAACTATTTTTCAACAATCCCCCACATGAATGGAAATTAGCTTTTCAACATGTAGATGAATATGCAAACGCTAGTTCGAGTACAATGAAAGTTACTGTATCAGGATAAGTAGTCTTTAAGCCATCAACTTTCCCTTGTGAAATACTATCGGATTTACTGGTTAATCAGTGGACGTGATGCCTTGAACTGTCATCTATTTGTGTAAACCAAGACAATAGAATTCACACAGTTCCCCTTCAAACATAGTTGGTTCTCACGTTTGTGTCCATTTTGGCCTTTGACACCACTTGGTTTCATGAGTATTTGTCAGAGAATTCCGCCTTAAAAAATTCTCCTAAGAAACGGCCCCTTCTACTCACATAGGTGATTCTATTAGGAATATTTATACATTCTCACTTGAATATGTCCAAGTCATGGAAAACATTAAAAGCGTAGCTTACCCTAAAATATACATTGTCTCATCATAGGAATGGCAAGGAGTTAATAATCTCCACAGTGTTTTACTAAGTCACACATAATTCGGTTGTCCCTTTGAACCTAGATATTGGGATCTCCAGTCAACTAGGTTGGGTTGCTATTATGGTGTCTTTTAACCCAAAGGTTTCAAGCCCATTCCCCTTGATGAACTATCCCCTTTCTCTCTCGTCAAACTTTTAGTTAGCGAATCCTCAATATTATATCATTCGAGATCAATTATTTCACGGTATGATGTCTACCACAGATATATCTAGACTTATAATTATACATTTGATTTTGAGCTCTATGTAAAGAAAAAGATAACACCAGTTGTGGCCATAACTTTATATTACCTCACAATTTCAGCCAATCAATTTCTTTGCCAACTTTGCAATCTACATCATAATATTTATGTTAACCTTACACCAACATTCATAAGTTGTGCAATCCTTATGCTAAGACTCAATATCAACTATTCAATTACCAATCACTTAGGCTTCTCGCCTATAATTTCAATGTGAATCCATATTGGTAACTTTATTTGTAACTAAAAAGTTAAACATTACCCCCCCCCACAAACAAATATTGTCCAATTTATTAGGTAACATTTTTCATGAGAGACTTAAACATATTACTCCTAGGTGTGAATTTGAAATTCAACTTCACCATTGAAAGTTTCTTTCCATAGAATACTTCTGGAGAAACCATGGCCTCCTTAAAAGTTTGAAGATCATTCTCCAACAGATTAGTAATGAAATCTGGCCCAAATGATGTTGAGCTCATTGCTTTTAGCAAATATACATAATAGTATCTTGTGCAATCATTATAAAAGTAATAATAGTATTATTAGTAATAATACTAATAATAGTTTGCAAATAACTTTAAATTACAAATATCATTGTGAATTAATTATAGAGTTTAGTACATCTTTCAACTATTTTTGAAAGGGTATTCTTGTTAACTCTTATTCTACACAAATCTGAGATTTATTATTAGAATCAATACTGCATTTAGGCAATTCATTAATGCTAATTAATCTACGTATAGTGTAATTAACATTTCCTAAAATAACATGCCTAATATCAAAAGACTCAAGCATATAAGCAGAAGAAACTATGGATGTATTAGTCTTATTAACTTTGGGTACAACAGTTAGCACATTGAGCTTAAAAAGCCCATCACTTAAATAACCCTTTCCTACATACATCTTATTCTTTGTGAGTACAAATTTATCAAATACAAAAAATAATTTAAACTCATTCTTGCTTAGTATAGATCCAAACACTAAGTTTTTGCGAATATCAGGCACATGAAACACATCATTCAGAATCACTTCCTTTCCAGATGTCATCTATAGAACCACATTTCCATATCCTTCAACCTTAGAAGAAGAAGAGTTTCCCATATAGAGTTGCATGTTCTCCATTTTCCATAGGTTTATAAGTGGTCAACATCCACTTATTAGCACAAATGTGATGACGAGTAGCTCCAGTATCCACCCACCACTCTTTGTTATTTCTAACCAAATTACATTCGGAAACAACAGAAATTTTTATATTCATTTGAGCATTAGGCTTCTTGAAGTTCCTTGGCATTCGACAACCCTTTATCCGATGTCTTGGCTTTCCATAATTGAAGCACTTGCCAGTCAACTTCTTAGATCCTTGACTCGGACCTTCTCCACTAAACGTTTTAGTTTTTTATACATCCTCCACAATATAGGCATTTGATGATGCTTGAAGTTTGAACTATTAAATTTTTCAGGCTTCTTCCCATGAGGCATAATAACAGTAGTAAGATTACTAATTGCCATTTATGTTACAAGAAACAAAAGCTCAACTTTTTAGAATCAAAATTATGTTTTTCCCAAAGTAATAATAGGTAATTCTACCATCTCTAAAACAGTCGCGAAACCGCTCGGTTATGAATTTTCTTATCACCATAAATCCTATTATTTAAACTTATACAAATTATAATAGTTCAGAAAAATAATTTATAAACGAATAAATGAGTATTTATATATATATATATTATTTTCAAGATTATAATATATATATAGAATACAATTTATATATATAAATTGTATACCACATGAAACAAAAAATCAAGTTTCGTATAAATTAGGACTGTAAATATATATGTATACACACGCATCTCCAAAAATGATATAAAGAATCAGAAAACAATGTTTGTCTTCAATTAAACAAGACCACTATGAATGTTACCTAGTAAACTACAGTAGTATATATATATATATATATATATATATATATATATATATATATATATGCTATATATGGATAACTGTTTATCTTAGAATTGTAGGCCATGATCATATATAAGACTCTCGTGTATATATATAATACTGTACAATAACAGACTATATATATACGTATAAATTCAAAAACTCCAATATATATATATATTTATATAACAAAAAGCAACTTATAAATATATATATTAGAAGTATATATATGTATACATAATCAACACAGTAAATATAACCATGTTTCCTCCAAAATCGGCTAGGTTAGCCGATTTATATCGATTTGTGCGGGCGTGCCAGGAACCTTGACCTAGGCTCCAAAGGTTAGTCAGAAAGCAAAGATAGTCTCCTTGGATTCGACTTCTCAGGCGATGCGTAGGAGGGAGAACATGAAACTCCTACTTTAAGTTCTTTTCTTGCCTCAATTAAGAGGACTTTCAATAGTTGGGAATGTAACACTAGAAATCACAAATTCCATACAAACAATCGACATGTTTGGATGAAAGAAGATGAATGTATAGTGCACGAAAATAGTAACTTGAATAAATGACTTGAATTTAAAAGAAAGCTTTTGAAAGGAACTTGAATTGAAATGAATTGTGTAATTGAAATTGCAATGAAGAAATTAAATGGTGCTTGAATTGAAAGAGTTTTGGAATTGAAATAACTTAAAATAACAATTTTGCAAGAAAACAATGATTGGAAAATGAATCAATTTGACTGAAAAGTAAATAAACAAGGCTTGGAAATTAAAGACTTGACAAGAAAAATAATAACGAGAGTTTGAAATAAAAAAATGACAATTGAAGTAATTGTAGTATTTGATTGATTGGTGTGAGATCCCTTGCAATGTAGTAGATAGGTCTCTATTTATAGAATTACATGAATAACAATCTTCCTAAGAGTTTGTATGAAAATAACAAACTCTATCAAATTCAAATTTAAACTTTAAATAAACTCTTTTGTTAATAGTAACCACTTCATCCTTATCTATTTATTCAAAAACACATCTCTTTAAACATATCTCTTTAGAGATATTCTTTGCATAGAGTCCTTCTTTCAACAACATTCTTCATTCATCAAATTGGTGCTGATGGGCCGTAAGCATTTATCGCCAACTTTCGGCTCATTTCGATCACTTTCCTCCTTTGCCAAGTTATGGCCCAATACATTAAACCTTTAAATTTTGCCCTTTTAGCCCACACATTCAAGCCCACTTCACTTTTCTCTTTGCCACATCATATGTCAAATTGGGGTGTCAGTTATGCCCCCTAATTTCAAATATAAAAGACTTTTGCCTCCTTTATTTTTGAAATTATCAAAACACCCAATTTGTTCCTTCCCGATTGAATGATAAAGCTCAAGAGTCCTATTGATCATCACCTAAGGCCTAAACCATGAATTCCCAAAACGCAGCTACCTCTATCATTAATTACTTCCTTATCTCTACACACCTATATCTATACACACATTTACGTATATGTTTATTGGCACCCCACATCAAACCTATTCTCATTCCAATTCCCTATTCTTTTTGCAAAAACCCTAGCCGATCTTCCTTCAAGCTTCACCTTTAGTTCAAACACGGCACCCAAATTTGATAAGATTGAACTTCCACTAGAGTCAACAACTCGTGACCATAACTGAAGAGCAACCAAAATCCACAAAATCATTGATCTTCTTCCCCTAAATCAACTATATCTTGACGATATAATCCCTTTACCTTCTGGTTCATTTGGATTAGGGCCAGCCTTTACTCAATATCCCCCAACCGAGTTAGATTCTCACTATCCTCTTGCCGAATCTTGTCTTCCTTTCATTCTTGCTCAATCACAACTCCAGAACAATACCAAAATTCTAGTAAGTGTACGAAATTGGCATTCCCCAACTCCTGATTGGATTGCTTGGGTCGATCTAATGGCCCCTACTAAATCGGCAATATGGAAGCAACAAGGAATTTATGATGCCATCCTTCTTAGCCGATTTACAATTGCATCTCCTCAAGACCGATCTCTCTTTTGTGTGGCTTCCTATTTTTAGTCCCATACTACCAACTTTTTTCACTTTGAATGTGGGATGATGGGACCTACAATGAGAGACATATGTTTCCTTACTGACTTAAAAACCACCAGAGTAGAAGTCAATTGCCTCATACGTTCCCCTGATATCCCTTTTGAATTCCCTGAGAAAACTAATGGTGCCAAATCGACAGAGGGTTCGCATGGCCCTTTTATCATAGCCAAGAAAAGAAACGAAGATGTGCCGATTGATGATGACGAACATGTCGTTTTCCTCTTATGCTGGCTCAACAAGTGCTTACTTTGTGTCCCAGCTATACAAGTTACGAAAGAACTCATCCCCTTGGCCAAAGGATTGGCCGCTGGTCGTATATATGCTTTGGCGCCCTTGGTTTTGGCCCATCTATACCGAGGTATGTAGGACCTTTAGAACAGTAATTTCACACACACTGGTGGCCTATTGTGGCTCCTTCAAATGTGATTTCAATTATATTTTCCAGAACTTGCTCCATCAGATAGGCCTTCCGTCAATGATACATTAATTTCATTTACTTACGGAAAAATACCCACTCCCACCTATTCTGTTTCTAAGCATTTTGATTTCTTCTTCACTAAATGCAAAAATAGATCACCTCTTCAATTCATGCCTTTTCTGAACTGTAAAACTGTTCCTTCTTAGCTTTTCCAACCATCTAAGACTTTATCAGAACAAGAAAGGGAAGAATTTTACTCTTGCTTGGCCTCCTGCCTTCTTGGTAGGGATTTTCATTATGGCCTTACAAAACCTGGTCCCCATTATAGCCTATCAGGAGTTGAACAATACATCCCTTCTCAATTTGCTCAGCAGATCGGCTTGACTCAATTAATCCCCTTTCCCCCATACCTTTCTTTCAATCAAAAGTTTCACCATACGGTGAGATTCGATGAACAAGAACAAGTTTTAGAGGTGACCAACAAATTTAATCACTTGAGATTGGGTTTCGTCTTTAAAGAATTCATTGTCACCACTGCTGCCGATCCTTACTTCACTCAATGGTGGTCACAATACTGGGATCACACCACTACTCCCCCTCAAGCTTCATAAGTATGCATTCAAAAACACTCCTTGGTCTTTTTATGCGATTTTATTGTTGTTCACCCATTTCACCTTGTCCTAGTAAAATCCTCAGCAATATGGCCCTAGCTCATCAAGGGAATCCAAAGCCTCTTCTGCCTCCAAAATCCCATCAACACCAGCCAATCGAACTAGATCTCGGGCTAAAAAAAGGTATAAAACCTACCAAATGGCTTATTTGGTTCAATTAATTAATTTACTATGCTGATCTTTACTTCTTTAATTTAAGCTGCTGATGCCAAGACTGCTACTAAGAAATCCACCTCTCAACAAGTTGATCAAGAAGCCATTCCAAAACCCAAGGTATTCATGTTTTTAACTTTAAACTTTTTCTCATTCTGATCGGCCTAATCCTTACCTTATCTCAGCCGAAAAGATTCAAGAAGACCTCTTTGGGTCCCAAAGGTGCAAAACGATACTATGAGGGCCATGAAGTGGACATCCTTGGGTCTTCAGAAGATGAATTTAATCATACTCAGTAAGCTCCAGTAAGAAATCTTTTCTACTTTTAAAACAATATTGTTATCTCTTCTTGAATTGCAAACTTACTAATGATTTTTACAAACAGGGTACTCCAAAATCAGAACCAATGGAAATATCCCTAGTGAATAAAAATCAAAGCCATTTCAAAGGCTCCAACTCTTCAATTCCAACAACCATTGACACTTCAATGTCTCCATCTCAAAAAGCCACAGATCCCTTAGGCAAATTTTCAGAAGTTCAACAGGCCTCAACAAATCCATCGATATCTCAGTAGGTTCCTCAAGTTCCACCCTCCTTTCCTCCTCAAACAACTGCCTCTTCACAGCATGAATTTCCTCAGTCCTCAACAACGATTCCTCCAACAAAACAAACTCCTTCTACTCATGAAGACTACGGTTCCCAATCCGCACAAGCCTTTGAAGTCTTAGCAAACTTTGAATTTTCTTCTGGCAGCTATGATGATCTGTTTAAATCACTCCTGGCTAAAGTTTCTGAAGCAAGACCTTCATCTGAATCGACTGCTGACTCTGATTCCACAGTAAAAGCATCCCTTAAGGTCCAACTCCTTCAACTTCTTAATTCTGATAGCATATCTTAGCAAAAATTGGCCAATGATTTCAAGTTATCTTTGCAAAAATCCTTGCTTGCAGGAGTATCTTTGCCGATCTCAGAGCCACTGCTAATGAAATTCTGCCAAGGCTCCCTTCTTTCACTACTTATTTGACTCCTGCTTTTCAATTATTGGATTCCATTGATTTGAAGGAAAAAACCAAGTGAGCCTTGCAACAGAAAATCTTGTCTTCAGCCCAAACTTATGCCCAGAAAAGAAAAGATGATGAAGCTTTGGCTCAAGAAGAAAAAACTTTGCTAGAAGCTTTAGCTGAGGTAAACGCAAAACAACATGTGGTGAGCTATCATCTTAACCAATTGGCCAAGGAGGCTGAGCAGGATGGAGAAAAGCATCGGTCCCTCAGGAACGAACTTCAATCTATGGAAATCGAAAAAGGCATTGCTCTTGCCTCAATTTACAGTGCACAAGCAATTTGGGACATTCTGAAGTCCCGTGTTTTAGAGATGTAGGCCTTTTTCAGGCCCTTTTGTTTTGTCACCTCATGTTTGCTATTTTTGGATATCAAATTTGCAGTTATGTAACATCCAACATTTATATGGAAATCAACTTTGTTTTTTGAGGAAGTAAGAACAAACCATGTCTTTATTATTTTATTCATCTTCCAACAATGCTAAACAGGTAACAAGATTAGAATTCAGAAAATAAAAGCAATAAAAATAAAAAGGAAAAAGGAAAAAGGAATACACATGAATGACTGCAAATTTGTTGAAGTTACTCCCTCCACTCATGAAGACTAGGCCGATAGTGTTTCAAATATTTTCCATTGATCGGCCTTGGGTGTTCCATCCCATCCAAATCTTTTAATTTATAGGCTCCCCCTTGTAGTACTTCTGAGACTTTGAAAGGACTCTCCCAATTAGGAGTCCACTTCCCCATTTTCCTATTGATCTTTCCTAAAGGTAATGCTACCTTCCAAACCAAATCTTCTTCAGTAAATCCTTTAGGCTTAACCCTTTTATTGTAAGCCCTCATCACCTTTTTCTTGTGAGCAACCAGACGATCTAGAGCCACCAATCGGGATCTCGATAATAGGTCCCCTTTGAAGATGTCTTGTGCTCATTTTCTTCTTTCAACAATGCTTCATACCCAAAGCTTTATCGGGAAGATCAAACAAATCATGGAACTCCATTCCTTCGAACCGCTTTCTTATTTCAAACTCCAGACCATTTAAAGCAAGTTTAAAAATTCAACTTTAGGCAAGTTAACCTTGCACCTCATCTTTGTGCGCCTAAATCGGGAAACAAAAGTTTCAACAGTTTCGCTCGGCAATTGGCTTAGACGAGAAATATCAGCCAATGTCGCTTTTGTCTCTGTTCGATAGAATTGAGCATGAAACTGTCCTTCCATTTGCTCCTAATTAAAAACTGAATTAGCTGGCAACCTAATATACCATGTAAATGCCGATCCCGTCAGTGAATTTGGGAAGAGTCTCATTTTTAGAAACTGATTGTTGCTTGCTTCTCCACATTGAACAGTGAAATGATCGATGTGTTCAATTGTCGATTGGTTTCCTTCTCCACAGAACAGTGCAAAATCATGAACTTTATACCCTCTGGGATACTCATGCAAATCTACCTGCTCCGAGTATGGATTCCTATATAGTGGTTGGCCATTACGTCTCATACCTTGGTCGAGTTCTTGCTGAATCAAATCTAACACTTGCCCCCTGTTAAGCATGCCATTTCGTGGAACTGGCTCTACCAAAGGTAAAACTGGTGGTGGAATCGACACATGTTGCCCCCCAAGCAAAGGCATATTGACGTTGTTATTTCTCCATCTATTTTGGTTGCCCCCAGCATTCATGTGTTCTTGTGCATGATTACCATGCTATCTCTGTTGGTTCTTTCTCAGAGCAGGCGGCTGATACGGTGGAACCAACGGTTGGAGTGGAACTTCCTCCACTGGAATTGCAACCGTGGCAGTGGTTGTCGGGTTCACCGGCGTGTTTATTGCTTGTTGTATTTGCTGGCAGGTGGAACAATCGAACCCTGAGTGTTAGATCCCTCACCATTACCTGGCCTCCGATTAGTTATAGTCTCTTCACGTATTTCTCTGACTTCTTGATTGAGAAATCTAATCATCTCCACTATCGGGACCAAACTATCCTGAAACAATGATAGTGGTCCTTGAATAATGGTTTCATTTACCGGTTCCAGCTGTGTCTCCTCAATTTGATCTTCTAGCGAGAATGGTACTTCTTATTCATTATCATCATCTTCAGAAATCCTAGGACTTCTCCTAGGCGGCATGTTCCAATTGCTATTCCCAACCGAGTGTCCGGCTGGGTGTGCCAAAAATTATTTCCTCCAAAATCGGCTAGGTCAGCCGATTTATATCAATTTGCGCGGCCGTGCTAGGAACCTTGACCTAGGCTCCAAAGGTTAGTTAGAAAGCAAATATAGTCTCCTTGGATTCGACTTCTCAGGCGATGCGTAAGAGGGAGAACATGAAACTCCTAGTTTAAGTTCTTTTCTTGCCTCAATTAAGAGGACTTTTAATAGTTAGGAATGTAACATTGGAAATCACAAATTCCATACAAACAATCAACATTTTGGATGAAAGAAGATGAATGTATAGTGCATGAAAATAGTAACTTGAATGAATGACTTTAATATAAAATAAAGCTTTTGAAAGGAACTTGAATTGAAATGAATTGTGTAATTGAAATTGCAATGAAGAAATTAAATGGTGCTTGAATTGAAAGAGCTTTGGAATTAAAATAACTTAAAATAACAATTTTGCAAGAAAACAATGATTGGAAAATAAATCAATTTGACTGAAAAGTAAATAAACAAGGCTTGGAAATTGAAGACTTGACAAGAAAAATAATAACAAGAGTTTGAAATAAAAAAAAATGCCAATTGAAGTAATTGTAGTATTTGATTGATTGGTGTGAGACCCCTTGCAAAGTAGCAGATAGGTCTCTATTTATAGAATTACATGAATAACAAACTTCCTAAGAGTTTGTATGAAAATAAAAAACTCTATCAAATTCAAATTTAAACTTTAAATAAACTCTTTTGTTCATAATAACCACTTCATCCTTATCTATTTCTTCAAACACATCTCTTTACACATATCTCTTTAGACATATCTTTTTAGAGATATTATTTGCATAAAGTCCTTCTTTCAACAACATTCTTCATTCATCAAATTGGTTCTGATGGGCCGTAAGTATTTATTACCAACTTTCGGCCCATTTCGATCACTTTCCTCCTTTGCCAAGTTTTGGCCCAACACATAAAACCTTTAAATTTGTCCCTTTTATCCCACACATTCATGCCCACTTAACGTTTCTCTTTGCTATATCATATGCCAAATTGGGGTGTCAACAATGCCCCCTAATTTCAAACTGTAGTATCTCTTCTTATTCTCTAAATATTATTCATTGATTATATCCTCTGAAAATACATATCTAGATCTGTTGAGAAATCACCAAAAACACTTAAGCTTATCTTGATTTATCTTCCATAAAAACCTTAGGGTTTTTGAGTGTTTTTTATTCTTGAGTGAGACAATTGATTACATACAATTTTTGTAATCTCGGGCAAGTGTAGTCCAACGTTTTCCAAGAGAAGATTGTTCTCTTGATTGAGAGACAAGCTTGTGAGCTTGTGTTGTAAAGGTTTGCCATTCCACCTGTGAAGGAAGGGCCATAGTGAAAGGATTGGAAAAAGTCTGAAGAAGGGGTTCTTGAGCCGAGGAGTAGAAGTTACCGAACCTTGAAAAAATCACTATGTCAATCTCTCTATTTTCTTCTCTTTAATTCAATATTATGCATGCTATATGAATCGTGGGATAATTTACTAGATTTCTTAAATTGAATTTATCATTGAAATAATTACTTGTTTCTTAAAGTAGTTGGTAATTTGATATAGTTTGCTTTAATATCCGAAAAGATTGAAATAGATTCTTGAACACCTTATTCACCCCCCCTCTAGGGTCAATTAGTGACTAATAATATTTATTAGGCACCAAGGTTGTCGTTTACTCGAATCAAGCCGCTCTAAGGCATTTGCTGACAAAGAAAGATTCCAAGCCCCGACTGATTTGGTGGATTTTGTTGTTGCAAGAATTTGACCTGGAAATCAAAGATAAAAAGGGTTCAAAAAATGTTGTTGTGGATCATTTTTCAAGGATTATTGTCGAATCCACAAAGGAAATTACTCTTAAGGATTCTTTCTCGGATGAACATCTGTTTAGTGTGGCTATGGTGGAACAAATACCGTGGTATGCTGACATTGTTTATTATAAAGCCATAGGTCGAATCCCAAAAGGATGGTCTAAGAATGAGAAATACCGATTCTTTAGCCAAGTCAAATTTTATATCTGG
The DNA here is from genome assembly GCA_963922005.1 of Cornus suecica. Classification (NCBI taxonomy): domain Eukaryota; kingdom Viridiplantae; phylum Streptophyta; class Magnoliopsida; order Cornales; family Cornaceae; genus Cornus; species Cornus suecica. The sequence continues at coordinate 33,110,732 of OY998244.1, forward strand.
GATAATTCGCGTTTGTATAAGTATTGCTCTGATCAGATTATCAGGAAATGTTTCCCCGAAAGTGAGGTACAAAGCATTGTAGTAGATTTTTGAGTAATAAGAATGTGATGATAAGGGTTGTTGGTGTAATGAGTAAAGTGTCACACACTGGAGTGTGGAGGGCGTTTTGGAGCTCAAAAGACAGCCATAAGGTGCTGCAAAGTTGATTTTATTGGCCATCCATAATCAAGGATGCAGTCAAATTTTGCAAAGCGAGTCTGTGGTGTCAAAATCTTGGATCCATATCTTGAAGAGACATGATGCCTTTAACCCCGATTCTGATTGTAGAATTATTTGATGTGTGGGGTATTGATTTCATGGGACCGTTTCCAAAAGAAGATAAGAAGGAGTATATACTTGTGGGGGTTGATTATGTTTTAAAATGGGTAGAAGCAATAGGCACCAAACGTGCTGATCATGACGTGGTGGAAGAATTTGTAAAATCGAACATTTTTTCATGATTTGGTATGCCTAGAGTTTTGATCAGTGATGGTGGAAGCCATTTTGACAACCAGTTTCTTTCCGCTTTATGTGAAAAGTACTGTGTCACTCATAGAATTGGTATGCCATATCACCCCAATCACAAGATCAAGTGGAGGTTTCTAATAGGGAGATTAAAAATATTTTGGAGAAAACGGTGCATCCGGATTTAAAGGATTAGTCCCGAAGGCTAAATGATGCACTTTGGGCATACAGAATTGCGTTTAAGACACCAATTGGTATGTCTCCATATCGTCTTATGTATGGTAAAGCGTGCCATCTCCTTGTAGAGCTGGAACACCGACCATATTGGGTTGTTCGAAGATTGAATTTTGATATAAAGAAAGCCGTTGCGCAGCGGAAATTCCAACTGTAAGAGCTTGAGGAGTTAAGAAATGATACATATGAAAATTCTCGGATTTATAAGGCTCGAACAAAAGCATTCCATGATAAGCACATTAGAAATAAAGTTTTTGAGCCTGACCAAAATGTTTTGCTATTTAATTTGAGACTCAAGTTATTTCCTGGTATGCTTCAGTCAAGATGGGATGGGCCATACAAGATTACAAAGGTTTTTTCCCATGTAGCAGTGGAGCTTGATGATCCTGACACTGGAAAGACGTTTGTCATGAATGGGCAGAGATTGAAGCATTATATAGATGTTCGACCAGTTGAATGTGTGGTAGAAATGATCGATTTGACTGAACCACCACCCGACCTGGATAAGCTTGATCCAGAGTATTGAGAAGCGGAAATGTCATACCAATGATGTTAAACATTGGTACTAGGTAGAGAAGAGTAGTTTTGACGCCTAGTTTGTATCTGTAGATGGTAATTTAGTTATTTCGGCATTTAAGATCGAGTCCGTAAAATCGAGTTGCGAGGCCATCATCATTTACGTATAGAGTGTACATGGAGCCTAGGAGTCATTTAGGAAGGATGGAATTGAATGCGGGACGAATTGATGTCAAAAGGAGCAAACTTCAAAATTTGGGCCAGGGACCTACACTTGAAGCGTAACTGCGCAAGCCTGTTATAAACAGGCCGTGAAAGGTTCCCTCCTTCATTCCATTCAAACTCTACTTTCTCTGTCAATTCTCCACCATTCTTCGATAGGTTTGATCCTACTATTTACCCATTCAATTCCTCATTATTCATGCCAACGGATTGTAAGATTAGTTAGTGATTCGACCGGATTCGCGTGAAGAACTCGAAAAGTCACTAAAACTCAATTTTTGGAATTCCATCATTTCTCTCGATTCGGTGAGTTTTGTTCCATCATTTTTATTTCATATGACTTATTTAACTATTCTAAACTATTATTGACGAACGAGCATGATTAAAATCGTGTTTTGATCCGTTTTCTAAAAGTTGAGTTTTTCGACTTCGGAATCGGATTAAAAATTAAATTTTTGGAATGACAGCTTGTTTAATCATCATATTGGACATATTTAGATATAGTTTGAGTTTGATTCGGTATTCGGTTCGTTATTTGTTACTTTTCAAAAATTCCCTATTGTAGACATGGCACGGACCAAGATTTCGGTGAGACGAGTGGCTCAGGCTGCCGTTGCGGCTGAACCACCAGTACGACAGAGGTCCAGGTCATCATCACTTACACTGTCACCTATCTGTCGACATAGCACGCGCACCAGGAGGCTATAGTATGTCGATTCGGCATCCTCGTCTTCCTCGTTATTTGAGGTAGAGGCGCCGGAGAGCTCGACACATGGGCGCAACATCTTATTACCACATAGTCGCTTGGTGGTTGAGCCAGTTGCTCCATGGGCACTATCACCGCTACCTATACCGGAGTAGCAGGCCAATTAGATGGATGAGGATATAGAGGGTGATCATGCTCAGCAGGGGGATGACGCCGATGAGGGCGATGATGATGATAGGGCTAATGCGAGGGAGCCAGAGCCACTAGTAGAGGGTGATCCCAGAGTTTTTACCATAGTTTTGTCGGTACCCCGAACCCCAGACAACATCATTTGAGTGTTTATTAGACTGGGCTCTCTGGAAGGGCTATCAGCAGGATAAGACATACCTGTTGAGGATATTCGAGGATTTACAGCCAGTACCAGCCTGGATGATCAACCAATTGAGGGCCCAACGTCTTTTGTATATTCTAGTCCCGGCTACCCGACACATATGCGAGGATATGATTCAAGAGTTTTGGCTGCACATGCGCCACTTCAGCAGGGGGAAGAAACTACTGAATGTGGTCCGAGGTTCAAAGATAGACATTACCCCCTAGACTATTGCTGAGGCATGGGGCATTCTAGATGAGTGTCGGCCTGATTTGGTTGTTGAGTTCTCACTTATGCCCAAGGCACTTTCGTTTATTTCTGAGCTGATTACAATTCAGACTACTGGGCGGTGGGCCGATGAGCATTGGAATTGCACAAAGAAGATGGACTATCATCCTATGCTATGGTCTTGGGACGTGATAGTCTGATCTTAGATTCTGCCACACAACCACACTACTATGTGCTATGCGCCATTCCTGTCTCTCCATTACGCATTTGAGTTTGAGAGGTGGATTTCTATTCCACAAAATTTGTGGGGAGGCCTATACGCGCACTACATTCATCTATGCAAGGAGTCCAAGGTTAAGCTGCATAGATTTCAGATTCGATTCCCGTGCCTGGTGATGAAGATTATGATGGATGCCGGGATTGAGAGAGGTACGGCTAAGCGCAATAGATATAGGGATGGTACTCCGTACGTTAGAGGGATGTGGACTAGTGTCTGGACTAGGGTGCGTGCAGATGATATTATTCGATGCCGACCAGTGTTTAGTGTAGTATCGACACCAAATGCACAAACACTGGCTCATGCTAATGATGCTGGCCAGGCTGATGCCGACATAGCTCCGGATGCCGGTATTGATCACGAGTCTGAGATGCCACAGATGCCAATTGATCACAAGGCTGAGGAGGTCGTGATGCTAGAGGCACCTGCGGGTGGTACTGTTACTCTGTCCCAGGTTCAGTTTGATGCTATTATAGCACGGATGCAGGCGCTAGAGAAACGTTTAGAAGATGAGAGATAGGACCGGCAACAGGAAATAGTGCGCTCATAGAGGGATCATAGATGGTTATTTCATAGATTTGACTGTCTGTGTCAGCATGTGGGTGTGCCGATTCCACCTACACCACCGCCTTCTGATGATGAGTCTTAGCTTAGTTTTAGTTAGGTTTTTGTTATATTTTTATTTTTATTTAATTTATTTTTAACACATTAGAGATAAATTGTCGAGCGGATAGTTTCGTATAGGTCTTGATGTGACCATTTGAACGATTATCTTCTAAATGTTTTTTTTATATTTTCATAGTTTATAAAATTACAGTTTTCATGATTCAATCGAATTGTTTGATGTATTCCCGAACTTTTACGCTTATTCTACGTTGCAGATAACTTGAATTCTTTCAAAATATTTTATCGCTCTATGCTGACATTTATGCATTTAAGTTTGGGGTGTATCTGTGGTGGTTTAATCGGAGAAATGTGATTTGAAAAAAATAAAAATAAAAAATTCAGGCCAAAAGCCTATGCTCGAACTTTGATTTTAAATATCATATATTTAAGGCTCCTAATTATACATTGTTATGTCTATGATTATCATTATATTGGTGGTTTTAGTGTTTTCAGATATTTCAGGCGATGTTATGTAAAACAAGTTTAATCCGGTGAATTAACTGAATCCGTGACTCAAGATTGTTCGAGAGCCAAAAGCATAAATAAAAGACCAAAAATAATTCAAGGATGTAATAGAAATAAAGAAGAATGAACCTAAGAAGAGAAACGGAACAAAGAAGTTGAAGAACAAAGAAGCAAGGTGAAGAACTACCGAGTACTTGGTAGACCCTTCACCGAGTACTCGGTCAAGTACAAAATACCGCGCACTTACGCGGATGACATAAATTTCACCCGAGGACTTTTGCGAACTTGCGCTGGTTTTCACGGATTTTGAAGATTATCGAGTATTCGGTAGAGGCTTCACCGAGTACTCAATAAGCCCAGATGCGACCAGTTATTTCAGCAATTTATATACAAGTCCGTGGGACCCGTTTCGACCCAACTCAACATGGAATGATCTCTAGGCTATTTTGGATGCAATATTGACCATATATGAATATATTATATATCATTCTTCAATATATATCACAAGATACGTTCCTGACTTAAGGATGTAGCAATCAGATTACCAAATAAAGACGCCTCTTTTTCTATAAAAGAGAGGGGTCCCCCCTACAGCAGAGAGGATTAATTGGAGTTTTCATCTTGGTGTTATATTGGAGATTGGAGCAGAATATCAACCATGGAGGGTTCATCTACATCAACGATGAAGACGATCACTACCATGAACAACTAAATCGGTATCTAGGGTTTTGTTAAAAACCCTAGCCAAGTAATGTGGACCCTTTCTTATTTTTATTCTTTAAGGGGAAACTCAAGGACACGTATGTGATGATTGTGTAGATGACTGATTACGTTTGATTTTATATAAGATTCTACGTTTATTCTATGTCTTGGTTTAACTTGAATGAATGTTTTATCTTGCACAATCATGGTTATTCAATATGGTCTAGAACTCGGATGCTTAACTCACAATTTTCTACATAATAGTGATTATTAACATGTAATCTTGATTTAGACAGACCATGCTTGAAAGGGATAATTAGTGACGTGCTTTTAATTTATGTTAGTAGAAGTAGTTTAAAATAGATGCACGTACTCATTATGCTCACATAGAGATGGCTTGTGCCAATGATAGATGAATAATTCCTTTTTTGGGATTAGGGTTGCCAATGTTTGCGACCCTATATTTTATTCACATATGATTGACCGCCCTTTATAATTAAATGATTAAGAGAATATATTACTAGGTTAGTGGTGGAGTTAGAAATACCCTAGATCTTTATCTCCATTAATTCACAATTCAATCCAATTATCTCTCACATTTATCTTTTATGTTTATTAGTTATAGAAAATAGAATAAAACAAACTATCCTTTATAATTTAGTTAGAAGTAATTACAAGAGAGTTGAAGAATCATTAGTCTCTGTGGATTCGATATACCCTATCTCATTGATACTATACTATAATTGATTTGTGCACTTGCGATAGGGAAAACTAGGTCAACTATAAATGTTTATCTCCACACACTATTATTATCATTATTATTTATTATCCCTTCCTAGTAGTCCTGAATCTATCGAGGTTTAGACACCGATCAAGTTTTTGGCGCCGTTGCCGGGGACTAAACGATTTTCTATACTCTTGCATAATTATTATAACTAGATTATTCTATTTGATTTATTTTTATTTTCTTCTTTTAAAAAACGTAACTTTGTGATTTTTGACAGGTAGAGTAAGATTAGCAGAAGGAACCAGAAAAGCGGTGACGATTGCTTGACTGAACCGTTTGTGAGTTTTATCGTACTTTAACTTATTGCACAAGTCTTATATTTAATTTTCTGATTTAATCTCTCTTTTGTTTTGTTTTATTTATTTTTCTTTATAGTTATTTAGAATATATATATATAAAATAATAATATTAATAAAAAAAATGTATAACGCCTATACCAATTCGACCGATAGTTCATATTATAATACATATAATCCGGGTTGGTTAGACGATCCCAGTTTTTCATATCACCAACCATACACGGGACGCCAATATCAAAGCTTACATCAAAATCCACGATATTTTGATCAACCATCGAATTCTTAATTTATATGATCAAGGATTAGGTTTTTCATCATCTAATCAAGAGTATTATCCTCAATCATCTAATTTATTCCAAACTGAAGAGTCAAATCAATATTTTCCCCAAAATTCATTGAGTTTTGAAGATAAGGTTTTAGCGGCCCTAGGAGATATTGAAACCACCACTCGTGAGTGTGAGGAGATTACATATAAGGTTGATAATTCGTACTTACGATTAGATAATCAAGAATGTTATTCATATGATTTAAATCAACCTCAATATGAAGATTTTGTTCCGAATCTAATTCCAAATCTACCTCCCTAATCAAACAATTTTGAAGATAGAGTTTTGACTGCCCTTAGCACGTTAGAAGCCGAATCACAAGTACTTTACTCTCATATACAATTTCTTTGTAAGTTAGAGATCCAAGTAGGGTAATTAGCTAGTGCTTTAAATAAAAGAGAAGAAGAATGACTACGTCAAGCTGTAGTTAAAAAAAATAGACCAAAGTATAGTTGAACTAGGATCTCTTAGTGATGAAGATGAAACTAGTCCATTCTATATAACTTATGAGGACGAGGAGGATGATTATAATCAAATAGAGGAAAAATTTGAGGCAAATAATGAAACCTCACAAGAAGAGTCGAAACAAGAAAATGTTGGGAATGATGAATTGACTGAAGAAAAAGAAGACTTCACAAATATCGATTGGGAGAAGCAAATACAATCTAACCTTGATGACATTGCAGCTATAGAAAAATCACTATACAGAGAGTCATGGCAAAAACCAATAGAGTCACTACCAATCACCTCAAATATACCAGCCAGTTCTACACAAATAGGTGTATCAACATCAAAATCCGAAGAACCTAAAAAGCCAATTGAGATATCATATGAATTGAGAGAACCATTTTCCCTATGTCTCGAGGAACAACTCCACCATGATAAACAAGGAAGGGAAAAATACTATGAAATTGAGGGGAGTGACAAGGTGATGGAGGACACATTACCTCCTCCGTTGATGAAAAATTCGTTGGATACAAATAATAGATATGAGATGAACATAGAGCATGACAAATGAGGGAAGTTATTTGATGATTATTATTTGATTATTGTCATGCTTATTACTAAATATTCACAATGGATACCGATTAACGATTTACTTCCCAAGCTTAGACCAAAATTTGGTGGATGTGTAGCGGAGAGAAAATGTGTTGGATAGTACAGTTGATGATGTCTTGCCAAAGACGGTAAAGATTGACGTCGGTAATCCGGACATGTATATTAATTAGATTTTCTGTTCTTTTTGCATGTTTTATGAATTATTTTATTTTGAGGGATGTTTTTAGGATTAGTTTAATAATTTTTTATGTTTAGGCACCGACTAAGAGAGTTCATGTTCTCTTAGACGCGTATGTAAGGATAGGATTTCAATTATCTTATTTTTCTTGTTTAATTAATCTTAAGTTAAATTTAGTTAAGTTATGTCTTTATTAAGTTTAGAGGAGGTATAACGATAGGAGTAAGTATTGGAGTGAATGAATGAATCATAAATTAAAAAGAAGTTTGAGAGAAAGTTTTCAGCAACTATGAACTATCGAGTACCCGGTACAAGCATCACCGAGTACTCGATGACTTATCTTATGAACTGAACCGGGTAACTCGTCAGTTCTTATTAGGGCTACTCTTTAATCTCTCAAAGCACTTTAAATATCTCATTTCCTCTCCTATACTCTAACACATAACCTTCCTCTACCTCTATTACTTTCTATCCCACAAGATTTAGGTATCAAATACTCCCAAATTGTGTGTATCAATCTCTATATATACATATATATATAGATACACACATATATATACGACCATTTTGCCCATCAAATCCCCAAATTTTGACCATTTGAGCGCAATTCAATCTTCACATCTTAATTATTACCCAAATCCTACCAAAACCTTGCGATTGTTCCATTCAAAAATGTACAAAAATCTCCCCTCTTACTCCCATTTTCGAAGATATATATATAGGCGCTTATACGCACCTTCAGAACCATTCAAAAATCGATTAGTGGCGCCCAAGAAGAGGAGAACTACGGAGGAGGGAGAATCATTAGCAACAGTTACCAAAATGTGAGCTCGATCGGATCAAAGGGATGCTAAGTCACGACTAAGGGCAGGGTTTTCAACTCGAGCGCACTTTCAGTTACGCCGATTTTAAAATCGAGCCAAAGTCTAAGGTAAGAGTCAAAATGTTGATGAAGAGGAGGTTGATACCATTGTTGACTTCGGTGTCTCCTATATACTACCCATAAATGGTCCACGAATTCTATCGCAACCTTGTTGATGATGTGGCGACCAGATTGTCCTCGACAGTTAGGGGTAGGACTTTTGCGATTGACACGACTCTTATTGCAGTAGTATGAGGTATTCTAGACGAATGTCCGGAAGATTTGAAAGAGGAATTCCCAACATCTCCAGAGCCATTCCCCGATGTTCATGAAATAGTTCTACAGATATGCGAGGGCACTACGGGGATCCAAATAACGCATCTTGTGTGGGGAAGTGTTACTTTCCTAAGAGATTATGGTTTCTTCACACTGTACTCCTTGAGCAGGTCCACCAGCGAGGTCATGACACCGAGAGGAGAGGAATTCTTTTGGAAGTGATGTATTGTTTATTTACACGATGTTGGGTTTCGATTCCATGTGTTCTAGTTCATATTCTAAGGACTGTGCTGAAGAAGCTCTCCGACGAGGCGGTAGTGAAGCCAAAGGAGTGGTTACTCCCCTTCCTTATCTGATCACCAGTATTTTTTGACATCTTGATATCCAACCGGTTGAAGGAGTGGTTGTACGAGATGTTGACTCACCTATGGAATTTGGAGTTTTTAGCCGTTCTTACGGCAAGATGAGTCGGGCCATTACGGAGCCAGCTGAGGAGGATAAGGAGTCAAAGAGTGATGCAGAGGGAGATGGAGGGGGTGATAATGATGACGAGGCCACTAATAAGGAGATGCCTCAGGCCCTTAGGCAGAGAAAGATTGTGACTTTGTCTAGGGAACAGTATGATCAGTTAGTAGCTCGTTAGGAGCGGTTAGAGAAAGAGCAGGCTGAGATTCGAGTTGAGATAGCTCGTGGCTTTCAGGCTATCATGGATCGATTGGGCGCCGGTTCTTCATCTACTTTTTATCCACCACCACCACCACCGTCTGAGTCTTATATTAGGATCTCGAGAGTATTACGATCACAAGCTAGGAATAGATTTTCATTCTATATATTGCCTTAGGCCGAGCAGTGAATCGTTATTTTGTATTTTATTAAAACGAGCAAACTATTTGAATTATCTATTTTCATTATAGAGAATAGGTTTGGGGGAAGGACATGACTTATATAAAAACTATTTTTATAAAAACCTATTATATTTATTTATTTTATAATAACATTATAAATATTTATGTATAATTTTTAATATTTAAATATTTTTATTTAAACATAAAAAAATATTTTTTGAAAATATATATATATATTTATGTATAATGACTTATATATATATATTTTATGTATACTTTTTATTAAAAATTATTTTAAAATATAAAAATATTTTTGACAAATGATTTTGGTACAGGAATTACTGAGTTCTCGGTAGTTTTCTCACCGAGTACTCGGTGACTCCTGGAAAATCTTAATTTTTATAAAAATTCGAAAATCAATTTATATAATTTAGAAATTCTGATTTTCCTTTCAAAATAGGATTTTGACTAACCTATATATTATATTATATGACTTTAATTAAATTAAATAAAGTATTACAAGAGTTTTATTAAAACTTTCCATAAATATGAAATCATTTTCAATTATGGACAATTTTTCATTAGATCCTCTTTCCTTTTCAAAAATTTCCCAATCTTACAAATCCTATTCCATATATCTGCAGTAAAACATACCATCCCTCTCTTATAAAGGACTTGGACTTTCATATATAAATATAGGGTTCTTCACTTCATTCTTCCATACTTTATTTATTATTCTTAGAAAATTATTAGCAAAACTAGTATGGTTATTGGAAGTTTGACAGATGAGGAGATAAAAGAGACTACACCAAAGGGTGACCCTCTTGCTGATTATAAGATAAAATACGAGCGTATATTTTATAAACACATCATGTATGACCCATTGGAGATCATGACGGATCGAGCCTTCAAGGAACGGCGATTAGAGAAGCTTTACAAGCTAGTAAATCTACGAGCTTTTCCTAATATTGTGCGTGATTTCTATTACAATATGAGGTGTGATATTAAAGGAGAAGGAGGTTTGATCGCACATACAACTATACGCTACAATTCAAGGCCTATTAACATAACTCCTGAGGCTATTGCGAAGGCATGGGGAATTCCTCATGAATTGCCCTCCGATCTTGACGGTAAGTTTTGACTTATTCCATATCCTATTCCATCCTTTCATGATATGGTTAGGGAGATTTGTGATGGGCTTGAAAACCCACAAACTCAATTTTGGATAAAAAAGATGGATTTAGTTGCAGAGTTTTGGTATATTGATGGGATGTTGGAGAAGCAAGCATGTCCAAAGGATAAAGATTGATATTTATATCGAGAGATGGTGTATACGCTCTACTGCTTTAAGAAAGGATTTTGGGTTTCTATCATAGAATTAATTTATGATAAGATGATGGAGTGTTGGCACACTCTTTAGCAAAATTCATGTGCCTCAATACATACGGATGTGAAGTTGTTCTTTCCTTTCCTCATCACGACACTAATAGAAGATCAGTTGGGTGAATTCTTGGATGCCACTGATGAACCTATGCATATAGGCCCTAAGAAGATTGATCATGATCAATTCTTTGGAAGATCATCCATTTATGAGGTAAGACAGTGGTGGGCAAAGGGGTTCAACATACGGAATGATGACTTTACTGAATGTGGCTAGAATGAAAAAGGAAAATTTATAGGAATAAGGGAATAGATGTAGTAGTTTTATTATTTTTTTATTTCCCACCAAATCCGTTTAGGATTGATTTTATCTTTTATTTTTATTTTTATTTTTTGCAATTTTGATTTATAGGATTGTAGGCCCTTAAGGCCAAATCATGTGTGCTTTTATTCAATAAAATTCTATTTCCTTGAATATATTGCTTTATATCTTATATTCCGATTGATCTATTATTATCTCTCTACTTGATATGATCTTGGGTATTTCAAAGTGTTGTATGTTTAACAGATCCTTCAAAATAAGTTTGGGGGAGATATGAGTACTATAATGCAAAAGAACGGAATTACACTTCAAGGGCGGAAACAATTTATTCCTTTATTTATCTATTTAGACCATGAGGACATGGTCCAATTTAATTTGTTTTTTTTTTGGGGTGGGGAGATTTAGTTATTTGCCAAATTTTTAAATTTTTAAGGGAATTAGAAAAATAAAAATATTGAAAATTTTGAAAAATCTAATTCGAAATATATGATTGATGTTAAGTATGAGATGATTTCTGTACATGTTATGACTAGAAAGGTATTATGTATGCAACTACCCCACTCATGAGTATGTAATAGCTTGATTAAATTAAATTTTTAAGATGTGGTCCACATGAGTGAATAGATGAGTGAAATTAAAACTGAGAAGGATAGTTTTGACCTATAAACACATGTACATATTCTCTATGGGACAACTATTGACTTTTGACTATGTAGTTGGAAAAATATATTTGTTTCAATGACAAGGGGAGAAGGGGAGTAATAAAGAATAAAAAGAAGTAATATGGAGAAAAAGTTGAAAATTTATTTTGAAAAAAAAATGCAAAAAGTAGTTTTCAATTTGATTAACCGGGCCTTGGTATCACCAATATCACTGTTCGTGTTCAAAGGGGAGAAAACTACTGAGCATAAATCCCATGGAAGAAGCTTGGGCCCAGTTGGTTGGGACTAAAAATCCTCGCTGGAAAGTCCGAAGTCTTAGAAAGACAAAAAGGGATAAAGTATAGTGAACTATGTCATGGAAAAGATTGATCAATGAAGTAGAAGAAGGAAGATTAGTCTACTATAAAGAATATTCACAAAACACGGAAAACTATGTGGATCGACTGTAGAAATTAGCAAGTTTATTTCACTAATATGGGGACCATTCTTTTAAGTTTAATTCATGATAATTGTTACTTATAAGTTATTGGGGATAACTTGTATGCATTTTTCTCTGACAAAATTATGACATTGCATAAATTAATGATTACTTAATCTCATGAGCATACAAGAATGAAGAATGAAAGAAGTTGTGGGTAGTATATTTAACCCTCACGAGACTTCACTCGTGCACTAGGTATTGCTGTGGGGTTTAAAAGGCTTATTACACGTGCTAAGTGTAATCATACACTTTCATGAAATAAAATGTTAGTTAGATAGTAAATTATTTAGTTAGTTAGATAGATAAGTAGTAAGATAGATGTTTAATTATTGTACTAAAAACACAATCATCACTAATTTTGATTTTTGAGTGATTGCTAAGGGACTAGCAATGTTGAAGTTTTGGGGCTTGATCGGAGCTAAATATCATATATTTAAGGCTCCTAATTATACATTGTTATGTCTATGATTATCATTATATTGGTGATTTTATGTGATTTTCATGTTTTAAGTTATTTCAGGCCATGTTATGTAAAACTAGTTTAATCTGGTGAATTAACTGGATCCGTGACTCAAGATTGTTCGAGAGCCGAAATCATGAATAAAATACCAATAAAACACTAAAAAAAATTCAAGGATGCAATAGGAATGAAGAAGCATGAAGCGGAGAAGAGAAACGGAGCAAAGAAGTTGAAGAACAAAAAGCAAGTTAAAGAACTACTGAGTACTCGGTAGATCCTTCACCAAGTATTCGATCAAGTACGAAAGACCATGCACTTGCACGAAAGAAATAAATTTCACCTGAGGACTTTGAAGATTACTGAGTACTCAGTAGAGGCTTCACCGAGTACTCAATAAGCCCAGATGCGGCCAATTCTTTCAGCGATTTGTATACAAGTCTGTGGTACCCGTTTCGACCCAACTTAAGATGGAATGATCTCTAGGCTACTTTGGATGCAATATTGTCCATATATGAAGAGATTATATATCATTCTTCAATATATATCACAAGATACGTTCCTGACTTAAGGATGAAGCAATTAGATTACCAAATAAAGATGCCTCTTTTTCTATAAAAGAGAGGGGTCTCCCCTACAACAAAGAGGATTAATTGGAGTTTTTGTCTTCGTGTTATATTGGAGATTAGAGTAGAATATCAACTATGGAGGGTTCATCTACATCAATGACGAAGACGATCACTACCATGAACAACTAAACCGGTATCTAGGGTTTTTAATAAAACCCTAGCTAAGTAATGTAGACTCTTTCTTATTTTTATTGTATAAGGGGAAATTGAAGGACACATATGTGATGATTGTGTAGATGACTTATTACATTTGATTTTATATAAGATTCTACGTTTATTATATGTCTTGTCTTAGCTTGAATGAATGTTTTATCTTGCAGAATCATGGTTATTCAATATGGTTTAGAACTCGGATGCTTAACTCATGATTTTTTACCCAATAGTGGTTATTAACATGTAATCTTGATTTAGACAGACCATGCCTGATAGGCATAATTAGGGTTTGTCAATGTTTGCGACCCTATATTTAATTCACATATGATTGACCACCCTTTACAATTAAATGATTAAGAGAATATATTACAAGGTTAGTGATGGAGTTAGAAATACCCTAGATCTTTATCTCCATTGAGTCACAATTCAAAAAAATTATTTCCCATATTTATCTTTTATATTTATTAGTTATATAAAACAAAACAAAACAATCTATCCTTTATAATTTAGTTAGAAGTAATTACAAGAGAGTTGAAGAATCATTAGTTTCTATGAATTTGATATACTCTATCTCATTGATACTATACTATAATTGATTCGTGCACTTGCGATAGGAAAAACTAGGTCAACTATAAGGGTTTATCTGTACACACTATTATTATCATTATTATTTATTATCCCTTCCTAGTAGTCCTGAATCTATCGAGGTTCAGACACAGATCACTTATTCTGATCTGGGGGAGTTAATTGAGAATGATGAGCAATCGGCTATTGAAGACAATTGAGGAAGGGAGATGGACTGAATTACGGAAAGCACATCTATGGAGGTTTTGAGTCAGAAAAGGAAAAGAAATTGATTGCACAAGCTTGGAACATCCCATTAAGATGTTCGGATCACTTGAAAGAAGAGTTTTTGCTACCACCGAAAGAATGGCCATACACAGATGAGGAGATGATTAAGGAATTATGTGTTGTGTATGTGCCAAAGAAGGGAGATAAGGGTATGGAGAAATTTTGGTTGAAACCAGATTTGCTTTACTTGGATGGTGTGATTGTTGCGCAAGCACGTCAGAATCATCAGATAAGTTAGCGAGGAAGGTCGATGATTATGATACTCTTTGGTATGCTAAAGGGATACTGGGTGTCATTCCCTGCTATAATATTTGAGGTCATGATTTGGATATAGGGGATTGTGAGCGGAAAAGTAAAAGGGTGGAAAGAGATGGAGTATTATCTTCCATATCCCTTTTTATTATCCAAAATCATGGAGATGCAGCTTGGGGATCGTATAGAGGAGATGAATAAAGAGCGTGGGATGTTTGTTATGAAGTATCCAAAGGTGGATTTTGATAGGATGGAAAACACGTCGCAATGCCATATTACAATGGGAAAAATGGCACGTTCTTTGAAAGAAGAGAAGGAAGATGTAGACTAGGATTTAGGTTTAGGATTTTTAGGTTATTTAATTTGAAGGGACGGTAGACCCTTATGGACACTTCTTTGTTTCTTTTAATTTGAAGGGATGGTAGACCCTTAGGATTGTAAGCCCTTAAGGCCAAATCAAAATTTATTTTTCTTTTATTATTTTTGAAAAAAAAAACAAAAAGTGAATCGTTGATTCCTTGAAAACATGTGTCGATTTCTGGATATTTATGATGAAATTTCTTTTCCCTTGCTATGATTGCATATTTGTGCTTTCTTGATAATATCTACAGGTGATCCAAATCAAGTTTGGGGGAGGGGATTCATGCTTTGCTTTGGAATCCAGAATTGAGCTTCAAGGGTAAATGTATCTGTTCTCCTATTTTATTTTTGACCATGAAAACATGGTCTGATTTTAGTTTGGGTGTGGGGGTATAGTATTAGAAGGAATAAAAAAAAATCGGAAATTTTCTTTTTGGAACAATTGTTTTTTTGTTTTCACGCATGAATGTTTTGCATTATAGTTTGATTGAATTTTTGTATATGATGCATGAGTAGTATGTTATGTGATATTCCCAGACATGAAAGTAATGATTAGATCAAGTTAGTGAAGTGATGTGTTTTTATATGGGTGAGTGAATAAGTGAAATTGAAATTAAGAAGGACGACATTCGCTTATAAGCACAAACAAATATTCACTATGAGAAATAGGTTGATTTTTGACTATGTAGTTAAAAAATAATTTCGCTGTAATAAAAGGGGAGATGGGAAGATGTTTTGGTTCAAATGAAGAAAATTGAAATTTTTTTTTTAGAAAATAAAATGCAAAAAATTATTCTTTGATATAAGTAACTGGGTCTTGGTATCACCAATATAACTACTTGCGTTTAAAGGGGAGAAGACTGATGAACATAAATCCCATGGAAGAAGCTCAGGCCCAGTTGGATGGGACTAAAAATCCTCGTTGGAAAGTCCGGAGACTTAGAAAGACTAAAAGAGATGAAAAGTGGAAAGTTGAAAAGTTACGTTTGATGAAAAATGGCAAAGTTTGATCAATGAAGTAGGTGAAAAGAAACTGAAATATTGCACTTGAATGTTCACAAAATCATGGAAGATTGTTTGGATTCTAAGTCGAAAGTAGCAAAATCATTAACTATTAGTGGGAACCATTCATGACACGAAGCTTGATAAAATTGTTGTTCAGTAATGAGTGGGAGTATTTACAACCATACTATCTTATGCATTATATCAAGACTTAATTAAATTTGTGTGTGAATTCATGAATGAATGATTATAAAGAACTGAGATGTTTGTAGGTACCATCCCTGGAAACCTTCAAAAGACTTCACTAGTCCACTAGGGGTAACCTAGGGGTTTAAAAGACTTGTTACACATGCCAAGTGTAATCGTCGACCCTCACGAAAGCAAGGGATTAGGTTAGAGTAGTTCGAGTAAAAAGATCATCACAAGAAAAGTTTCATAAGTATATTGCTAAGGGACTAGCAATATGTAAGTTTGGGGCTATGATAGGTGTCAAATATTAGTCATTTTGACCCCTTAACTCACTATTGTTACGTTCTTTCATTCCATTATTCGGTATTTTTATGTTGTTTGCGTGTTAAACCATGTTTCAGGAGGTTAATGAAAAAATGGATCTAACCTCGGTGAATTAACTGAAGAGTGTGTTCTTTCTATCCAAGAGAGTCAAAGAGGTAGTCTAAGACAAAAATGGCTCCCGAAGGGAAAAAACGGCATTTCAGAAGCCGTCATCTTTAGAAAAAAGTATCGTCGGTTTGAGACGGACGTTTTAGTGTATTCACGGAGAAAACTGATTTTTCATAAAAACCCTACGCTTGTGCCTATGCTTCCCGTACCAAAAAGTGGCTAGAATTGTAAAATCTTCGCTTGGACCTACACTTGGGCCCTACGCTTGGACCTACGCTTGAAGCGTAGCCTCCAAGCGTAAGGGCGACAACTTTGAGGATTTTTGCGAGATTTTTCCTATTTCAATCCGGGCTTAAATGGAAGACGTGCCCGTGACTCCAGACCTCTATATACATGTATATACACTTATATTTAGGGTTTTGATGAGTTTTGAGAGTGAAAAGACTGAAAAGGGCCTCTCTATGCCATTGCCTATATATACAAGACCATAAATCAAAGTTTAGAATGTTGAGTTGGAGAGTTCAAACGTGAGTTTTTGGAGGCTGTTCATTCATTCAGATTTGCTGTTGTTGAGAGCCATATTCAAACTTAAAGATCCGAAGAAGAAGTCTATGGAGAACAATTCTACATCAATGATGCAATCACCTTTTACCATAGCCAACTAACTCGGTATCTAGGGTTGCAAAACCCTAGACAGGTAATGTAGTTCTTTTATTGTTTTTAACTGTAAACGAGAGAAAACTGTGACCATACTGTGATAATTGTAGTAGTTAAGAGACAGTACTGATTTGCAATATAAATTATATGTTTGTTCTAAATTCTTATCATAAATGGAATAAATATATTATTTTGCCAATTATAATTATTCAATATGGGCTGGAACTCGGATGCTTAATCATGATTTTCTACACAATGGTTGTAGATGCAGAAAAAAATACACAATGAATTTAGTTTAAAATTGGATCCTTTATTCATCTTTAAACCGTGTATTTATATATAATTTGGTAAATGGGTCAAGCCCATTTACTCAAGTTTATCAATCCCTTAAATCATGGGATTTGATAAACTCATTTCTTTTTTTGGACTCTCTTTTCCATAAGCAGGACAAATCCCTAACATATGGATCACTCATTTTCTAGAAACTTCTATGGGCCCATTAGTTCCACGACCCATTAGTCTTTCGGCCCATCAGTCACGCGGCCCATCAGTCCTTCGACCCATCAGTCCTATGGCCCATCTATATTGGGCCATGTAATTTTTGACTATTACACATGCCCCTGAGGTTATGGGCTTATGATTCACATCACAGCCCATGACCGAAATTACACATATTCATGTATACATTAACACCTTTATGGGGAATGATGGTGGTGAGTTGGCATATCTTCATTTGGTATTTAATTGCATTTCAAAATATGAGGCCATAACTTCCTCATTCCTCACACCATGATGGCTCATCATGCAATGTGCGACCTTCGGGCTTGGTGTAGACTTTTGGCATGCTCCCTTCCTGCTATAAAACCCACCATTTGATTTCTTCATTTTTCTCATTCACAACTTTTCGCTCTTGCCTCTCTCTTTCAACTTTTGCTCCTGGAACTCATCTCTCTTTCATTCCTGCAATCTTTTCTGTCTGCATTTAAGAACCTCCATCAGAACAGACATCTACTTCTACCCAAAGCTCTTCCTGCCTCTTCATTATCAGCTGAGTAAGTCGGATAATCCTTTCCTTTTTTTTTTAATTTTCACATCTGCCTCCCATCTATCTCTTCTACCTTTCTGAAACTATGTCCGATAACGATGATACTAGGTCAGTAAAGGAGGTCGTTCTGTCCTCTGCAACCGACACTGACCCTACCAGTAGTGATAGCCCTTCCTCCATCCGTCAAGAGGCCTCTATCCCAAAAACAGTTCCTCTAAATGCTGACCTTCCGGGTTCGTCAATGAATCCGGGAACACCCGTTACAGGGGGTTTTCATGATAATGACGAATCTATGAACCCAAAACCTTCCGAACCCTTCGTGGTTGCTCCTCTTAAAAAAAGGCCTAAGGTAAACGTAAAACACCTTCGGGTTGAGACCCACGTACTTGATGATGTTTTTGTGGCCCCTTGCCCTGGCTACTTAGATTTCTCTAAAAGTGAGGGACTTCAACCAGGTAGCATCTTGCTATCGGCGGTTCATCTTAAAGTTCTAAGATTCCCTCTTCACCCTTTATTTCATTACATGTTTTTTATGTTAGGGTTGCACCCCCTTTAACTCAACCCGAATAACCTTAGGATTCTGTCTATTCTTTTATTAAACAACAGGGATCTGGACCTTAATATAAGTTTATCCGACTTGCTTCTCTGCTATTTTTTCCAAAATACTAGAGAAAGTAAGGGTAGATACAACCTCTTTCCCTTCCAGGGTCAGGGTATATGCTCCGGTACAAAAAAGTCCGAGAAAGGATGGAAAGAGAGAATGGTAGTTGTTAGCAGCAATTGGTTTTACCCTTTCTCTTTGACATTCCTGATCCAACACACCTTCGGTGCCATTCGTTTTCCTATCTACCATCCCCTTCATAAGGCTTCCTATCTTTGTGAATTCTGTGATTTACATCGGGGGGAATACGCATACAGATTTCTAGGTTATGAGGATAGAGAAATTCCCTTGTCCCTCATAAAAGTATGAATAGCCCTTCTGAAGGCCAAGATCTAGAGCAATGTCTAGTCTGCCACTACCCTTCTGACCAAAGCCAATCTAAAGATGATTTCTAACTTGGGCACTGCTGTTGACAGGATGGATTTACCCGTCAAACCCCTTTCTGCCAGACGCACTCAGGTTCCTAAAGGGGTCAACCTAGTTGACGTTATACCACTCTCGACGGCACCCCCGACGCCTCCAGTACCTCCGCCCGCACAAAGTCCAGTAGATCCACCTCAGCCTCCTCATGTAAATCCTCTAATCATGAGGACCCGATCTGGTAGAGGTGGTGGAATGACCAATAAAAGACCTAGGACCCAAGCTACTGATGCCTCGACGAGCGAAATTCCTCAGGCTCAGGATGCCCCCCGTACTTCTATTCCTTAGGAGCCAAAGGTTCTTCTTCCCGATGGGACTCCGGTCTGTGCCGACCATCTTACCATCTGCTAGCCAGAAGCTCTTCGGGTTATCGTGATGGAGATTTGCACTCCGGCCGATAGGGCTGCTCAGTCGAAAATCTCCAGGACTGAGCTTATGAAAAAGAGCTCCACAATGGCCATGGAGGTTGGTAATTCATTTTTTATTTTGTACCTTGGTTCATTATCTTCACTTCGTTATGTACTAACATGCCTTTTTCCCCCCTTCTGTGCAGCTTCTTTATGGGATCCAGGTCTATAACAATGTCGTGGAGTCTGATGTCCAGGAAATGGCCATGTTACAGGCCCAACTCCAGCAAAATAACGAGCATCGTGTTGCTCTGGTCAAAGAGGCGGATGGTCTTCGCCATAATGTATCTGAGCATAAGAGCCTTTTGGAGACCAGAGAGGTTAAGTAGAGAGCTTTAGCTGCTGAGCTAGCAGAGGTGAAGACAACCTACCAGAAGATTGCAGCTGAAAAGACGGAGTCAGATAATCTTTTAGCTCTCGAGCGATCTAAGGTAGAGGTGTGCCGTTTGGGTGGTCTGGACATGCACAGCCGGTACGTCACCATCTGCGATGTTCGATCGGTCAGAGCGTGGTGAGATAGGCATGAAATGGAGCACATTCCCTTGGCAGATCAGGAGTTCAAGTCTGCTGAGGAGTTTGATGCTTTCTTGGGAGTGTCTCTTCCTTACAAGGACCCACCGACTTTTGAAAATGAGAAGCGGTTTGCTGCTATCTTGAAGGGAGAAGACTATCCTCCCCCTGAGTAGAATAAGATTTTAAGTTCTCTATACTTACCCCTTTTTAGAAGGGTGTTTTTGTAGTTTCTATCATTTTTTAATGAAACAGAACTTTTCCCAGTTTAGTGGTATTATGTTCTTGTCATTTTGGTTTTAGTAAAATTTTGTGTTTTAATATTTAGTCTTCGGGCATCTGGCCCCTGAGACTTGTTGTGTAACGTCCGGTATTTTTACGGGTTAATTTAAAAATTTTATTTAACCAATTATGTGCTTATATGCTTAATGTGTTTAATTGTTTTAGCATGCCTTACATGTTGTGCGTGATATAAAAATTGTAGGTAGCATGTTGTATTCTTATTTTGAAATTAATAAAAATTATTGAAAACGATTTCGGGAAAGAAATGACCGAGGGGTAAATGAGTAATTTCACATTTGGAGCAATTGGTAGAAAGTGTAGAGATTTTGGGTAAGAATTAGGGCTTGAGTGGCATTTTGGTGATTAGAGAGGATGGCAAGGGGTAAAAGAGTATTTAATAGTCTTGATGGCACTTTAGTAATTAACCCCAACTTTGGAAGAATT
Organism: Cornus suecica; assembly: GCA_963922005.1. Taxonomy (NCBI): domain Eukaryota; kingdom Viridiplantae; phylum Streptophyta; class Magnoliopsida; order Cornales; family Cornaceae; genus Cornus; species Cornus suecica. The sequence goes on from OY998244.1 coordinate 33,131,851, forward strand.
TGGTCATTTCCACCTTTCATGTGTTGTCTAATTCCTAGCCCTTGATCTCATTCTCCCATCTTTGTTTTGGACCCTTGGATCATAAGGCCTTGTTTGGTTGGCACTTAAATGGAATAATCCATTATTTTTGGTCATCCACTTGGCAAGACTTTTTCTCAACCATTGGATGGTTATTTGATTTCCATCTTTATTCTAAGCCCTTGGATGATAAGGCCCCGTTTGGCAAATTAATGAGTTTTGTGAATTGTGTAAAAAGTCTTCCACTTGGCAAGACTTATTTCTAGCCATTGGATTCATTCTTTTCTTTCCTAGCTTCATTTTGGACCCTTGGATTTGAGTAGGGTTAGTGGAGAATCTCTACACTTATGAGTTCTCTCATTTGCAAGACTTCTCTCATACACCACAAATATCTCTCTATCTCCCATACTTTTCTTTCTCTCTTGCTCTCCCTCATTACACTCCTTCATCTTCTTCTTGTCAAATTATCTCTTCCTTATGATGAGAATTTGAAGAAAGTTTGTGCATGAAAGTGGATGTTGGTGCTCCAAGCTTCCTTTTGAGCTAAAGCTTGGTAAGTGATTCTTCCTCCTCTAGAATTTCTAGTATCAAACCCTAGTTCCTATTATTGAATTCTTATATTCAATTTTTGATTTATGGAGTTGTCTATATATAGCTCTTGCTTGAGACTCCATTAAAGCTTAGCTATCGTTTGAATTGAGCTATTTGTTGGGTTTGGAGGAGGTTGGGTTGATTCGGTTCACCTTGGAGGCTTTGCTTGTTCTTGGTGTTCTTGCTTGGAATTGAGGTAGGGGAAAAACGATTTGTATTCGTCTTTGTATGAGGGTGTGTGCGTCTATATGTATATATGCCGTATATATATATATGTGAGTTGGTCTTGGTAGTTTAAACTATGAAATATGCCTTTGAGAACATGATTTGTGCTATAAATTATGTTGTGATTTATTGCTTAACAAATGTTAAATTGTAAGCCTTGTGAGAAATTGAATGCAATATAATGTTATTTGATAGAAGCATGTATTGTGATAGCATATGGTTATAATAAGAACCTTTATGCATTTTGGGGTACACCATGTAGTGTTAAAAACATGGGTGTAGGGTTTATACGGATTATGTATTCGTAAGTGTAAGTAGTCTTGTGTCGAATCGTCGCAACAACTGGCCAGGGGGTGTTCCCATCCTACCGAATAATGAGCCGTGAATGGGGTATAGGGTGAGTCGTCTCATTATCGAAGTCGCGGGTCGTCTCGTGCATTCGTTATACGAATCTTTGGGCACGGGTCGTCTCGTGCAAACCGCCTTCCTTGTTGAAGTGAGAAGTTTCAAAATAAATTGGGAAGGGTTGGTGCGGTACTCTTTCTCGTTATAAATGAGTAGGGTATGTATTCGTTAACCGATATTGGGCAAGCGCATATTATGGGGTGTGTTGAGTTATATTGTACTTGAACTATCCCATATGTGTGATTATGATATTGTTATTAAAGCATGCTATAATTGTGGTAAATTATATTATGAGCATGTTGGGGAAAAATATATGTGTTGGGTTCGATGGGGTTCCGAATTGGCGTGAGAGCCATGTGGGACAAGAGACCGACCTAGGGTTAGTGGCATGAACCTTGGTTGGGCTGAACCACTCGGACTACCGAGATGGAGGCAATGACGCTTCCTCTACTGGGCTAGTGAGCTCACCCCACGCCTTTTATATTTTTCAGGTGATGATCCCGTTGGGAGAGTTCCATAGTCTATCCGTGGATGTGTCGATGTATGTCCGCCCTTTTGTGCTTGGGAGGCGGACCACACTTTATTTTGTTGGGCATTAGGCCGATAAATATGTTCCTTTTTCACATGTAAACTAAACTTGTAAAACCATGTTATTTTGACCCGGCTAGCATGTTAGCCGAGGTGTTATTGATTATGTATATCCCTTGGAGCGCTATGCGCGGGGATTGTGTTCTTTTGGTGCACTTCGGTGCCGGATTGTGAATTATGATCAAATTATAACATGTTCGCCTTCGAGAGTTTAAATGTCATTCTTGAGTATTTTTACTTGGAGTTATGAATGTAAATTGGATGATTTGCCATGAATTGCAAATATTAGGTGTTTAGCCGAAAACGGCGTTTTTCTAGGTTTTCAAACTAACCCTTTTCGATTTGAATGGAAAAACCCGTTTTCGCCTACCCCCGTAGCCCCGGTAAAAATTCTTGTTTTAGAAATGATTTCAAAGTCATTTTAAGAAGATTTTGATCTTTATAACCCGGTGGTCGTTAAAACGGAGACCGGGGGCAAAACGGTTATTTTTACGGATTTTTAAGAAGCGTCTTTGATAAAAATAACCATTTCTCTTCTTATTCCGAGTTAGGGGGATTTTTTCCTCATTTATAAAGTCCCAAGGACCAGTTGAGATCTTCCTTGATAGTTTCTAAGGGTTTGGGGCTGTATGGGAGCCAAATTTGAGGTTTTCTGGTCTAGGCAGTCGACTGGCCCTTTCGGGCAGTCGACTGGGTCAAACGGAGGAAATTTTTCTTCAAAACTTTGAGCTCTCGGGTTCATCCAGTCGACTGGGTCATTAGCCAGTCGACTGGGTCAGCCAGTCGACTAGGTCACTAGCCAGTCGACTGGGTTGTTCGGCCCTGCTCTGACCTGTTTCACTATTTCTCTCATATCTCGAGCTACGGGTGTCAGATTGAGGTGTTCTTTAGCTTTTTAGAAAGCTGACTTAAAGATATTGATGTTAGGATTTTGAATCGCCTCATTTGAGGCATTTGTGAGGGCAAAATGGTCGATTGAAGTTGACAGTAGATTTCTGCCTCTAAACGTAGGAATACCGATTTCAAAATGTCGTAGTTTCCATTTCGTACCTTCAAATTCAGTTTCGTTTGTTCCTATAACTTCTTTTAGGTCCAAACCTTGTATTATACCTTGGAATCACTACTTTAGCCATGTGATGACCATTTTACCCTTTTGTGGGCATTTAATGATTGATAGTCATTTGTTCTCATCTCTTATTTCTTCCGCATTCACTCCCTTAGCTCTTAGGCTCGGATTTTGGAGTCCTAGGAAATTTGGGGCGTGACAACTTGGTATCAGAGCGTGTTCTTTCTCTATGGGACGACGGGAGAGGGTCGTTATCGCTTTACGTTTCTTGTTTGCCTTCATGTTATGAGTTTACGTAATAGTTCCCGTCTCTTGTACGTTGTTTGCTTATACGTGTGTCGGCATGGCTTTGTGGTTTTGTTTGGCGTACTATGATTGTACTTGTGCCTTACATGTTAGGTTGTTGTCATGTAGAGAGCATGCCGCCACGTAGAGGTCGACTGCGTGTCATTAGAGAGGGTGATGCTGCGGATCAAGTACCTCCGGTTGTGGGTGAGAATGTGCCAGTACATCCGGATGTGGGGGAGCGTGTACCGGCTGCACCTTTCATGGATGGTGAGCAGTTTGCGCGTGCTTTAGCGGCAGCTATGGCACAGATTCCTCAGAGGCAACATGTTGAGGACGAGGGCTCGCGTGCTCAAAGGGTTCTCCGGGATTTCTTACGCTTAGACATACCTACCTTTGTGGGCGGTCCGGATCCACTTATAGCCGATGATTGGTTGGAGCAAGTAACCAATGGGTTTGATATTCTCAGGGTGGTTGATGATGATGTACGGGTCATGATTGCATCATTCCGACTTACGGGCGATGTTAAGGGTTGGTGGAAGTCTGTGACGAACATAAGGAACGTTCGAACTATCACATGGGCGGATTTTTGCATACTTTTCTTGGATCGGTTTTTTCCACATCTTGCTAGGATGGGCATGAGGGACCGGTTCTGTGAGTTGGTTCAGGGTGAATTGTCAGTGACCAAGTATGAGCTTTGGTATACCAGCTTGTCTCGATTCGCACCAGAGATAGTGGTGGATGATGAGGTTAAAGGCCGACGTTTTGTGAGGGGCTTGAAGAGCCATCTCAAGTCAAAGATTTCGGTTCTTACTATGCCGACGTATCGAGAGGCCGTTACGAAGGCATTATTGGCTGAGGAGGATGCAAGAGAGTGTCGACTGGCTCGTGAGGCTGGGAATAAGGGCTTCGGAGGTTCTTCTTCTTCGGGCTTTGGGAACAAGAAGAGGCAGCGTGAAGGTACTTCAGCTCCGATTGCGCAGCCGCAACAGCAGTATCCGGGACAGTCTGCACCTTCTACTAGAGCATCCTTTGGTTCTACTCGCCGAAATGTGGTATGTTATCAACGCAATCAGCCAGGACACAAGAAGCCTGAGTGTCCACGTCTTCAGCAGGGACAGAGTAGTGGTGTGATGCGTAACAAGGGTTGTTTTCAGTGTGGACAGTCGGGTCATATTGCCAAGTATTGTCCTCAGTTGAGCAGTGGCACTCCTATGAGTGGGATTGGGCAGCAGTCTAGGGTTACACAACCAGCAGGTCAGTCTGGGTATAGAGCACCACAACAGCCAGCACCATCAGCTCAGGGTTCTCAGGCTAGGACATCTGCATCGACTATCCAGCAGCCTCCACGTCCTCAGAGCCGTGCTTATGCAGTCACAGCAGCAGACAGTGTAGCAGGACCTTCTATCGTGAGAGGTACATTTCCTGTATACGGTTGTTGGGCTCATGTTCTTATTGATTCTGGAGCTTCTCATTCTTTTATTGCTTCTGCCTATGCATCTACTTTGGGTATACCTGTTTCATATCTTGGGGTACCTTTATGGGTAGACACGCCGATTGGGGGTAGTGCATATTTGTCCAAAGTATGTCGCAAGTGTGATATTGTAATTGTCGGACGATCATTGAGGTTTGACTTCATTCTTCTAGACATGACGGGCTTTGACGTAATCTTGGGCATGGATTGGTTATCTACCTTCCGTGCGCAGATTGATTGCTTTAGAGGCCGGGTGTCGGTATGCACGCCTAAGGGCGAGCGATTCCACTTCTTTGGTGATCGCAACGACTCCTCTACTTCTTCCTATTGTATATGGGGTCGTGATGTTTCCGGTTTCATTTTGGCAAGTCTCTTTTCTGACGATGAGGTTCATGGTCACGTCGAGGTACCTTATGTCGTGGGCGAGTATTGTGATGTTTTTCCCGATGACTTGACTTCTTTGCCTCCAATTCGTGAGGTAGAGTTTGCTATTGATCTTGTACCGGGTACCGATGCTATTTCCATGGCACCGTACCGAATGGCACCGGCGGAGTTAAAAGAATTGAAGGAGCAACTTGATGATCTCAAGGCGAAGGGTTTCATTCGGCCTAGTGTTTCCGATTGGGGTGCTCCAGTTCTTTTCGCTAAGAAAAAGGATGGTTCACTACGGTTATGCATTGATTATCGTAGGTTGAATCGGGTGACGATCAAGAACAAATATCCATTGCCACGGATTGATGACTTGTTCGATCAACTCAAGGGATCTAAGTTCTTCTCCAAGATTGACTTGAGGTCCGGTTATCATCAGTTACGGGTTAGGGATATTGACATCCCGAAGACCGGATTTCGCACTCGGTATGGGCACTTTGAGTTTCTCGTGATGCCTTTCGGTATGACTAATGCACCAGCGGCATTCATGGGTCTCATGAATCGTATCTTCCATGAGTTCTTGGATAGATTTGTAGTGGTGTTCATTGATGATATTCTAGTGTACTCTACTATGGAAAGTGATCACGAGGTTCATCTTAGGACCATTCTTCAAATCCTAAGAAAGCACCGATTGTATGCTAAGTATAGTAAATGTGAGTTTTGGCTTCAAGAGGTTAGATTTTTGGGACATGTTGTTTCCGAAGGCGGCATTTCATTTGATCCTTCGAAGATAGAGGCTGTTATGAGTTGGAAGAGACCGAGTAGCGTTTTCGAGGTTCGTAGTTTCCTTGGCTTAGCGGGTTACTATCGACGATTTGTGAAGGACTTTTCTCGTTTGGCGGTTCCTATGACTCGCCTCACGCGAAAGGGTGTCAAGTTCGTGTGGGATGACAAGTGTGAAGAGGCATTCATTGAGTTGAGGACACGTTTGACTACGGCTCCGGTGTTGATTATTCCCGAGCGCGGCGTCGGGTACGTGATCTATTGTGATGCTTCTCACGAGGGACTAGGATGTGTACTCATGCAGTCCGAGAGAGTTGTGGCTTATGGGTCTCGACAGTTGAAGACTCATGAGCGGAATTATCCTACGCATGACTTAGAGCTTGCAGCAGTTCTTTTTGCCCTTAAGGGGTGGCGGCACTACTTGTACGGTGAGAGATTTGAGGTCTTCTCCGATCACAAGAGTTTGCAGTATATCTTTACGCAGCGGGACATGAACTTGCGGCAGCGTCGATGGGTCGAGTACATGGAGGACTATGACTTTGCACTCCAGTATCACCCCGGGAAGGCTAATGTGGTGGCGAATGCATTGAGTCGCAAGTCACATGAAACGTTGGCTAGTATCTTTATTCGTGAGTGGCGGATGATGGAGGAAGTCGCAGAGTTGGATCTTCAGTTTCGTGATAGTGGGGATTCACTGGTGACCTTGTTTAGTATGGTGGCACAACCTTCACTTGTGAGTCGTGTGATTGAGGCTCAAGGGCATGATGACAACATTACTTCGGTTCGCACTCGTATTGCTAGTGGCGAGGTTGTTTATGATTGGGTTTTGCACTCGGACGGAGGTTATCGTTTTAGGGGTTTACTCTATGTACCGCAGACTTGTCGTGAGGAGGTTTTACGAGAGTTTCATAGTTCCAGGCTTGCTGTTCACCCAGGTGGCACGAAGATGTATCATAATCTTCGACGTCATTATTGGTGGCAAGGAATGAAGAAATCAGTTGCAGATTTTGTGAGCCGATGTCTTACTTGTCAGCAGGTTAAGGTTGAGCACCGAGGACCTGCCGGGTTATTGAATCCGTTACCGATTCCTGAGTGGAAATGGGAACACATTTGCATGGATTTCGTGACAAGGTTACCAAACACGAGGAATCAGAAGGATGCAGTATGGGTGATCGTTGATCGATTGACGAAGACTGCACATTTTCTACCTATCCGTGAGACGGATAATGTAGAGGTTCTTAGTAGGCTATACGTGAAGGAGATTGTCAAGCTTCACGGGATTCCGGTGACTATCATTTCGGATCGAGATCCGCGGTTCACGTCACGGTTTTGGGAGGCTTTTCAGAAAGTCCTGGATACACAATTACGGTTCAGCACCGCTTTTCATCCTCAGACGGACGGTCAGTCAGAGCGTACCATTCAGATCCTTGAGGATATGCTTCGTGCTTGTGCTATTGATTTTAGGGGCAGTTGGGAGGATCATCTTCATTTGGCAGAGTTCGCGTACAACAACAGTTATCAGTCCAGTATTCAGATGACACCTTTTGAGGCGTTGTACGGTAGACCGTGTCGTTCACCGACTTGTTGGGCCGAGGTTGGTGATGTTGCACTTTTGGGACCCGATATGGTTCATGAGGCGACCGAGAAGATTAGGATTGCTCGACAGCATTTGGTTACTGCACAGAGCTGACAAAAGAGTTATGCGGATCAGCGTAGACGTCATTTGTTCTTTGAGGTCGAAGATCATGTGTTTCTAAAGGTCTCACCTCGCAAGGGCTTGATGCAATTCGGGAAGAGCGGAAAGCTTTCTCCATGTTTTATTGGGCCTTTTGAGATCCTTGATCGTATCGGCGAGGTGGCATACCGTTTAGCGTTGCCACCGGATTTATCGCGGGTTCATAATGTTTTTCATGTCTCTATGCTTCGCAAGTACGAGCCGGATCCTTCTCATGTATTGAATTGGGTTGATGTCGATGTTGCCGAGGACGTGTCTTACGAGGAGCGAACTGTGAGGATCTTGGATGCTAGGGAGCAAGTTTTGCGGGGCAAAACTATTCCTTTAATTAAGGTCTTGTGGCACCATCGCGGAGTCGAGGAGGCGACTTGGGAGCGTGAGCGTGAAGTACGGGAAAAATACCCGGACTTGTTTTCTCCTATAGGTACGTCTTGATTTCGGGGACGAAATCTCCTAAGGTGTGGAGGTTGTAACGTCCGGTATTTTTACGGGTTAATTTAAAAATTTTATTTAACCAATTATGTGCTTATATGCTTAAAGTGTTTAATTGTTTTAGCATGCCTTACATGTTGTGCGTGATATAAAAATTGTAGGTAGCATGTTGTATTCTTATTTTGAAATTAATAAAAATTATTGAAAACGATTTCGGGAAAGAAATGACCGAGGGGTAAATGAGTAATTTCACATTTGGAGCAATTGGTAGAAAGTGTAGAGATTTTGGGTAAGAATTAGGGCTTGAGTGGCATTTTGGTGATTAGAGAGGATGGCAAGGGGTAAAAGAGTATTTAATAGTCTTGATGGCACTTTAGTAATTAACCCCAACTTTGGAAGAATTTGGTCATTTCCACCTTTCATGTGTTGTCTAATTCCTAGCCCTTGATCTCATTCTCCCATCTTTGTTTTGGACCCTTGGATCATAAGGCCTTGTTAGGTTGGCACTTAAATGGAATAATCCATTATTTTTGGTCATCCACTTGGCAAGACTTTTTCTCAACCATTGGATGGTTATTTGATTTCCATCTTTATTCTAAGCCCTTGGATGATAAGGCCCCGTTTGGCAAATTAATGAGTTTTGTGAATTGTGTAAAAAGTCTTCCACTTGGCAAGACTTATTTCTAGCCATTGGATTCATTCTTTTCTTTCCTAGCTTCATTTTGGACCCTTGGATTTGAGTAGGGTTAGTGGAGAATCTCTACACTTATGAGTTCTTTCATTTGCAAGACTTCTCTCATACACCACAAATATCTCTCTATCTCCCATACGTTTCTTTCTCTCTTGCTCTCCCTCATTACACTCCTTCATCTTCTTCTTGTCAAATTCTCTCTTCCTTATGATGAGAATTTGAAGAAAGTTTGTGCATGAAAGTGGATGTTGGTGCTCCAAGCTTCCTTTTGAGCTAAAGCTTGGTAAGTGATTCTTCCTCCTCTAGAATTTCTAGTATCAAACCCTAGTTCCTATTATTGAATTCTTATATTCAATTTTTGATTTATGGAGTTGTCTATATATAGCTCTTGCTTGAGACTCCATTAAAGCTTAGCTATCGTTTGAATTGAGCTATTTGTTGGGTTTGGAGGAGGTTGGGTTGATTCGGTTCACCTTGGAGGCTTTGCTTGTTCTTGGTGTTCTTGCTTGGAATTGAGGTAGGGGAAAAACGATTTGTATTCGTCTTTGTATGAGGGTGTGTGCGTCTATATGTATATATGCCGTATATATATATATGTGAGTTGGTCTTGGTAGTTTAGACTATGAAATATGCCTTTGAGAACATGATTTGTGCTATAAATTATGTTGTGATTTATTGCTTAACAAATGTTAAATTGTAAGCCTTGTGAGAAATTGAATGCAATATAATGTTATTTGATAGAAGCATGTATTGTGATAGCATATGGTTATAATAAGAACCTTTATGCATTTTGGGGTACACCATGTAGTGTTAAAAACATGGGTGTAGGGTTTATACGGATTATGTATTCGTAAGTGTAAGTAGTCTTGTGTCGAATCGTCGCAACAACTGGCCAGGGGGTGTTCCCATCCTACGGAATAATGAGCCGTGAATGGGGTATAGGGTGAGTCGTCTCATTCTCGAAGTCGCGGGTCGTCTCGTGCATTCGTTATACGAATCTTTGGGCACGGGTCGTCTCGTGCAAACCGCCTTCCTTGTTGAAGTGAGAAGTTTCAAAATCACTTGGGAAGGGTCGGTGCGGTACTCTTTCTCGTTATAAATGAGTAGGGTATGTATTCGTTAACCGATATTGGGCAAGCGCATATTATGGGGTGTGTTGAGTTATATTATACTTGAACTATCCCATATGTGTGATTATGATATTGTTATTAAAGCATGCTATAATTGTGGTAAATTATATTATGAGCATGTTGGGGAAAAACATATGTGTTGGGTTCGATGGGGTTCCGGATTGGCGTGAGAGCCATGTGGGACAAGAGACCGACCTAGGGTTAGTGGCATGAACCTTGGTTGGGCTGAACCACTCGGACTACCGAGATGGAGGCAATGACGCTTCCTCTACTGGGCTAGTGAGCTCATCCCATGCCTTTTATATTTTTCAGGTGATGATCCCGTTGGGAGAGTTCCATAGTCTATCCGTGGATGTGTCGATGTATGTCCACCCTTTTGTGCATGGGAGGCGGACCACACTTTATTTTGTTGGGCATTAGGCCGATAAATATGTTCCTTTTTCACATGTAAACTAAACTTGTAAAACCATGTTATTTTGACCTGGCTAGCATGTTAGCCGAGGTGTTATTGATTATGTATATCCCTTGGAGCGCTATGCGCGGGGATTGTGTTCTTTTGGTGCACTTCGGTGCCGGATTGTGAATTATGATCAAATTATAACATGTTCGCCTTCGAGAGTTTAAATGTCATTCTTGAGTATTTTTACTTGGAGTTATGAATGTAAATTGGATGATTTGCCATGAATTGCAAATATTAGGTGTTTAGCCGAAAACGGCGTTTTTCTAGGTTTTCAAACTAACCCTTTTCGATTTGAATGGAAAAACCCGTTTTCGCCTACCCCCGTAGCCCCGGTAAAAATTCTTGTTTTAGAAATGATTTCAAAGTCATTTTAAGAAGATTTTGATCTTTATAACCCGGTGGTCGTTAAAACGGAGACTGGGGGCAAGACGGTTATTTTTACGGATTTTTAAGAAGCGTCTTTGATAAAAATAACCATTTCTCTTCTTATTCCGAGTTAGGGGGATTTTTTCCTCATTTATAAAGTCCCAAGGACCAGTTGAGATCTTCCTTGATAGTTTCTAAGGGTTTGGGGCTGTATGGGAGCCAAATTTGAGGTTTTCTGGTCTAGGCAGTCGACTGGGTCAAACGGAGGAAATTTTTCTTCAAAACTTTGAGCTCTCGGGTTCATCCAGTCGACTGGGTCATTAGCCAGTCGACTGGGTCTGCCAGTCGACTAGGTCACTAGCCAGTCGACTGGGTGGTTCGGCCCTGCTCTGACCTGTTTCCCTATTTCGCATATATCTCGAGCTACGGGTGTCGGATTGAGGTGTTCTTTAGCTTTTTAGAAAGCTGACTTAAAGATATTGATGTTAGGCTTTTGAATCGCCTCATTTAAGGCATGTTATAGGGCTAAATGGTCGATTGAAGTTGACAGTAGATTTCTGCCTCTAAACGTAGGAATACCGATTTCAAAATGTCGTAGTTTCCATTTCGTACCTTAAACTTTGGTTTCGTTTGTTCCTATAACTTCTTTTAGGTCCAAACCTTGTATTATACCTTGGAATCACTACTTTAGCCATGTGATGACCATTTTACCCTTTTGTGGGCATTTAATGATTGAAGGTCATTTGTTCTCATCTCTTATTTCTTCCGCATTCACTCCCTTATCTCTTAGGCTCGGATTTTGGAGTCCTAGGAAATTTGGGGCGTGACATGTTATTGCCCTTTGATTAGTTCAAATCAGGTTTGAACTCAACACTTAGGAATTTTTTTAATTTAAACACGAAGCCTTTGGGCATATGGCCCCTGAGACTTGTTTTTGCCATCTGGTTAGTTCAAATCAGGTTTGAAATCAACACTTAGGAAAATTTTCAATTAAATATGAAGCCTTCAGGCATATGGCCCCTGGGACTTGTTTTTGCCCTCTAGTTTGTTCAAATCAGGTTTGAACTCAACACCTAGGAAACTTTTCAATTAAATATGAAGCCTTCGGGCATATGGCCCCTGAGACTTATTTTTGCCCTCTGTTTAGTTCAAATCAGGTTTCAACTTAACACTTAGGAAAATTTTGAATTAAATATGAAGCCTTCACATAAATATGAGTATAAAAATAGACTGTATCTTTATTCAAAAGAACTTGAGTATCATGAGGCAAAGGTGCCAAACATCGGGAACAGTTTTATTTTACTGTTTAATAAGAAAAATAATTTACCTAAGGATAATACCTCTTCAGCCGATAACTGTTCTAAAAGTTGGGCTCGATGCGGCCTATCTCATTCTTCCGTACCCGATAAACACTACGTCCGATGACCTCAATTATTGTATAAGGTCTTTCCCATGTCTCTCGTAACTTGCCAATAATCCCAATCTTTATTCTGAGTACCATATCGCCTGCCTAAAACTCTTTTCTCTTGAATTTCTGATTAAACCGTGCCTTGACTTGATGCTGATAGGCAGCAAGCCTTTTCCTGGTAACTTATCTTCTTTCCTCCAGTAGGTCCAAATCATGGGCTAGGTGCTGATTGTTTTGACCTTTCTCCCAGGCTTGACTTCTCAAAGTAGGTACTCTCAATTCGGTCGGGATAACGGCTTCGGCCACATAGGCCATGGGGAAAGGGGTCTTTCCGATTGCTTGTCTTGGAGTAGTCTGGTAGGACCACAACACCTCGGGTAATTTCTCCAACCAGGCTCCTTTTGCCTCTTCAAGCTTTTTCCTGAGTGTATCAAAAAAATTTCTATTTGTCCTTTCAGCCTATCCATTTCCCTGTGGATAGCCAACGAAATAAGTGTTCTGATTGATCCCATGCTTTGCCAGGAACGCTTGAACTTTCCTGTTATCCAAATTGGTGTCATTGTCCATCATTATAGTTTGGGGTAGACCTAATCTATAAATGATGTGACTCTAGATGAACTTTATAACATGGCTACTTTTGATAGTAGAGTATGCCTCGGTTTCCACCCACTTGGTAAAGTAATTCGTAGCCAGAAGGACATGTGTGGTAGATCGTATAGCTTGCGGGAGAGGACCGACAATATCCATACCCCATCGGGCAAAGGGGTGAGGGATAATTGTTGGGTTCAGTAATTCCGGAGGTGGATGAATGGCATCTCCATGAAATTAGCACTTTTTGCAGTGTCGGGTGTAGACCTCAACGTCCCTTGATTTATAAGGCCAGAAGTATCCCCGGGTGAGAACTTTATGGGCTAAAGACCTTCCTCCGGAATGATTGCCCCATGATCCAGCATGTATCTCTTCCATGATCGCAGAAGCTTTAGAGGGTGTGAGACATCTTAAATATGGCCCGGAGAAAGACTTACGGTATGGTTGGCCGTTGTATAGAGAATATCTGGTTTTTACTCAGGTAACGCACCGGTCCTCAATAAGTCTGCTATGGTGTCCATCCAGCTTGGCTCCCAAGGAATGACCATCACGTATTCGGAGGGCTCCAGGCTTGATCGGATGATGATGTCCACTGGTGCTATTCGAGTCAATCTTTCCCCTACTGCGGAGGCCTGGTTAGGAAGATGATCTGCCATGATATTATCCACTCTGGGGATCTGTTCAAAGGTTAACTGCTGGAATTCCTCGGCCTCTTTTAGTACCAAATTCCTGTATGCCTCCATTTTAGGTTCACGTGTTTCATACTCCTTATTTAACTTCCATACGACTAACTGGGAATCACTCGTATCTCTGCTTTCTGTACTTGAAGGCTTCGGTCCAACCGAATCCCTGCTAGAAGGGCCTCATACTAGGCTTCGTTGTTGGAGGCAGGAAACTCCAATCGAACGGACTGCTGAATTTTAGTGCCATCTGGCATCACGAGCTCTACACCGATCCCTGCTGCTTTGACATTTGATGATCCGTCTACGAACACAACCCACAAGCCAGGTTCATTTTCTATTAAAGAGTCTGTAGTTTCTGTTTCTAACAGAAAGTCAGCTACCGTTTGTCCTTTGATGGCAGTTCGGGGGACATAGGTTATACCAAAAATCCTGAGTTTTATTGCCCATTTGGATACTCTCCCTGATAATTCAGGTTTCGCTATTATAGATCTGATTGGGGCTGCAGTTGACACCACAATTGGGTGTGCTTCAAAATAATGCCGAAGACGTCGCTTTGCATTGATCAGTGATAGTACTAGGTTTTCTTGTTTTGAATAACAGGTTTCCGCATTAGCAAGGGTTTTGCTGGTGTAAAAGACTGGTATCTGGTACCCCTTGCCTTCCTTGACCAGAGCGGTGCTGGTAGACATTACTGATATAGTTAGATATAAGTGAAACGACTCGTCTGTTTTAGGGGTTGCCAGTATATGAGGCTTTGTCATGTAGCTTTTGAGTTTTTTCAGGGCTTCTGATTGCTCTCACCCCCAGACCTATCCTTTTGCCGCCTTTATAGCTTGAAAGAATGGCCGACACCGATCAGTTAAGCGAGAGATGAAATGGCTGAGGGCTGCTACTATTTCGGTTAGTACCTGGATCTCCTTCCAGGACCTTGACTCTGCTGACTCCATGAGAGTTTTGACCTGTGTTGGGCTAGCTTGTATTCCTGTCTGATCAATTATGTGTCCCAAGAATTGGCCCAAGGATACTCCGAAAGAACATTTGGATGGGTTGAGCTTCATCTTGTACTTTCTAAGGGTGTCGAATACCTGCTAGAGATCGGTCAGGTGACCACCTTTCACCTTGCTTTTGACCACCGTGTCATCAATGTAGGTTTCTATGGTAGATCCCATCATGCCCTGGAAAACCCTGTTGACCAACCTCTAGAAGGTTGCACCTTCATTTTTTAGTCCAAAAAGGCATAATTGTGTAACAATATGCAGCTGATTCATTGATGAAGGCAGTCTTTTCCTCATCATCTGGGTTCATTCGTATCTTGTTATACCCAGAGTATGCATCTAAAAAACTTAAGCGCTCGAATCCTGCGGTGGCATCTACCATCTGATCGATCTTTGGTAAGGGGAAACAATCCTTCGGGCATGCTCTGTTCAGGTCAGTGAAGTCCACGCATACCCTCCATTTCCCATTCATCTTCTGAACCATAACAACGTTTGCTAGCCAGGAAGGATACTGTACCTCCTTAATGAATCCTGCTTAGCGAAGTCGATCAACCTCTTCAGCTATGATCTGGTTTCGGTGAGCTCCCATTCGCCTTTGTTTCTGCCTGATGAGTTTTGCGCTAGGATCCACATTGAGGGAATGTTAGGCTACTGATGGATCAATGCCGATCATATCCATATGGCCCCAAGCAAATACGTCATCATTGGAGTATAGGAGGGCCTCCATTTCATCCTTTTCTTGTGCTTTGAGGCCAGAACCTATATAAGTCAACCTTTCAGGGTGATCGTGGTAAATCTGAACTTCTAGCAAAGGTTCAGCTACTATCGATGACCCCGCACCCTCCTCCTATAATTGCTATTGATCATCGGGTACCGCCTTAGATTGTGATTCTCGTTCTGGCTCTGTCCTTTTCCTCAGACCTTTCAAGGTGACAGCGTAACATTCTTTGGCTGCTACTTGATCTCCCCTGATGTCAATCACATCAACTCCGTTTGGATCGATGCACTGCATGACTTGGTATATGGTTGATGGAACTCCGTACATCCGATGGATCCAACCCCTGCCCATAAGGAGATTATATGAGGGTTTGACATCCACCACCATAAAAGTTTCTCTGAACATGCGCGTTGCCGCTGTCACTAGCAATTGGATCTCTCTCACTGGCTCCACTCTTCTGCCATCAAATCCGGCTATCGGGCTTCTTAAAGGGACTATCTCCTAAGGGTTGATCTCTAACTTCTCAAAGGCCCACTTGGTGATCATGTTGGCGCTGCTTCCTGGGTCAATCATTATTTAATCCATACTTGCATATTATAATGGTATTGTAAATTATTTTTATTGTCCTTTATACGATTTCTATTTATTTTAATTACTCGCAACTGAAATTCCCACCAACGTCCCATTTCTTCGTAGCTTAAGGTATTGAAGAATTTCCAATGATCATATTCTTTGATAACGAAAATTCCCATTTCAGATGGAATTTCAAACTTCAATCCTAATAGATCTTTTAACAGGGCTTGGACTAAGAATGGGAATGGAATTTTCCATTTTTGGTTGTAAGGAGGTTCACAGTATATCACGACCTCCTAAAATATCTCTATATGATCATAAATAATATCTGGGATTGAAATCAATGACCTTGATGAATATAATAAAGCATTCTAATGAGTGATCGCCCTCGTATATTACCAAACTTAAGACCGACTTGTCCTGTAACGATACTATCTAGAAACCATGGTTCAAGTTTAAGCTTGGTTTTCGTAATCTCCTCATTTATTATTTTTGTTTCATTATTGCCACAAATTTTACTAGCCATTTCACAGGTCGTAAGGTCAGGAGTAGAGATTTTCAAAAACATTTCTTTTAAGTTCGAGGGTACCTTATTGAGATTACGACATGATTTTGCAATGGTGTCAGAGGATATTTCTACTTCATGCCCCTGTACCATCATGTGTAAAACGTTGTTCATCTCACGATCTTTCACAAACATACTCTGATAAAATTCCCGAACTAAGTCAAGGTATGTGACCGATGAAGTAGGTTGCAATAGGTTTTCTAATCTTCATTCCTTAAGTTCTTTCATGGCCTTTTCTATTGCTCATTCTGAATACTCATCTCCAAAGAAGATGCATTCGCATTTTAATCTATGATCAACCAGGAAGTTATTTTCTATTTTTTTACAAGTGTAGATTTGGTAAGGTCGTTTCAAGACTAACCATTAAATTTTCATCATCTTTTCTAACTTATGCTGAACGTTGTTTCCTTACTTCTTTTATATAATAATCTATCATGACATCTGAAATAACTTCCAATGTATGTTTAGTTGTTCCCTTATTTTTTACCGATAATTGTACTTCTTGCAACATGTCAAGTTGACATGCTGAAAAATTATCAGGTGCTTTATCTATCGCTTTCGGTACTAATCTTGATACCGATTTATCAAGAGCATTTATTATGAAGCATTCTCCAATACCAGCGAACTGATAGCCGGTTTCAAAGATATTTTTCCAAACCTTAATATTTCCAAATGATAAATTCATAGCCCCAGTTCTAAAGTTTATACATGCATTAGAAGTTGCTAGAAATGGTCAGCCTAGGATTACCGATATTTGCCTAGTAGGATCATAGACAAGTTCAGTATCTAGAATAACGAAATCAATATGAAAGTAGAATTGATCAATTTGAACAATAACATCCTCTACTATACCTCATGGTTGTTTAGTCAATCTATTAGCAAGTTGTAGAATAATCGATGTTGGAGATAATTCTCCTAATCCTAACTGTTGATAAACTGAGAAAAAGGTAGTAAATTTACACTAGCCCCTAAATCAAGGAAAGCCTTTTCAATTTCCTGATCTCCTATTATACATGAAATAGTTGGTGCTCCAGGATCTTTATATTGGAATGCGTGGTATTTGCTATTATAGAACTCACGTGATTCGTTAATAGTATTTTCTTAACATTATGAGTTCAATTTTTCCTCTTATGCGTAAATAAATCTTTTAAGAACTTGGAATAAGTAGGATTTTGTTTAATCGTTGTAAGGAGAGGAAGAGTAATCTTTACTTGTAGGAAAGTCTCAAACCTCTCTAGAATATTTTCACTTTGTTTTCCATAAGGAACAGGATCTTGTAAGCGTTGTGGGAACGACGCTTTTGGTTCATAGTTTATTTCTCCTATTTTTCTTGATGGTGTAGAACTCTGTTTTTCTTTAACTGGCTCTTGTTTCTTTTCAAGAACTAATTCTTTTTCTATCTCGAGATTTATTTCTTATTTCTCATTTAGATTTATTTCCTCTTTATCCTTTTTCTTTTTGGTCCTTTCATCGAATTGCTATTTAGCCTTATTGTCTATGATTTTACCACTTCAAAGTGTAGTTATTGCTTTAACAGTTTCTATGGATGGTTCTCCCACAAGAACTATATGCTGAATCATATGCTGCCCTTTAGGGTTGATTATTGGTTGACTTGGTAATTTCCCTTCTTCTCTTTTATTCATGTAATTAACTATCTGCCCGATTTGGGTTTCAAGTTTAAATATAGATTGGGAATTTGTATGTAGGTATTGCATAGCATTTTTAAACTCGTTCAATACACTTTTGATTTCTTGTTCAAATCCAAGTGGTCTCATAGGTGGTGTATTGTTGGGGTTTCTACAAGGTGACTGATTAGGACATTGATTAACTAATCGAAATTGATTTGATTGTTGATTTGGATTTTGGTTAAATGGTCAGAATTGGTTGGATTGTTGATTAGGATTTTGATTGAATGTATTATTCTGAGTTTTATAATAGAAATTAGGATGATTATACATACCCAAATTATAGTTGTTCGAAAATGGGTCATTATTGGGATTGGTAAAGGTGGCATTAACATCCTCAGTGATATACTCAGGTTCTTATTGTATTTGGGGACAATTATTAGCTTAATGTGAAGGACTAGCACACACCGAACAGACTTCTTGAGGTGCGGGATTCACGTAAGTGTTTCTCATTAATTGATTGAACTTTTTATTTAACTCATGCACTTTTGATGTTACTTCATACATTTGACTTAGTTCAAATGCATTATCCGTTCTTCTAGGATTAGAAATAATAGTTCTTGGAGCTCTAATGTCAGACATATTTTGTCGTGAATCTTCGCTAAGATTCTTAAAAGACCCTATAGAAAGTCTACGATTTTATGTGTACATGTTTCTCCATAGGCTGTAGAAACATTGTTTTTATGGCCCTGTCCTAGTTCTATATATAAACTACGAACTAACTTTTGACTAGGGAATCCATGGTGAGGGAATTTTTGTAAAATTTCATTAAATCACCCCCAAGTCTCATAGAACTGCTCACCGGATAATTGTGAGAACATTAAGATAACTCGACGGGTCTCGTGAGTTTTTCCCACAAGGAAGAGTTTGTGTAAAACCAGTTTTTGGAGCTTTTTCCAACTACTTTTAATATCTACCGGTATTGTACCGTAACATATTTTCGCATTATCTTTTGAGGAATGAGAGAATAATCTAATTTTAAAATCATGATCAGTACATCTTTTCATACGTATAGTAGAACAAACCTCTAAGAATTCATCTATGTGATGATAAGGGTTTTGTTGTACGTGCCCATGAAATTTAGACATCATATTAATTATAGCGGGTTTAATTTCATATTGGTCCGCCCCAACTGGTATTGTGATTTCAAATGGGGAAGTATATTCCTCATGAGTATATAAATTTGTAAACACCATGGGTGGAGCCACTACTGCAGTATCACCCATGTTTATATTATTTAAATTATTTAAATTCTTTCTTCCATTTATTTGGTACGTTCAATCAATTTCATGGTCAAATGCATCAAGGGGACTATTAATTGAACGACGTCAAAGCATAAACAGTTAAATAATAGTATTTAATAAAGCAATAAAATATAATAACTGAAGAATGCAAAAATTATATATTTGTTTAGATAGATTATGATATTTTTTATTTAATAAAATTATTTAAAGCAGTAAATATATATTTTATATATTTTCTAGTTCAAGCCATGTGAAATTAAAAGTGTTTAAAAGTTGTGATCGGTTCAAGTCATGTGAAAATAAAAGTGTTTAAAATGAAAAAATAACACGATATAATTTTACCTCTTAGTTGCAAGTACGCGATTAGTATATAGTATAACTGTGTAGAGAGTGTATCGAACCACAAAGATCAAAGTCGTATTTCAAATAATCGTAAAGTAGAAAATTGAATTACATTGTAAACATGTTTTGATTGGTTTTTTTTATAAACTACTAAACATAAAATAAATAAAGATATTGTTTTGGTTTTGGTTTTAAATCAAGATAAACAAGTCTAGGGTTTAGATCCAACTCCATCACTAGTCTTGTAATATAGTCCTTTAATCTTATTATTGCAAGAGGGAGATACATTTTATATGAATTAGATTAGTAATGCTATAAGCACTTGCCTAATCCCCAAATAGATGCAATCGGTCCGATTCGCTACAATTCATCTTCAATTAGTATGATTGTTGCATTCATCTACACTACAACTACTCCTAAAACATGAAATTAAAAAGATACTAAAAACTATTTTCTCTTGGCATGGACTGTGTAACCTAAGACTTTATCACGCCAATTAAGAACCATTATGTAGAAATTATTATTAAATCTTCAGAGGTTCTTGCTCCTAATGATAGAATAGAGTTGTTCAAGATCAATTATTCATTCAATCTCACCTTAAGAAGAGAATTAACAAGAAATCTTATTTAGGTTATTTGTTCGGTATGTTATTATATAATCATCATATAAGTGCTCTTTAACTTCCCATCTTTGCAATAAAATAAATTAAAGTTCTACATTACTCGACTAGGGTTTCGTTGGAAACCCTAGGTACCGACTAGCCGCTCATGGAGGGAGAATACTGCATCACTGATATAGCAATCATCTTCATGATTGGTAGTTGGTTCTTGAGTTATTGAGATGAGCCTCTCTAGAGAGAGACTTTGTATTATGTATCTCTCCCTCAAGGAGAATGGATGATATAAGATCTACAATCAAAATATATCCTCTCTTCACGAAGTCTTCACATATTTATAGACAAAAATTGGTGTAATCATGTCATATCTTTGCTTGCACTCCAAAAAGACTTAGTGTTTAGATAAACTAAAGATTGTGAGTGGACCAATCTGACCTCCAATACTCTTGCAAAAGGAGCCAGAATTTTGTAGTATATTTTTGCACAAATTCCAACGTTGGGGCTACCGATCGATCGGTGGTCCCTGAATTTAGATATTTATTTATTCTAGGATTCTGCGTTTCAACTGCTTGTACTCTTCTTCCCTGACTTGTACTTTATCTGATCTGAGTGCTTTCATCTTCCAAGTGTCATTCCGGATTAGGCATATTTGCTAATAACCCAAAATTAACTCAAATTTGCGTTAAGGTCTTGAAACATACTTAAACACACAACTCAGATAAAAATATCTTATTAATATAATAAAGAGACTAACAAAGGTTTAATTAACGCCCATAATATCGAATATTCTGGTCTCATCAAGTGTTTAAAAATGGACCCTTATAATGACCTAGTTTTACCTATCGCAAGTGCACGAATTGTATTGTAGTACAATTTGGCTTGAGAAAGGTTATCGCACCTAAGGGACCAAGTCGTACTCTGATCTCTCAGAAATTAATATTCTTAAATTGTTATGAAAATATAAATTTGGGTTTTTTTAATCAACTAATTAACTAATAAAGCAAATAAAGATAGATTAAGACAAGAACAATAAAGATAAAAGCTAGGGTTTTCATACTCCACAACTAACCGCATAATTTAGCTATCTAATTGATCAATTGCAAGAGTGCGATCCATCACCCGTGAATCAGATTATACCGCAAATAGTCGAATATATTCCCTAAAGAGATACCGTCAATCGGATTCGCTACAACTCATCTCCGGACAAAGTGTGATTAGTGCATGCCATATACTTTACTCTAATATACTCCTACAACCTGAAATTAAACTAAAAAATGTCTATATCACCTCGCTAAGGCATGAACTGTGTAAACCTTGGGTTTCGGGTGTTAAGCACCATTGTGTAAAAAATCATGATATGCTAGAAAACACCAGATAAACATGATTGATTGAGATAATGAATTCATTCAATCTAAGACCAATTGATGTAGGACGTAAGAACAGAAAGCAAGATACCAAATTGATGCAAAACACAATAGATGAAATAGAAGAAAGAGGGATAGAGAAGATATGGAGTTTGGGGTGAGAAAAGCAAGAAGAAGAAGAGAAACCAAGAGAGAAGAAATAATCAATATTCTTCAAAACTAAAGACATCTATTACATCAGAGCCTTTTTATAGCCAACTAAAACCCTAAGTAAAAATAATATCTAATATAATTAAAATGAAAACTAAATACGAATAGTAAAAGTACTAAAATACCCTAAAGTAATAAAATATTACTAAAGTCTAAGATAGTCCTAATAATATATCTATGTGCCTACGTCTGACATAGGTGCGGAACACCTCACGATCTCCATCAATTCTGCCCCACTGAAAAGAACTCTCCTCCGGAGAGGAATGGTGAAGATACTGCTCAAGAAGATCCGGGTCAAGCCGCATCGTCTGAAATCCATGCAGAATATGAAGCTAGACAACCCTGCCAATGGACAAGAAAGCGACGATCCGATCAGTAGACTGTGGTCGGCCTGTGGGAAAAGAAGGCACTGGTGCTGATGATGAAGAAAATCCACCTGTAGGCAAAGTACCTGAAGAAGAAGGCTCAAAGGTGCCTTGGTAAGGTGACAAATCCTCCACATTAAAGATTGGACTAATATGCATATCTGGTGGTAACTCAAGTACATAAGCATTAGGCCCTATCTTAAGAAAAATACGATAAGGTCCCGATGCTCGGGCATGTAATTTCTTGAAAGAGTTCTTTGGATAACGCTCTGGGCATACACGAGTGAGCACATAATCTCCTTCATTGAACTCTTGATTCCTATAATGACTATTTGCAGCAATTTATAATTTTCATTACTCATAGCAATTTTTCTTCTAATATTGGCATATAAAGAACGAATATGCTAGGCAAAGGAATCAGTAGAAGCAGAGGGGTGAAAATCTAGAGGTAATGGGATAAGGTCAATAGGCTGGCGAGGGAAAAAACTAGTGACAATCTTAGAAGGGCTCTTACCAGTACACCGATTAACCGAATTATTAAAGAAAACTCCGCAGTTGGCAACAACAAATCCCATGTACCCGGACGCTCTCCCATTAAACACCTATGTAAGTGTCCAAACTTTGATTAACAACCTCTGTTTTACCATCAGCTGAGGGTGATAAGCTGAAGAGAATTTCAAGCTTGTCCCCAAAAATTTCCAAAGTGTCTTCCAGAAGTAGCTAACAAACTTAACATCTCTCTCAGACACAATGGATGTTGGAAACCCATAAAGTCGGACAATTTCCTTGAAAAAAATGTAGCCACGTGAGAGTCATTGGTTGTTTTGCTTCAAGGACTAAAATGTGCCATTTTAGAAAACCTATCCACCACTACAAAAATAGAATCATGCCCTCTCGCAGTTTTAGGAAGACCTTGAAAAAAATCCATACTAACATCTTTCCATGGCGTATGTGGCACAGGAAGAGAAGTGTATAAACTAGTGTTCCGTTTCTTAATTTTTGCTAACTGACAAGTGCCACACTGGGACACTACTCTCGCAACATCTTTTTTTAGGGATGGCCAGTAAAATATATCCTCAACTAAGGCAACGGTCTTATCCATACCAAAATGACCCGCAAGTCCTCCAACATGTAATTCCCAAACTAAGAAGTCTCTAAGTGATGTATGGGGAATACAAAGTTAAGAACCTTGAAATAGATAACCGTCTCTATAAAAAAAAATCAATATAGTCACGACGGTTACCATTTTGAACCTCTCTAAAGATGATACCAAAGTATGGACAAGTAGCATAGTGTCCTTCACTCTATCAAATCCTATCGCTTGAGTACTCATAGCTTGAAGGACAACTACGACACGATTAAGGGCATCAACTGGTTTATTCTCTGTACCAGCATGATGTTTGAGTAAAAGTGTACTCCTGAAGGAAAACAACCCATGTCACATATTTGGCATTCAATTTATGCTGAAACTGAAGGTACCTCAAAGCCTAAGGATCAGAGTGTAAAATAAACTCTTGAGGTAACAGGTAATAACGCCAATGATATAGTGATTGTACAACAACATATAATTCTTTTTCATATGTAAAGTATCTTTGTTTAACTTCACTTAAGACACCACCAATACCATATCCTGACGCGTCACATGCAAACTCAAAAACTTTATTGAAGTCAAAATGTTGTAATACAGGTGCCTTCGTCATCTTATGCTTAATCTCTTTAAAGGCTCAAGAAGTGGCAGAAGTCCATTGAAACTCCCCCTTTTTCATGCTATCCCTAACATGAGCCATAATAGAATTAAACCCCTTTATAAAACATCTATAAAAAGTGGCCAAACCGTGAAAGCTACGAACCTCATAAATAGAGCTCAGCTTTGGCCAATCTACAATACCTTTAACTTTCTGGGGGTTGGCCGTAATACCTTGCGCATACACAATAAAGCCTAAGAAAACAACTTATGTCTGCATAAACAAACATTTCCTGAGATTCACATACAATTTCTCATATCTAAGGATTTCAAGAACATGTTGAATATGGCCTAAGTGTTCTTCCTTAGACCTACTAAAAATCAAGACATCATCGAAATAAACCACCATGTATTTTCTGATGAATGGACGAAGAACTTGAGTTATAACCCTCATTAACGTTCTATGTGCATTAAAAATCCCAAAAGGCATGACTAACCATTCACAAAGTCCATCATGAGTCTTGAATGTAGTTTTCCATTCATCGCCAGGTCTAATTCTGATTTGATGATATCCACTGCGCAAGTCAATTTTGGAAAACCATTGCGATCCCGCCACTAGATCCAATATATCGTCAAGTCGGGGAATATGAAATTGGTACTTGATGGTGATCTTATTTATGGCACAACTATCCACACACATTCTCTATGATCCATCTTGTTGACCCAAGGTTTTTCACCATGGGTAAACATGACATTTTGATGATAACAAACCATTGAATGTGGTGAATTTAATGTCTACTTGATTTATACTTAATAGGTTGTTGATTCAAGATAAACTCAAGAGAGCTAGTGGATCCATGAGAAGATCAAACAAATGTGTTTAGAGCTCAAAAGATATTGAACACAAGGTTGGAGACATCAACCCAAAGGTTAAAGAAATTGAAGATCAAAGAATTGGGTAAAGTAGGCTTGGGTGAGTGCTAGACTTAATGTAAAGTTATTTTTGAAATAACTTATTCGAAAGCTCAACTCTTGACCATATAGCTTATAGGACCATGCATATCATTCATGAGTCTTTGGTAAAGTTGAGTTAGTGCAAGCTTTTATAAGGTATGAAATAAATCAACAAATAGGGTGTCCTAGAACCATAAAATCAATTCATAAAACTTGAAATGGTCTCTAGATGCATGTTAAGACTTTGAACGAAATTCTTTTGAAGCATGAAAAGTCTTTGTCAAATATTGAGAATTTTATTTAAATTGAAAAATTATTTTATGATCTCAATATTGACTTTAGGAATTTTAAGGACCTTAATAAGTCTCTAATACATCCTAGGAGTGTGTCTAAGTCATTTCAGAAAAATCCCAAAAGATTTCATCAAAAACTGTCAAGTGGGTTAGAATTTCGAAATGAAGCGTCACAGTAAAATGATCATATTACACTGAAAAATGGGTTAAATGGAGCGATTCAAAAGCCAAAAATCAAGAGACTGAAGTTCTATTCCCAAAAAGCTAAAGAACGCCTTGATCCAAGTTACGAAACTGTAGTTTTGACCAAAAGAGTGAACTGCTTCAAAACTGGGCTAAACAGCCCAATCGATTGGGTAAAACACCCAGTCGACTGCCTGTTGACCTAGTCGATTGGGCCAAGAAGGCAATTCGACTGGCTGAGTCAGAGAGCTAAAAATAAAATTCGGAATGATTTTTTGAAGACCCAGCTAATTGCCGCAAAACACCCAGTCGACTGCCTCATCCGGAATTTGAATTCTAACGGCTAGTTTCGAATCCAAAGTGTTCCAAAAGTCCTAAATCACCCCCCAAATGGATATATTATGTTCCTATGCTATATATATGACATATATAAGCCAAAATGTGTAATAATAGAAAGAGAAGAGTATGAGTGAAAATCTACCACTTTGGGCAAAATGGTTGAAATTATTTTTGGGTAAAAATCTCTTCTATAGGAATCACCATGAGAATCATTCATATTATTCTCTTGTGATTCATTCTTCCAAATATTGAGTTTGAGCTTTTCATTTCAGTATTTCATTATTAACTCTAAGTATGTGAGGAAGTGAGCTTTGAATTTTTATACCTATCTATTGAGAGATATTATTGTACACTTAAATTCAATTCTTATTCATTTGAGAGTGAAAGTCCAAGAAGCTATCTTGGCATGGGAATGGATTGTTGAAGCTTTGTAAATGTTTCTCTCAACCTTAAAAATAGAGGATTTGGTTGGTTCTCCACCTGCAAGAGTGAGAAAGGTTAGCTCTTCACCTGGAAGAAGGAGCATGTAATGGTTTGCTATTGACCTGGAAGAAGGAAACATGTAAATGTTTGCTTTTTCCCAAAAAGAGAAGCACGATAGTGGAATCCTTGAGAGATTTTCTTAAGGCATGGATGTAGACCAAAGCTTTGGTTGAACCATGTAAAATCTTGGTGTCTTGGTTTGCATTTTGTATATCCCTTAAAGTCTTTACATTATAAGCAATTGTCATTTACAATCTTGTACTTTATATTGATGTCATGCTATGAAATTGCTTGTGTTGAAGAATTCACGAAGATGATAGTAAAATGCTTAATTGTGGTTGATTATATCATGAATTTATTTGGACATGGATTAGATTATAATTTCTCTACTTCTTTTATTTAGCCATGATTAATATGCACACCAAGTGTTTGATAGAAAATATCTTCCACAAACCATAATATTGAATGTTTATATGCACCCTAAGTGTTTGACTAAATGCATATTCAATATAAGTCTCAAATTGAGAGTTTATGTGTGAACTCAATGTTTGACAACCTTTCATAAACTTTATAAGACATTATTCATTTCAAATAGTACTTTCCATTATGTCTCTATAAATAAGGAAAATGTTATTACATGTTTAGTTGAATTGCATACTTGGGTGCATGAATTATTTTCTATTCTACTTGAATCCACATATTCACCCCCCCCCCCCCCCCCCACCCCCTCTAGGTGTCAATATGTGGCAAGAAATTGGTATCATAGCCTCGGCTCTATTCTTGCCTTAACCGACTTAGAGTTGATCCATGACAAACTTTGAAAGACTTTCCCTTACGTAAAGTTATTAGACCTTTTTATTCTCCAATGATGTTTACAAGTTAGTTATATGCATTTAAAGGCTAAAGGAGAATGTTTTTATAAGGGGAACTATTTTTAGATGATCTATAGTGTCCAATGAGCATTAAATATGCACATGTCATAAAAGGAGAATTTTGATGATGATATGCAATGTTGAGACATTTATGTGAAATGTGGTAATTTATACATTGTGAAATTACCTAGACGATGGTGAAAATAGCCTAGAGGGGGGTGAATATGCTTTTCATGGATTTATTCACAAATTAATATTTAATTGCGGAAAAGTTAATTTTAAGCCAATCATAAAACCCTAATTCTCAAACCACATCATTCAAGCAATATCAAGTAAACATCAATGTAGTGCAGAAAAAAAACAAGAGACGATATAGAGAATTATACGTGGCAAAACCAAGAAAATGTTTGAAGGAAAAAACCATGGGTACACTCAGGTACCGATGCACAGTGAATCAATAACTACAGACTCTATGAGAGTTTTAGACTTACAATCACTCCTGATATACCTTCCTCTACTCGCAGTCTGAAACCCTTGAATCACTCGTACTTCACGAAGCACGCTTGTTCCGCAAGACACTATGAGAGACTCACAAATCACACTTGATTTGCCTTTCTCTACTCGCGGTCGGAAATCCTCAAATCGCTTCGTACTCAGATGGCTCCGCTTCTCAACGGATCAATGAAACCTTATTGCAATGGATAGTGTGATGATTTTTCATCAACCACGTATCCAATCGTGCATAAAGAACTTCGCTGTAGAAGCACGATTGGAGAACCTCAACACAAGAGAGAACACCAATATGTATGATCACTCCATAATCACCTTTTAGTGTGTATCACTCTGTAGAAGAATATGAACGATAGACTATTGCAGAGCTCTCACCAAAAACCCTATTGAAAAATTGTCGTAAAAAATCGTAGCCTCTTCTCTTGTAGAACCTTGGTATTTATAGACCAAATCATAGAAAACCCTAACCTTTCCCTCTTATGTAATTTCACAATACCTTGATAAATCCTATAAAAGCTTACGAAAATATGCGTTTATGACAATATATAGAGGTCTGAAGTCATCGATCATTTAAAAACTCGAAGTAGGGACTAAACTAGAAAAAATTGAAAGCACCCCGAAACAAATCCTGCATAATAAGTGATCATGTGACCAAGCATTGGGACCTATGATTGGGCATAGGTCTAAGGCGTAGGGTCCTTTCCCAGCTCCAAAAACCACAACGTAGGTCAGAGCCAATTTGTCCTATTTTAGCCTCTGCCAACGTAGGTATGTTGCATCTTTCGTAATTTTTTCATATTTGAGA
The DNA here is from genome assembly GCA_963922005.1 of Cornus suecica. Taxonomy (NCBI): domain Eukaryota; kingdom Viridiplantae; phylum Streptophyta; class Magnoliopsida; order Cornales; family Cornaceae; genus Cornus; species Cornus suecica. The sequence continues at coordinate 33,159,948 of OY998244.1, forward strand.
TAGACTAGTCATCTCGTACTCCTGATGCTTTTGGTTGAAGTCATAATGTCTGAAAATGACATTTTTTCCCTCTAGTAAAGTGATGATGTCTGGAAATGATGACTTTGCCCTCCAGTAGCTTTCTATGCTTTGACACACTCCTTGACTTCTTTCTCTAAATAGAAACGAACAAACTAACAACTCGATTGGAAATACACAAAACTCTCAACTTGACAATTCACTGCAAATGGGTATTGTCTAGAACATGCCAAGCACAAATAATACTATAAATGTTCTTACAATCTCCCCCTTGGCATTTCTGAGACAAAACCATGTTATACAATATAATCTCACAAATAAAACCATAACATCTATACCTATGAACACACACCGACAAACATAGATATAAATTATCACCTTGCTTTCTTGATGGTCTAGCAATCATGTAACCACAACACTAAACAAACCATTAAACGCAAGTGTGGAAAATAAACATAAAATGATCATAAGAAAATCATAACAACAATGCACAAATAATGATCATCATTCTCCCCCTAAGAATAAACTCCCCCTTGCTTGATACTTCTCCCTCTGAATCAATCAAACAATCTCTCCCTCTCACTTAATATTTCTCCCCCTTTTTGTAACTGAAATGTCAAGCAAATTGAGTATATGCTTGATAAGTGCTCAATATTGGTCATTTTCTCCCCTATCTTGCGTTTCTTATGTCTTTACATTTCGTTACTTAGTATTTTTATCCCGTTTGTGTGTGTAAGCATGTTTTAGGAGCATAACGAAAAAACAGAGCTAATCTTGGTGAATTAAGTGAGTTTGTGTTTGTTTCTATCTCGAGAAAGGAATTAAGAGGTGTGCCAGAGCAAAGAAGAGCTACCAGAGGGCAAAAATTTCATTTTCAGACATTATTACTTCATCAAAAAACATTAGTAGTCAAAGGCAACCAGTCTAGCTCAAATACTAAAAGACGAGTTTTTACAGCAAAAGATATATAATACCCTACGTCGTCAGAGAGAAAAAAAGGTAGATTGGACCTGAGTTACGCTTTGGTTTGGACCCTATGACGTTGACCTATGCCCAAGCGTAGGTCAGGCGCGTAGCCTACGCCCAAGTGTAGGTCAGTAGCATAGGTCCCATCTTGTGGCCACGTGATCCCGTTATGTGCTGAAGTTGTTTTGAAGTTGTTTAAGAAGTTTTCAGTTTTGTCCCTACTTCGATATTTTAAGTGATCGGTGATTCTAGACCTCTACGTACAGGCTTATATACATATTTATATATGATTTTAGAGATATTTTTAATCTATTATGAACCTACAGAAAAGGGCAACCATTAGGATTTCCCTCATTTATCTATATATATGAGAGGGTTAGGTTTAGGGTTTAGGGTTTAGGGTTGTTTTGTATTGTTTTTGGGAGGTTGGTCCTGGTATTGATTTTCACGCACGTTCATTGAACACTTACTTCCATTGAAGAGAACCACCATTGAAGACCTAGAGATCTGGAGAAGAAGGCCATGGAGAGCGTTTCTACACCGACAATGCAAATTATCTCGGCCATGATCAACTAATTCGATATTTAGGGTTTTCTCGCAAAATCCTAGCCAAGTAATGTAGTTCTGATTTTATATTTAATCGTAGAGAAGGGAAACTATGACTATACTGTGATGATTGTGTTAGATGAGAGACTGTTTTTATTCGTGATACAAGTTTATATATTTGAATTGATTTTTGTCATAAACTTTTCGAATATATTTATCTTACACAATCATAATTATTCACTATGGGCAGGAACTCGGATGCCTAATCTGTGATTTTCTACACAATGGTGGTCATAAAACTCGAAACCCTAGGTTGACACAGGCCATGCCCTGACAAACTTATATAGACATGCTTTAGTTTATTTTCATGCTTTAATTTACTTCTTTAATTTACTTTTCTTCATTTACTTTTTGTTAGTAGTTGACATGCACTAATCAGTTTAATCTTGAGATGGGTTGTCGCGATCCGGTTGAGAGTAATCCTTTTTGGGGTCAAACTACTGGCGCGGTGCGACCTGATTCATAGTCAATGGATCGCCCTCATGCAATTGAAATTAAATTTGGACTATATTATGCAGTTAGTGGTGGAGTGAGGAAACCCTAGTTTTCTCTCTCTCTGAATCACATACATTATTTATCATTGTTTTCTGCTTTATTTTCCTTATTATTAGATAATTCACAAAATCAAACTCTTTTCGGAAAACTATAATTTAGTGTTTTTAAACTATTGAAGTGAACAATCCTTGTCTCTATGAGATCGATATTCCCCTACTCAAGCAAAACTATATACAATTGATCTGTGCACTTATAGAATGGTAAATCCTAAAGTGTCGTTAAGGTGTCATTTTTAACCACATATTTTGCACACACCTGACACCCAACAATGCTATAGCAATAATGTAGAGAGATGTAAGGAAGTACTCAATGAAAAACACCAAGATGTAGAACTCTTATCAGATCATATTCAAATTCTTCGGGTAACAACAATCTCTACTATGCATGACTCTACTACTAATGCATGAATGCAAAATGTTATGAATAAAAATAAAATAAAATACATTTTTTTTAGAAATCTATGAGCAAGGCAGTAGAGACACAAATACAATCATAAACACATCATATTCTCAGATTTAACTCGACCATTATACATATGGTATAGACGAAAATCAGCACACATACCTTGTAAAGTCAAGAATGCACAAGTCAAGATTTTACAAATATATATAAATGAAAATTATCATGTGCAAGCACTAAGGTAAGATGAAAACAATACATGTTAAAACTGATGATCTCCCCACCAACCGTGATCATAATTCAATCCAAGATCTAAACTAGAAGGCAAAAAAATTTAAAATATTTTCTCTTTGTCACACAATTTCCTCGTTCTCATCTTTTCAACTTTTTCACCATATCCCTTTTTGTCTTTCTAAGCTCTGGACTATCTGGCGAGGATTTTTAGTCCCGACCAATTGGGCCGGAGCTTCTTCCATGGGATTTATGATCATTAGTCTTCTCCCCTTTTTACGCGAACACTCAATGCTTACTGGGGTAAGAGACCCGGTTACTCAGATTGAATAACTACTTTTCTCATTTTTAAAATTTTAAACATCTCTTTTTTTACAACATCACCACAACACTCATACACATTCAAAACATATTTCATGCATAGACCAATCTAGCATAGCTCATGAACCTTCATACCACTTCGGGTTAAATAAACAAAAATTAACAAATTCAGCAGGCATTATAATCATCACCGAAACAACTAGCACCTAAGATTAAAGTTTTGTAACATAAAATAATCATGCCAAGTAATCATCCAAAAATATTAGGTTAGTTGATACCTTTACTTCACATATGCATAATGAGACAAGTAAATGTGAAAATATAGTAAAATATGACAACTTTTGTACTCTGGCCAAGCTCAACAGTTTCAAAAATTTTATTTTATGATTTTCGAAAATAAAATGGATGCATGAACAAATATAATACAAATGCATGATTACCTATCAATTCTAGAAAAAATAATGCAATGTGTTCCTAGAATGATAGGTAAGAAGATATCTATTCTAAAGAAAACATACCAATAAATTTTCTAAGACTAACATGCTTTTGAAAATCTAATGGTTTTGTAAGGATATCTGTTAACTGAGAATCTGTGGATATGGACTATTGAGACACTATCCCATCTTCAACAAGATCACAAATGAAATGATGTTGAACATCTATATCCTTTATCCTATAATGTGGAATAGTATTTTTAAAAACATGTATCGCTTTCGTGTTATCACAAAATATAGTCATCGTTTCTTGAGAAAAACCATAATCCTACAACATTTGACGCATCCATAAAACCTGAGTACAACAACTACCAACTGCTATATACTTAGCCTCAACAGTGGAAAGGGAAACACAATTTTGCTTCTTGCTATGCCAAGCAACTAATCAATTTCCAACATAAAAACACCCTCCACTAGTACTTTTTCTATCATCAACATTACTGGCCCAATCAACATCAGAAAAAGATGCGATATTAGTATTAGTACCTGATGGATACCACAGTCCATAATTGACTGTTCCTTTAACATACTTGATAATCCTTTTCACAACAGTAATTTGAGACTCCTTAGGACTTGCCTGGTAACGTGCACACAAACCAACACAAAAAGCTATGTCAGGTCGACTGGCAGTCAAATACAACAAACTCCCAATCATACTCCTATAAAGTGTAGGATCGACATCTTTGCCTTTAGTATCCAAGATAAGCATAACACTTGTACTCATAGAAGTACGAGCATCCTTAGCCTTTTCGAAACCAAACTTATTTACCAATTCCAAGGCATAACGAGTTTGAGAAACAAAAATCCCATCATTTAATTGCTTAACTTGAAGCCTTAGAAAGAAGTTCAATTCACCAATCATGCTCATCTTAAATTCATGTTTCATTTGATCTCCAAAATAATGAGCAAACTTATTATAAATGGATCCAAAAACAATTTCATCAACATAGATTTTAGCAACAACTGTATCACTCTCAATTTTCTGAATAAACAGTGTTTTGTCCTGTAACACCCCGTGTTATTTTCCTTTTTTCCTAAAATTATATTTAATTTAATTTCGGTAATGACGTCACTTGTTCGTGACGTATTATTTATTCTTGGTATTTGATACCTGTAAATTTTTCGCGTTTAGTTTAAAGTCGACTGGATGACTTTACGGTTTTTCTTTGACGACTACGCGAATTCTTATTCTCGACTACACGGTATCGTTTCGATTATTTCGATTACGGTGTTAGTACTTTTACGGATCCGGGGTGAAGTGTATTAAATTACCTTCTCGGTGTCCCGATTGTCGGGTTCCTATCCCGATATATTTTTAATTGGACGTCCCGTTATTAATTCGGGCTTACGAAATTATGTTTGGGCGTTCCGGAAATTGTGGGGACTTATTATATATATATATATATATAATTATTATATATATATATTGAAGTGGGGTTATTTTGCAATTTCGGATACTTGGAGGGTCAGTTTCGCAATTAGGTCATATATATATATATGTATATATAGAACCGTATCTGCTCCATTTCCTTCTCCTCTTGGACGGACGACTGCAGCTTCATCTCCTCTCTTCATGCACGACCGAGCTGCTCTCCATCATCACCATGTTCGCCGGTCAGGCGAGAGAGAGAGAGAGAGAGAGGAGCGGCGGGAGAGGAGTCGCGCTGGCTAGGCAACAGGTTGCCGCAGCAGCAGCTACGGCTGTAGCCAGGGTCGGCGACCTGGAGCGGGCGACGACGGTGGACGGCGGCGGTGCTGGTGGCGTCGGCAAGGCGCGCAGGTGGTGGCGCAAGGGCAAGGCCGCGTCTGGGCAGCCGCGCATGGACGCGTGGATAGGGGCGAACTCGACTGGGCTTCGGCCAATTTTTCGGCGACCTTCCGTTGATCGGTTTGAGCCGATTTTCGGTGAGTAGTTTCGTACCTACGTAGTATTCGTCATATATTAATTTCGTCATTTTAGGATGAACGATTTGCCCGGAAATCGCATTTATAGGTTATAGTTTTCGTTTGGGGTATTTTAGATTTAACCCAATTAATTAACCGATTATTAATGGGCTTCGTATATATCGTATAGGTTGTCAAGACGGACATTTTGATATATTCGAATAATTATCGGACAATTTTGGTCGGCGGGCTTCATATTCGGGCGCCGGCACTGTGCTGTTTTGGACTGTTCGGTAACGTATAATTAGGTGGGAAATTATATTTCTCACTCCGCATTATTGAAGTAGTTTAGGGGTGCAAAACCCTTATTTAATTTATTATAGATATATTAAATTGCTAGTTTAAATATCTATAAATCGTTTAGGATCAGAATGAGACTTAGGAATTAATTTAAGAAAATTTATTAAATTATTCCTATATGGTTAAATAATACTCTTCTTTAAATTAAATAAGAATGGACGGCTTAGAAATCCTTACGAATTTAAATGGGTTATTAGAGATTCGAAAAGCTTAGACGGTATGCTTGGATCCTTCTGGTATACGTGAAATAATTGTTTAAATTATTTTAAAAAGGCATGTTAATTGAAAATGAAATATTTTCTAAAGAATTAAAGAAAATATATTTTTGGAGAACATGAATGGTATATGAAATTATTTTCATATGATTTAAATGCTTTAATATATTTTTAAAAGCATGTACAGAGATTATGAGATTTATATATTACCATGTGGGTATTTTCATAAATATGATGCATGACATATTTATGTTGGACATGATTTATTTGTGTACACCATGTATTGTGAGACATGGGTGTGGGTGCATGTAGTGCACGGTTTCACCATTTTCAGAGAGAGTCATTTGGTGTGGTCTACTTCTTTTGTGCGTGGTGCACGAGTAGACGTTTGTGTTTGAATCGTCATGACAACTGGCCAGGGGGTGCTTCTCGCTTCCCGCGGAACTAATCTTCTGAGAAACTGAGACGATAGGGGGAGGACACATAGTCCAAGGCCCTATGTGCGCGACTAGGTCGTGGTGGACGTCTTCCTTGGTTAAAAGTGTGAAGTGTCAAAAGCACTTGGGAAGGACGGTACGATAAGTCTACATTCCTTAGTGAGCTTGTATCCTCAGGGAAATGGTAGAGAATGATCCAGTACCCTTGGGAAGGGTGTGTTTTTGTGTGTGTGTACTACAGGCGGTCTGTGAGTACGGTGCATTGCATATCATCATGTGATATATAGATATATATATATATATATATATGTTGGAGCATGATTATTTATGAATATGCAAAATGAATTCATTTTATAAAATGCTCAGTTGAAAGTGATAAATGTGAAAACAGGAATTAAAAACAGTAATTATTAAAGTATAAACGAGGCGTATATCCTTATACTTGTGTTGTATACTTTTGTGCCCGTAGGGGAGGTTAAGTATATTGGTCTGGCGACTTCTGTGGTTAGTTGAAGTTAGAGATGGATTGTAGAATTGAGGTTGAGTTGATGTGGAGTAATGCCTTAGAGAATGTGGTTAATAGTTTTGTAATTGTGGTTAGTAGCCTTGTGATTGTGGTTAGTAGTTTGGTGATTTTGGTTAGCTGTGTGACCTTGATCCGAGATTGATTTTAGTATCAGTTATGATTTGGGGCCTTCGAGAAGGCGGGTGATGAGATTGTGAGTTGTAGTATGGACCTTTAGGTGCCTTTCACTTTTGAGGAATATGTTATCAATTGTAACTGAGATTTTGATTGGGAGATAAGAGGTTATGGTTGAGGTGAGTTCAATTAAGTACTTAGGGTACCGTAGCGTGGTTTATAGTGCTTAGTTCATTCCCCTAAGCATTCGTTTTACTGTGTTTTGTACGCTAGTACGTAGTCGTTGACTTGTACGTCATTCCTTGAGTCGTTGGTTACGTGTGGTGCCGAACCTCTTCCTTGTGGTGTCATTTGAGTTGGTGGAGTTGGAACGGATATTTGTCTTCCGTGAGTCCAACTTGTTGTTCGTCCTTTCCTTGTCCTCTCGGACATTATAGAAATCTGTGGAGTTATGTTCCCTCTTGTTTGGCTGTCATTTCGAAAACGGTGTTTTCTAATGTTTTTAAATAAACTCTTTGTATTTAAAAGGAAAAACCCGTTTTCGCCTACCCCCGTAGAAATGAAAAGTTTTAATACCTTATAAAATGATCTTAGGATCTTCTTTGAAAAGATTTCAACTTTTAAAAGCCGGTGATGGCAACTGACGGAGACCGGGGGCAAGACGGTCATTTCTACTGTGTGATTTTCTAAAAGAAAACTATTTTATTACTTTTCTTGGGATTCTGAGGTTACGAGACTTCTTTCTCAATACCTCGACTTGTAGAGTTTTGAAAGGTGTTCCATTGTTTCACCTTTGCTTCCGATCATTTTTTTTAGTCTCGGTTTTGAGGCTTGTCGTTGTTCAGTGCACACATATAGTGTTGCCTTTCTCTTTTCTGGGTTATTGGTTTCACCACCTAGGTGATTTGAGTTTTTCTTACGTTAGGGGCATGGATGCCAAATGGATCGGTTCGAGTTTGAAAACATTTTTCTTAAAAACTATTGAATCTCTGGGATTCATCTTTTTATTACTTCCACTCTCGGCCATTCGTTTTTGGTTTCCTTGTTCACTTTTGGTGTTCTTTCTTTGTTCACTTGTAGTGTTCTTTCCTTGTTTGGGTATTCTTATCCTTGACGTTGTTGTCTTGGTTATCTGTTGGTTAGCATTGGGAACTCTTTTCCTTTGCTTCGTTTTGGTGACCCTTAAGTGGTCGTTCTTGGGAGTTGAGTTCTTGTACTCTTAGTGAATTGATCGGGTGGTTTTGTAGCTTATAGTGCAAGTGTTAGTGATGGATTTATCCTGTTGGTGACTTATTGACTTGTTGGAGATAGCATTGAGGTTTTCGCATAGTGAGATGATGGGGTGATCCCATCCTTGAGGTACAGACTTACTCTAGGAGAGGGATGAGATTTGTTATATATATATATATTATATATATATATATATTGATGATGTTGTGTTAGTATGCAAGGGCGTGGGTGTTTTCCTTCCTGTGTTATCGGGGTGTAGGATTTGAGCCTTCCTTGGTACTATTGGTGGATTTTGTTTCCTTGTGGATATTAGAGGTGAGTGTGATCTCCTCTGTTGGATCTTCTGTTTGGTGATGTGAGCACTTTGCGACTTGGTTAGATTTGACCTTAGTGTCGGGTATTTGATGTACGTTGCTGGGAATAGTGTAGACTATTGGTGTTGGGTACTTGGAATACGAGTTTTATAGACTTATGTTGTGTATTTTTATATATATACGTGTAGATATATATATACGTGTAGATATATATATACATATTCCCTATATACTTATGTATACTCGTTCACGATAGTATATGAGCGTGTGACTTGGGTTTGCGTGGATGAGACTAGTTGGGCTATATTTATATCTTATTAGACGGTTTAGCTTTACCTAAACTATCAGAGGATGTGGTAGTTAGGATATCTTTTCCCACTGAGCTTATTTGCTCACAGGGGAATTTCATTCGCCCCCTGGCATTCCACGCCAGGTTGCAGGAATTATACGGCTATGGGCAGGATGCAGTGCAATGCAGTTTTCCTTGGTTTTCTTGTTACAGGTTTGGAGTTGCGTTGGGTGATGCGGTTACGGTTGCAGTACGACTGGTTTGGGGACGATAGGTATCCGCTTTCAGCTTCTTTACCCATTGTTATGGGATTATTATGTATCTCTTTTGGGAGCCAGTCTGTTGGCATATCCCTACTGATGTATTTTTTTTATTTCCTGTACTTATTCTTTCAGGATGTATTGTATCTATTCCGCACAGTTAGGTGCTTTTCTGTATTCTTATTCGAGCAATAGTGGCTTTGTTGATTTTAGAGGGTTTGGAGGGGTTTTGGTTTCTTTCCACTACCTCGGCCCTAGTAGGATTGATGAATGTGGGGCTTGGAAGCCATTGTGATTATTGAATTGCTATTGGCAGGTTCTTGTGTTGTGGTTGTTGTCCGGATGTTCCATTTACAAACAGAACTCTGCCGGATTTTCGTTAGATTCCGCTGCTTAGTTTTATTAGTCATTTGGGTATGGAATATACCATTTCTATCATTAACCCATGTGTTCTCTTGGTTAATGATGTCTTAGTTGGTCATTTGTATTAAGGATCACATCCTGGATTCCTCGGATGTCCCTGTTCGGGAGTCTTAGGAATTTAGGAGCGTGTCAGTTGGTATTGGAGGATGCTAGTGAGTTTCTATCATTCTACTTGACATGGAGTATATATTTTTATTGTTATTCCATGTGTCTCTTTGTTGTTGTTGACTATAGTAGTCGTATGACTAGCGTCATCCCTTGGAGATTCGCTGATTCTCTAGATTTGAGTTTCGGGAATCTTAGGGGCGTGACAGCGTGGTATCAGATCATTTTACCCTTTCGTGGGTATTTGATGATTGAATTTCGTTGGTTCTCATTTCTTTTTACTTCCGCATTCACTCCCTTAGCTCTTAGGCTCGGGTTTCGGAGTCCTAGGAATTTGGGGCGTGACATGTCCACTCTCCGTCGAGCAAAACATGTTCCCAACAGGTAATCAGTCAACCTTTCATGCCAAGCTCTAGGAGCTTGCTTTAGCCCGTACAAATCCTTTTTCAGCATGTAAACATGATCTAGACAATAAGGATCTTCAAATATTTTTGGTTTCCCCACATATACTTCCTCATGAAGAACACCATTCAAAAAGGCACTCTTCATATCCATCTGATACAACTTGAATCCAAGATGACAAACAATAGAAAACAAAATCCGAATAGATTCAAGTCTCGCCACTAGAGAAAACATCTCATCAAAGTATATACCCTCCAACTGAGTATAACCTTGAGCAACAAGCCTAACCTTATTCCTAACTACTGTACCATGTTCATCCTTTTTATTCTTGAATATCCACTTGGTACCAATCACATTTATCTCATTCGATCTAGGCACAAGATACCATACATCATTCTTAATAAACTTTTTAAGTTCTTCTTGCATAGAATTTATCCACTCATTATCTTAAAGAACTTCTTTGACATTTTGAGGTTCCAAAGAAGATGTATAGCATGAATACGAAACCTCATTCCTAGCCTTTCTCCATGTCACCATCATCCGATCAATAGATCCTATAACATTATCCAAAGAGTGGTACAACTTTACCCTTGCAGATGGTTCCTTAGACGGTGTAGGCTAAACATCACCGATTCAATCATGTGATTTTGCAGGACTTGAAGTATCATCACTAACCCCATTGTCCTCTTTTCCAACCTCAGAAGAATCATTATCCAATATAAAAAATGGCTCACCATCTTCCTCCTCAGCAGACGTTGGGGACTCATCAATACATGAGTCATCAACCACTACATTGACAGATTCCATCATCGCTTGAGTTTTAAGGTGAAAAACCCTATATGCTTGACTAGTTAATGAATAACCCAAAAATATTCCTTCATCACAATTAGACTCGAACTTCTCAATAGATTCACGATCTCTAAGAATATAACATTTTGCTCCAAAAACTTTAAAATAATTTACATTAGGTTTCTTGCCATTTTACAGTTCATAAGGAGTTTTTAAGGTGTCAGGCCTAAGATAAACTCTGTTTGAGGTGTAACACTCTGTGTTCACCGCCTCCACCCAAAAATACCTAGGAACATTCCTATCATCTAATATAACATTGGCCATTTCCTGAATAACCCTATTCTTCCTTTCAACTACTCCATTTTCTTAAGGAGTTTTAGGTGCTAAAAATTCATGTTTTATTTCTCTCTTCACAAAATACTTCAATTTCTGAATTTTCAAACTCCTTTCCATTATCACTCCTTACTCTAGAAATGGAACAATTCTTCTCAGTCTGAATTTTTAAACAAATTCTTTTAAAACCTTTAGGAGCTTTAGACTTTTCACTTAGAAATCCCCCCCATGCAAATCTCGAATAATCATCCACCATGACAAAAATGTACTTTTTTCCTTCTTTGGTCATTGTCCTAGTGGGAACCACTAGATCAATATGCAACAACTCTAAAGGTCTAGAGGTACCAATGACATTTTTCTTTTTGTGCTGACATCTAAGTTTTTTATCCTTCAACATGATCCATACATAACTCATTTTCCATAACCAAGTTTAGGGACTCCCTTAACAAATTTCACAGTTAGTAATTTTCGTTAATTCACGAAAATTAACATATCTCATCCGTTGATGACAGATTTCAACTTCATCAAGTTTAACTCTATTCTATAACAATTCAAAATTAGGAACAATGCAATAAAACTTATCAGTTGATTGCATACCTTCCATTACGCAATTCCCAGAAGAGTCAATGATCGAACACTTATCAGAAGAAAAAGTGACATTATGATTGTTATCACATATCTGACTTATGATCAATAATTTTTTTTAAGACCCTCTACATAAAGCACATCTTCTAGTTGAAGTAAACCATAAACCACAATGGTACCTTTGCCTAGAAACTTCGATTTCTCTCTATCACCAAAAAGGACTATCCCCCCATGACATTCCTCGAGAAATCCAAACAATGACTTATCTCTAGTCATATGCCTCAAACATCCACTATCCAAATACCAAGATGTAGACTTGCGTGCTCTAAGTGTAGTATGAACTACAAGACAGTGTAGCTCACTTTTTTTCACCCAAGCCTTCTTCATCTTCAAAGCTTCTTTTGCCAATCTTGACAAATTCTTCATTTCTTCATTCAACATTCGAATTCGATCTTGAACACGATCTCCATATTGAACTCTTTGCTCCTTCACTGATTGCTGAGTCTTCCCTCTCAACTTCGAACACTTTGGTCAAATGTGACCACTAACACCCCAGTGATGACAAATAGGAACAAACCTCCTTACTCCATCAGTTGACTTCCTAGAATATCTAAGGGTAAGGAAAGGCTTGTTTTCAACAGGTCTTTTGATATAGGATTGAACCCTAGGATTTCAAATTGAATTTCCTCTTGAAGAACTTAATGATACTTGGGAGGCTTTTACAAATGTGGTTTTTGTAGCAACATTCGAATTTTCCAATACTCCAACAAAACCTAATCCCTTTGTATTTCCTGTAAACTTTCCTACACTCAACATATGATTAAGCTTAAGAGTTCCACTACACTACTTCTGAACAGTTGAGTTAGCATCTTTCAGCTCTTTCTCCAAATTTTCAATCTTAGTAGATTTCTGAACCAATTCATTATTGAGACCATCTATTAACCTCAAAACCTCATTTTTTTCAAGTTCAGACTTATTCAAATCCTCAATCAACTTGGCCTTTTCGGTCTGAAGATGATTTAGAGTTTGAGAACTATTGTCTAATTCGTCTTTTAAATAATGCAGTTCTTTGTCCATGTGAAGACTTTTAGTCAACAGTTTCATGCGATTCTTGTGAAGTTGTGTGGTCTTTTCAAGTAATTTATTACAAGACTCTTGAAGCATTTCATCACAATCTTCATCACTTTCAGAACCTTCTTCTTTAGACATCGCCAAACTTGAAGCAACTTCGTTAACCTCCTTGCTTTGTACAACAAACACAGTGAAATTCTCATAATCATCACCTACTTCTGATTCTGTCGCATCACTAGTTGATCCATTATCAAAGTCATCATCCCAACTGACAGCTAATCCTTTGGATTTCTTCAGAGTGTTTACATGCTCTGACATTCAGAGTGTTTACAGCTATAACACCATATCCTTGACATTCAAAACATTTGGGTTTCCTCTTTCTAGGATAAGACTTGTCCTTCCTAATTTAAGTCTTATTTCTATTTCTAGACTCACCTAACTTATCCTGAAAATTTTGTCCCTGGCCATTCTGTTTAGCCCTAACAAATTTGTTCAACCTCTTAGCAAACATGGCAATATCATTCAGACTCAACTCACATTTTTCATCATGTTCAACCTGATCCTCTCTAGTGGTTTTGAAAGCTATGCTCTTCTCTTTTATGCCACTCGTCTTTTTAGGAGGATTTTTGAACATCTCCATCTCATAAGATTTTAAATTTCCAGCAAATTCTTTAATCTTAATTTTTTTAAGACTCATGACCTCAGAGATGACAGTGACCTTAGATCGAAAACGTTTAGGAAGAGAACTAAAGATTTTCTTTACTATGGTAGTCTCATCAATAGGCTCACCTAGGTTATGACAACTTGTTACACTATCAGTTAACCTAGCCTCAAAGTTTGCGAATACCTCATCCTCTTCCATCTTCAGCTGTTCAAATTGAGAATTTGAAATTTGAAGCTTTGATTATTTTACCTTTGACGTTCCTTCATTTGACGTTCCTTCATGAGTGACTTGGAGAATGTCCCAAGCTTCCTTGGCAGTTACGCATGTAGAAATCCTCTTGAACTTACTCAGAGTTACAACATTATATAACGCATTCAATGCCTTTGACTTCCAATTCGCATTATTCATCTCGGCAGCAGTCCACTCTCTTGACGGTTTTGGTGTTGATTCCTTAGTCGCGTCGTCTTTCATAGTAGGAGGAGAATATCCTACTTCAATAGCATTCCACGCTCTCTCATCTAAAGATTTTAAAAATGCTCTCATTCTTGCTTTCCAATATGTGTAATTCGACCCATCAAATAAAGGGAATTTAGATATGAAACCACCTTCACGAGGCATCTCCATCGTCTAAGTTCATGATCTAACCCTAGGTAGTTAACCTAAATTGGGGCAACCACGCTCTGATACCAATTGAAATTACCTAGACGATGGTGAAAATAGCTTAGAGGGGGGTGAATAAGCTTTTTGTGGATTTATTCACAAATTAATATTTAATTACGGAAAAGTCAATTTTAATCCAATCACAAAACCCTAATTCTCAAACCACATCATTCAAGCAATATCAAGTAAACATCAATGTGGTGCAGAAAAAAAATGCAAGAGGCGACACAGAAAATTATACGTGGAGAGGTTTTGTAAAAATGTCCGCTAGTTGCTCATTTGTTTTAACGAAAACCAACTCAACATCGCCCTTAAATACATGGTCATGTATAAAATGATGTTTAATTTCTATGTGCTTGGTGCAAGAATGTTGAATGGGATTTTTGGAAATACAAATAGCACTTGTGTTATCACATCTAATAGGAACATGATTGAAAGTAAGACCGTAATCTAGCAATTGTTGTTTAATATAGAGTGTTTGAGCGCAACTACTACCGGCTGCAATATATTTGGCCTCGGCGGTAGACAATGCAACGGAATTTTGCTTCTTACTAGACCAAGAAACTAGTGAGTGCCCTAGAAAGTGACATGTGCCACTTGTGCTTTTTCGATCAACCTTGCAACCGGCAAAGTCGGCATTCGAATAATTAATTAGGTCAAGAGAGGTGTCACGTGGATACCAAAGTCCTAAGTGAATTGTACCGCAAAGATAACGGAAAATACGTTTAACAACACATAGATGAGATTCCTTAGGACAAGATTGAAAATGACCACATAGACAAACACTAAACATGATGTCCGGTCTACTTGCGGTGAGATAAAGTAAACTAGAAATCATGCCTCTATATTTAGTGATATCAACACATTTACCATTTTCATCTTTGTCTAGCTTGGTAGTGGTACTCATAGGAGTATGGCATGTTTGGTATCCTCTATATCAAATCGCTTTAGCAAATCTTTAGTGTACTTGGATTGGCAAATAAAAATACCATCCAAGATTTGCTTGATTTGCAACCCTAAGAAGAAGTTCAACTCACCCATCATACTCATTTCAAATTCTTTTTGCATACTAACCGCGAAATCTTTACAAAGTGATTCATTTGTTCATCCAAATATTATGTCATCAACATATATTTGAACAAGCAATAAATTATTTTCAATGGTTTTAGTAAAAAGTGTGTTGTCAACTTTACCTCTTGAAAAATTATTTTGGAGCAAAAAGCCACTAAGTCTTTCATATCAAGCCCTAGGGGCTTGCTTCAAACCATATAGGGCCTTAGTTAATTTGAAACATGATTAGGGAAATGTTCATTTTCAAAACTGGGTGGTTGCTTGACATAGACTTCTTCCTCTATGACGCCATTTAGAAAAACACTTTTGATATCCATTTGATAAAGCATGAAGTTTCTAGATGATGCAAATGCAAGAAGAATTCTAATTGCTTCTACTCTAGCCACGGGTGCAAAGGTCTCCTCATAGTCAATGCCTTCCTCTTGATTATATCCTTTGGCAACAAGTCTTGCTTTATTACGAATAATCACTCCATTTTCATCCTTTTTGTTTCAAAAAACCCATTTAGTGCCTATTATAGTGTGATCATTTGGTTTAGAAACTAAATGCCAAACTCATTTGTGTTCAAATTGATTTAGTTCCTCTTGCATGGCAACGATCCATGAGTCGTCGCAATGAGCTTCAAGAATATTCTTGGGCGAAATTTGAGACACAAAGGCCATGAAATTACACAAGTCTTCAAGTTGAGAACGAGTGTCAACCCCTTTAGATGGATCGCCTATGACTTGGTCAATTAGATGATTGTTTACAATCCTCCACGATTTTGGAATAGACATAGTAAAATCATCATTGGATTGATCCTTGACGTCCGTCCTTTCCAGGGGTTCATTTGAAGGGTTAGAGATATTGAGATCATTTAGTTCGTTCTCAATCCCAACAACCTCATCATCATCTAAGTCAATTCTAGAGGTCGATGGTAGTGGTGACTCATAAAAAACAACATGAATTGACTCTACCATGGTTAGTGTCTTTTTATCGTAGACTCTAAAAGCTCTACTTCGAGAAAAATAACCCAAGAAAAGTCCCTCATCCGATTTGGAGTCGAATTTTCCTAAGTTATCCTTGTCATTTACCACAAAGCACTTGCACCCAAAAACTTTGAACTACCCAATGTTGGGCTTTCGACCATTCCATAATTCATAGGGTGTCTTATCTAATTTTGATCGGATGACTACTTCGGCCCACAGACTTCGAGGAAGACTATGTTCTTTTAGCATGGTCCTAGCCATTTCTTGAAGTGATCTATTCTTTCTTTCAATAACTCCATTTTGTTGAGGAGTTCTAGGAGCCGAGAGATCATGAGAGAAACCAAGTTCATCACATAATTCCTCTAAGTCATGGTTATCAAATTCTCTTCCCCTATCACTTCTAATTTTCCTAATTAAAAACTCTTTTTCATTTTGAATTCTTCTACAAAATTTATTTAGAATGGAGTGAGTTTCGTTTTTATGAGCAAGAAAATGTACCCAAGTAAATCGTGAGAAGTCATCAACTATGACGAGAACATAAAGTTTTCCACCTATGCTAGCTATTCTTTCCGGACCAAAAAGATCCATATGAAGAAGTTCTAAAGGTCTAGAAGTGGTGATATCTTTCTTTCTTTTGAAAGAAGATTTGATTTGCTTGCCCGCTTGACAAGCACTACAAATTTTATCTTTAGAATACTTAGTCTTTGGGAGGCCTTTGACTAAGTCATTTCTAGACAAGCGGTGAAAAAGGTCCATAGTAGCATGTCCTAAGCGTCTATGCCATAACCAACTACTTTCGCTAGTTGTGATAAAATATTTTACATTTTGTTCATGCAATTCACAAAGAAACATAGTATACACATTCCCATTTCGTTTGGCATTGAATAATTGCGTTCCATCCTTCTCAACTATGCATGCATTTTCCCTATCGATGAGATCATATCCTTTATCACATAATTAACTAATGCTAAAAAGATTGTACTTCAATCCATCAACAAGTAGAACATTTTCAATAGAGAGAAAAGGGGTTATACCAATAGCGATAATTCCAATGATCTTGCCTTCCGAGTTGTCACCAAATGTGACGTTTCCCCCTTCATAAGCTTGGAGAACAATAAACTTTGATTTCTGCCCCATCATATGCCTTGAGCAACCGCTATCAAGGAACCATTTGTCCTTGTTGGTTGTCTTCAAGCATACCTACAAAAATATGTTTGAGTGCCATCTTTTGGTACCCAAGTAGTTTTGGGTCCATTACTATGAGTGATGCATGCAATAGTTCCCTTTGGAACCCAAGTCATCTTAGTTGTATCCTTTTCACGTTTTCGATTATGAACAAAAGTTCCTTTTGGAATCCAAATCATTTTTGTCTCTTTAAATCTACGATTGCATACATTAGCTTTATGTCCATTTTGCTTGCAATAATTACAATTAACATGCTTGTGAAACTTTGAAGAATGTAAATAAGATTGCTTAGTGAATGTATGCCATAATGGTTTTCTCTTTTTCAATAGAATCACATCTTTGTCAAATGCGTCATATCCTAGTCCACTTTTATCAAATCCTCTTCTTTGCCTACCAAGAATGATACTTAGATTTTCTTTCCCTTTAGTGAACATGGCTAGAACATTGATTTGATCATTAATGGTTCTTTTTAAGAAATCATTTTCTTGTTCTAACGTTTTAATAGTATCATCATGCAAGCTCGGTGAAATGGGTGTGGAACAAACTACATCACATGAGGATTTAATTTTCTTGAGCGAAATATGCTTAAGAGCTAATTTTTCAAATTCATCATGCAAATCTTCAAAATTTCTTGCAATTCATTAAACAATACTAGTAATTCATTATATGATAATTTAGAGATATTTTTGAAAAATGAGTCTAATTATACCTTATCATCATTTGCCATGAGGCAAAAGTTAGCCATTTCCTTAGAATCCTCATCCTCATCCGAGGCATTTGAATCATCATCATCCCAAGTGGAGTTCATGGAAACTTTCTTTTTATTTCTTTCATCATCCTTCTTTAGCTTGAAGCAGTCCGATTTGTAGTGCCCCGGTTTCCCATAATTGAAGCAAGTTAGAGGTTCGCTCTTGTTCGAATCACTCCTTGGATCATTTCTCTTGATGAACCTTCCATCATTCAATTTTTTTTGTTGAAGAAACCTCTTGAACTGTTGAGTGATCAATGCGATATCCTCATCTTGGTCCTCATTTTCATTCTCAAGAATATCTTCTTGAATAAATGACTTTAATGCTATGCCCTTCTTCGGTTTTGATTCCTCTTCTCGGGTTTTTAGGGAGATCTCCCACGTAAGAAGGGACCCGAAAATTTCATCAATGTCCATGGTATTTAGATCATGGGCCTCCTTAATTGTCGTGACTTTTGCATCCCACTTAGCTAGAAGGCTCCTAAGAAATTTTCGAGACACATCGGATTTTGGAATGATCCTACCAAGATGCTTAATCCCATTTAAGATGTTAGTTAATCGAGACATCATAGAATTGATATTTTCATCATTTTTCATAGTAAACAATTCATATTCATGCATAAGAATATCAATTTTAGATTCACGCACTTGAGAAGTACCTTCATAGGTTATAGCTAACTTATCCCATATTTCTTTGGCAGTATTGAAAGTGGAGACACGATTGAATTCATTTGGGCTTAGGGCACAGTTCATATTGAATTTTTCCTTAGCATTTAAGAAAATAAGTTTTCTCTCATCATTATCCCATTCATTTGGCAATTTTGGAACACGTGTTCCATCAACTAGTTTAAAGGGAACGAAGGGACCATCCGTGATGATTTGCTAAATTTGGTAGTCAATAGATTGAAGGTAATCTATCATTCTAGTCTTCCAATAACTATAGTGTTATCCATTAAACCAAGGGGTTCTATGGATCGATTGACCCTCAACGTGAGTCACTATATTTGAGGTCATGATCGTTCTCTAAGATGGTTAAGCCTTTAATCAGTAGAGATTAGGCTCTAATACTAATTGTAAGTCACTAATTAGCCCTAGAGGGGGGTGAATAGGGTTATAAAAAATCTTTGCTACATTTTGCAGTAAATTTGATTTTCAAAATTTTAAGTTTAGCTAGAAATAAGCAACGAGCACTTTTAACCGACAATAGACTTTTAACTAATGTAAACAATAGTCAAGCAATACTGTAAGTTAAGATAAGGCGAGCATGCAAATAATCAAATGAAAGATCAAGAGAGAGACATAGATGACACCGCGATTTTTATGAGGTTCGGTAACTCCTACTCCTCGGCTTAAGGATCCCCCCTTAAGACTTTCCCAATCTCACACTATGGCTTTTCCTTGCAGGTGGAATAGCAAACCTTTACACACGAGCTAACGAGCCCATCACGCAAACAAGAGGACAAACCCCTCTTATGGATCAATGAGCTTCACTCACTCAAGGATCTTTTCTCCTTTTATAATGAAAGGATACACTCAATAAACACTCAAAACCCTTAGGGTTAATGAAGGATAAAACAAGTATAAGCTCAAGTGTTTAAAGTGATGTGTTTGGTTCTCTCAAGATCTTACACACTCTTAGCAATCAATGATTCAAGAGTTGGAACAAAGATCTTATCTAACTAGCTTCTTATAAAGAAATGATTGGAATTGAATGAGAGGAGTCTACCTTTTAATGCTCAAGCTTGTCTTACTGTAAAATGAGAATGAAGATCAGTTTTTCAGAGAAAATGAAGATGAAGAGCAGCTTTTCTGCAGAGGAGTAAAGAGATGTAATATCTTCATTCAATATCTCTACATATATATAGCTAGCGCAAGAGTTAAGATAGGGAGAGTCACTTTAGGAGAGTGAGCTGTGAGTAGTGGTAGCTGGGGAAAGTTGAGATCCATTAATGCTCTGAATATTGCCGTTTTTAGATCCGTCGGTCAATTGATTTTCATATGTCAGTCGACCGATTCCTGTTTCTCAGTCGACTGACATTACTATGTCGGTCGACCGGCAAATAGCTCAAAATCTCTCTGACTAGGTCGGTCGACTGGCAAGAAGTGGCAGTTAACTGAATGACTGTCGGTGGACGACATAGCTATGTCGGTCGAATAACAAATAGCCTTAAAACTCTCTGGTGAGGTCGGTCAACTGGCGTCAACTTGTCGGTCGACTAGTGAAGTTGTCAGTCGACGGACATTGCTATGTCGGTCGATTGGAAAATAGCATTAAAACTCTCTAGAGAGGTTGGTCGACTGGAAAGTAATGGTCGGTAGACTGGCAGTACTGGGAGTCGACTGATTTGTATGGTTAGTCGCCTGAAAGTGCCATATTTCATTTATTTTGATTTTTAGGATGAGCTTATACTTGTGAAAACGTCATATAACCCTTTGATACAATTCACTCACCATCCTATCTACCCCAAGTCTTGATTTTTCAATCTTCTGAAGGATAATCGTGAAATGACTTTTATACCCATCCTTTGAGCTTTTTGCTTTCGATAAAAAACTGTTAATCTATAATGCTTAACTGCATAAACATATTAGCACTAAACACGTACTTAACATTTTGTTATCATCAAAACGGATAATTGTTATTTGATTGACCCTCAGGCCAAAAACAAGTTCTCTCTTGTTATTGGACATCTTCAATCATGCTTCTACATCGACGATTTCTATGCACGATTGAATGGTATAGTTTCCAAAAATTTCACACACCATCTATAGCAATGAGGTTGCGTTGATCCGTTTCAAGAAGCGGAGATGTCTGAGTGCCGAGATCGAAGCAGGAGGCTTCGTGGTGATTTTGATCTGTTGAGAAGCAGAGCCGTCAGAGTACAGAGATCGGAGCGAAAGCTTCATGGAGCGCGAGTGAATCTAGACTTTCAGACGTTGAGTGAAGAACATCAAATTATAGTGGTTGTAAGTTCTATTTTTAGAGAATCTGTACAAATTGTTTGATTCGTAGTGCATCGATACCCGAGCATATCCGTGGTTTTTACTTGGAGTCTTTCCAAGGTTTTCGACGGAAAAAGCTCTATGTCTTCTCATGATTTAAATTTCTAGACTTATATTCATATTTGTTTGATTGATCTATTTTTGAGAATTGAATTGATAATTAGGGTTTGTGACTAATTAAAATTGAATTTCCGTTAAATAATTTTAATTGATCATAAAATCGACAAAATGCCTATTAACCCCCCTTTAGGCTATTTTCACTATCTTCTAGGTAATTTGAATTGGTATCAGAGCGTGGTTGCCCTTTTTTAGGTTTATTACCTAGGGTTAGATTCTGAACTTAGACGATGGAGATACCTCATGAAGGAGGTTCCATATCTAGATCCCCTTTGTTTGATGGTTTGAATTACACATCTTGGAAAATGATAATGAGAGGGCGTGGAATGCTGTAGAAGTAGGATACTCACCTCCCACTATGAAAGACGATGCGACTAATGAAGTGAAAGCAAAATCGTCAAGTGAGTGGACTGTTGTCGAGACGAATAACGTGAATTAGAACTCGAAGGCTTTGAATGCGTTATATAACGTTGTTACTTCAATTGAGTTCAAGAGGATTGCTACGTGTGTAATTGCCATGGAAGTTCGGGACATTCTCCAAGTCACTTTTGAAAGAACATCAAAGGTTAAACTATTAAAGCTTTAAATTTTGAAATCTCAATTTGAACAACTGAAGATAAAGGAGGATGAAGTCTACGCCGACTTTGAGGCTAGGTTAACTGATATTGTAATGGGTTGTTTCAACCTAGGGGAGCCTATTCATGAGAATACCATAGTAAATAAAATTCTTAGGTCTCTACCTGAATGTTTTCGATCTAAGGTCACTGTCATCTCATAGGTCAGGAATCTTATGAGATGGACATGTTCAAAAAACCCCCTAAGAAGATTAGTGGAACAAAAGAGAAAAGCATAGCTTTCAAAACCACTAGGGAGGATCATGTCAAACCTGATGAAGAAAACGAGTTGAGTTTGAATGATATTGCCATATTTGCTAAGAGGTTGAACAAATTTATTAGAGCTAAACAGAATGGCCACGGTTAAAAATTTGGGGATAAGTTGGGTGAGTCTAGAAGTAGAAATAAGACTAAAATTAGGAAGGACAAGTTTGATCCTAAAAAGAAGAAACCCAAATGTTTTAAATGTCTAGGTTATGGTCATATAGCTGCAGAGTGTGCAAACACTCTAAAGAAATCCAAAGGATTAGCTATCATTTGGGATGATGACTCTGACTATAGATCAGCTAGTGATGCAACGGAATCAGAAGTAGATGATGATTATAAGAATTTCATTGTGTTTGTTGCACAAAGCAATGAGGTTAAAGAAGTTGCTTCAAGTTTGGTGAAGTCTGAAGAAGAAGGTCCTTAGAGTGATGAAACGCTTCAAGAGTCTTATAATAAATTACTTGGTAAGACCACACAACTTCACAGGAATCACATGAAACTGTTGACTAATAGTTATAACATGGACAAAGAATTACATTCTTTAAAAGATGAATTAGCCAATAGTTCTCCAACTCTAAATCTTCTACAGACCCAAAAGGCCAAGTTGATTGAGGATTTGAATAAGTCTAAACTTAAAACAATTGAGGCTTTTAAGTTAGTAGATGGTCTAAATAAGGATTTGGTTGAGAAATCTACTAAGATTGAAAATTTGGAAAAAGTGCTGAAAGATGCTAACTCAACTATTCAGAAGTGGTCTAATAGAACTCTTAAGCTTAATCATATATTGAGTGTAGTGAAGTCTGCAGGAAATACAAAAGGACTAGGTTTTGTTGGAGTATCACAAAATTCGAATGTTGCTGCAAAAACCACCTTTATCAAAGCCACTCATGTATCATCTAGTTCTTCTCATGGAAATTCAAATTGGAATCCTAGGGATCAATCCTATGTCAAAAGACCTGTTGAAAACAAGCCTTTCCTTAACCCTAGATATCCTAGGAGGTTAACTGATGGAGCTCGGAGGTTTGTTCCTATTCGTCACCACTGTGATGTTAGTGGTCACATTCGACCAAGGTGTTCGAAGTTGAGAGGGAAGACTCTGTAATCGGTGAAGGAACAAAGAGTTCAACATGGAGATCATGTTCAAGATCAAATTTGAATGTTGAATGAAGAATTTTTCAAGATTGGCGAATGGAGCTCCGAAGATGAAGAAAACATGGATTAGAAAAGGTGAGCTACACTGTTTTGTAGTTCATATTATTCTTAGAGCACACAAGTCTACTTCTTGGTATTTGGATAGTGGGTGTTCGAGGCATATGACTGGAGATAAGTCAATGTTTGGATTTCTCGAGGAGTGTCATGGTGGGATAGTCACTTTTGGTGATGGAGAAAAGTCGAAGGTTCTAGGCAAATGTACCATTGTGGTTTCTGGTTTACCTAACCTAGAAGATGTGCTTTATGAAGAGGGTCTTAAAACAAATTTGTTGAGCATAATTCAGATATGTGATAACAATCATAAAGTCACTTTTTCTCCTGATAGGTGTTCGATCGTTGATTCTTCTGTGAATTGCGTGATGGAAGGTATGCGTTCAATTGTTTACTACCATTTCATTGTTCGTAGTTCTGAATTGTTATACAATAGAGTTAAACTTGATGAAGTTGAAATTTGGCATTAGCGGATGGGACATGTTAATTCTCAAGAATTAACAAAAATTACTAAGAGTGAAATTATTAAGGGAGTCCCTAAGCTTAGTTGTGCAAAAGGGGTTGTGTGTGGATCATGTCAGAAGGGTAAACAAGTTAGATGTCAGCACAAAAAGACAAATGTCATTGGTACTTGTAGACCTTTAGAACTGTTGTATATTGATTTAATGGGTCCCACTAGGACAATGAGCAAAGAAGGAAAGAAGTATATTTTTGTCCTGGTGGATGATTACTCAAGGTTTGCATGGGTTAGATTTCTGAGTGAAAAGTCTAAAGCTCTTTGAAAGTTTTAAGAGGATTTGTTTAAGAATTCAGACTGAGAAGAATTTTTTGATTTCTGGAGTAAGAAGTGATCATGGAAGGGAGTTTGAAAATTCAGAAATTGAAGTATTTTGTGATGAGAGAGGAATAAAACATGAATTTTTGCACCAAAAACTCCACAACTAAATGGAGTAGTTGAGAGGAAGAATAGGTTTATTCAGGAAATGACCAATGTTATGCTATAGGGTAGGAATGTTCCTAGGTATTTTATGGTCGAGGCAGTGAACACAGCGTGTTACACCTCAAACAAAGTTTATCTTAGACCTGACACCTAAAAAACTCCTTATGAAGTGTGGAATTGCAAGAAACTTAATGTGAAATATTTCAAGGTTTTTGGTGCAAAATGTTATTCTTAGAGATCTTGAATCTATTGGGAAGTTCGAGTCTAAGAGTGATGAAGGAATATTTTTGGGTTATTCATTGACTAGTCGAGCATATAGGGTGTTTAACCTTATAAGTTAAACTATGTTGGAATCTGCCAATGTAGTAGTTGATGACTCATGTGTTGATGAGTCTTTGATGTCTGCTGAGGATGAAGATGGTGACCCATTCTTTATATTGGATAATGATTCCTCTGAGGTTGATAACAAGGATAATGTGGTTAATGATGATACTTCAAGTCCTGCAGAATCATATGATCAAATTGGTGATGTTTAGCCTACACCGTCTAAAGAACCATCTGTAAGGGTAAAGTTGTACCATCCTTTGGATAATGTTATAGGATCTGTTCATCAGATGATGGTGACACGGAGAAAGACTAGGAATGAGGTTTTATATGCATGCTATACATCTTCCTTGGAACCTAAAAATGTCAAAAAAGTTCTTCAAGATAGTGATTGGACTAATGTTATGCAAGAAAAACTTAAGCAATTTATTAAGAATGATGTGTGGTATCTTGTGCCTAGATCGAAGAAGATAAATGTGATTGGTACCAAATAGATATTCAAGAATAAAAAGGATGAACATTGTACAGTAGTTAGGAATAAGGCTAGGCTTATTGCTCAATGTTATACTCAGTTGGAGGGTATAGAATTTGATGAGACGTTTGCGATAGTGGCAAGACTTGAATCTATTCGGATTTTATTTTCTATTGTGTGTCATCATGGATTCAAGTTGTATCAAATGGATGTGAAGAGTGAATTTTTGAATGGTGTTCTTCATGAGGAAGTATATGTGGAGCGACCCAAATGATTGGAAGATCCTTATTGTTTAGATCATGTTTACAGGCTGAAAAAGGCTTTGTACAGGCTAAAGCAAGCTTCTAGAGCTTGGCATGAATGGTTGACTGATCCTCGCACTCCTATGAGTACAAGTGTTCAGCTTAGCTTGGATACTAAAGGCAAAGATGTCGATCCTACACTTTATAGGAGTATGATTGAGAGTTTGTTGTAGTTGACTGCCAGTCGACCTGACATACCTTTTAGTGTTGGTTTGTGTGCATGCTACCAGGCAAGTCCTAAGGAGTCTCATATTACTGCGGTGAAAAGGATTATCAAGTATGTTTAAGGGATAATGAATTAGGGACTGTGGTATCCATCAGGTACTAATACTGATATTGCATCCTTTTCTGATGTTGATTGGGCCTGTAATGTTGACGATAGAAAAAGTTCCAATGGAGGGTATTTTTATGTTGGTAATTGCTTGGTTGCTTGGCATAGCAAGAAACAGAATTGTGTTTCTCTTTCCACTATTGAGGCTGAGTGTATAGCAATTGGTAGTTGTTGTACTCAGGTTTTGTGGATGCATCAGATGTTGCAGGATTATGGTTTTTCTCAAGGCACGATGACTGTGTTCTGTGATAACACGGTTGTGTCCTATATACTTATATTATTAAACTGCTTGGACGTTTGTGTCCTATATACTTATATTATACTTTTTATATAAATAAATGACTCATGATTAATCTATTTGTCTATTATCTGAGCATTATAATTGTGCATATCTTATTTTCAATCTTTGTTGCATTTCATAACACATACCTTATCTCAACGACATCACCGCTCATGCCCTAAAACGCCTATAAACTCACCAAGGGACTTAATGTTTGGTTTTACGGTTTATGGGGACCTGGCACCAACAAACTGAAACCTTTAGTCATTTTTGGTTCGTCAATTTCGATAGTAAATTTAATAGTCAACTCCCTTTTTGGTTTGTTAAGTGGTGGAATGACCATGGCCCAAATGACGATGTTATCCCAGAAATCCTCAGGGAACAAATCCTCTATCTTAAAACTAAGTTCAAAATCCCTTCCTATGACCATCAATTCCCCCTACTACTAATTTTTGCCAAAAAATACAAAATCCCTTAGATTTTCAAATGGCATTACAGCCTTAAAGGTGATACTGGCACAGTACGTAAAGTCCATTATTCTAAATGGTGGGATCCTTTCAAAATCAAAAGAATTGTTCAACAAGTCCAACTTGAATTCCGCAAAGAAATTTCTCAGCCACTGAAGGCCAGCCCAGTCACACAAGTCCTTGAAACGGCTCAGTCAAGTTCCTCTATAGAAACCGCAATCAAGAAATCAGCCTCCAAGAAGTCAACTTCCAAAGTTAAGCTCAAAGAGAAATTGGAAAAGCTCATTGCCCAAATAGAAGGAGCTTCAAGCAGTGATGAAGAAGATGAATCATCTATAGAATCCAAATACAGGCCATACCAGGATGCGCACGATCCCTTCGATCTGTCTAAAGATTGAGAGGAAGGGAAAAAGTCAAGCTCAAGTCAAAAGATACAAGAAAGGCACAAAAAGACAAGAATAGTGAATAGTGAATTTTTGCTACAGTAAACTGTCGGCAAAAATGAAAAATACAGTACCGAATGATTACTTTTACAACAATTCTCTGCCCTGAAAGTCAAAACGTCAACAGTGAAAGGAAACAGTTCTCTGCCCCGAAAGTCAAAAAGTCAACAGTGAAAGGAAACAGTTCTCCCATAGTAACTTTGTTATATCCTTTATATAAGCAGTCAAATGTAATGGTTTTTTTTCAGTTTTTAGTTTCCAATTTTGTTTCTACTTTGTAATCCTTCTCTCTTTCTCTTCTCTTCTCAAATCATGTTAAGCCTCCGAACCCAGAAGGATTGCCACACATCCACTTGTAAGTTCATCTATCATAGTCAAATGTATTTTTAAATCACTATAATATTCAGTTAGATTTTCAGTCAATTGAAATTACCTATTTTGCATTAAACAGAAAAACTTCAGGTTATGCCATGTTTGCAGGTGCCCAGCCTCTAAGCTTAATTTACAGAAATTACTACAAGACTAGGAAAACCAATTTAAATATTCATGCTCTAGTCAAAAGTCCTAAATATCAAACTGTATTAATTCAAAGTAGTACTTCTAATACAAATATTCGCATACCAAAAATAATTGCCTGGAAAGATGTTTCCCTCCCAAATGAATGGTTACATGAAAATGAAAATCACCCAACGAAAATCGAGAATGATGTTTGAAATCTTGAACTTGTGCAACAATTCCTAGATGGATCTAGACACAATTGCTCTTCCGTTAGTTCAAAATCTAAAATGTTCACCCCCTACCAATTAGAGAAAATACTACTAACCATGATACCGAATTTGTAGAATCTCTAGTCCACCGATCCAGACGTGATCATAGATTAAAAGGAATTCAAAAGGATGAACAAGTATCTACTCCATGTTATGTCCCAAACATAGAGACTGAAGATTCAATCTCTAAGCACTCCTTTACACAAACTGATTTTGAGACCGACACTGTTAATCCACAACTATGTGTTTTAAGTAACTTCTAAAAAAAATAAAGCAAAATGACAATTATATAGAACAAGTTACACACATGAAGAGAGAACAAAAATTACAAAAAAAAATGGCAAAACTTCATGATAACAAACCAGTTATCATGGAAAATAGTTTCTTTGATTATCTTGAGAATTACTATAAAAAACTTAATGTTCCTACAAAACATAAATGGACAAAACATGATAAAACAACTGTTTCTTCTAGTTACCCTCCTTTAGAAAACCTAATTGTTAACCACCTTGGAACAAAAATCCCAGTCTCTCCTTTTAAGGTTGTCACCTCCGCAATTGATCCTAATACTAAAATAATTATTGAACAAAACAATTTCACCAATCTATATTTAAGTACGCTAGGTTCTCAATTGGACAAAATAGAATCCAAACTTGACGCCTCCACCCCTGAGACTAAAACTATTGATTCCCCTCAAATCAAGCTTCCTACAAAATGTCAAGGGCTACCTAACAAACCAAGCACAAGTGACTTCTCTGCCCAAATTGATAAATTATTAAAAGCCTTAGAATCATAAATAATCAAGGATGAAAAATCCCTCATAGTTCTCAATTTTGATTCTCATAACATTACTGATAACTCTAAAACCTCATCCGAAGAAGACATAGATAAGGATATACGGAAGTTAGAAAATGCCTTTGAGATCAATAGGATCACACATCGACCAATTAACCCTACCAGTATTACAAAAAAAATGGTATCCCCAACCTATTCCTGTCGATAATCAATATGAAGAAATAATCTTCCAAAACAAATTTTTTGTGTCATCTAAAAAAATTTATGAATGGAATATGGATGGACTCTCTGAACAAGAAATTTTAAAAAAATTAAACAACATTTCTATGATAGCCAATAGTTACCTCACACATCACAATATGCCTCAACCTGATATTGTAGAATTACTAGCCTCTGGAATTTCTGGCATGTTAAGAAATTGGTGGGATAAACATCTTACCCAAGAAGCAAGAGACAATATAACACATGCAGTCCAAAAAACAGAAGATGGAACCCCTATTTTTGATGAAGAAATTGGCCTCAGACTCCCTCCCTAATGGAATCAATACATTAATTTACACGATTATAGATCATTTCATTGGCAGACCAAGTGACATTACTTCTAGAATTCATGATAAACTTACTAACCTTAGATGTCCTACATTAAGTGATTTTAGATTGTACAAAGATACTTTCTTGTCACGTGTTATGTTACGAGAAGATAGTAATAAACAATTTTGGAAATAAAAATTTATTAATGGATTGCCCAACCATTTCTCTGATAAAATACGCACAGAACTGAGTAACACAACTGGTGTTATTGAATATGACAGTCTAACCTACGGTAATATTATTAGTCTAATCCAGAAAGTAGGGCTCAAAATGTGTATAGATATGAAAATTAATAATCAACTTAGTAAAGATAAAAGGAAGGCTAAATATGAAATGGGCACATTCTGTGAACAATATGGATTACCCCCAATTGCACCATCTCGGTAAACAAAGAAATGAAAACAAACAAAATCCTTCCCAAAACGTTATACTTGTCCTTATAAAAGATATAACAAAAAATTCCAACATAATGAATTCTATGATAAACAAAAGTTTAAAAAGAACGAAAAATATATGAGGAAAACAAAACCTTTTGAGAAAAACAATAAAATTGATCTAAATTTAGTTACATGTTATAAGTGTAGTAAGAAAGGTCATTACGCAAGAAATTATCCTGTAAAAAATAAAATTAATCAGCTAGAAATCCCTAATGAAACTAAACAACAAATTTACACAATTCTTGAATTAAAAAACACAAGTAATAGTGATACTGAAATTGAATCTAGTTCCTCTTCTGAATGTTCTGCCTCTTGTCCCTGTTCACCTGATATTAGTTTTGGGTGCAAAGATAGTTGTTGTACAAAAATAGTCAATATGTTGAATTGACACAAACATAAAACTCTTAATGTTCTCACCAAGGCAGAAGAACAACAACATCTTCTTCTAGACCTCATAAGTAAAGTTGAAGACCTAGATTTAAAAATTCTTATCTTCAAAAGCTTACTAAATTACTCACAATAAACAAAGATACTCAACCCCTACAATAAACAAACCAAATTTTAGTCTTCACAAAACTCTTAAACGTTTTACTCCTAAAAAAGAAGTCATTAACAAGACCTCCAAGCAAAAGTCAACATAGTTAAACAAGAAATCAAAACTCTAAAAAATGAAAATCAAGATATAAAAACCCTCTTCCACACCTAACTCAAATATCTAGTTATAACTTCACACCAATTTTCAGTTTCTGATTCCTCTTCCTCTAACAGTAATGAGGATGATGACAACACAAATCCCTTTCAAAGTAATGAGGAGGAAACCAATGGTTTGAATCTGATAAACCGAACCCCATTTAAAAAATGGAAAATAAAAGTCACCTTAGTTATTAATAAGGAATACCAAAAAATTGTTATTGCTTTAGTTGACTCTGGAGCTGATCTTAACGGTATACAAGAAGGCCTGATTTCCTAACAAACACTACGAAAAAACAAATGAGAAACTCAATTCTGCTAATGGTAGTACAATGAAAATAAAGTATGAATTATCCAAAGCTCATATTTGTCAAGATAATGTCTGTTTCAAAACTACATTTGTCCTAGTAAAAAATATGACTAATACAGTCATCCTTGGCCTTCCAATTTTATATCTTATTTACCCATTTATCATAAATAATGATGGTCTCTCTACAACACATTTTGGTCAAAATATTACTTTTCCTTTTTTGCAAAAATCTTCTAGTAAAAAACTCGAAAGCATCATTGATTTTTCAGTCTTTAAAAATATTTACATTCTCCATCATAAAGAACAACATTTAAATTCTTTAAAAGAAGAAGTAATTAACAAACGAACATAAACCCAATTAAGAAACCCTACCCTTCAAAATTAGATAAAACAATATGAAAATAAACTTTTTCAAAAAATATGTTCGGAACTACCCAATGCTTTTGGTATAGGAAACAACATATTATTAGTCTTCCATATATAAAGTCCTTCACTAATAAAAATATTCCAACTAAAGCCCGCCCAATTGAAATGAATGTTGAAGTTCTAGAATTTTTTTAAAAAGAAATCCATGACCTTCTTCAAAAGAAAATCATACGTCACAGTTAATCACCTTGGTCTTGCTCAGCATTTTACGTCCAGAAAAATTCTAAAATAGAACGAGGGGTACCACGTCAAGTCATTAATTACAAGCCTCTTAATCAAGTCCTTGAATGGATAAGATACCTTATCCCCAACAAGAGAGATTTAATTAATCGATTAGGGCAAGCAACCATTTTCTCCAAATTTGACCTTAAGTCCGGCCTCTGGCAAATTCAGATTACAGAAAAAGATGAGTACAAAACTGCATTCACTACACCCTTTGGGCATTACGAATGGAATGTCATGCCCTTTGGCCTTAAGAATTCCCCAACTGAATTCCAAAATATTATGAATGATATTTTCAATCCTTTCAATAATTTTTCCATAGTCTACATTGATGATGTTCATATCTTTTCCAAAAGCATTGAAGTACATTGGAAACATCTTAATTCTTTCTTCCACACCATCGAAATCAATGGTTTAGTCATCTCTGCTTTTAAAGTAAAACTTTTTCAAACCAAAGTTAGATTTCTTGGTTATGATATATCTCAAGGACAATTCCTGCAAATCAGTCGATCCATAGAATTTGCAAATTCCCAAACCAAATTCTTGATAAAACTCAGTTACAACGTTTTCTTGGTTCTTTAAATTAGATTATTGAATTTTACAAAGATCTTCGAAAACAATGTAAACCACTCTTCGATCGTTTAAAGTCAAATCCCCCTCCGTGGACTGATATTCATACAACTATTGTTAGAGACATTAAAATATATGTCAAAACTCTTCCTTGCTTAGGAATTCCTTCAGTCAACTCTTTCAAAATCATTGAAACCGATGCCTCCAATATTGGTTACGGAGGCATTTTGAAAGAAAAACTCTCCCCTACTTCTTCGGAATAGCTAGTTCGTTACCATTCTGGAGCATGGAACAAAACACAAAGTAATTATAGCACTATTAAATAATAAATTCTTGCAATTATGCTATGTATCAGTAAATTCCAAGATGATATTTTAAATCAAAAAGTTTAACTTCGAGTTGATTCCAAAAGTGCCAAATATGTTCTAGAAAAAAATATAGCTGCTAAGCATATTTTTGCCAGATATCAGTCAATTTTTAAGTTATTTTCAATTTGATATCGAATACATTCGTGGATGTGACAATTCAATCCCAGATTTTCTTACTAGAGAATGTTTGCGGAACCCTGATGGCAAACAGACAACCACAACCATGTCCCAGAGGAGGGATCCCTCCAGTCAGACCTCCTCCCCTAGTTAAAACTGAACCTTCTACTTCCATCGCTTTAGTAAACAAGTTCACAAGCCTAGGGACTCCCTTAGGTTTGCATTCTACCTTTAGTTCAGAACTAACTACTCCGCATGATCCTTTCACCATCCATGTTCATAATATATATATATGAGCATTTATTGAGTTTATATATATATTTATTTTATTTAAATTTATATATATATATGTATATGTATTTCAGCGAGATTGAGAGAAGACATCTTTAGTTTCTTCTCCTTTGCGAAGCAACAAACCACTCTTTCTTTCTCCTTCTCTACAGCAGCCACGAGTTTCTTCTCCACTCCCTTCATCAGCTTTGTCATGCCGGAAGAGAGAGAGAGAGAGAGAGAGAGAGAGAGAATTGGAGGGAGAGAGGAGTCGCGTTTCAGTCGCAACTTGGTGCAGGCAGCTATAGTTCATCGGCGACTGCGGCGGCAATAACGGCTAAGGTAGCTAGAGACGGCGTGGCAACGCAGAGGTGGAGGTGCAGGTGGTGGCGCATTGTAGCAGCGACGATCAGCGCAGTGGCGACACAATAAAGGGTAGATGGCAAGAACTTCGGCTATTTTTTTGGTCAACTTCCAGAGCTTGGATAGCTACGATTTTAGGAGGGTAGCTTCTCCTCGATGTCAGATACCACGTGTAAAAACTTCATATTGTTTCGTTGAGCTGTTTATCGGGAAATCGCATTTATATGTTTGAATTTTTGTTTGGGTTATTTTATATTTATTCTAATTTAATAATCTATTGCTAATGGGTTTCATATATATCATATAGTCATTGAGGCGGACATTTTGGTTTGTTAAAAATAGTATTTGGGCGACTTTGGTCAACGGGTCCCATATTCGGGCGTCGGCACTGTTCACGGTGGGGCTGTTTCGGGGCTAATTTGTAAGCGTAAATTTAGAGGTGGGAAAAATATTCTCATTGCTATATCATTTATTATTGTTTAGATGTGAGAGCTATTATTTTAATTTAGATATATTTATTTTTGAATATAACATATGCTTATATATGAGTTAGAAGCGAAACAGGGGATAGAAATTAATTTGAGGAATTTAAATTAATATATTTCCTGCTAAATTAAATACCTATTTGAATTTAATGAGAATAAGTGGCCTATAAATTCCTTGAGGATTATAGTTGGTTAGTGGAATTGTAAGTGTTGGACCCAAACTTAGAACGTGATATTAGTTTCCTCTTTTGATAGTATTTACGAAAATAAAACATGTTAGGGGATATGTGGCAGTGATGGACGTAAACTTAGACATTATTTTAGTTCCCCTTATGATTTGTAGATTGTTGCTTTAATGAACATAAAAGCATGTTAAAGGAGATTAAATGGATGTAATTGTGAATAAATGCTCTAATTGAAATAAAAGCATGTTAAAAGAAATAAAATTGATATTCTCATGGATTATTGCTTTAGTGATTTAAAATCATGTTGGAGAATATTTTCATAAATACGATGTATTACATATTTATGTTGAGACGTGGCTTTTATTGAGGCCCTGTATGCATATTGAGTACACTGTGTCATGTTGAGTACAGAAGTGTTGGTCTAAGCAGGTTGGGTAACCATGTGTGGGTTTGACTAGTATCGGATAGTCGAACATTATCATAAAAATGATGAAATACATATTTGTGTTGATTTGTGTCAAATTATCGTAACAACTGGCCAGGGGTGCTTCTCGCTCCACGGAACTAATCTTTTGAGAAATTGAGACGCTACGGGAGGACTTGTTCCAATCCTAGGTTCATGACCATGTTCATGGTGACGGTCTTCCTTGTTAAAAGTGTGAAGTTTCAAAGCACTTGGGAATAATTGGTACGATAAATCTACCTTCATTCATGAGAAAAAATGAAGTGTTAGAGAATGATCATGTTGACCCTTAGAGTGGGGTGTGTGGTCGTGGGTGTGCCACGGGTGGTGTTGAGTCACATTGCATTTATGTAGTATTTATGTGATTCTATTTTACACGTTGATCATGATATTATTGCATGTGATGTTGGAGCAGGTTTATTATATGATATTAGTACATGTGGATTTTTGGAGCATGTTGATTATGAATATTGCGAAATAAATTCATATTTTATTAAAATGCTCAATTGAATGTGGATAACGTGAAAATATGATTACATGCATTAATTATTAAAGTATAATGAAATTTAAATTCTTATACTTGTGATTATGTACTTTTATGCCTTGGAGGATTAAGTATACTGGCGTAGTGACCTTTGTGGATAGTTGAGGTTAGTGATGGACTATAGAGTCAATTTTGAATTGATACCTTAGAAAAGGTAGGTGATAGTTTTGTGATAGTAGTTGGTTATGTGGTACTAACGTTTGATGTTTCTTTCCCACTTAGAGGAATATATCAATTATCGTACTTTTGAAGTTTTGAGTTTGGTTAGATGAGGTTATGATTGAACTTGTCTGGTTGAGGTGGCAATGGTCTCTTGATTCTGTTAGTAATCTAGAGAATTGGTATCAATTGTGAATTTGATTTTTGAATGGATCGGAAGAGGTATTGATTGAAACTAGTTAGTTTCATGGTATTGGCCACTAGTTTTCCCTTTTCATGATATTAAAGGGTCTAAGTGATTTTATTAAGTACTCGAGGTACTATAGCTTTGCAGTCTTGTTTCTCGTGCTTACTTCATTCTCCTAAGCATAACTTGTACTATCCTTTATGTACTAATGGATATGTTTTTGACTTGTATGTCACTCCTTGAGTAGTCGGTTACGGCGTGGTGCCGAATCTCTTCCTCGTGCTGTCATTTGATTTTGTGGAACTGGAAACGGGTGGTTGTGTTTCATGAGTGCAACGTATTGTTCTTCCTTCATTGTCTTCTTGGACATTATAGGAATCCTTGGAATAATAGTCACTCTTATCTGGTTGTCTGTCGGAAACAGAAAATTTTTCAAGTTTTGAAAACAAACTCATTCGTATTTAAAAAGAAAAACCCATTTTCGCCTACTCCCGTAGCCAGGACAGGCGAATGATGGAGACACGGGGCAATATGGTCATTTTCAATATGTGAATTTTTAAAGAAAACCTATTTTGTATTAATTCTTAAGATTTTGAGATTCTGAGACTTCTTTCTTAAGATCTCGACCTGTAAAGTTTTGAAAGGTGTTTTCTTGTTTCACCTTTGCTTCCTATCATTTTTAAATCTCGGGTTTGAGGGTTGTTGTTGTTCAGAGCACACATATAGTGTTGTATTTCCCTTCTTCTAGGTTGTTGATGTCATCACCTAGGTGATTTGATTTGTTACACATGTTAGGGGCATGGAAGCCGAATGGATTGGTTTCTTTTGTTCGGGTGTTTTCCCTAAGCCCTTGTGATGATTTTAACCTTGATATTGTTATCTCGGTTACCCGTTGGTTTAACATTGGGACCTCTTTTCCCTTGCTTTGATCATGAGAGTAGTGTTCATGTGATCTCCGTGATTTGATCGGTTAGTTTTCCTCACCTATAGTGAGAGTGTTAATTGTTTGATTAATCTTATTGAGGATAGTGTCATGCGATTGAGGTGGTAGTGTGCTTAGTGTCATTGATGATGCGATATGATTGAGGTGATTATTCCTTGAGGTATAGATTTTCTCTAGGAATGGGATAATGGTTCTTATATATATATTGTATATATATATACATATGGATGATGATTGTGTTAGTACACAAGGACGTGAGTGCTTTTCTTCCTGTGTTTGAGGGGAGTGAGTTATGAGCATTCCTTGGTACTATTTGTGGATTTCTATTCCTTTGGATATTAGAGGTGAGTGTGATTTTCTCTGTTTGGATTTTTTGGTTAGCGTTGTGAACGCTTAGTGATTAGTCAGTTTGGATAGGGTTATTGTGTACTTAGTGTACATTTGTGAGAGTAGTGTAGACTACTAGAGTTGGTAATTGGAGTACTAGTCTTAATAGTATCTTATAGGACTCATGTTGTGTACTTATATATATGTATGTATATATATATATATCCCCTATATAATTTCATATGGTAGTATATGAGTGCGTGCTTTATGATTTGGGGTCGGGATTAGTTATGGGTTACTTGTCTTGCTGGATGGTTTAGCATTACCTAAACAGTCAAAGGATGTGGTAGTTAGGATTTCGTTTTTCCTACTGAGCTTCTTCGTCCACAGGGTGTTTCATACCCCTGGTATTCCTGTGCCAGGTTACAGGAAATGTTACGGCTACAGGCAGTATGCAGTGCAATGACAACTTTCTTTTGTTTTCCTAGTTACGGGTTTTGGAGTTGTGTTGGGTGATGCGGTTACGGTTGCAGCGCGACTAGTTTAGGGATGATAGTTATCTTCTGTCAGTTTCTTTACCCATGTTTTGTGGGATTGCCATGTATTTCTCTCGGGAGCCAGTCTGTTAGCATGTGCATTTCTGTATTCATTCGAGCATTTGTGACTCTGTTGATTATAGAGGGTTATGTAGGGGTTGGTCGTTTCTTTCCACTACCTCGGCCCTAGTAGGATTGATAAATTTTTGGTTGTGAGCCATTGTTATTACTTCACTTGTTATTGGTAGGTTTTCTGGTGAGTTGTGTTTCCGGGATGTTACATTTATAGACAGAACTCTGTCGGATTTTTGTTGGATTCCGCTGTTTTATTTCTACCATTCAATTAGGTATGGAATATATCATTTTCATCATTATTCCATACGTTTTAATGGTTAATGATATCTTAGTTGGTCGCTCATGGTATGGGTCATACCCTGGATTCCTCGGATGTCCCAGTTCGGGAGTCATAGGAATTTAGGGGCATGACAGTTGGTATTTGAGCATTCTGTTGAGTTTCTATCATTCAGTTAGGCATGGAATATATTATTTTCTTTGTTATTCCATGTATTTCATTGTTATTGTTGACTCTAGTGGTCGCTTGACTTACGTCACCCCTTGGAAATTTGCTGATTCTCCGAGTCAGAGTTTCGGAAAATTTAGTTGCGTGACATCTTTACAAAACCATTATATTTTCAAAAGCATGTTAGTCTTTGGAAATCTATTGGTATGCTTTCTTTAGAATAGATATCTTCTTATTTATCATTCTAAGAACACATTACATTATTTTCTTTGATGGTGGATTCTCCACATTTGTAGATTTATATGATAGGAGTGGATGATTTCTTACATTTGAGGTGTATGAATTGGTGAAAGGAGAATTATTAGAATAGTTCCACGATGCATTGACATGAACAGTCATTATCTTCTGACACTCATTTTGAGAGTACTCAACTTCAACTTCAAACACCTTTCTTAAAGGGGAATGACTTCGCTGCATAAAATTTTCAATTCTCCCTAATTTCTCTCCAAACAATGTCAGGGAATCTTTCACATCATCATGCTCCACAACATAAGATTTATCAAATCTCCTATCCTGTTGTCCACCTCTAGACCTCAACTCAGATTGATATTGAATTGTGTTTTCACTAATATTATATCTCCAAAAGTTATTTAGTTTGCTTCAAGATAAACTGACCTTGTGCTGCTGCATCTATTAAAGTCTTATGCACCTTTCCAAGTCCCATGTAGAAATTTTTAGCAATATCCTGTTCAGAACACCTATGGTCGGGACAGTTATACTAAATTTCATTATATCTCTTCCAAGCATCATGAAAATGTTCACCAGGTAACTGTCTAAAGCATTTTATTGCCTCTTGTGCTTCTGAGGTCTTTCCTATCGGATAATTCTTTTCAATGAAGTCCTTCTTAAGGGCTTCCCAATCAATTTTAATTTCTTTTTCTAATTTGTTGTACCATCTTTTAGCTCTCTTTCAATGACCAAGGGAATAATCTCACTCACAAGTCATTTTTGGACAGATTGTCATATCTAACAGTAGAGGCTACCTCTAGGAAATCATTAATGTGTTGGTATGGGTCCTCTATTCTAAGTTGGAAATTTTGGAAGCATATTAATCGCTCTTGTCTTGATCTTGAAGTGATTCGCTGCTTCTTCCTCCGAAAAATCAGCATAGGAGTCTTACGCATCGGGTGCGTAATATCCTTTCAGTAATGTCTATGGTGCCCTTGGCGGGTTGGCTCTTTATTTAGCCATCGTTTCTTCTTCTGACTGATGTTGTGGCTCTTCGATAGCTCGACGTAAACGATGGAAGGTCTTTTCGATCTCAGAATCATACTGAACTAACGCAATGCTAAAATTAGAACAGGTCGATCTAGCGGTCATACGTTACTCAAATGACTATATTTTTCTATTTTAATTATTTTATGAAATAAAATCTAACCAATATGAAGCTACTTTAACTATCAACAAAAAATAAAGCTAAAATGAATATGCAAAAATAAACACAACACTAAAACTCACAAAAGTTCCAGACGCAACTTCAGAAGCTTCGCTTTTCCCTTCTATGTTCTCCAGAGTACTTGTCAATCACACAAAAATCTAACTTTAGCTACAACTACAATAAAGCAATGCAAAAAATTACTAAAGCTATTTGAACAATGCTAAATCCCCGGCAACGGCGCCAAAAACTTGATGTACTATCAGGGGTGCTAAAATTGTTATTAAAAACACCCTCTTATGACAACACTAGGTTTTACCCTATGCAAGCGCATGTATTGATTGTAAAATAGCAATGGCTTAAGTAAGGGATATGGATCCCACAGATACTAAAATTGTTCACTTTAGAAGTTCAAAAATAATGAATTATATTTTCTGAAAATGGTTTGTTTGGGTGGTCAAAGACCAAATTATCTATTTTAACTAAAATTAGCTAGAAAGCAAAGGAAATTGGTTGTGATTCAGATGAGAGAGAAAACTAGGGTTTTCATCATGCCACCACTAACCGCATAATATAGTTCCCTACTGTATCAACTGTAAGATGGTGATCGATAACAGTGAATTAGGTCGTACCGCTAATAGCTAAATACGACCTCAAAAAGGAGTATCATCAACCGAATTGTAACAA
Organism: Cornus suecica; assembly: GCA_963922005.1. Taxonomy (NCBI): domain Eukaryota; kingdom Viridiplantae; phylum Streptophyta; class Magnoliopsida; order Cornales; family Cornaceae; genus Cornus; species Cornus suecica. The sequence continues at coordinate 33,199,328 of OY998244.1, forward strand.
CCCATCTCATGACTGACCTAACTAGTGTATGTTAATTATATTACTCTAATCTACTCCTAATGAATGAAAATAAACTAAAGCATGTCTATATTAAATCGCGAAGGCATGGCCTGTGTCAACATATGGTTTCAAGTTTCATTACCACCATTGTGTAGAAAATCATAATTAAGCATCTGAGTTCCAGTCCATAGTGCATAATCATAGTTGTGCAAAATAATACCTTCATTCCATCTAAGACAAAAATTTAGAACAAACATATAATTTTATATTGCAAATCAGTACGGTCTCTTAATTACTAAAACCATCACAATATGGTCAACAGTTTCCCCTCATTACAACTGAAAACAATTAAAGAACTACATTACTTGGCTAGGGTTTTGCTAGAAAACCCTAGATATCGAGTTTGTTGGCCATGGTGAAAGGTGACTGCATCGGTGATGTAGAAACGATTTCCATGGTCTTCTTCTCTGGATCTCTAGGTCGAAATATGGCTCTCAACAGTAGCAAATATGAATATGAACGTGAGAAAACTCAGTGAATGAACCAACCAACCCTCTGATTGAACGAACGAACCCCCAACACAGATATATGATTGTGTATATATAGGCAATGGTGCAGAGAGATCCTTTTTAGTCTTTTCACTCTCATCCTCATACAAACACTTAAATAATATATATATATATATATGTGTATATAAATGTATACAGATGTCTAGAGGCACGGGCAAACACCATCAAAACTTCACAAAAACCTGATTTCCAACAACTTTTTGAAATTGAAAGTGTAGGCATAAGCGTAGGTGTTTTCTACAAAACTACTTTTCTCCATGAATGCACTGAAATGACCGCCTTAAACCCACGATACATTTTGCTTCAGATAACGGTTTCTGGAAATGCCATTTTTGCCTTACGGGAGCAATTTTTGTCTTGGATTGCCTCTTTTACTCACCTCTTTGAATAGAAAGAACATGTACTTCAATTAATTCACCGAAGTTGATTCCATTTCTTTCTTAAGCTCCTAAAACATGCTTTAACACACAAATGCCATAAAAATACCAAATAATGAACTGAAAGGACTTAACAATATTGAGTTAACGGGTCAAAATGTCTAATATTTGACACCAATCAATGCACACGGTAAATATCTAAGTCACGATGAAGGCTTAGATTGCTTAAGAAATGATCAAATTTCTAATTTTTCTAGTAAATTTTTAAATGACAATTGAATTTCTATAAAAGGGGTAATTTTAAAAATACGTAATGAATATAGTGTAATTAATTTTTAAATTTCAACCTACCTCGATCGATCGTCGTACCTACCGATCGATCGGTGGTAGGAAATTTTATTTTTTTCGTTAATAATTTTAGATATATATAAAAGAAAATCCTATATATTTATTCTCCAATATAACTTATTTTATAAAAACATAAAAAGGCAAATAAACGTGCGAAGTACTAAATTCCTAATTTCTATACTCGGTTCAAATATTAGGTATTTTTCAAATTGAGACAATTATTTAATGTCGATGGGATGACATTCTCATCGTGCTCATCCCGGTTCATTTACCAATTCTATCAAATTGATAGATTTGGTTCGCCATTGCATGTTTCTCCCCTTCACATAATTTCTATTTTGTTTAATTAATCCTAGCTGAAACTTCCACCATCGCCCCATTTCATCATCGCTCAAACTATCGAAGAATTACCAATGATCGTAATCGTTTATAACAAAAATTCCCGTTCCTGATGGAATTTCGAATTTAGATCCTAATTGATATTTGATAAGAGCTTGTACTAAGAATGGGAACGGAATTTTCCATTTTCGGTCAAACGGAAGTTCAAAATTGATCACGGCCTCCCAGAATGTCTCAATATGATCATAGATAGTATCAGGTATTGACACCCAATATCCTTGGTTGAAATAATAAAACATCTTAATAAACGACGACCCTCGTTCATTACCAAACTTGAGACCAAGTTCTCTCGTAACAATGTTATCTAAGAACCATAATTCAGGTTTTAGTTTGGATTTTGTTATTCCTCCCACTATTAAATTTATGTCAGTATCTCCACAAATTATTTTTGCCATTTCACGTGTTGTACAATCATAAGGCAGGGGTTTTAAGAAGTTCTTTACTAGCTTTGAGGGTACGTTATGGGGAATAAGCCATGTTCTTGTTATAGTATCAGGGGATATCTCTATTTTACGCCCATGTACTTTCATGTGAAGCATTTTGCTCATCTCGGGGTCTGATATATATATATTGATAAAATTCCCGAACTAGGTCAGGGTATGTGACTAATGAAGCAGGTTTCAATAACTTTCCACTCCCCATTTTTCAAGTTCTTTTAGGACTTTTCCTATAGCTAATTATGTATAATCATCTCGGAAGAAGATACATTCGTATTTTAATTTATGATCAGCTAGAAAGTTGTTTTTTGCCCCTTGTAGGGGGTCTAGATCAGTGTAGATTAACACTTCCTTACTATTCTTTCCAGTTCCGGCTGATCGTTGTTTCAAATATATTTTTCCGAACCTTCATGTTCCCGAATGTTAAGTCCAAGGCTCATGTTCTACAATTGATACATGTGTTTGTAGTTCCTAAGAAAGGTCGGCCTAGGATTATGGGTATTTATTTTGTAATATCATAAACAGGTTCTACGTCTAAGATAACAAAATCAACAAGGAAATAGAATTTCTCGATTTGAACAATAACATCCTCTATTATTCCTCGGGGTTGTTTAGTGGATCTATCAGCAAGTTGTAAGATCATAGGTGTTTTAGTTAATTTTCCAAGTCCCAACTACTGATAAACGGAGTAGGGTAGAAATTTTACGTTTGCCCCTAAATCTAAAATTGCTTTTTCGATCTCCTGATCCCCCATTATGCAGGAAATAGTTGGTACTCCAGGATGTTTATATTTTTTAGGCGAAGCGGTTGATATTATGGAGCTCACATGGTTTGTTAATTGATTTTTCTTTGCATTATGGGTCCCATTCCTTATTTCATGCGTGCATAAATATTTTAGAAATTTAGCACAAGGGGGAATTTGTTTAATTGCAGTCAAGAGCGGGAGATTAATTTTTCCTTGTTGGAAAGTTTCAAACATCTCCCGAATCTTTTCATTTTGTTTCCCGAAAGGAACGGGTTCCTATAGGCATTGTGGAAATGGTGTTTTTGGTTCATAAATCGTTTCCCCTATTTCTTTCGTAGTATTTTGTTTCTCCATAACAGGGTTTTTAAATTTAGAAATTAATTCTTTTTCTTTTCTATTTCTAATTCGAAGTGTACTTCTTCTTTGTCATTTGTTGTGTCTTCCTCTACCTCATGGTTAACTTTTTCTTTATTATTTTGTTTATCTTCCTTCATTCAAATTACACTTCAGCGTTATTATCTATAATCTTACCACTTCGGAGTGTGGCTAAAGCTTGAACAGTTTCTATGGCTGGCTCTCCTACGGGTACAATATTGAAGCGTCTGGTATTTTTACGTGCAAAATTAAAATTTTATTAACACTTAAGTGCTTAATGTGTTTATTTGCTTAACATGACTTACATGTTTAATGTGATAATAAAAATTGTAAGTTGCATGTGTAGACACTAAAATTTTATGGGCTCAAGCCCAAAACAAACAAAATAAACAAGGCCCAACAAAAAATATTAGGCCTCAAATTAAATTAATTAGCACAATTTTTATTGGACTATAATTTAAATTATTTAACTAATTCAAACCCACTTAGTTAAATAAAAATATAATTATTGAATTATAATATTATTTTAATATTATAATTTGATAGTTATCATGGAGTGACACATATCATCATCTTATTCGCCCATGTTGTCTATAAATAGAGTCAAGATGGAGAATGGGAGAGGAGAACAATTAACGTGAAAATCACACAAGCTCTCTAGAGAGAAAATCACTAAGAAAAGTACAAAAGTTCTACAAGTCTCTCTCCCAACAACAAATCAAGAAAATAGAAGTACAACAAGCATATCGAAGTCATGCCGTTCTTTTTATTGATTCAACAAATTCAAAGAATCACAAATTCAAACTTTGTGGACAAAGAACAACAAGAACATCAAAGTTCGTGTTGTTCTTCCTCAACAACTCAAGAAATCAAATGCAACTGTTCAAGATCAAGTTTCATCAGCACTCAACCAGAAATCTAAGAAAATGATTCAAGATCAAGCCTCTAATCCCTCTCCACAATTCGGTTAAAGATCAAGCTATGACAGCCCTTGAATCCAACCAACAAAGGAGATCGAATCAGAGAATAATATTCTTTATATTGCGAAGAGTTAAATAGAGGATTGTAATACCATTGATAAATAAATAAAATTATGATTTGTTCCAATTTTCGTTCCTATATTTTTGAACTTGAATTTTGTTTTCTACAAATTTTTGGCACGCCCTGTGGGATACCTCCGCCTATCATTTCTTTCTCCTACGTCAAATTCGTAAATCTCTTGCTTGTTAGAATCTATGGCACCCCCGAAGGTTCAAATGAACAAGTAAGACGACGGTGCAAAGACTTCCGTTAAGGTTGTCATGACAAGTCGCACAAAGCACAAAATTATGTTAACGTAATTGTCTGCAAATCCTTCATAGATGACAGAGTCGTCTGCAAATTCTATATAGACGAAGTGACCGTTTGCAAATTTTGGACAGACGATGAAATCGTCTCCAAATCCTTCACAGATGACGAAATCATCTGCAAATTCTATACAGATGACCAAATTGTCTGTAAATCCTTCACATACGAAGCGACCGTCTGCAATTTCTCGACAGACGAATCCCTCACAGGCGACAGACTCGTCAGCAAATTCTATACAGACGTCCAAATCGTCTGCAAGTATTTCACAGATGACGAAGCAGTCACAAGTCCGTCAAAGAGGACGAGATAGACTACAAATCCTGCACAGATGACACGACCTGGATACATGATAAAATCGTCTGCAAATCCTTCATAGATGACGAAATCATCTACAAAATCTGCATAAACGATAAAACCATTTTTAAATCTTTTACAGATGACGGAATCGTCTAAAAATCCTTTTCAGACGAGATCACAATATGTTCGTTCAGAAGTCTGTCAACAGGCACCCACATTTGACCAGGTGGGTAACCAGACTGCTCATCCTTCGTCAGGTTCGTCATTATCTTTCCAACATTTGTAAGACAAGAAAAATGGAAAGAACAATAACAAAACATTAAAGAATGTTGTCAAAGAGTCCATCACGGTTGTTGCTATACCAGTGAAGAATTTTACAAAAGATAAAGAAAAAAAATATATATCAGCAAATTACGGGATGGTTAAGTCCTTTAAACTTGTCAAAGAGGAACCTCTCTTCTCTCTGGGGGCAAGAAATAATGTTCTTCCAACTTTAAAGGCTCAATTTTGCTCGGGAAAATTACTATCAAAACATATCTCCGATAGTCATTCAAAAGCCTTCTCAAAGGTTGGTCGAACGAAAAATTCAAAATCAAGGTTGACCCATCCAAGACTAGAAAGCTTTTCTGACTTAGTCATTCTGCCGGTCATGATAACTACTACTACTTCAAGTGAAGAGCAATTAACGAGTATGACTCATGAAATTGAAAGATTGCAAAAAACAATCGACGAAGAAGATCTCAAAATTGCCTCGCTAGTGGAGAAGTTAAAATTCCATGGCATTGACGAGTCAAGTGAATGTCAAGTTTTTCCTATTGATTCAACACCTAATGTTACTCCCGTTGACAACAAAAGTCATACATCCATCACACCTCAAATGGCTAGTCAATCAAATCAATATATCTCTGTCGCCTCGCTATCTATTAAACAACTTCAAGACATGATAATTACAAGCATGCGAGAACAAGTTGGCGGCGTCTCTGAAAGTCCTTCCACATACTCAAAGCCTTACACCAGAAGAATCAATGACTTAAAAATGCCTACAGGGTATCAACCACAAAAGTTCCAACAGTTTGACGGAAGAGGTAATCCAAAAAAACATGTGGCCCATTTTGTCAAAATTTGCAATAATGCTGGTGATAGGTGTCAAATATTAGTCATTTTAACTGCTTAACTCATTATTGTTACGTTCTTTTATTCCATTATTTTGTATTTTTATGATGTCTATGTGTTAAAGCATATTTTAGGAGCTTAATGAAGAAATGGATCTAACTTCGGCGAATTAACTGAAGAGTGTGTTCTTTCTATCCAAGAGGAGAGTCAAAGAGGTAGTCCGTGACAAAAATGGCTCCCGAAAGGTAAAAATGGAATTTTCAGAAGCCGTCATCTTCAGCAAAAGGTATCGCAGATTCGAGACGGACGTTTTGGTGCATTCATAGAGAAAAGTGATTTTCCATAAAAACCCTACGCTTGTGCCTACACTTCTAGTACCAAAAAGTGGCTATAATTGCAATATCTACGCTTGGGTCCTACGCTTGGACCTACGCTAGAAGCATAGGCCAGCTATGCTTGAAGCGTAAGTGTGGCAACTTTGAGGATTTCTGCACGATTTTTTAAATTTCATCCCGGGCTTAATTGGAAGACGTGCCCACAACTCCAGACCTCCGTATACATGTATATACACTTGTAGTTACGGTTTTGATGAGTTTTAAGAGTGAAAATACTGAAAAGGGCATCTCTATTCCATTGCATATATATATAAGACCATACATCAAAAGAGGGGAGATATATATTATTCTGGTGTTGTTGAGTTGGAGAGTTCAGATGTGAATTTTTGGAGGTTGTTCATTCATTCAGACTTGTTGTTGTTAAGAGCCATATTCAAACCTAGAGATCCGAAGAAGAGGATTATGGATACCGTTTCTACATCAACGATGCAGTCACCTTCTACGATGGCAAACAAACTCTGTATCTAGAGTTTTCTGGCAAAACCCTAGCTAAGTAATCCAGTTCTTTTATTATTTTTAACTACAAACGAGGGGAAAGTGTGACCATACTATGATGATTGTAGTAGTTAACAGATTGTACTGATTTGTAATATAAAATTCTATGTTGTTCTAAATTCTTGTCTTTAATGGAATAAATATATTATTTTGCACAATTACTTCAATATGGGCTAGAACTCGGATGTTGAATCATGGTTTTTTACACAATGGTGGTAATGAAACTTGAAACCCTAGGTTGACACAGGTCGTGCCTTGGTGATGTAATATAGATATGCTTTAGTTTATTTCCATGCTTTTGAAGTAGATTAGAGTAGCATAATTGACATGTACTAGTTAGATCTATAATGAGACGGGTTGTCGCAATCCGGTTGATGGTACTCCTTTTTCGGGTCGTATTTAACTATCTACGATACGACCTGATTCATAGTTATGGATTGCCCTCTTACAATTGGAACAGTAATGAACTATATTCTGTGGTTAGTGGTGGAGTGATGAAAACCATCGTTTTTTCTCTCATCTGAATCATAACCAATTTACTTGCTTTTTAGATAATTATTAGTTAAAATAGATAATTTCGTTTTTGACCACCCAAAGCAAACAATTTTAAGAAAAATAATTCAGTGTTTTGAATTGCTAAATTGAACAATCTCAGTCTCTGTGGGATCGATATCCCTTACTCAAGCCGCTTTACTACTTTACAATTGACACGTGCGCTTGTGTAGGGTAAAACCTAGAGTCGTTAAGGTGTTATTTTTAACCATATATTTTTACACACCTGACGTCAAATCAAGTTTTTGGTGTCATTGTCGGGGACTATGCATTGTTCATTAGCTTTAGTAGTTTATTTAGATTGTGTTATTGTAGTGTATTGAAAGTTGGAATTTTTGTGTGATTGATCGGTACTCTGAAAAGCATAATGGGATCTGGTAGAGCAGAAGTTGCGTCGTTAGACCTCTGGTAAGTTTTAGTTTATCTTAATTTTGTGCATAATTTTAGCTTTATTTCTGTCAATATTTAGAATATTTAAAGTATTGAAATTTTTTTTTCTGAAAAATCAAAAATCTCGTTTTAATCCCAACGTTGAATTCGAATCTTTTTGATCCTGAGATCGAATGAAATTTTATTGAAATTGTTGAGCTATTGAAGAGTGTTATCGTCAGTCAGAAGAAGAAGTGATGGGTGACCAAAGAGCCAACCTACCGAGGGCACTAGAGACATCCCTGAAAAGATACTATGCGCCCGATGCATACAATTCCTATGTTGAGTTTCCAGAGGAAGAAGGCACGAAGCACTTCGAGATCAAGTCAAGCGTTATCAATATATGCTTCCAAACATTTTTTGCCTTAGGATAGAGGACCCATACCAACATATTACTGATTTCTTAGAGGTTGCCACGACTGTTAGGTATGATAATCTGTCTAAGAATAATTTGCGAGTGCCTCTATTTCCTTGGTCGTTGAGAGAAAAATCTAAAAGATGGTATGTCAAATTGGGTAAGGCAATTAAAATTGATTGGGAAGCTCTTAAAAGATAATTCATAGAAAAGAATTATGCTATAGGAAAGAGCTTAGAAGCCCAAGATACAATCAAAAGTTTATGAGAGTTACCTGGTGAGAAGTTTCATGATGCTTGGGAGAGTTATAGTGAAATCTTGTATAAGTGTCCCCACCATAGGTTATCTGAGCAGGATATAGCTAAGAATATTTACATGGGACTTGGAGATGCACATAAAACTCTGATAGATGCGTCAACACAAGGTCAATTTATCCTAAGGCCGACAAAAGAACTCTCAGATTTGTTTGATAATATTATTGAGAATACAATTCAATATGAATTTGAGTTACGGACTAGAGAGGGACATGAGAGAGGATCCAGCAAAGAATTTTTTATAGAAGGAAGGTCGGATGAGGATGTTAGAAAATCAGTGGTGTTGATAGAAGAGAAATTAGAAAGAATTGACAAGCTTCTTCAGCAAAGTCATTCTCCTACGAGAGAGAGTTTGGAAGTAGAAGCTGAGTATTCCCAAAATGAGTGTCAGGAGATAATGGATGTTGATGCCAATGCATCGTGGAACTATTCCGATAATGCTCTTTTCACCAATTCATACACCTCCAATGCCAGAAATCATCCACTCTTGTCCTACAAATCTAACAGTGTTGAAAATCCATCATCAAATTTCCAATAAGGGCAATCATTCAATCAATAACCAAGGTTTACTTAGAGACAACAATCATACAACTCACAACCAAGGTTCCAACAGAGTCAACAATCATTCGACTAACAGCCAACAATCATAACTAAAATTCCTCAATCAAATTACCAATCCAGATAGCCATCCAATAATTCTCAATCCCTCTAGCCATTCAATAATAATCAGGTTGTCCAATCATATTACTACCAAACTCAGCCTCAAGGAAACCAAATACAAGGATTCAATCCAAATCAATCTTTCCCTCCATATCCTCAAAATCATCTCCAACATCAAAATCCAACTAAAAATCCACCACCAAGATTACCTATCTTTGAAGAAGAGGTGATGAGTGCTTTAAGGGAGTTAAAACATCAATCTAATAATTTTCAGGCAACTATCCAATCGATGAACTCTCATTCCCAATCCCTTACTGAGATAGAAACCCACATAGGGCAACTAGCTAATGCGGTGAATATGCTTGAAGAGGAAAGGTTGCGTAGGCAACCAGTGGTTAATCTAAAGAGTCAACCAGTAATGGAGCATGGTTCATGTGCTGAGTATAATTACGAGACAGTTCAAGCCATTACGACTCTAAGAAGTGGAAAAGAGGTGGAGAATAGGGCTAAGGAACAGCATGAGGAGAGGTTGAAGAAGAAAAACACTAAAGAAGTTCAAAGAAAGGCTAAAGAAGAGCGAAGAAATGAGGCTGATAGAGTCCAGAAAGATCAATCTCAAGTGGAGGAAGATGAAGAGCCAGAAAGGGCATCATTTGAAGAGGAAGCACCATTCCATCAACGTCTTAGAGAGCCAACCAGAAATGGTAAGAATAAAGAGTCAGACATGTTGGAGACATTCTGACAAGTCAAGATTAATCTGCCTCTCTTAGACATTATAGACCAAATACCACCCTATGCTAAGTTCTTCAAGGACCTCTGTACACAAAAGTGGAAAAAACAAAGCAAAAACTCTAAAGAAGATCATGATAAATGAACAAGTTAGTTCATTTCTTCTAAGTAACATACCACCTAAGTGGAAAGCTCATGGTGCTCTCACTATTCCATATGTCATTGGTGACAAGAAAATTGGTAGAGCTCTTCTTGATCTTGGTGCGATTGTTAACTTACTACTGTATTTAGTTTATCAACAGTTAGGGTTGGGAGAGTTCAGTCCTACTTCAGTGGAGGTCCAATTTACTGACAGATCGATTAAGCAAACGAGGGGAGTTTTGGAAGATGTCATTATTCAAGTGAACAAGTTCTACTTTCTAGTGGATTTCATAATTCTCGATACAGAACCTGTTCAAGACTTGAATAAACATATCCTAGTAATATTAGGAAGACCGTTCTTAGCTATAGCCAATGCACATATCGATTGCAGAGCAAGAACGATGGATCTATATTTCGGGACTATGAAGGTGATGATGAATGTTTTTGATACAGGTCGTTAAATCAAAACACCTGTTGAGTGCCTTAATATAGAGGAAGTCAATAAGGCTTATGATGAACCGGTATCTCCGAGTCACGCAAGAAATGATTTGGATACTGTGATGGGAAGATCAAATGCATTTGAAAGAGTTTAAGGTTTGCAACTAGGGAATGACCTAAGAGATTCGCCTGAATCTCCATTTGTGTCACCAGCGGTATTGGTGCCTGACAACTCACTTTATAAGATTGGGTTGTATGACGGCACTAAAGGTCGAGACAAGGGCTTAGTGACAAATAAGCAAGAGGTGGAGGCAAAATTAGAAAACTGGGAGGATCAACAACAATAAAATTTGGAAGTTATTGAGGCATTGGAAGTTGTTTGGTACTCGCAACCAGAGAGAGTACCAAGAGAGTTGGCTGGACCTCAATTTATTCTTCTACAAAAGTTGATGCCTGAGAGTACACTTCAAGAAATGGTAATGTGTGGGTTAAATAAGGATCAAGATGATGGAGTTTTGAAAGATAAAAAGGGTGCGAAGATTGTGAGAGCTGATCATTTACCATGAACTGTCATGGAGCCTACCAAGGATGGCATCCTTCTTAAGGATCCCTTTCCAGATGAGCGAGTGTTGAGTATAAACATGGTAGATAAGCTATATGCCTAGGAAGATCCGCGATTAAGAAATGAGTGTGAGGGGATACAGAATTATGCGTATAAGGATGTTAAAATTTACATAGCTCGGACAAGAGTATATCATGGTAAGCATGTTTGTCTTAAGTTCCTTGAGCTCAGCCAGAAGGGACGGCAGTATAATTCAAAACTGAAATTATTTCCAGGTAAGATTCGGTTAAGAAGGGACGGACCATTTGGAGTGAAATTGGTTTGCCCCCGTGGAGAGGTAGGTTTTCGAAATGAAAGGTTAAAGAGGCTTGGTCAGCGGCTAAAGATTTATGAGGAGATTGATCCGGGACCGAAATTTATGTCATATGTCAGTTTAATGGAGAGTGATGAAGTGGTGGAGGGAACCTTACATAAGATGTTGAAGGAGCATCTGTTGGACACATTGCATGTACATGGGGTGAAGATAGAATGTGACAGAGAAGGTACTTTATATGATGATTATTGTTTTATATTTGATGTCATGGATAATGCTAATTATTCACAGGTGAGAGCACTAAGAGAGTCATTTCCTATATTTTGTCCTAGTATGAGAAATGTTGCAGAGAAGAAGGATGTTGGATAGCCCTTTGAGTGGTCCTGTCATGCCAACGGCGTTAAACATTGGTCCTAGGTTGTGAAAGTTAGTTTTTAGCCTCGGTTTGTAGAATAAGATATTATTTAATTTATGTAATTTAAATTCTTAGAGACGGTAGACCCTTAAGGCCACGTCTTTATCTTTGTTTTTATTTTTATTCTTTTCTTTAATTTTTTTTATTTGTAAGATTGAAGGCCCTTAAGGCCAGATCATTTGAAAGAAAAAAAAAGAGATGTTTTTAAATTCCTTGAAAATTTTATGTGAATTTCTGGATATTTTTTAAATTTATTTTTCCCTTGCTATGATTGGGTATTTGTGTTTTATTGGTAATATCTATAGATGATCCAAATCAAATTTGGGGGAGGGGATTCATGCTTTGCGTTGGAATCCAGAATTAGGCTTCAAGGGTAACTGTATTTGTTCTCCTATATTATTTTTGACTATGAAGACATGGTCTGATTTGTGTTTGGGGGTGAGGGTATAGAACTACAAGGAATAAAAAAAATTAAGATTTCTTTTTTGGAATAGTTCTTTGTTTTTGCGTATAAATGTTTTGCATTACAGTTTGATTGAGTTTGTGTTTATGATGCATGAGAAGTATGTAATGTGATATTCCTATTCATAAGAGTAATGATTAGATCAAGTTAGTGAAGTGATGTTGTTTTACAAGGGTGAGTGAGTAAGTGAAATTGAAATTAAGATGGACGACCTTGACCGATAAGCACAAGCACACATTCACTATGAAAAATAAGTTGATTTTGACTATGTAGTTGAAAAATAATTTTTCCGTAATAAAAGGGGAGATGGGGAGGTGTTTTGGTTGAAATGAAGAAAATTGAAATTTGTTTTGACAAAATTAAATGCAAAAAATGATTCTTTGATCTAAGTAACCGGGCCCTAGTATCACCAATATTACTGTTCGCGTTTAAAGGGGAGAAGACTGATGAGCATAAATCCCATGGAAGAAGCTCGGGCCCAGTTGATTGGGATTAAAACTCCCCGCTAGAAAGTCTGGAGACGTAGAAAGACAAAAAGGGATGAAAAGTGGAAAGATGGAAAGATGAGGTTTTGAAAATAAATGTCAAAATTTGATCAATGAAGTAGGAAAAAAAAATTTGAAATACTATGGTAGAATGTTCAGTAAATATACGGAAGGTTGTCTGGACTAGGGAGTAGAGAGTAACGAAGTCATTTACTTTAGTGAGAACCATTCATGACACGAAGTTTAATATAATTATTGTTCGGTAGTGAGTGGGAGTATTTGCATCCATAATGTCTTTTGCATTGTATCATGACTTAATTAAATTTGCGTGTGAATTCATGAAGGCGTGACTATAGAGAACTGAGATGTTTGTAGGTACCATCACAGGAAACTTTCACGAGACTTCACTCATTCACTAGTGGTAACCTAGGGGTTTAAAACACTTGTTACACGTGCTAAGTGTAATCGTTGACCCTCATGAAAGCAAGGGATTAAGTTAGAGTAGTTAGAGTAAAAAGATCGTGACAAGAAAAGTTTTCTGAGTTTATTGCTAACGGACTAGCAATATGTAAGTTTGGAGGTGTGATAGGTGTCAAATATTAGTCATTTTGACCCTTTAACTCACTACTGTTACGTTCCTTCATTCCATTATTTGGTATTTTTATGTTGTTTGCGTGTTAAAGCATGTTTCAAGAGCTGAATGAAGAAATGGAGCTAACTTTGGTGAATTAACTGACGAGTGTGTTCTTTCTATCCAAGAGGAGAGTCAAAGACGCATACCGAAACAAAAAATTGCACCCAGAGGGCAAAAATGACATTTTCAGAAGCCGTCATCTTCAGCAAAAAGTATCGTGGATTCGAGATGGAGATTTTGGCGCATTCACGGAGAAAAGTGGTTTTCCATAAAAACCCTATGCTTGTGCTTACGCTTCTAGTACCAAAAAGTGGCTAGAATTACAAAATCTACGCTTGGGTCCTATGCTTGGACCTACGCTTGAAGTGTAGGCCGACTACATTTAAAGTGTAGTCTCCAAGCGTAAGTGCAGCAACTTTAAGGATTTCTACGTGATATTTCCTATTTCACTCCGAGCTTAATTGGAAGACGTGTCCACAACTCCAGACCTCTGTATACATGAATATACACTTGTATTTAGGGTTTTGATGAGTTTTAAGAGTGAAAAGACTGAAAAGGGCCTCTCTATTCCATTGCCTATATATACAAGACCATACATCAAAAGAGGGGAGATATATATTATTCTGGTTCTGTTGAGTTGGAGAGTTCAGACGCAGAGTTTTTGGAGGTTGTTCATTCATTCAGACTTGTTGTTGTTCAGAGCCATATTCAAACCTAGAAATTCGAAGAAGAGGATTATGGATAGCATTTCTACATCAACGATGCACTCACCTTCTACCATGGCCAACAAACTCGGTATCTAGGGTTTTCTAGAAAACCCTAGCTAAGTAATGTAGTTCTTTTATTATTTTTAACTATAAACGAGGGGAAACTGTGACCATACTATGATGATTGTAGTAGTCAAGAGACCGTACTGAGTTACAATATAAAATTCTATGTTGTTCTAAATTCTTGTCTTAAATAGAATAAATATATTTTTTACAGAATTATGATTATTCAATATGGGCTGGAACTCGGATGGTTAATCATGGTTTTCTACACAATTGTTGTAATGAAACTTGAAACCCTAGGTTGACACAGGCTATGCCTTGACGATTTAATATAGACATGATTTAGTTTATTTACATGCATTAGGAGTAGATTATAGTAGCATAATTAATATGTACTAGTTAGGTCAGTCATAAGACGGGTTGTCGCGATCCGGTTGATGGTACTCCTTTAAGGGGTCGTATTTAACTATCTGGGATACGACCTGATTGATAGTTATGGATCGCCCTCTTATAGTTGGAACAGTAATGAACTATATTATGCGGTTAATGGTGGAGTGATGAAAACCCTAGTTTTCTCTCTCATCTAAATCACAACCAATTTATTTGCTTTTTATATAATTATTAGTTAAAATAGATAATTTGGTCTTTGATTACCCAAAGCAAACAATTTTCAGAAATATAATTCAGTGTTTTTGAATTGGTAAAGTGAACAATCTCAGTCTCTGTGGGATCGACATCCCTTACTCAAACCGCTTTACTATTCTACAATTGATATGTGCGTTTGCATAGGGTAAAACCTAGAGTCGTTAAGGTGTTATTTTTAACCACATATTTTTACACACCTGACTTCACATCAGCTGGCACATACGGAGACCTCTTAGTCAAGCAATTTGTGCGGCCACTAAAAGGAAATGCATTTTATTGGTACATGGACCTTAAAACAGGAAGTTTAGATGGTTGGCAATTGATGGAAAACGAATTCCTCAATCGGTTCTATAGTACCCGCAGAATAGTGAGCATGTTAGAACTCACTAAGACTCGGGAAAAGAATGACGAGCGTGTGGTTGAGTATATTGACCGTTGGAGAGTTCTAAGTCTTGATTGTAATGACCAAATTTCTGAGATCTCTGTAGTTGAAATGTGCATACAAGGCATGAATTGGGAGCTTTTCTATATCCTACAAGGAATCAAGCCCAGTAAATTTGAAGAACTTGTTACTCGAACACATGATATAGAGCATAGAATAACAAGTCGTGGTATTAGAAAATATGTTCCTATTGTGCTTGACAATTTCTTTAAAGACAGAAAAATTGAGTCCGACGACGAAAAAGTTGAGTCTAACGACGAAGAAACTAAGTCTGACGACGGAGAATCTGAGTCTGACAGAGAGAAAGAAATTGAGTCTAATGATGAAGAAAAAGGGTCTGATGACAAAGAAAATGAGTTCGACGGCGACAGAGAAATTGAGAATGACGACGAAGATAATATACTATCAAGTTCAGACGATGAAAAGACTACATCATATATGACACACATTGTTGTTAAAAACTTTGCATGATGAAAATAAGGTTGTCGCTTCGTCAACTTCATATAAAAATGTTAAATCACAGGGGGCATCAAGTCAAAGAATTTCTGTAAAAGATGGCTTGCAACATGTTCAAGTTTGAGAAAATCTTCTCTCGCCATCACAAGTTCAAGTTGTCTTCTCTCTGTCACAAGGCAGAAAAATAGTCAAGGCTTGCAACATGCTCTTGATCGCACGAGCCTAAAATGCACCATGATCCTGACCCAGATGATTTAAAACTGTGATTGCAGGAAAAAAAATAAACTACGTAATGATTTGATTCCTCTTATGAGGATACGTGGGCAACTTATAATTTTTTATTTTGAGTTCAGTCAACCAAAAACAAAATCAGGTCGAATACCAACTACTATTTCAAGGGTTTCCGCAATAACATACGCCCCTGCAACGGTAACTTCGGCCCACGCTATCTCTATGAAGGACACAAAGTCTGTTGATAGAGAAACGCAAAACAAAGACATGGCGCAACAAAAATGAGGTCGAATACAAACTAGCATTGCAAGGATTTTCACAATAACATACACCCCTGCAATGGTAACTTCGGCCCACCCTATCTCTCTAAAGAACGCAATGTGTGTTGATAGAAAAATGCAAAAAAAAGGCATGACGCGACAAAAATTATGTCGAATACCGACTACCATTGCATGTGTTTTCGCAATAACATATGCCCCTGCAATGGTAACTTTAGCCCACGCTATCTCTGTGAAGGACGCAATGTCTGTTGACAGAGAAACGCGAAACAAAAGCATGGTGCAACAAAAATCAGGATGAATACCAACTACCATTGCAAGGGTTTTCGCAATGACATACGCCCCCTGCAACGATAACTTCGGCCCACGCTATCTCTGTGAAGGACGCAATGTATATTGACAGAGAAACGCGAAACAAAGGCGTAGAAAAAAAGAAATGTGTGTTGAAAAAAAAAAGGAAGAGAAAAGTTGGAAAAAAAAGGAGGGATGTTACACCAGCACATACCTCCGTCTTTGGATCTCGCCGGCAACAGCACATACCTTCAATGGCAAACAAGTGCGTTTGGCAAGCAACTGTGCCATCACTGAAATTCTTGGGAGTCATCCACCAATGGGAAAAGCTTGACGCATGGTGCCGACCATGGACTATTTGTTCTTGGCGCCGCTTCATGATCCGCGTCGTTCCCCATCGCTGCTGCGTTTTGTTCTCACCATCAATCACAGTGTCTTTGTGGACTACTAAGGGAAGCTTTCGTTCGCAGCCGCATTAATAGTGTGTCACTACAACAGTAAAAAAATATATATATTTGGTAGTCGCTGCATGGATCCTTGCTCTCGTGTGTGGATGGTATTTGACCACTTGCCGCCGCCTGGTGCATTCTCCAGTTGCCGCACCCCATGAATGATGAAGCGATCGCCATCTTAATGATTTTCGAGTGGCCGCATAGTGATGGCATTGTTCGCTTGTAAGAAGAAATAAAAAAAATAAAACGTCCAGGAAAAAAAAAATGATATGACCAGTAAGCTTTAAAATCTTGAAGACGGAACCAATGCCAAAGTTGTAAGCATGGCCCGATATGAATAGGCAACCTCGCAGGAATTGCGATTTCAGTTCTATTTTGAAATAGAAATTGGAATTTCCGTTGGAGTTGGATCAAAAGCAAACTCAAATTTAATAAGGAATTGGAATTTGACTGAAACACTTGTAATTCAAATTTATTCTTTTCCAGTGAATCGAAATTTGCGTTGAAGTCCGAGTGAAAAAAAAAATCAATCCAGAAGGAAAAGATGTTCAAAGCAAAGGACGAAAACAATTCAGATGAACAGACGTAAGAAGTTCAGACATACTGACAAAAGAGGTTCAGATTAACTTACGAAAGAAAATGAAAACTGGTCGACAAAAGGATACTCCAAGTCGTGCCCAAACTAGATGACTAATCCGTGTGCAAGACTTGAAGTGGGGGCAATCTGTAGACACTAAAATTTTGTGGGGTCAAGCCCAAAACAAACAAGGTTCAACACAAAATGTTGGACCTCAAATTAAATTAATTAGCCCAATTTTTATTGGACTATAATTTATATTATTTAACTAATTCAAGCCCACTTCGTTAAATAAAAAGAGAATTATTGAATTATAATATTATTTTAATATTATAATTTGATAGTTATCAAGGAGTGACACATGTCATCATCCTATTCGCCCATGTTGTCTATAAATATAGGCAAGACGGAGAATGGGAGAAGAGAACAATTCACGTGAAAATCACAGAAGCTCTAAAGAGAGAAAATCACCAAGAAAAATACAAAAGTTCTACTAGTCTCTCTCCCAACAACAAATCAAGAAAATAAAAGAACAACAAGCACATCGAAGTCGTCCCGTTCTTTTTATTGATTCAACAACTTCAAAGAATCACAAATTCAAACTTTGAATACGAAGAACAACAAGCACATCAAAGTTCGTGTCATTCTTCCTCAACAACTCAAGAAATCAAATACAATTGTTCGAGATCAAACTTCATCAGCACTCGACCAAAAAAAAAATGATTCAAGATGAAGTCTCGACGACCCTTGAATCCCTCTCAACAATTTGGTTCAAGATCAAGCTCTTACAGCCCTTGAATCCAACCGACAAAGGAGATTGAATCAGAGGATAATATTCTTTCTATTGTAAAGAGTTAAACAGAGGATTGTACTACCATTGATAAATAAATAAAATAATTTTCGTTCCTATATTTTTGGACTCGATTTTTGTAGTCTGTATGTTATATTTTCATTTTGAGAATAATGAAGATTGTTGAAAACGATTTCGGGAAAGAAATGACCGAAGGGTAAATGCGTATTTTCATATTTTGAGCACTTAGTGGAAAGTGTAGAAATTTGGCCAAGTGTTGGGGCATGACTGGCATGTTGGTAATTTGAGAGGATAACAAGGCGTGGAAGGGTAATTAAGAGGCTTGATGACACTCTTGAAATTTGGCCAAGTGTTAGGGCATGACTAGCATGTTTATGAATTCTTTGAGTTAGTATTGATGTTGCCTTCCTTGTATTCATGTTCATGGAAGGTCAATTTGGCTTTCATCCACCAAGTGAGTTCCATTTGTAGTTGCTCCTGCTTTTCATTTTGTGAAGAGCTAGTGGTGAGTTCCCTATCTTGTACTCTTAAGACTTCATTTCTCCATGAAACCTTAAAATAGAAATCATTAGGGTTTTAATTGATTCTTGTGGTTAGAGCCACCTTTGAGTAGATTTTCGGTTTACTGTTGTCCCCATAGTAATTGTGTTGTTCATATGGTATTGGCTTGGACCTCTTTTGGGCATATTGTGTAGCTTGCTTGGAATTGAGGTAGGGGAAAAATGAATTATTTTCGTCTTCGTACAAAGGTGTGTGCGTCTATGTGTATATATGCCGAATATATATATATATATATATGTGCGAGTTGTGTCTTGACAACTGAGACAATGAATTAGGCCCTTGAAAGCATGATCTTGGGATATAAATGTTTGTTGTGTTTTAAGGCTTATAAATGTGCAATTGTAAGCATTGTGATAATATGAGTACAATATATTGCCTAATGAAATGAGCATGTTAAGAAATATTGCTTATAAATGTGAAATTGTAAGGATTGTGTTGAGTTGGATCCAATATAATGCAAATTGAGAGAAACATGTATTGTGATGGCATATGGTTATGATTGAGAACCTTCATGCATTTTGGTTAGACCTTGTAGTGTCAAAACGTGGGTGTTGATTTATATGGGTTGCGTAAACATGTGTGAGTAGTCTTGTGTTGAATCGTCACAACAACTGGTCAGGGGTGTTCCCAACCTATAGAACTAATGTGTCCGGGAATCGGGTATAGGGTGAGTAATGTCATTCTTAAAGTTGCGGGTCATCTCGTGCATTCGATATATAAATCTTTTGTCACAGGTCGTATCGTGCAACAACCTTCCTTGTTAAAAGTGAGAAATATCAAAATCACTTGAGAAGAATTGGTGCAGTACTCTTTTCTCATTGTAAATGGGTAGAGTGCGTATTCGTTAACCTGTATTGGGCAAGTGTGTAATATGAGGTGTGTTGAGTCATTTTGCACTTCAACTATCATATATGTGTGATTTTGATATTGATATTGAAGCATGCTATAATTGTAAATATTTATGATGTGAGCATGTTGGGGGATTTGTTTGTTAGGTTCGATGGGGTTCTGGATTGACATGAAAGCCATCTGGAACAACAGACCGACCGAGGGTTAGTGGCATGAACCTTAGTTAGGTTGAACCACTCGGACTACCGAGATTGAGGCGATGATGCTTCCTCTACTTGGCTAGTGAGCACACCCCATGCCTTATATATTTTTCGAGTGATGATTCCATTGGGAGAGTTCCGTAGTCTCTCAGTGGATGTGTGGCATTATGTTCGCCTTTTGTGCATGGGTGGCGGACCATAATTATATTTTGTTGGGCATTAAGTTGATAAGCATGTATCTATATGTTCCTTTTGTCCATATAAATCGAATGTGATAAACTATTTTCTTTTGACCGGCTAGCATGTTAGCCGAGTTATTATTATCGATATACATTCATTGGAGCACTAGGCGCGGGGATTGGATCCTTTTGGTGCACTTTGGTGCCGGATTATGCTAATATGTATTTTGAACAAACTATAACATGTTTCGCCTTAGAGCGCTATAGTGTAAACATTGAATCCTTTCATTTGGAGTTGTGAATATGAAGTAGATTATTTGTCATGGAATGTAATTATTAGGTGTTTGGCCGAAAACGGCATTTTTCTAGGTTTTTAAACCAATCATTTTGTTTTGAATGGAAAAACCCGTTTTTACCTACTCCCGTACCCCCAATAAAATTCCTTGTTTATAAATGATTTTAAACTCATTTTATAAATATTTTGATTTGTACAAACCGGTGGTCGATATAACGGAGA
Source organism: Cornus suecica (assembly GCA_963922005.1). Classification (NCBI taxonomy): domain Eukaryota; kingdom Viridiplantae; phylum Streptophyta; class Magnoliopsida; order Cornales; family Cornaceae; genus Cornus; species Cornus suecica. The sequence goes on from OY998244.1 coordinate 33,219,974, forward strand.
CCGGGGGCAAGACGGTTATTGTACGGAATATGTTTCTGAAAAACATAAACCAAGTTTAGATGATATTTTTCCATTTATAAAGTTCCTAAACGATTTGAGAACTTAGTTTCATGGTTCCTAAGGCTTTGAAGCTCTTGGGATGTCATTTTTGGGGTTTAAGAGTAAAGGCAGTCGACTGGCCCCTTAAAGGCAATCGACTGGCTACTCAACCATTTTTCGCCAAACCCCGCTGCCTATCCCAGTCTATTGGCTCATTTAAGCCTGCCATTCGAATGCCTCTTCAAAATCCAGTCGACTGGCTTAGTAACCCAGTCGACTGGGTGGTTCTATTCAGCCCCGTTCTGACTCTATTTTACTATTTTGCTCATATCTCGAGCTACGGGTGTCGGATATAGGTGTTCTTTAGCTTTTTAGAATTATGACTTAAAGCTATGGATGTTAGGATTTTGAATCACTTTATTTGAGTCATTATTACACATTTGAATTTGATTCCGTTTGTTCCTATGACTTATTTTAGGTCCAAACCTTGTCTTTATACGTTGAAATTACCATTTTACCCCTGAAATGACCATTTTACTCTTGAGTGAGCATGGGTGTTTATATGGTTCGTTTAAGGTGTCGTTTGTTTCATTTCGCTTCTATTTCGATCCTGAGTGATCTTGATGGCATATTTTAGGTGTGAAATTATGTTTTTACCCTGGTTTGGGTGTTTGATGACTATAGGTCATTTGTTCTCGTTTCTTTCTACTTCCGCATTCACTCCCTTAGCTCTTAAGCTCGGGTTTCGGAGTCGTATGAAATTTGGGTCGTGACATATATGCTCAATCATATGCTGCCCCTTTGTGTTTGTTAGTAGTTGACTTGGAAACTTCTATTCTTCTCTTTTATTCATTGAATTAGCTATTTGCCCAATTTGGGTTTCTAGTTTAGTGATAGATTGGGAATGAGTATGTAGGAGTTGAGTAGCATTTTTAAACTTGTTCAATACACTTCAAATTTCTTAAAAACTAGGTGGTCTCGTTGGTTGAGTGTTATTTGGGTTTCTAAAAGGTGGTTGATTAGGGTTCTGATTGAATGGACGAAATTGATTTAGTTGTTGGTTAGAATTTTGGTTAAATTATCAGAATTGGTTAGATTGTTGGTTTCAGTTTAGCTTGTACGTGTTATTTTGAGTTTTATATGAGAAATTAGGATTATTGCGCAAACCAAGATTATAACTATTTGAAAAAGGATCATTATTTGGGTTGGTAAATGTGGCATTAACATCCTCATTGATATACTCAGATTCTGGTTGTACGTAAGGACAATTATTAGCGAACTGTGAAGGATTATCACATATCGACTAGACTTCTGGAGGTGTGGGATTTAATTCAATGATTTTCATTAATTGATCAAAGTTTTTATTTAGTTCATCCACTTTTTATGTTACCTCATATATTCATGACTAGGGAATCCGTGATGAGCGCATTTTCATAATATTTCATTAAATCGCTCCTAAGTTTGATAGAATTGTTCTTCAGGGATTTGTGAGATTATTAAGATTTCTCTACAGGTTTCATGCATCTTTCCCACTGGAAAGAATTTATGTAAAAAATCTTTTTGAAGTTTCTTCCAGTTATTTCTAATTTCTTCCGGTATCGTAGCATACCAAAGTTTAATTTTGTCTTTTAGGGAATGAGAGAATAATCTTATTTTAATGTCTTCATCCGTACATCCTCTAATTCATACAATGTTATAGACCTCCAAGAATTCATCAATATGATGATATGGGTCTTCATGAGCGTTTCCATGAAACTGAGATAATATTTTAACTATAGTGGGTTTAATTTCATATTAGTCTGTTCCTACTAGTATTGTGATTTCTAGTAGGGAAGTATATTCTTTAGGGTATAGAAATCTTTAAAGACAGCAAGCGGAGCCACTACTGCGTTATCACCCATGTTTAAATTATTGTTATTTAAATTATTTAAGGTTCTTCTTCTATTTATTTGTCACGTTCGTTCGATTTTAGGGTCAAAGGTTTCAAGTGGACTATTAATTGAACGACGTCCAAGCATAAACAGTCATTATTTAATAAATAAAAAAGGACAATCAAATATAATAATTGAAGAATGCAACAATTATATATTATATGATATTTAATTATTTTCTCTCTCTTTCTATTGTTTTTTTTTCTTAGTCAAATCTTTTCAAGATTATAGACAAGATCAATTTACTATCGATATTATTTTTAGTTTGTTTTTGAAAACATATTATATTTTTTTTTTCAAATCTGCTTTATGGTACTGTGTGATGAAATAAACTGCAGAGATATTATTATTATTTTTTTCGCACAAATGGCAGTAAACCGATCTATCACCAGTTTAATCGAACGATTGATATTGATATCGATCAATCGTTAAAGCTTACCAAATGCTCGGCCAAAGGCTCGATCGACCATTGGTACAACCGTTTGATTGGTGCAGGAGTTCGTAAATGTTTTGGAACAGTGCAGTTTCGAACAATACTATTCTGACCTGCGAAAAAAATAAATTATAAAAAAACAAAAAATGAAATAAAATTAGTACAATAATTCAATAAACTTCAATACAATAATTTAAAATATCCATTTGATCCCTGGCAAGAGCGCCAAAAACTTGTAATAGGTTCTAGATGTATGAAAATAAATGTGTTTAAAATGAAGAAATAGCACGATCTAGTTTTACCTCTCAGTCGCAAGTACGCGAACAAAACATTGTGAGATCATAGTTGGGTAGAGAGGCTATCAAACCACAGCGATCAGAGTTGTATTTCAAACAATTGTGAAGCAGAAAATTGAACTATTTTATAAACGTTGATTTGATTGGTTGTTTTATAAACTAAAGAACATAAAATAAAAGTATATAATCTCATAATAGCCTAGGGTGTCATGATAAACAAGCCTAGGGTGTCACAAAACAAAATAAAATTTTGTTTTGTGAAACTCAAGATAAACAAGCCTAGGGCGTCATCCAACTTCACCACTAATCTCATAATAGCCTTCTATTCTTATTATCGAAAGATGGCTGTACAACTTACATGAATCAGATTAGTAACGCTACAAGAAGTTGCCTAATCCCCAAAGAGCTGCAATTAAGTTTTAATGTGGCATCATTCATCATAGATTGGTCAAGACCCATTATATGTATCTATACTACAACTACTCCTAAAACATGAAATTAAAAGCATATAACGGTCATCCGTTCTTCCGTCTAAATGTGTGTACCTAAGAACTTATCATGCCGTTTAAGAACCATTATGTAGAAACCAATATTTAAACCTTGGATTTCTTTCCCTTAGTAAAAACATGGTTGTGTAAGATAAATAATTGACTCAGTCTCAGCTTAAGTAAAGAATCAATAAATAAATATTTTTAGTTTATTTGTTTTATCTTTCACTACATAATCATCATATAAGTACCCTTCAGCTTCCCCTCATTGCAATAACATCAAATAAAAGTCTACATTACTTGACTAGGGTTTCGGTGGAAACCCTAAATACCGACTAGCTTCTCATGGAGGGAGGAGACTGCATCACCGATGAAGCCACCATCTTCACAGTTGGATAGTTGGTTCTTGAGTTCTTGAGGAGAGCCTCTCCTTTGAGAGAGACTTTTTGTATGAACAATGATATATTATATTTTTTATCCACTTTATATATTTATAGATAAAATTTGGTTTAAATAAGACATGTTCTTTGTGTGCACTCCAAGAACTTGTTGTGAGGACGAAGTAACAGCTATGAATAGACCAATCTGCCCTCCGAAATAATTGGTTACAAAGTAAGAATTATTGCAGAATATTCGCGCACAAATCCCAATGTTGATGTCTGCCAATCGATCGAGATAATCCACCGATCGATCGATGGTTCTTTGACTTATACCTTGCTTTGAACTGAGTGCATTTATTCTTCAAGTGTTGTTCCGGATCAGACATAATTGCTAAAAATCCGAAATTAACTCAGATTTACGTTAAGACCCCTGAAACCCGCTTAACACAGAATTCAAGTAAAAATATATGATTAATAAAATAAAGAGACTAATGAATGGTTTATTAACGCCCAGAATACCAAATATTCTGGTCTCATCACAAATGTTGTATCTTTAGCTAATAAGTTGCATAGTGGCTGGACGATCTTACTTAAATCTTTAATGAATCATCTATAAAATCAAGAATGGCCCAAAAATGATCTTATATGCTTAACAAACATGGGAGGAACAATTTTGAAATAAGCTCAACTTTCACCTTATCTACCTCAATCCCCCTTTTAGATATTATATGGCTGAGTACTATACCCTCTTGAACCATAAAATGGCTCTTTTCCTAACTCAAAATCAAGTTAGTCTCTCTACATCTCTTGAGCATGAGTGCTAGATGTTTCAAATAGTCCTCAAAGGTTACCACAAAGATTGAGAAATCATCCATAAACACTTCAAATAATTTCTCTACTATATCAGAGAATATTGACGTCATATACCTCAGGAATGTAGTTAACGCATTACACAAACCAAAGAGAATTCTTCTGTACGCAAACGTACCATACGGGCATGTGAAAGTGGTTTTCTCCTGATCAGCAGGATCAATCACCACTTGGTTATAACCGGAATATACATAAAAAAACAATAATAACTCTTTTCGGCCAACCTTTCTAGGATTTGGTCAATAAAAGACAATAGAAAATGGTCATTTCTAGTGTGTGGGTTAAGTTTTCTATAATTAATGTAAACACACCACCCAGTGGTGGTGCGTTGTGGGATCAATACACCTTTAGAGTTAGGCACACCCGCCTTCATCACCACCTCTTTCATGTTTGGGTTCAATCTCTGTTGCATTTTACTTGATGGTTTTGCCGTCTCCTCTAATTGTATGTGGTGCATGCAAATTGAGGGATCTATTCCTCTAAGATCAGCAACACTCCATCCTATTGCCTCTTTATTCTCACTTTAGATCTCGACTAGACTCAATTCCTGTTCTTTTGTCATCTTTGATGAAATAATTACAGGAAGAGTCTCATCCGGTCCTAAAATGACATATTTTTTGCTTCTCGAGAAAAACCTTGAGTTCCAAGGTAGGAGGAATTATTAGAGATGGTATTGGTGGTGTACTTGAGAGCGTGGGAAGTGGCTCAATCGGCACTTTCCATGGTTGGGCATATAATGTAGCCTTTATTTTAGTAATATCCTCATTATTCAGCTTTATTTGCTCATCCCAGTCGTCTGGTTCAGTCTCCAACCTTACTCCAGTCATCAATGATGCTAACTCATCTTTCTCTAGCATCCTCGGTGAGAACTCCTTTACTATATCATCCATCTCATCAATAAGAAAACATTCAAGTGACTCCGGGAGTTGATGATTGGCATCGAACACATTCATTTGTACCTTCAAGTTTCCAAAATATAAATCCATACCCCCTCTTCGGCAATTGATACATGTATTAGCCGTAGCTAAAAACGGTCTTCCTAATATCACAGGGATATGTTTCTTCGAATCCTAGACGTTCTATATCAAGAATTATAAAATTTACTAGAAAGTAGAACTTGTCCACCTGAACGATGACATCTTCCAGAATGCCTTTCGCCTACTTAATTCATTTATCCATTAATTAAAGCACAATCGAGGTAAAACTGAGCTCTCCCAACCCTAGCTACCGATGGACTGAATATGGAATTTAGTTGACACTCGTACCTAGATCAAGAAGATCTCTACCAATTTCTAGGTCACCAATGACACGTGGAATAGTGGGAGAACCGAGATCTTTCCTTTTAGGGGGTGTGTAACTTAATAGCACTTGTTTAGTGAACATAATTTTCTTCGGGACATTTGATCTACTTTTTCACTTTTGAGTACAGAGATCCTTCAAAAAATTATCATAAACGGGTATTTGGGCTATGATGTCTAAGAGAGGAAAATTGATCTTGACTTGTCGGAATGTGTCCAACATGTCTGTCTCTTTATGCTTACCATATCTAGTCGACTCTTGAAGACGTTGAGGAAATGATACTACCTTCTCATAACTTCCCCTATCCGCCCCTTCTGGTAATGTCTGGTTTAAATCTTCCCCCTCCCGAGGTTGATCTATTTGTACCTCTTCACCCGCTTTACGTTTGCCCGTCATTTCTTCATACTACTGTTTAACCCTATTATCTACCTCGTTTCCACTTCTTAAAGTCATGATGTCTTGGACTGTCTCATGAGTATTGTAAGGAGGAAGGATTCGCGAAATGGTACAATAGCAAAACAACTCATTGGGATAATGGCCCAAAGATTAAATTATCTAGGATATGGCACAGGCTTTAATTATCTGGGATATGGCCCAGGATTGATATATTTGGGAAAACCGGCCCAAGTAAAAGATTATTTGGGAGATTGGCCCAAATAATTGATTACTTGGGGAATTAGCCCAAATATGGTTTTACGCGAGAGCTTGCATTACACAGAGGGAAGTATGAGGGGCTGATGTGTTTTATAGCTCGCATCAGTAACTCATAACCCTATATGCTGCTCGCGTAACGAGTACTACGTGGAATCTAAGGGAAATGCTTGGGATGAGTAAATAGTGGGTCGCGACCTTATTTACACCGTCCTAAGTAAAAAGTACCTTAGAGAGGCCGCTAGTATTCAGGGACATGACCAAGGCATGTATGATTGGTCATGACCCAGCAAAGCTATAACGGCATCCTTGGCTAAGGATAAATCAGATTCATGATGCAACAGGCGTGGATCACAGGCATGGTGCATATTATGATCCGCGAATTCGTTTCGCGGATGATATTGTGCAAGGTATTTATGACATACAGTACTATCCGCGCACAAGATTACGCGAATATGTTTTGCGTAGTCGAGGGCGTGACATAATACTGTGGAAGGTATTTATATCACGGATTAAGTACGCAGGGACCATGTCGCGAGACAAGTGCTGACGTGGCAATAGAATCCGCGAGGACGAAGTAACCATGTCGCGATACAAGTACTGACGTGGCAGTACAAACCGCGAGGATTACTGAACATTCACGTTTATAAAAAAAGGTGTGAGAGCTCACTGGAGGGGGGCTTTTGGGGGGGGGGGGCGGAGGAGAGAATTTTTAGAGAGAGAAAGTATTTCTCAGTTTCTTGTACTTGCTAGCTTTTCCTCCATTTCTCTGTAAAAGGAAGTTAAAAGTAATAAGAGCATCAATACTGTTGTTTTGTCTGACGAACTTGTGTAGAAACTATCTTCACATCACCTAAATCTTACGAACCCCTACATTAAAGGCGACTCCGCTGGGGAGAAGATGTCTTCTACACAAGTGGAGCCTCGTCAGCCTCGGCGGAGAGGTCGTCCACCAACCCGGCGTACTGAGCAAGTCGAAGAAGAAATAGTGGCACAAACACAAGGAGGGGAACCAATCCAGCCAGCACGAAGATAACGTCATCGCGCAAATGATGCTGAGGATCAGGTAGAAACCCCTCCGATGGCAAAGCCAATACAGAATTCAACGGAATTGCCATCAGTTCTACTACAAACTCTTCTCAACATCCAAGAAACGCAAAAGGCCATTTTTCGCTTCATGGAGGCCTCGCGCGTGTCAACACCAAACACCGAATCACCTAGGAGCGATAATCAGACTTCGCCAGAGGATTCAACACAAGAATTTTTTCGTGAGTCAGTAAGAATTGAACCCCTGGAAAAAGAGCCATACAACACAAAGTAACAGCGGCGAGCTATCCTAAACGAAAAATCTGAAATAGAGGAAGTTGAAATTGCCCCGCCATACCATCCTAGTATCATGGCATTGCCTTATCCAGAAAACTATGGGGCACCAAGCTTTCATCAGTTTGATGGCAAAAAGGGGAATGCAAAAGAACACATTGCCAGGTTCGTGGATGCTCTGGGACCTCACAGAAACAATGAATATTTGAAACTTAGAGAGTTCTCCAAATATTTAACTGGAACAGCATATACATGGTATACTGGCCTCGCTCCGGCTTCAGTAGCCAATTGGACGGATATGGTGCTCAAATTCTGCACCAAATTCTTCCAAGCTGATGAGGAGGTCTCAAAGATTTCACTTACAAGGCAAAGACAATGCTTCGGGGAAGAGGCAGCGGCTTATGTCCGGAGATTTCGCGAGACTGCTTTACAATGTCATGAACCAATTTCTGAACTACAATTGATCAAAATTTGTATAGAAGGAATGCTGCGGGAATACAGAGTGCATCTGGTCAATAATGAGGTCAAAACTTTATTTTCACTTGTTGATAATGCCCGAAGGTTGGGAGAAGTTTTGGCTCCCCCAATACGACCAAACATCAGTACTAGGCGGATACCGATGGTAGCAGCTACGCAGAACGAAAAGTCCATGGAAGAGCGCACTGGGAGATCTGAAGCACCCCGTTTACCTTTCAGTGAAAAAGAGGAAGTTGCTTTGTTGAATCAATGGGTCGCAGATCGTGTCATAACGGTACCTCTAGTACAAAAGGTGTCGTCAAGGGAGGAAAGGATAAAGAGCAACTACTGTCCTTATCACAAGAGTATTTGATATTCGTTGATGACCTGCTGGGCCTTTCGAAGTCTGGTACATCGAAAAATAGTATCGGGAGACTTGGAAGTGACAAAGAATGTAGTTCATGAGCCTTTCCCTGCACATGTGGCTATGGTGACCGCCAGAGATAGTACTGAGAACATGACCAATGCCACCAAGTATGAATGCCCGCCAGTACATGAAGCCAGGGAGAATGCTAAGATAGACGTCTTTTTCAATGAGCTCCCAATACAACAGCACGCGAAAGAATTCTTGAAAGAGTAAACAGTTGCCGCACTCAATCATACCATTTTGATTCCGCAGCATGGGAGGGCCTCCCGTAAGATTACATTTTCTGAAGCAGACAGACAAGTACCTTTACTCCACAATCGGCCTTTGTATGTACCAGCCTACTAAGTTTCATGTCATTCAAGGGGAGCCCTCATATCAGTTGCTGTTGGGCTGACCATGGATCCATGCACATGGCGTAGTACCGTCATCCTATCATCAAGTGATGAAGGCCAGTTGGGGAGAAGGGATTATGACTGTAAAAGCATCCAGGAATCAATTTTGCGCATCTGAAGCACATTTTGCGGATGCAGTCTATTTTTCGGAATACAGTGAAGAGGATGGACCCGGTGTTTTTGCTACACCACTACCAAAGTGGAAAGGACCGGATGATGGAAATTCAACTAAGCGGAAGCTCGAGGAGGTGAGCTGGTCGCGGATTAAAATGCCTAATGGGCGAATAGTGTATAAATTATGACAGGATTGGGGGTCAGAGGCCTGCGCAGTTGGCACTGACCCCGGGACAGATAAGACTATACAAAGAAAACTTGAAGCTTACCCTGAGGTATTGAAAGTGAAGCCGCGACCAGAACATGAGTTGTGCGAAGTGGATATAGGCGACGACACGGATCCGCGACCTACCTTCATAACCAGTACGTTGCCTAAAGATACTAGGAATGCTTTGATAGAATTGCTCAAAGAGTTTCGAGATATCTTTGCTTGGGACTATAATCAAATGCCGGGACTCAATGTTGGATTGGTAAGCCACCGTCTTCATGTGAATCCCGCATCAGAACCAATGAAGCAAAAACAACGAGTATTTCATCCCGATTTAGAGGTACAAATTAAGGCAGAAGTAGAGAAACTGCTGAAAGCAGGATTCATCAAGCCAACTCAGCATCCCACATGGCTCGCGAACATTGTCCCTGTAAAGAAGAAGACTGGGCAGATACGCATCTGTGTAGATTATCACGATCTCAATAAGGCTTGCCCAAAAGATGATTTCCCTCTTCCTAACATTGATACCATGGTGGATGCAACCTCAGGACACGGGATTTTCTCATTAATGGATGGATTCAGTGGATACAATCAGATCAAGATGGCACTGGAAGATGCTGAGAAAACTGCTTTTCGCACCCTAGTGGGGAATTTTCACTATACGGTCATGCCATTTGGGCTTAAAAATGCCGGGGCCACGTATCAACGCGCCATGACAACCATATTCCATGATCTAATGCATAAAACTGTGGAGGACTATGTCGATGATTTGGTGGTAAAATCCAGAGCTGTACAAGATCATGTGGGAGATTTGCGAAAGGTACTGCAATGATGTCGCGAGTATGATTTGAAGATGAATCCCCTCAAATGTGCCTTTGGAGTACCAGAAGGAATGTTCTTGGGGTATGTTGTACATCGACATGGCATTGATATGGACCCGACAAAGGCTAAGGCCGTATTAGAAATGGCTCCACCTACAACTCGCAAAATGTTGAAAACTTTTATGGGAAATATATCTTATCTTAGAAGGTTTATCCCGGCGCTGGCACAGGTAACTCACCCACTCATGCCATTGTTGAAAGAAAAATCTGTATATAACTAGGGAGAAGAACAACAGGAGGCTTTTGAGAAAATCAAAAATATTTTGGCATCAACAAAAACAATGGTAGCGCCCGAGTCAGGAAAACCATTGATAATGTATCTCATTTCCACCAATAAATCCGTGGGAGCTCTGTTGGCTCAAGAACATGAAGGGGAAGAAAAGCCTTTTTACGATATCAGTCGGGTACTCAAAGGACCAAAATCGCGGTACACATCATTGGAAAAACAGTGTCTCACTTTAGTGTTCGCGACCCAGAAGTTTAGACACTATTTGCTGGCACACCCATTAGAGCTAATCACAAAAATTGACCCCATACGGTATCTACTCATAAAGCCCATACTCAGTGGAAGAAGTGCTCGGTGGTTATTAGCACTATCTGAATATGAGATCACATGCTCTAGACCGAAAGTAGTAAAAAGTCAGGCCTTGTTAGATTTGCTAGCTTTATTTCCTGGAGGAGCTGAACCCAGGTAGAAGAGATAGGAATGGCAAGCGTGGCACAAAGCGCGGAATTCACCTTAGAGTTCGATGGTTCATCCACTGAAAAAGGAGGGGGAACTAGTTTCATATTGAGAAATGAAGAAACAAAAGAGAAATTAGTCATGGCCTACAAGCTTGACTTTCCTTGTACCAATAACATTGTTGAGTATGAAGGATTGGCGTTGGGGTTGATAATGGCTCAAAGGTTGGGAGCAAGAATACTTCATGTTAAAGAAGATTCCAAGTTGGTCATTAAGTAGATCAGAGGGGAGTATGCCGTCAAGGAACCTCATCTGGTGTCCTACAGAACCCTTATCCGACAGATGATAGAAGGCTTTGGGACTGTGAGTTTTACGCACGAGCCGCGAGAAAGCAACCAACGATCCGATGCACTTGCGACATTGGGTTCGCGACTACATTTCCAAGGAATGGAGTCTTCTATACAAGTGGTACGAAGAACTGACTCAGTGGTCATTAACACAAAGGAATCAGAGGTGTATAAAGATCATGATTGGAGAGCACAGATAATACATGCTTTATTAAAGAACGATAACAATGCCTTGAGACGGGAGTACCAGCTCATAAAAGGTGTGTTATATTACAGGTCCGCCGGAGGAATTTTGGCTCGATGAGTAGCAATAGACGAGACAAAAGAACTGCTACAGAAAGCTCACAAGAAAATATGTGGTGAAACGGATGTCAATCTCTATCGAGTTTTGTAGTGAGAAGGCTTCTTTTGGCCAAGTATGAAGGATGAGGCAGTAAAGTTACAAAGTAAATGTCAAAATTGTAACGCATATCCATCCGCGAGTGAAGGTAATATAGAAAACTTGATGGACTAGCGGGACAAATATATACACTATTTGAAAGATGGGATTTTGCCGGAAAAAGATCAACCACGGTTTAGAAAATTGGCCTCACGATTTGTCTTACAAGAGGGAAAATTGTTCTGCAAAAGCTTTGAGGGAAAATTGATGAAGTGTGTAAGCGAAGAAGAAGCGGGGGAAGTATTAAAACAGGTTCATGTGTTTAGTCATCAGGGCCCTAGAAAAATGTTTCAACAGTTGTTGTCATCCTGGTATTACTGGCCAATAATGGAGAAGGACTGCAGTGATTTTGTAAGAAGATGTCATGTGTGCCAGGTGCACGGAGATCTTATCCACGCTCCAGGAGCTGAATTGCACAGTTTAGCTACAGCTTGGCCTTTCCATACTTGGGCACTGGACATAGTTGGACCAATCACGCCACAAGCTCAGGGACATGCATGGATTTTAGTGGCAACTGAATTATTCACAAAATGGGTAGAAGTTATCCCGCTGTGACGGACTACAGCAGATAATGTGGTTCGATTCATAAAGGAAAATATCATTTGCCGATTTGGAATACCAAAAGTGATACTATCGGATAACGGGACTCCTTTTGTTAATAGTAAAGTCGCGGATTTGTTGGAGAGAAACTCAGTCATTCATCACAAGTCCACGCCTTACTATCCAAAAGGAAATGGACAAGCTGAAGCCTCTAATAAAGCGTTAATTCGAATCTTGTCCAGGTTGGTACATGATAACCAGAAGAAGTGGGTAGAAGAGCTCCCAATAGCGCTATGGGCACATCGAACCGCATACCGGAGTGCGACAAGCATGACCCCTTATGCATTAGTCTATGGAGCAGAGGCAGTGCTACCGGCGGAGATAGAAATGGCTGCTAAAAGGTTGACCTGCAAAAGTAGTTTGGAGGACAGGCTATTAGAGATAGAGGGATTGGATGAAACAAGGGCCGAAGCCTTTGCAAATCAGAAGGAGTACAATAAAAAACAAGCGAAGAGTTACAACAAAAAAGTACGGTACAAATGGTTTAAAGTAGGAGACAGAGTATTGAAAGTAGTGCCAGCAATTATGAGAGGACAAAGGGTGAGGAAATTTGAAGCCAAATGGGAAGGTCCGTATGTGATTACAAGTGAAAGAAGTAGTGGGTACTACATAATGGAGCATGAAATCACCTGCGAGAGTGCTGGACCTCTTAACATAAAATGGATAAAATTGTATCAGTCTTAAATACAAGAGGCGAATGATGATAAATCATAAAATTCATCAGCACAATGTATATAAAATTGCATATATGAATGAGTATTGAGTACATCAAAAATAATTACTCGTACAAAAATAGCAATTAGTACAAATCACGGCTCACAGGAGAGGAGATATGGAAATTTTCATGTTCCTCTTGTAACTCGCGGGAACGCATAGAATGTTCCGCGGAATCCTTAAGCCTCAACGCGTCTTGCTCTGCAGCAGCTAATAAAGCACGGGCTTCTTCCACTTTGGACATACTGGCTTCATAATCAGAAAAAGCTTTGATCTCAGCACATTATTTTGCATATAGGCGCTCAATCTTTTCAAGATGAACCTCCCACCAGGTCACGTTCATTTTCATATTCTTCCAATCCTTGATACGGGCGCGACAAAGTGGCAAACTGGTAGAAGAAAGGTCGCGGATGCATGTAGTCGTCAGGGAAGCAAAAGTATCCACGATAATATGCAAAAATGTAGGCTGGAGAAGGGGATCATAGAGCTTCATGGTAGCAAAAGTCTCTAGATGACTACTGAAAACGCAATCCAAAATGGCCATATCGCTCGAATAACATAAAACGTTGCACCAGTAGACTTGATCCTGCTGGGGGTGTTGAGTCAAAAGCGCGGGAATGGCTTGGGGAGGGGCTTGATGTAGTTGGGTTTGTGGCACGGATGAGGCAATAGGATTGGATATATGTGTATGCAAAGCCTGATGGGTTTGTGTATATGGTGCGGATATGGTAGCTGGAATGGAAGTATGTGTTTGTGAAGGCTGAGGATGGACTGGTTGCACTGATAAGGAAGTTTGGTTATGTGTTTGATGAGGGTGAATAGGAAGGAAAAATGAATCAGAGTTTGGGAAAGTCAGGTTTTGTAAAGTGTTTGGGGGTGAGGGGAATTCATTAAGAAGAGTTTTGGGGTCTTCAAATGCAGAATCGGGAAATAAGGATTCAGGACTCTTAGTGGACTTACCTACAGAAAAAAAATGGAATTATCAATAAGTCAATATTACATGGATAATTGTAATCACGGATGAAAATTGTATAAAAATTACCAGCATTCGCGGTATCAGTTTGATTCGCGCCAAGGGAAGATTCAGTAATACTCTCCATATCAGCTTCAGGACCCCCGAAAAGGGATCTTTGAATTTGGGACCCATCCTGCAAAGTGGCAGCAAGCTCAGCAGCAATATCACAAATAATAGGTTCTATATACCGAGCATTTGTATCAGCACTAGAGGCTTCTGGGTCAATCGTTGCTGCAGCATCTACTTCTGAAACAGGAATAGTATCATTTGCTTCAAGTATCTCTGGAATATTTGCAGTTTCATCTTGATCCGCGGCATCATGATCGGCCAGGACCGCGGATTTGTCAAGGGGGGATGAATTCGCGTCGAAGGGATGGGCATCCTTACGGATAATGGAAGAAATGGGAAGATCATCCCCATCATCTGAATCGGAGAGCAGAATCTTCCTCGCGACTTTAGATATTGGCGGTGCCGTCTCTTTTCCTTGATCAGGGAAGTCTGAGAGTATATCAACTACCTCACGATCAGAATCATCAACAGAATGGTCAACTTCCTGATTTGCATTTATTCCAGTCCCGCGAGCTGAAAAACGGTAAATAAACACTTAGTATAATATAAGCGCAAGAAGACAAAAGGAAAAGGAGAATTGAACAAGTCAGTACATGAGAATAAAGGATCTGAAGCTTGAATATCCTCCACGGCCTTTGCAACTGTATCAAGCAAAGGGTTAGCTTTTGCTCGCGAAGAAAGTTCTTTATCTCGCGGAGAGGATGGTTCAGCCTCACCTTGAGTAAAAGCTGCAGTTTCATCCTCAGCTTGTTGTGACTGAAAAGCAAGATGTTGAACTCCAAATCTGTCAGGAGAGGAGATCAAAGCAGAAGGATTCGACCTTTTGCGAATCAAAGGGATAGTATCTACCTCATCATCTTCTGAAGTATGAATAGCAGCAGCTTCTAAAATCTGGGCTCTGGGTTCTCTTCTCCGCTGAGATAAAGGAATATAGTCTAGGGAGTCCCCCGTGGAGTGAACTGCTATTGGGGGATCTATTAATGGAGGAGGTCGCGATGGTGATGTGACAACCGATCTCACGGATCTTTGAAAAACAAACAAATTGGTTAAAAAGCAGTTGATAACAGTGACTGAGAGTAAGAACAAAGTACAAAGTTATAACTTCATTACCAAGCGTTTAGAAATAGGTTCCTCGTGAACTGGAATAGAAGTGGTAACTTCGACACGCTCGGAATGCTTTCGTTTAGGCGTAGGAGGAACTTTGGATTTGCCTTTTCTCTCTTTCAAAATTTTTTGTTTTTTAGTGACCAGATTTGTAGTGCTTGGGCCCTCATGATCGCCATAAATTGGAAGAGAAATCCTGCTGTGAAATCCGCGGGAGCCATGGGGCTTGTGTAATATCAAGGATTAGTCTCCTAGGAATATCTTTACAGGAACAATTGGTCTAGGAGGACCCATCATAAAGGTTTGAAAATCTGTTGTCACTTGAAACCAAAAATCAATATACGCCAAGGTTCGGCAACCTGTTCGAGATCTCGCGGGAATAAAAATGGCAAAGGAGAACTCTTCGTATTTTTTCTCATATTCCTCATGATACCTCACAAGGGCCGCGTTATAGCTGTCAGGGGAATCGCCTGAGGGAGGAGCAACATAGACTGGAATTGCCTGATCAAAACCCAGTTGACGGGCCACCCGCGAAGGATTATAAGGTGTGGTCCGCGAGAAGGAATCATCAAAAATAGGCAAGCAACAACCAAAGGAAAAAGCAGCAAAGATAAGCTCTTCGTGGTGTTGATAACCATAAGCAGTCTGCTCCTCCACGGGGTAGAAAGAAGGAAAATAAATACCGTCTAAAGGCATTGTGTAAGGTCTCCAAGAGAAATTACGACTGAAGTCAATAAAATCTTCAAGTCGCTTGGTGGAAAGAAGGCCGGACCAGCGAGCAGCTCACGATCTGGGAGTAAGGGTATCAGGGTTTGAAGAAGAAAAGCTAAGGGGTTTGGGGGCATATTTTGGGAATCTGTCAAAAATAAAGAGCATAAGGAAAAGGCAGGGGACATGGGTGCTTATGTCATATCTACTAACTGATCGTAGAAAATTGTTGGATAAGGTGTCGAACTAGGAATAAAGGGTACCCAGAAAGAGGGGGACTAAGGGAAGCCTGACCCCGCGAGGCTATAGAGGCCATCAAAAATACCAGTTTGTTGGGTCCATCTTCAGGACGTCCCTGGAAAATATAGCGATCCAACCAATAAGCTAAAAAGCCAGCTAGCTCAGAGTCACCGTTGAATTCTGGACCAAGCACCGATTTGCGGTCTGGACCGCGGAGAAGAGGCAATTTTGGTTCATACTCCCCGAAGAAGTGATGACACCAGCTTGAGTACTTTCACTTAGCACTTTTTATGAAAGGTGCCTCGTCAAGTATGGCACCATCCTTAAAATGGCTACCTCTCTTCGCGGCATAAGTGGCGCAAGACTAGAGGTGAGAGTGAATCACCTGGTCTTCCTCACTGAAAGCTGGAGCATCTAGGGACCGCGAGTCAAAAACTGGGAGTCGGAACAGCACGTACACGTCTTCCAGGGTTGGAGTAAACTACCCCCAAGAGGTAACAAAGGTGTGTGAGGAAGAACTCCATCGCGACACCAACAGATTAAGTACATCCGCGTCTCGACGAACAGACAAGTCTAAAAAGAGTTCTATGGACTCAAGCAAGCCTGCCTGTCTAAGAGTCTCGCGGTGCCTATCCTGGATGAGTATGTGGCTAGACGACATCCTACAGTGGGTAATGGGTGACACATGTCCTTCATATTCTATAAAAGAATAGGGAACATCTCCTCTTTCAATAAGAAGGCGAAAAAGTGAGGAAGGTGGGATATTGGCTAAGGGGGCTTCACCGTCAGAATGAATAAGCATGGGTTCATCCGCAATATCTCCGGCGGGAGGAAGGTTCTCAATGGAACTCCAGAAATGATCATGGGAATTTTCGAAAAATGGAGCCTTTCTCCATTTTGTTGGTTGAGGAACAGAAGGGATAGACCCAGATGGAGGAACTAAAAGTTTGGGGGTTGAGGATTTGGCCATTGGAAATAGGGGAATAAGGGTTTAAGAATACAGACCGCGAAGGAAATGAGGGATTCAGAATAACAGAAGATGTTTTGAAGCAGTAAAGCAGAAAAAAATGATGAATGAAGGCAAAAAGTGAAATGAAATAAGACAAGGGCAACTTTTATAGCGAAGGGGCCCGGAAACCTAGGGGGTGCCATTAATGACCACGGTAGCCGAACCGACGCCAAGGTTGCCGTAAATTCAAAAATCGCGGATCAAAGGATAAAAAGAGTTTGTGAAAAATAAGAAAGATATGAGGAAAAACAAAATAAGCACATGCACAAAAGTCATGGGAAAGCAGAAAATAAATCAAGAAGGTATGTTCGCGGATTAATGGATACGAAACATGAAAAATGAATTTCATCCATAGGAGAAAGGCCAAATAGACATGGGGAAAAGTGGCTTTGAAACAAGGATTTGGTTCGCGAAGCTATAGGTTATTGCACTTTAATACTTGGCCAAGTATCAAAAGTGCAATGGGGAAAAATGTAAGGAGGAAGGATTCGCGAAATGGTATAACGGCAAAATGACTCGTTGGGATAATGGCCCAAAGATTAAATTATCTGGGATATGGCCCAGGCTTTAATTATCTGGGATATGGCCCAGGATTGGTATATTTGGAGAAACCGACCCAAGTAAAAGATTATTTGGGAGATTGGCCCAAATAATTGATTACTTGGGGAATTAGCCCAAATATGGTTTTACACGAGAGCTTGCATTACACAGAGGGAAGTATGAGGGGCTGATGTGTTTTATAGCTCGCATCAGTAACTCATAACCCTATATGTTGCTCGCATAGCGAGTACTACGTGGAATCTAAGGGAAATGCTTGGAATGAGTAAATAGTGGGTCACGACCTTATTTACACCGTCCTAAGTAAAAAGTACCTTAGAGAGGCCGCTAGTATTCAGGGACATGACCAAGGAATGCATGATTGGTCATGACCCAGCAAAGCTATAACGGCATCCTTGGCTAAGGAAAAATCAGATCCGCGATGCAACAGGCGCGGATCACAGGCATGGTGCATATTATGATCCGCGAATTTGTTTCACGGATGATATTGTGCAAGGTATTTATGACGCACAGTACTATCCGCGCATAAGATTACGCGAATACGTTTTGCGTAGTCGAGGGCGTGACATAATACTGTGCAAGGTATTTATATCACGGATTAAGTACGCAAGGACCATGTCGCGAGACAGGTGCTAACGTGGCAATAGAATCCGCGAGGATGAAGTAACCATGTTACGATACAAGTATTGACGTGGCAGTACAAACCGCGAAGATTACTGAACATTCACGTCTATAAATAGAGGTGCGAGACCTCACTGGAGGGGGACTTTTGGAGGGGGGGGGGCGGAGGAGAGAATATTTAGAGAGAGGAAGGATTTCTCAGTTTCTTGTACTTGCTAGCTTTTCCTCTATTTCTCTGTAAAAGGAAGTTAAAAGTAATAAGAGCATCAATACTATTGTTTTGTCTGACGAACTTGTGTAGAAACTATCTTCAAATCACCTAAATCTTACGAACCCCTACAAGTATTTTTATTAAATGATCCAAGTTCCATCGCTTGTCTACTCTTTGGATTCCCCACCAGCTGGCTAGGCAATCTTCCCTCATCTCGTCTATTCGACGTGGTAGTTAGTTGCCTCATTTGGGTTTCTAACTTTGAAATGGCTTGGGAGTGATAGTCTAGATCACTTTCAAAGAATCCAGGTGGTCTAGGTGGTGGGGTTTGACTTCTTAGCATTTGGTAATTAGTAGGATGGGATGCTTGAGAATTAGGCTGAAAATTATGATTATTGTATCATTGTTGGGAATTGAACGACTTCTGGTTCTGATTGAACATTGGCTGAGGATTCTCCACATTCTGAGAACGATATGATAAATTTGGATGATTACGCCAACTCGAAAGATATGAATTAGGATAAGGATTATTGTTCAAGTTGGTCCATGTTGCATTCACATCAGCGACACCTATTTCATTACCCTAATACTCACTTTGGGAATGGTCAGGTCCTATACCTAAGACTTCTCTCGGAGCTGATTGAATCATATTAATAAACTTATTGAGTTTTTGTCCTAATGCGGCTACTTGTTCTCTAACGTCATCATCTATTTCGACACTAAAAAGCTTGTCAAATTTCCTTTCGACCCCATCCCTAGCACACATTTCAGACTCATGTTGGAGTGAGTTGTGGCTCACATTATCAAACAGCTTTAAGACTTCATCTACTGGCGTCATTTTAAACTGCCCTTCCACTACTACATCTATCAAATTTACATGAGTCTCATTAAGTCTAAGATAGAAGTTACGTACAATATCGTGCTCAATAAATTTGTGATGGGGGCACTTCCGCAAAATCTCAGTGAATCTATCCAATACCAGGCAATTTTATAAAGTGGGTAATTGCGTGTTACGTCTGATGGGTTCTATCTAATGGAAAATATTTTTCTAACAATTCATGAGTTACGTCTTATGGTTTCCCAAGTGATTTTTATATCCCTATCCAAATTAATATACCATCTTTTAGCTTTTTCTTTCAAGGAAAGGAAAATAATCACATGCACGATGCATGAATGCTAAGATTCTCGATTTTCATAGTTTAGGCCATCTCTATGAACTCGTCAACATGTTGATATGGATCCTCATTACTGAGTTCATAAAATTTGGGCAACATGTTGATAATACTAGATTTGATATCGTAGTGCTTGACCCCCTCATCTTCTGGAAATTTAGTATACAATTCATGAGTTGAATGTTCATAGTACCTCTTTAAGAACGTAGTTGGGGCTCGTCGCGCAGCTGCATTGCGGTTCGCCATCCTCTCAAAATTGAACTTCCTTCGAAAAGTAACAAAAATTAAAGCTAAACCTATGCACGGAATTAAGCTACACTAAAACCCACAAGTGGTCCAATGACGCAATCTTCACTACTCTACTAATTCCCTTTACGTTTTTCAATGTACCTATCAATCACACAAAAATTCCAACTTTAAAGATACTACAATAACTTAATGCTACTAAACTACTAAAGCTAAGAATAAGCCATGTCCCCGGCAACGGCTCCAAATACTTCTTGCACGTCGAACGGGGTTAAAAATAATGATTAAGAACGGACCCTTACGATGACAAAGTTTTACCTATCGTAAGCGGACGAATCGTATTGTAGCACAAATCGGCTTGAGAAAGGGAATATCGATCCCACAGTGACTTGGATTATTCACTCTAGCAATCTAAAAGTATTGAATTATAGTTCGAAAATTTTTTGATTTGTTTTTTAGATCTATAACTAATAATTAACTAAAAACAGTATTTAAATTGTGAATGTGATCAAGGTAGAGAAAAACTAGGGTTTTCATACTCCACCACTAACCGCATAATATAACTATCTACTTGCTCAATTGCAAGAGAGCGATCTATCACGATAAATCAGATTATACCGCAAATAATCGAATACATACCAAAAAGGATACTATCCACCAAATTCGCTACAACCTATCTCCGGACAGAGTGTGACTAGTACAAGCTATTTACTTTACTACATCATTGATGTATAAACGGCCTACATGATCTTCTTCTTCGGATCTTTAGGTATTGAAAGATGTAAAGCTCCATAGATAGGCTCTGGAACTTATGTAAATTAGAAGCTCTCTAGATCTGTAGTAGACCTTGGTATTTATAGAAGAAGTTGAGAAGATTTCAGCTTGTATTCAACTTGTCTCACTTGAGTAGAATTCCTCTTTGATGTGTTTATTCTCAAATCTGAGTTAAATCCTTCAATCTGATGTATAATATGTGATATACATGTGCTTAGAGGTGTTGGAGTCGAAGATATGTCAAAAGGGTTCAATTTGAATCGGGACTCAAATTCCATGCTATCCTCTATGCTTGGTCCCTACGCTTCAGCGTAGCTTAGTCGCAGGCCAAAATCCACAAGCGTAGCTTGAGCGTAATTTTTGATGTTTCTAGGAACATTTAGCTACTGTAAGCGTAACAAAATACTTAGAAACCACTTTTCTTGATTATTGCTCCATTAGAACCTGCTCGACTCCTTCGGTATGTTTCCCAAGTTACGGCACCGAAAAATGTCATTTTTGCCCTCTAGGAGACATTTTTGGCTTGAAAACTCTTCTTTTGCTCTCTTTGTGGATAGATACAAGCACATCCTTGGTTAATTCACCCAAGTTAGCTCGTTTTTTGTTAAACTCCTAAAACACGCTTTAACATACAAACTGAATAAAAATACCAAATAATGAAATGATAAAAAGTAACAATAGTGAGTTAGGGGCCTAAAATGGATAATATTTGGCACCTGTGCCTAACAAGGCCTACACATAGGCGTAGGATTGGGCGTAGCAGCTCAATCCATTTACATAGGTAGGCGTACCTTTTATGATTCTAGACAGCTTTTGCTTGCTTTGTGCGTAGGTAGGCGTAGCAAAAATCATGAAAACTAATTTTTCCAATCTTTCTTCCATTTGACCCCTATTCACTCCATTAGCGTGTTTCCTGAAGTTTCGGCTTCGAAAAATGTCCGTTTTGTCCTCCTGGATGCAGTTTTTGATTGAAAACTCCTTATTTTCTCTCTTTTTGGGTAGATACAAGCACATCCTTGGTTAATTCACCAAAGTTAGTTTGTTTTATTCATTAAGCTTCTGAAACACGCTTAGACATGCAAACCGCATAAAAACACCAAGTAACGGAATGTTTAGACGTAACAATACCGAGTTAGCGGCCTAGAATAGACAACATTTGGCACCTATCATAAGAACATTTTTATTTTGGCATGTCTAGTCAATGATCATGTTGGCTAGTTTCGGTATATTATTTAAATTTTGAGGCCTTAATGGTAAAAAGACCAAGACTTGGAAAACAAGAAAAAGACTTGGAAGACAAGAAAAAGGCTTCGATATCAAGAAATCTTATTCCATAATTGAAGACTTCTTTCTCTATAAATATGAGAAGATATTGAGAAGAGAAGACGAGTTTTGAGAGTTCTGTGATTCTTCCACAAAAGATCTTTCTGCAGAGAGAGACATAGACAGAGAAAAAAATATTGATTGATCATTCATCTTCTAAATTCTCTCTAGTATCTGGGATTCTCCAATTGTGCTTCAACAAGTGTGAAATTACCTAGACGATAGGTTTTTTGTCAATTTTATGAACAATTAAAATTATTTAGCGAAAATTAAATTTTAATCAGTCACAAACCCTAATTCTCAATTCAATTCTCAAAACAGATCAATCAACCAAATATGAATATAAGTGTAGAAATTTAAATCATGAGAAAACATAGATCTTTTTACGTGAAAAACCTTTGAAAGACTCCAAGTAAAAATCACGGATACGCTCGGGTATCGATGCACTATGAATCATAGAATTTGTATAAATTCTGTGAAAACAGAACTTATAACCGCTGTACTTTGTTGTCTTCACTAGGTGTCTGAAATTCTAGATTCACTCGCGCTCCACGAAGCTTTCGCTCCGATCTCCGTACTCTGACGGATCTACTTCTCAACAGATCAAAATCACCTAGAAGCCTCCTTGTTCGATCTCTGCACTCAGACGGCTCCGTTCTTCAACGGATCAACGCAACCACATTGCTATAGATGGTGTGTGAATTTTTCAGCAACTATACCATTCAATCGTGCATAGAAATCGTCGATGTGGAAGCACGATTGAAGATGTCCAATAACAAGAGAGAACTTGTCTATCTCTAATCACTCAATAATATTCTCTCACCATATGTATATTTATAGAAGAAAAAGATAAAACTTGTAGAGAATTCTTAAAGACGTGCCTCATCTTGATGTAGACTTGGGTCTTTAGAAGTAATGATGATCCAAATCTTAAATTTGCCCTTTTCTCATAATTTCACATCCAAACCCTATATTCTGGTGAATATAATGTATATAACACCCACTTTGATGTATATAAGTCGTGGGCATAGCATAAAACCATCCCATGAGGAAATCAGACATCGTAGCAAAATTTTGAATAAACTTTGCCGCAACTTTGCTTGAAGCGTAGACCCTCTATGCTTGAAACGTAGGTCCAAGCGTACAAATCCACTTTCCAGCCATATTTTAAAACTGAAAGCGTATGCTTAAGCGTAAGCATTTTTGTTAAAACAACTTTTCTCCGTAACTACGCCAAAATGATCCTTTTGACTCCCCGAGACTTTTTGCTTGAGTTGACGGCTTTAGGAAATATCGTTTTCGCCCTTCGGGAGACATTTTTACTTAATATTGCACTTCTCTAGTATTTCACTTGTATTAGTCACTATTGCCTTCTGTTGAAGCTTGTAGATGTCGTTGAAGCCAACACAACCTATCTAACACTCAACATGGTTGTTGTCTAAAACATGTCATAAATACACAATACATAAAAGTGTTCTTACAAAGTGTGATCTTGATGTAAAATTGGATGACCTAGATAATGAAAAATCTACACACCATCTGTTTCACTGTGTGTGCTTTGATCCGTGAGGAACGAAGCCGTCAGAGTACCGAGATTGGAGTAAGAAGCTTCGTGAAGTGCGAGTAAATCAAGAAT
The DNA here is from genome assembly GCA_963922005.1 of Cornus suecica. NCBI lineage: Eukaryota > Viridiplantae > Streptophyta > Magnoliopsida > Cornales > Cornaceae > Cornus > Cornus suecica. The sequence goes on from OY998244.1 coordinate 33,243,627, forward strand.
CTGTACAAACTCTTTGATTCCTAGTGCATCAATACCGAGGGTATCCATAGTTTTTTCCTTGGAACACGTAAGAATATATGTGTTATTTTATTTTTAAATTATGCATCTATATTATTGTTTGATTGATATAAACTATGAAGATAAATAGTTTGTGTGGAATAAAGGATTATGACCTAAAATTCGTACGTCAGAATAGGTGATTGATCGGTAGCTCATTGGCGATTGATCAGTGGGATATTGGCGATTGATCAATGGAGTAATAAATAAGAATAACCCAAACGTCGTGGCACACACCCGATTGATCGTTGACACACTTGATCGTTCGGTAGACTCACTCAATTGATAGTGGGGCTCAATAATAATCCGACTTCACATATTTGGGTAACAATTGTTCCCTGATATGACAATATTGATTCTAGGACATCACCAATCGATAATTCAAAAAATAGAATTTTTTTTTTAAATTTAATAAAGATTTGATTATTTTTATTGAAACCAAAAATATTTATAATAAAAATTTATTATTTTTAATAGAACAAAAATATTTTATTAAAAATTTATTTTCAATAAAAAAATATTTTATTTATGATTAATATTATTATTCTTGAAAAAGTTTTTTTTTATCAACTATATATTCTGATTAAAATTAAATATTTCGCAAATAATTTCAATTCGTCATTAAATTTATAAAAATCCTATTCCCCCCTGATGCGCGTCAATATGGGTTAAAAATAGTGCTTTAGAACATACCCTTTTGACGATAAGGTTTTACCTATCACAAGTGCACGAGTCGTATTGTAGTATAATTCGGCTTGAGAAAGGTTATCGAACCGAATAGACTAAGTTGTAATCTGAACTCTCATAAAGTAATACTCTCGAATTGCTATATAAGTATGGTTTGTTGTGTATGATTTATTAACTAATTAACTTATAAAGCAAATAAATATAGATTAAGACAAGAACAGTAGAGATAAAAACTAGGGTTTTCATATTCCACCACTAACCGCATAATATAGCTATTTCCTTGCTCAATTGAAAAAGGGCGATCTATCACCGTGAATCAGATTGTACCACAAATAGTCGAATACATCTCAAAAAGGATACCATCCACCGGATTCACTACAACTCATCTCTAGACATAGTGTGATTAGTGCATGTTATTTACTTTACTCTAATCTACTCTTACAACATTAAATTACACTAAAGCATGTCTATATCACCTCGTCGAGGCATGACCTGTGTAAATCTAGGGTTTGTGGTGTTAAGAACTTATAGGTGCCAAATATTGTCCATTTTAAGCCCCTATCTTGCTATTGTTATGAATTTACATTCCTTTATTTGGTATTTTTATGCGATTTGCGTGTTTCAGGAGCTTAATAAAGAAAATGATCTAACTTTGGTGAATTAACTAAAGAAGTGTTTGTGTATATCAAGGAGGAGAGTTAAAAGAGGTGGTTTCAAGAGAAGTGTGTCCCGAAGGGCGAAGATATCATTTTTCAGAGCCGTAACTTGAAGAATCATAACAAAGGAGTCGAGGGGGTTCAAACGGAGCAACTATCAAGAAAAGTGGTTTCCATGAAATTTGTTATGCTTGACCAACGCTTATAGTAGCTAAAAGTGGCTAGAAAGTGCTAAAACTATGTTTGGTCTACGCTTGGTGAATTTTGACCTACGATTGGTGCTACGCTCCAAGCGTAGCTTCCCTACGCTTCTAACGTAGGGGAGATCAACATAATTATGCTGGAAAATTACTATTTTGGCCTGACTTAAATTCATTTGGCTCGAGTTCAACTCCAACACCTTGATACACGTGAAATATACATATTGTATACCAGATTGAAGGGTTTTACTCAGTTCATTGTGAAATTAGGAAAAAGGGGAATCCTACTTTTTCTATAAATACCATGGTCTGCTACAGATTTCGGGAGCCTCTTTTCACACATAATTTGTAGAGATTTCATCGAACGAGAGCAGCCATACAAGACCTAGAGAGACGGAAAAAAACATTATGAAGAGTGTTTCTACATCAACGATGTAATCTCTCTCTTCCATGATCAACTAACTCGGTATCTAGGATTTTCTAGCAAAACCCTAGCAAAGTACTGTAGTTTTTAATTTGTTTTCAATTGTAACGAAAGGAAGCTGTGACCATACTGTGATGATTGATTATAGATGTGTGATCATTTTTATTCTTGACAAAAGATGCTATATTTATTCTTAATTCTTGTCTTAGATTGAAGGAATATATTTTCTTAACTAATCATGTTATCATAATAATAGTGTGATTTTCTACAATAATGGTGTTTAATACTTGAAACCCTAGGTTTACGTAGGCCATGCCTCAGCAAGGTGATATAGGCATGCTTTAGTTTAATTTCATGTTGCAGGAGTAGATTAGAGTAAAGTAGTTTGCATGCACTAGTTACACTCTGTTTGATATAGCACATAAAAATCTGATTGATGTAGAAGTGGGAATTCAGTTTACACTGAAGTCAGTAGACAAAATCTTGGAGTTGTTTGACAACGTTAGCGAGAATTCGATTCAGCATGAATCTTAGATGCGTGCTAGAGATGGATTCGAAAGAAGATCTGACAAAGCATTTAGCATAGATAAAAATAATGATGAGGTCAGAGAACAAGTAGCCGCATTAGGAGAAAAGCTCGATAAATTCATAAACCTGAGCCAGTCAGCCCCTAGAGAAGTCTTAGCAATAGGACCTGATTTTTCCCAAAGTGAGTGTTAGGGTAATGAGATGGTTAACGCTGATGCTAATGCAATATGGACAAATTCGAACAATACTCCTTTTTCGAATTCATACAATTCGAATTGGCAAAATCATCCACATCTTTCATATCGTTCTCAGAATATGGAGAATCCTCAACCCAAGTTTCCTCAGAGCCAATAATTATTCAATTCTCAACCAACAATCATAACTCTTAATTTTAAGCCAAATTCTCAAACCAATCGACCTTTCAATTACCAACCTCAAAGAAGTCAAACCCCACCACCGAGACCACCCAACTTTGATGATGAGCTGACAAGTACCTTAAAGGGCATTTAGAACATGTTGGGCTCTCATGCTCAAGCTATTGCAAAGCTAGAAACCCATATGGACCAAGTAGCTAATGCTCTGAATGAAAGAAAGGAGGGGAGATTACCTAGACAGCCGGTGACCAACCCAAAGAATAAACAAGTGATGGAGCTTGGATCCTTTGCCGAAAAAACTCATGAAATAATTCAAGCCATCACAACTTTAAGAAGTGGAAGGGAAGACGTGAATAGAATTGAGAAACAACATGAAGAAAGGGCGAACAAGCGTTAGACGACTGAAAAAGCTCAAAAAGATCAACCTCAGGTGTAGGGAGATATTGATCAGACATTACCAGATGAGCCGGAAAGGGAAAATTATAAAGAGGCAGCACCATACCCTCCACGTCTTAGAGATTCAACCAGATAGAGTAAGCATGAAGAAACAAACATGTTGGAGACATTCCGGCAAGTCAAGATCAATTTGCCTCTCTTAGATATCATAGCTCAAATTCTACCCTATGCTTAGTTTTTGAAGGACCTTTATACCCAAAAGCGAAAAAGCAGAGTAAATGTCCCAAACAAAATAATGTTGACTGAACAACTGAGTTCACTATTGTTAAGTAACATACCACCTAAGAGGAAAGATCCCGATGCTCCCACTATTCTGTGTGACATTGGTGACGGATGATACCAGAATAGTTGATATTTTGGGCGTTAATATACCACTTATTAGTCTCTTTATTCTATTAATTTGGTTTTTTTATCCGAGTTGTGTGTTTAGCATGTTTTCAAGGCCTTAATGAAAAAATGAGTTAATCCAGAGTTTTTAGCAAATATACATGATTTGGAGCAACACTTAGAAGATATGGAACCTCCTTCACGAGGTACGTCCATCGTCTAAGTTCAAGATCTAATCCTAGGTTGTGAACCTAAATCGGGGCAACCACGCTGTGATACCAAACGAAATTACCTAGAGAGGGGGTGAATAGGCTTTTTGTCAATTTTATGATCAATTAAAATAATTTAGCAGTAATTCAATTTTAATTTGTCACAAACCCTAAATTTCAATTTAATTCAAAAAACAGATCAATCAAGCAATATCAACCAAACATCAATGTAGTGCAGAAAATTAAGGAAGAGACTACACAGAGAATTATACGTAGAAAAGCAAAGGAAACGTTCCAAGGAAAAAATCACGGGTACACTCAGGTACTGATGCATTACGAATCAACGATTACAGACTCTATGAGAGTTCTAGACATACAATCACTCCTGATATGCCTTTTTCTACTCGCTGTTTGAAACCCTTGAATCACTTGTACTTTACGAAGCACACTTGCTCCGCCAGACACTATGAGAGACTCACAAATCACGCCTGATTTGCCTTTCTCTACTTGTGGTCTGAAAACCTTGAATCACTCCGTACTCAGACGGATAAACATAACCTCATTGCAATGGACGATGTGATGATTTTTCAGCAATCACTCATCCAATCGTCTATATAGAACTTCGATGTAGAAGCACGATTGGAGAAACTCAACACAAAATAGAACATCAATATGTATGGTCACTACATAATCAGCTCTCTGTGTGTATTACTTTATAGAAGAATATGAACAATAGAATATCTCAGAGCTCTCACCAAAAACCCTCTTAAAAATCGTCGTTAAAAACCGTAGCCTTTTATGTTGTAGAACCTTTGTATTTATAAGCCAAGTCATAGAAAACCCTAAACTTTCCCTCTTATGTAATTGCACAATACCTTGATAAATCCTCTAAAATATGATGTAAATATGTGTATATGTCAATACAAAGAGGTTCGAAGTCATCGATCACTTAAACACTCGAAGTAGGGACCAAACTGGAAAAATCCGAAAGCACCCTGAAATAAATCCTGCATCACGAGTGATCACGTGGCCAAGCATTGGGTCCTAAGCTTGGGCGTAGGTCTAGGGCGTAGGCCTATGCTTGGGTCCTAAGCTTGGGCGTAGGTCTAAGGTGTAGGATCCCTTCCCAACTCCAAAACCACAGCGTAGGTTAGAGCAACTTTGTCCTGTTTTAGGCTCTGACAGTGTAGGTATGTTCCTTCTTTTGCAATTTTTTCATATTTGAGCTAGACTAGTCATCTCGAACTCCCGAAGCTTTTGGTTGAAGTCATAATGTCTGGAAATGACATTTTTGCCCTCTAGTAAAGTTACGATGTCTGGAAATGATGATTTTGCCCTCCGGTAGCTTTCTTTGCTTTGGCACACTCATTGACTTCTTTCCCGAGATAGAAACGAACATACTAACAACTCTATTGCAAATACACAAAACTCTCAACATGACAATTCACACAACTTGGTTATTATCTAGAACATGCCAAACACAAATAATACTATAAATGTTCTTACAATCTCCCCCTTGGCATTTCTGAGACAAAACCATGTTTTCAAACCATAGCCTCATAAATAACAACATAACATCTACACCTATGAACACATACCGACAAACATAGATATAAATTGTTACCTTTCTTTCATGGCGGTCTACCAATCCTGTAACCACAACACTGAACAAACCATTAAACGCAAGTGTGGAAACAGATACAAATCAATATAATGATCATAAGAAAACCAACACCAATGCAATCATAATGATCATCATACTCCTTCTCCCCCTAAGAATATATACTCCTCCTAAAACAAAATATTTCACCCTCTTAATAATCTCTCCCCCTTACTTAATAGTTCTCCCCCTAAAACCATTACTCCCCCTTACTCAATATTTCTCCCCCTTTTTGTCACTGAAATGACAAAGAACAATACAAATAATCAAAACACATGAGAAAAACATGGGAAAGCCTAATGATGAACACACAGGGAAAGGATAACAGAGGAAACTCTAAAGAATCTAAAGAAAGCACTAAATACTAAGATAAAGTACTCTATTAGAATATATCCAGATTTTCAAGTAACATAAATCTTTACAATGCATGAACTTAAGACTAACGCATGACTGTAAAATTCAAAACAACAAAAAATATTTTTATTCTTAGAACCATGTGAGTAGGGCAGTAAAGACAATGAGTTAATCATTAAAAAATCATATTTTCAGATCTAACTCGTCCATTATACACACTGTAGTGAAGAAAATCAGCACACATACCTTGTAGACTCAAGAATGCACAAGTCAAGTTTTGCATAGCATTCACATATATATATATATATATGAAAAGACTTACGTGCAAGCACTAAGGTAAAATGAAAACTATACATACTATAGCTGATAATCTCCCCACCAACCATGATGATAATTCAATCCAAATCCAAACTAGAAGGCAAAAAATAAAAGATACTTTCTCTTTGTCACACAATTTCCTCCTCCTTATCTTTTCAACCTTTTCACCATATCCCCTTTTTTCTTTCTAAGCTTCGGACTTTCAAGCGAGGATTTTTAGTCCCGACCAACTGGGTCCGAGCTTCTTCCATGGAATTTATGTTCATTAGTCTTCTCCCCTTTTTACGCGAATATTCAATTCTTACTGAGGCAAGAGGCCCGGTTACTCAGATTGAAGAATTACTTTTTGCATTTTTCATATTTTAAACCTCTCATTTTTTTCAACATCACCATAATATTCATACACATGTAAAACATATTTCATGCATAGACCAATCTAGCATAGCTCAAGAACCTTCATACCACTTCGGGTTTAATAAAAATTAACAGATTCAACATACATTATAATCATCACCAAAGCAACTAGCACCTAAGATTAAAGTTTTGAAACATAAAATAATCGTGCCAAGTGATCATCCAAAAATCTTAGGTCAATCTAATACCTCTACTTCCCATATGTATAATCAGATAAGTAAAAATGAGAATATAGTGAAATATGAGAATCATTTGTACCCTTAGCCAAGCTCAACATGCTAAGAATTTTTCTATTAAATTTTATTTTTCATAATGATACATGTATGTATAACCCTAATAATAACAAAACATGATTTATGCATAAAACAAATAAAAAAATAAACATGAAAATAATATAAAATGCATGATAATGTATCAATTATAGGATAAAAGATAATGCAAGGTATTACTAGAATTATACATATGAAGACATCAATGCTAATGATAATATGCCACTAGATTTTCTAAAAAGCATATGCTTTTAAAAATCTAATGGTTTCGTAGAGATGTCTGTTGACTGAGAATCTGTGGATATATACTCGAGACATTTCTTAGCATTAGAGTCACGTGCTAGACATGTAGTATGAGTAATCAAACAATGCGATTCATCTTTCCTAACCCATATTTGTTTAATTTTCGGTGATTTATTTGCTATCCTAGTCAACATCTTCACCTCTTCACTCAACACCGGAATTTGACTTTCAACATTGGGACTTTTCTAACTTCTATGCTTCCGCTCAGATTTCAATGTTTCTCCTCTTAACTTTGAACATACGGGGTGAATGTGACCTTTCACTCCACAGTGATGACATGCTAGAATAAACCTTTGAAAAACACTATTTGAACCTTTATTGACTCTAGAGGTAAAGGGAGGCTTACTCTCAACAGGTTTTCTGACATAAGATCGAGCATTAAGATTCCTATCAGACTTACCTTGAGAAGAACTAGATGCTACTTGGGAAGCCTTAACAAGGGTTGTTTTGGAAACAATGTCAGGATCACTCATTCCTTTGAACCTTAACCCCATAGTATTTCTTGTTGACTTTCCTACACTCAACATGTGATCAAGCTTATTAGTCCATTAAACCATCTATGAATAGTTGATTTAATTCCTTTTCCAAACTCTCAATCCTTGTAGATTTGTCACTCAATTTCAATCTTAAAGTTTCTAATTCCTCATTGAGACCATCTACCATCTTCAAAGCCTGAGTCCTTTGTAGTTCAGACTTGGTCAATTCTTCTCTTAAGGACTCTCTCTCCTTATCAACATTGTTTTATTGAACCAAAATTTTAGAGTACACTTCGCTAACCTGCACGGACCTTTCATAGAATTTACTGTATGCATCTTCATATGAATCCCCACGATCTTCATTATCCTCAGAATCATCATTCTCATACATTGCCCAACTTGCAGCAACTTCACCGACCTCCTTACTTTGTGCAACAAATACGGTGAAATTCTCAATCTCATCTCCTACCTCTGAATCCGTCAAATCACTAGTTGTTCCATCACTCCAAGTAACAACCAAACCTTTTTTATTTTTTGACTTATTAGCACACTCAGCAGCTATCTGACCGAACCCTTAACACTCAAAACATTGAGGTTTCCTCTTTTTATGAACAAACATATCATTCCTATTTTAGATTTTTCTATTTTTAGAATCATGTGATTTATCTCCAAAATTTTGGTCTTTAATCAATTCTTGACCACAAGAAGATTTTAAAAACTTATGAAATTGCTTCATGATCATGACAAACTAACTTGGTTTACTCTCACCCTCTTTATCCGACTCACTAGGACCCTCCTTAGTGATTTTCAAAGTTATGTCCTTTGCTTTTGTGCTGCTTGACTTTTTAGAGGATTGAACACACATCTCCATCTCATACGATTTCAAATTACCAGATAACTCTTCAAGTTTAATTTCCTTGAAACTCATGATTTCAGATATGACGGCAACCTTAGACCGAAAACATTCAGGCAAAGACCTAAGGATTTTCTTCACAATGGTCGTCTGAGTAATAGGTTCTCCTAGATTGTGACAAGTAGTTACTATGCCAGTTAAGCTAGCCTCAAAATCACCAAAAACTTCATCCTCCTCCATCCTAAGTTGTTCAAATTTAGAATTTAGAATTTAGAGTTTTGACTGTTTAACTTTTGAAGTTCCCTCATGAGTTACTTAGAGTATGTCCAAAGCTTCTTTAGCAATCTCACATGTGGTTATTATCTTAAACTCACTCACAGTCACAACATTATACAACGCATTTAATGCTTTTGAATTCCAACTAGCACTATTTGTTTCAGCAGTATTCCACTCACTCGATGGTTTTACCCTAGATTCATTAGTAACAACATCTTTCACAATGGGCAGTGAATATCCTACCTCTACGGCCAGCCAAGCTCACTCATCTAGTGATTTCAAAAACGCTCTCATTCTCGTGTTCCAATACGTGTAATTTGAGCCATCAAACAAGGGGACCAAGATATGGAACCTCCTTCACGAGGTACGTCCATCGTCTAAGTTCAAGATCTAACCCTAGTTAGTTAACCTAAATCGGGGCAACCACACTTTGATACCAAATGAAATTACCTAGAAGATAGTAAAAACAGCCTAGAGGGGGGTGAATAGGCATTTTGTCAATTTTATGATCAATTAAAATTATTTAGCTGAAATTCAATTTTAATTACTCACAAACCCTAATTTTCAATTTAATTCCAAAAATAGATCTATCAAGCAATATCAAGCAAACATCAATGTAGTGCAGAAAATAAAGCAAGAGACGACATAGAGAATTATACGTGGAAAAACCAAGGAAACGTTCCAAGGAAACAACCACGTGTACACTAAGGTAGCGATGCATTATGAATCAAGGATTACAGACTCTATGAGAGTTTTAGACTTACAATCACTCCTGATATGCCTTCCTCTAATCGCGGTCTAAGACCCTTGAATCACTCGTACTTTACGAAGCACACTTGCTCCGCCAGACACTATGAGAGACTAACAAATCATGTATGATTTGCCTCTCTCTACTCGCGGTATGAAATCATCGAATCGCTCTTTACTCGGATGGATCAAGACAACCTCGTTGCAATGGACGGTGTGATGATTTTTCAGCAATCACTCATCCAATAGTGCATATAGAACTTCGATGTAGAAGCACGATTGGAGAAACTCAACATAAGAGAGAACACCAATATGTATGATCATTCCATAATCACCTCTCTATGTGTATTACTCTGTAGAAGAATATGAACAATAGAATATTGCAGATCTCCCACCAAAAACCCTCTTGAAAAATCATCGTTAAAAACTGTAGCATCTTCTCTTGTAAAACCTTGGTATTTATAGGCCAAGTCATAGAAAACCCTAACCTTGTCATCTTCTGAAATTTCACAATACCTTGATAAATCCTCTAAAATATGATGTAAATATGTGTATACGTCAATACATAGAGGTCCTAAGTCATTGATCACTTAAAAACTCGAAGTAGGGAGCAAACTGGAAAAATCCGAAAGGACCCCAAAATTAATCCTACATCATGAGTGATCACGTGACCAAGCATTGAGACCTACGCTTTGGCGTAGGTCTAGGGCGTAGGCCTATGCTTGGGACCTAAACTTGGGCGTAGGTCTAGGGTGTAGGGTCCTTTCCCAACTCCAAAACCACAACATAGGTCAGAGCCACTTTGTCATATTTTAGGCTGTGACAACGTAAGTATGTTGCATCTTTTGCAGTTTTTTCATATTTGAGCTAGACTGGTCATCTCGAACTCCTGAAGCTTTTGGTTGAAGGCATAATGTTTGGAAATGACATTTTTGCCCTCTAGTGATGTGACGATGTCTAGAAATGACGATTCTGCCCTCCGGTAGCTTTCTTTGCTTTGACACACTCCTTGACTTCTTTCTCGAGATAGAAACGAACATACTAACAACTCTATTGCAAATACACAAAACTCTCAACATGACAATTCACTCAACATGGTTATTGTCTAGAACATGCCAAATAGAAATAATGCTATAAATGTTCTTACAATCTCCTCTTTCCATGAGCGGCTAGTCTATATCTAGGGCTTCTTATGAAACCCTAGCCGAGTAATGTATTCTTTTATTTATTTTTATTGCAAAGAGGGGGAATCTAATGAAGGGCACTTATATGATGATTATGTAGTGAGAGACCGAACTAGACCGCCTAAATAAGATTTATTTATTAATTCTTTACTTAAGTTAAGACTGAATTAATGATTTATCTTGAACAACCATATTTTTACTAAGGCCAAGAAATCCAAGGTTTAAATAATGGTTTCTACATAATGGTACTTATTTGGTACGATATAGTCTTAGGTTTACATAATCCATGCTTAGACAAGATGATTGTTAGTGTGCTTTTTAATTTCATGTTTTAGGAGTAGTTGTAGTATAGATGCATACAACAGTCATACTAATCACAGATGGATTGTAGTGATTACAGACCGATTGCATCCTTTTTGGGACTAGGCAACTGCTTGTAGCATTACTAGTCTGATTCATATAAGTCGTACCACCCTCTTACAGTAATATAGTTAAAGGAATACATGATAAGGCTAGTGGTGGAGTTGGAATTCTACCCTAGTGTTGTCTATCTTGAGTGAAACCAAAAACAATTATCTTTATTTTATTTTATGTTTAGTAGTTTAATCAAACAAACCAATCAAACAACTTTTATAAATATAATTCAACTTGTAATTTTATAATTATTTGAAATACGACTTCGATATCTGTGATTCGATACCGTCTCTACCCAACTATACAACATACTACTCGCATAATAGTGTTAAAAATAATTCCTTATTTTTAACACTATTATTTTCACACGTTTGGAACTGATCACAAGGTTTTGGCGCCGTTGCCGAGGATCAAACGAATATTTTAGATTATTATATTGAAGTTCTTTCAATTATTATATCAATTTTAATTTTTCTCATTTCTTTTCCAGGAACAACTTCTGCCAAAACTACAAATTTTCCAAAAAACTTACGGACTCCAGTTCCCGATCTATCGACTCCTTCAGCGATCGTTCAGTAAATTCTAGTGATCGATCAAAGAACTCTTCAAACGTTTAGTAATAACCCTGATTGTTCGGTTGACTTTGAGATCGATCGAAATACTGTGTTCGTGCAAAAATATTGATAAGAGAAAAGATACTGTATACTCATATCATGACAGTATTAGAAAAAAATCAGAATATAATCTTTTTCGAAAATTAAAAAATATAGATATTTATATATCTGTTTAAAACAGATTTGTTTACGTTTATATTCCAAAAGTAAAAAAAAATATAATAATAAAAATAATAAATAAATAATTTATATTTAAATAAATATACTTAATAATAAAATAATCATTTATTCATTTAAATTCCTTATTGCATTATTCAAATGTTGCAATTTGCTGCTTCTTTATTTAATTTTATTCTTTTTTATTGTTTATGCTTGGACGTCGTTCAGTTAATAGTCATCTTGAGGCTTTGGACCCTGAAATTGATCGAAAATACCGAATAAAAAAAAGAAATAATTTATTAAATACTATAAATAATTTAAACATGGTTGATAACGCAGTCGAGGCACCAGCCGTAGTATTTAAATATTTCTATACACATCAAGACTATAGGTCACCTTTAGAAATCTGACTACCTGGTAGAGCAGAAAATTTTGAAATTAAACCAACAATAATTAATATGTTATCTAAATTTCATGGAAATGCTCATGAAGACTCCTTATCAACATTTAAATGAATTTTTAGATGTTTGTTCTACCATACGTATGAGAGGACAAACTGATGACGAATTTAAGACTCAATTATTCTCTCATTCCCTAAAAGATAAAGCTAAAGAATGGTAGGGAACTATACCAACTAATATTAAAATTGATTGGAAGAAACTTCAAAACGAATTTTTGCATAAATTCTTCCCTGTAGGAAAAACTCATGAAACTAGATGAACTATTCTAATGTTTACAAAATTATCTGGTGAGCAATTCTATGAAACTTATGAGAGATTTAACAAAATATTACGAAAATGCCCTCACCACGAATTTCCAACACATGAGCTAGTCCATAATTTCTATATAAGAGTAGGGGAGGGGCATAAAAATACAGTTGATGCAGCTTGTGGGGGTACCTTTACACAAAAACCTGTAGACTTTCTATGGAATCTTTTAAAAAATCTCAGTGAATATTCCCGTCAAAATATGTCGGACATTAGAGCATCACGAACTATCATGTCTAATCCTAAAAGAATGGATACTGCATTTGAAATTAGTTAGATAAATGAAGTAACCTAAAAGGTAGATGAGCTAAATAAAAAGTTTGATCTATTAATGATAAATACTCAAGTCAATCCTATCCAACAAGTGTGCTTAGTGTACATTAATCCTTCACACTTTTCTAATTCTTGTCCTTGTATACAACAAGAGTTAGAGTTTATCATTGAGGATGTTAACACTACGTTCACCAACCCGAATAACGATCCGGTCTCAAATACTTATAACCCAGGTTGGTGAAACCATCCTAACTTCTCATACAATACTTAAAATAATACCTTTAACCAAAGCCCTAATCAACAATCTAACCAATTCTGCCGATTTAACCAAAACCCTACACAACAACCAAATCAATTCGGCCCATTTAACCAAAACCCTAACCAACCACCCTTTAGAAATCCAAATAATACACAACCTATGAGGTCACCTGGTTTTGAACAAGAAATCAGGAGTGTCTTAAACGGATTCAAAAATGCTACACAACTCCTACATACAAATTCTCAATCTATTGCTAAGTCAACCATTAACCCTTAACAAACCCTAAAGGGCAATATATGATAGAGCATGTAATTCCTGTAGGAGAACTATCCATTGAAACTATCCAAGTAATAACCACTCTTAGAAATGGAAAAGTCATAAATAATAAGGCTGAAGAGCAATTTGAAGAAATGACGAGGAAACAAAATAATAAGGAAGAAATAAATAAAGAAAAGGAAAAAGAACCTGTGTTTGATGAATGAATCTCGAAAGGAAAAGAACCTATTAAAGAAACACAAAATAATTCTATACCACTTAAAGAAACAGGAGAAACAAGTTATGAACCAAAAACATATTTTTCACAATGCTCAAGAGATCCTGTTCCTTATGGTAAACAAGGAGAAAAGATTCAATAAATGTTCGAAACTTTCCAACTAGTAAAAATCAATCTTCTTCTTCTTGATGTTATTAAGTAAGTTCTTGGTTATGCTAAATTTTTAAAAGATTTATGTACACAATAAAGGAAGAATCGAACTCACAATACTAAGAAAATAGTATTAACCAATAATGTGAGTTCAATAATATCAAACACTACTCCTCCAAAATATAAAGATCCTGGAGCCCCAACTATTTCCTATAAAAGTTTTTCTTGATTTAGGAGATACTGTTAATCTATTACCTTACTCGGTTTATCAACAACTAGGCTTAGGAAATTTATCTGCCACACCTATTATTCTACAACTTACTAATAGATCAACCAAAACACCTAGAGGAATCGTAGAGAACGTTATTGTTCAAATTGATAAATTCCACTTTCCAATGGATTTCGTCGTTCTAGATACCGATCTTGTTTATGATCCTACTAAGCAAATACTCGTAATCCTAGGAAGACCTTTCTTAGCAACTGCTAATGCATCTATCAACTGTAGAACTGGGGTTATGGATCTATCTTGTGGAAACATAAAGGTGCGGAAGAATGTTTTTGAATCCGGTTATTAGTTAGATAGTAATGGAGAATTTTATTGTTATTAACACACTTGATGAAACACTACCACAATAGATACCTCAACCAATAGATAGACAACTTGGAAATTGCCTAGCATATCAACTAAACACATCGGAAGATAAACAATTTCCAAGAGTTTACAAGGTGACAAATAAACCTATACCTGAATCTTTAAGTATTTTAGATTTCTATTTTGAAGCTGTACGAAGTCAACACATGCTATAATAGAAAAAACAAATAGGAAGGAAGTGGTGAAACGAGAACCTACTTTATCAAAATTACATCCACATCCAACAAAATACAATTATCTTGCGAATCATTCCTTAAAATATGAATGCATTTTCTCTGAGGATGAACATTCAGAATTAGCAATCGAGAAAGTTATAGCAGAGCTTGAGAAACAAAGACTAGAAAACCTTTTACACCTGTTTCATCTCTAGCTTATCCTAATATAGTTCAGGAGTTCTATCAAAATATATATTTAAAAGATCCTAAGATAAGTAAAGTATTACATACTAAAGTGGATGAGCATAGCGAATTCCCAATAAAATACCCTCGAATTTAGAGAATGCTTTCCCAAAAATAATCACTCCCAATCCTACAACTCTTACTATGACTAGAAGAATCTGTGAAAATAATAACATAAACTTAACTATGGGGGGATTACAAAAGCTAAATTAAGCATAAGCTATGGTTCTTAGATATGATTATTTAAAGATAAGTTGGTCAAAAATTTTGTATATACGAGGCAATCACTTATTAAAAAGCTTTATTATTTTGACAAGGGATAACACTACAAGAAATTATGGTTTTTGGGACGGTCAAAACCGTCTCTAAAAGTCCAAAAACCGTCACTAAAAGTCATCATGGACCGTGCTTAAAAAAAGCGTCTTAGCTACTCTTTTGGGACGGTATTTTTGGAGCGTCGCTAATAAAGACGTTTTAGTGACGGTATAGACCGTCGCTATTAAATTTACTATTAGCGATGCTTTATACCGTCACTAATAACACCGTCCCTAATAAGTGACTTTTTGGGACGGTATTTTTGGAGCGTCGCTAATAAAGAAGTTTTAGTGACGGTATGGACCGTCGCTATTAAATTACTATTAGGGACGCTTTATACCGTCACTAATGACACCGTCCCTAATGAGTAGCTTTTTGGGACGGTATTTTTGGAGCGTCGCTAATAAAGAAGTTTTAGTGACGGTATGGACCGTCGCTATTAAATTACTATTAGGGACGCTTTATACCGTCACTAATGACACCGTCCCTAATGAGTAACTTTTTGGGACGGTAGGTAGTGTCACTATTACTATTAGGGACGTTTTATACCGTCACTAATGAATGACTTTTTGGGACGGTAGGTAGTGTCACTATTTAATTTACTATTAGAGACACCGTCTCTAATAAATGACTTTTTGGAACGGTAGGTAATGTCACTATTTGTTATATTATTCCGTCACAAATATTTATTTGCCACGATTTTGGAGTGTCTCAAATAATTATTTTAATTGTCATTAATAATTCATTTTTCCCATATTACCATTTCCAATATGAATCATAAAATCATAAATACCTGATTCGTAAAATAAATAACAAATATAAATTTGGCACAATATAATAAAATAATAAACTTTCATATAAATTCATTTAGATGTTTACATTAAAGCAACACCTATAAAGGAGCAACATATACAAAAGAAATAAAAAGTTCCATCTAACACCTACAAGAGAGCAAACTGTTCAAAAAAAAATTAACCAACAGCTTCCCAGCACTAAAAGAGTTTCATGACCAAAAATAGGAAGACAAATAGTCTAGACTATAATCATTTGGCAATCACGTGGTAGTGGCGGCGGTGGTGTCGATGGCAACTGTTGTTGTTGTTGTTGCTGCTGCTGCTGGTGGTGTCGTCTTCGACTGGTGGTGCTGAGAGTATTGGAACCATGGCGGTGCTGAAGATTGTTGATAAGAGAGATGAAGATCCTAGCCAATAAAGCTCATACTTCAAATCCACCACCTAAACATTCAGATGTATCCACATTCCATGAGAAGTTTATCTATCAAAAGGAAATTAGATCATTACACTTCGATATATATGGTCAATATTAACATAAGACATAATTAGATCATCAAATTTCAATACACCTCAATGTATATGGTCAAACCAGAAAAATAGATGGCAAGGAAAGTGTAGGAAAAAAATGTCCATGTAGATATATCTATATGCGCATACAGACTTGTGACTTGTGTCTATAGAAACCAAAACTGATCCATACAAAGGTTACAGAACCTTCTATAGCTAAAACAAAGAGAGTTGTCAACTTATATAGGAGGATCGAAACTCCAAACCACTAACAAACAAAATCAGGAAATGACTCAACATCCTAGCCATTTTAATGCAAATAACAGAGCTCCCATTAGCAAAGCTCCTAGCAATAGAAGAAAAACACCAGCCAATAACTAAGACTAAGATTGCAAAATCAACATAAGTCGTATCAGACTTATCATGGAAAAATTGTTGGAGGTCAATTTAAAATTCTTTGTTTAATGAGCATGACCTAGCTAGAAACAAACTCACATATCCGTATATATATCAATACACACACAATCTCCTGTAGAATTTCTAGAGCAAATGATTCGGAAAAGAAAAGGGGATTTCTAATTCAAAGAAAAGAAAACCATACCTCAGCACAAAAGTTTCAACAACTTAGAGGTGAAATTTGTGGTTTAAATTAGCAGGATCAACACATACAATTTTAATAACAATTCAAAACACACACACGTGTGTGTATATATATATATATATAACACAATTAATAACGATAATAATCACAAGGAGAGATTAAATTAACAATCATAAAGATAAAACAAATAAAAAGAAGAAGCATCTCAGCAATTCATATTTCGTTTCCTAGATTTTTGTCAGAAATTGTTAATATTCACTAGACAAAATTGCTCCAAGTAGAAGATTGTGTGTGTGCCCAAATTCAAAATTACTAGAAACAAACACGACAAAAGAAAATAAGTTCATAAGCACTTTTATCAATAATGAACAAAACACTTGAAGATAGATATATTTATGTGTGTGTGTGTGTAGAGAGAGAGAGAGAGAGAGAGAGAGAGAGTACCATGAGTGAGAGGACGAAGAAACAGAGTATTGATCGATTGTTAGGCTCAGACAGGGCTGTAAGAATTGTTAGCCAAATGCTTTTAGTTTCATCTGTTTGGCTTCTGAAGCTTTGTTATGCTGACGCAGTTGCATTCTGTGATGAGAATTCATAACATTATCCTCATCATCATCCTTGCCTTTTATCCCTAAAGAATGGGGTCGGCCTCAATAGAATTTGTAACACGCAAAGCCAAATCCTTTTGGAATTTATGTCCAATTTATATCAACACAGGCCTTCTGGATTGAAAACACTCCGCTCTATTTCTGGCTTGACAGCAGTTCATCCTTCTCCATGTGAATGGTAAGAAGTGATAAACATTCATATATCATCTCTACTTCTGGACATTTAGCATACATGTCCAGCAGAGCCCCCATGACTATTTCATTGGGTGCCAACTTACTTTCAGTGATACACTTGTGAATCTCCTTACCTTGTTCTAAGGCTGCTAGTTGTGAACAAGCTGCTAAGACACTAGTGAATGTAATGGCATCTGTTTCTACGCCCGCTTGTTTCATGTCAGCGAAGATGCCAAGAGCCTCAAAGTAACAACCTGCTGATACATACCCAGAAATCATTACAATCTGAATCAAATATCAAATAAGATGAGTCTAACCTGAAAACAAAAACAAAAAAGGAAAACAAATCAAAATCAACTTGAATTCAATCTGAATCAGAATGAAACGAACCCCTAATTAGCTATAACCTATATAATTGGTAACAAAACAGAATTGAAGAAATAAAAAATGGAGACATGACATTGGGTTACTATTAATGACATAGATAAACCTTTTTCTTAGAAAAAGGCGTAATTAACACCGAGAAAACGAGTAAACTTACTTGATTGATGCTCCATAAGTAGGTAACACTTTGGGTAAGTGAGCCTTAAAGAAACAGGTAAAAAAATTGGAACGGAACACCTCTGCTTCACTAATACTTGATGTTAAATATGAACTTTGTATGACTATAAAGTAGAAGAATTTTGAACAGTCCAAAAGAGCTCCACCAGGATGGCAAAATATTTTTTCTTTTACATATCAAAAACAAATGAAAATACTAGGAAAATGATATTTTATGAAATATATTTGAAAACCTGCAAATGAAAACCAATAGACACTAGAAATTGGACTAAATGCCTATTTAATAAGCTTTTATAGCATTTCATACCCTATTCTATAATGCGTGTAAGCATTCTCGAATATGCTTTATAACTTGCGATACTTATAGTACCCAACCAATTAAAACAACTGGATATGTAAGTACCAAAAATTGGGAAGCTTGTCAAATCCAAATATAAATCATTCTAAAGCACATTCCCTACGCTTATATAAATTTTGAACTTTCCTAGATTTCCAAAATCAACGACAATTGATTATTATGTTTTGACAACATCAAAATCTATAGCATCTTGAAACATAATAATACTCTTGTGGAAGAAGAAGAATATGTAAACTACTACAAGTTGAGAACCTGAACGAGGAGAAGGAGGGAGTTGTGGATGAGCAAGTGACCGCCTCTTGAGATATATGATCAGCTGGTGTAAGAAGATGGATGATCGGCTGGTGTTGAAAGATCGATGAAAGTTAGGCAACGAAAATCAACCACAATTGAAATTTGGGGTTTTAGGGTTTCAAGGCCTTACCCGATATGACTGTTGATCTGAGGCAGAGGTATTGGTGATTTGTGAGAGATCTGGTTTGGGATGAGAGAGCCTCTATCTGATGATGAGTAGAAAGCTTGTTGAAACCACAATAGCAGATTGGTGAACGAGAGAAACGGCTTGGGGCCTTGGAGATGACGATTTCAAAAGGTGAGGGTTTCCAAGTTTGTAGACATTAGGAATTTCAAGAGAGAGAGAGTGTGTGGGGGTTTATAACTTATAATATTAAGATGCGTTTGGCTGGAGGTTAAAAAGTTGCCTAAAATCTTTTATTACTTCATATTTTAGATAGCGGGAATATTCAAAATTTTGCAAAAATTTTAGCGGTTAAAAACCTTAGACATGTTTTTGGTCGTAAAGAATTTATAAATAATTATTATTTTTGTTAAAAAGAAGTAAAATTATAATAGTAAAAAAAAAAACCGGAGTCTCTTTAATACAAAAAAATAGTTTAATTGAGTGAAATTGATAAAATCCTCAATTCAATGTTCAGCCCGATATACCGGTGGGTAGGCCGGTTCACATCCGAACCGGCTGATATATCGGTGAACCGGCCGATAAATCCCCGAACTGGTTTTGGTTGAACCGGTTAATTTTTAAAAAAAAAAATTACTGTTGCAAAGAGAGACCATGTGCGTGTCCACTGTCCAGTTTTCTTCTTTTCTTTTTTTTTTTAAAAAAAAAAAGAAAAAAAAAAGAGGAATCGTTTGTATCATTCTTTTATTTCTTTTCTTTTATAAAATTATTTATTTACCCAAAATAAATAAATAATAAACTCTTGTACATATAATATATATATAATTATATATATATACTTATATAGTAAAAGAGAATAGGATGTAAGAGAATATAATGCAACTGTATATCAACTTCAAGTCTTTAATACACATAGTTTATTTAGTATTAATTTAAAAGTAAAATATATTTTTTACTTGTTCGTATAAATCGATATATATATATGGATCGAGTTGGTGTCGTCCACACAGTGTTTTACGTCCCGTGCAATTTGAAATATTTACACACTTTTTCCTGAACCAAAACTATCTGCACCAAACATAGTTTTAGTTCATAATAAAACAACACCAAACACAACCCAACCAAAAACCAACACCGTACCCAATTCAAAGTACGTAGTTTGATTGAGTTTAATTGAAAAAATTCTCAATTCAAAATAGTGAAATTGACTTCAATTGAATGAAATTGAGTAAATTAATCTACAATTCAAAATAGTGAAATTGAATTCAATTGAGTAAACCCACAATTAAAGTAGTATAATTGAGTGAAATTAAGTTCAATCCCCAATTCAAAGTAGTGATATTGAGTAAATCTCACAATTCAAAGTAATTTAATTGAATGAAATTGATAAAATTCTCAATTCAAAGTATTTCAATTGAGTAAAATTGAAAAAATTCTCAATTTAAAGTAGTGTAATTGATTGAAATTGAGAAAATTCCCAATTCAAAGTAATAAAATTGCGTAAATTTTCAATTCAAAGTAGTGAAATTGAGTAAATCCTCAATTTAAATTAGTTTAATTGAGTAAAATTGAAACAATCAACAATTTAAAGTAGTGTAATTTAGTGAAATTAAGTTCAAATCATCAATTCAAAGTAGTGAAATTGAGAAAATCACTCTATTAAAATTAGTTTAATTGAGTGAAATTAATAAAATCCTCAATTATTCAAAGTAGTGAAATTGAGTAAAACCCTAATTCGAAATAGTTTAATTGAGTAAAATTGAAAATTTCCCAATTTAAAGTAATGAAATTGAGTACAACCCCAATTGAAATTGTTTAATTGAGTAATATTGAAAAAATTCCTAATTTAAAGTAGTGTAATTGAGTGAAAAAATAAGAAAAAATAGAGTATTTTAACACAAATACCCCTTTAGTGACGGTTTGTCTGGACCGTCACTAACAGAGTCCCTTTAGTGACGGTTTGTTGCGACCGTCACTAATAGGCCACATTTAGTGACGGTTTTTCCGGACCGTCACTAAAAATGACCCCTTTAGTGACGGTTCGTTTGTACCGTCACTATTAGACCTTTAGTGACGGTTTGTTTGGATCGTCACTAATTCAGCCCTTTAGTGACGGTTTGTTGGGACCGTCACTAATAGAGATCCTTTAGGGACGGTTTGTTTGGACCGTCACTAAAAGTCCACATTTAGTGACGGTTTTCGGGACCGTCACTAAAAATGACCTTTAGTGACGGTTTTTTTGTACCGTCACTATTATCCTTTTAGTGACGGTTTATTTTGACCGTCACTAATAGATACCCTTTCGTGACGGTTTATTTGGACCGTCAATAATAGATACCCTTTCGTGACGGTTTATTTGGACCGTCGCTAATAAACAACCTTTAGTGACGGTTAGTTTTGCCCGTCACTAATAGCCCACTTTTAGTGACGGTTTTTAGCCCGTCACTAATAGACCGTCCCTAAAAGCCTTATTTCTTGTAGTGGATATTAGATTTCAATCCCCGAGATCATTTACGATCGTATGGAAACAATTTGGAAATCCATAATAGATTATGAGATTCCTTTCGATCAAAAATAGAAAATTCATTTTCCTTTCTTAGTTCAAGCTATGATAAGAGATCAATTAGGACTTAACTTTGAAATCTCATCAGATATCGGCATTTGTGTTAGTAAAGATTATGACCACTGGAAAGTTTGAATACACTAAGTTACAAAGAGAGGGGTCGATGGTGGGAATTTCAATAAAAACTGATTAAACAAAACAAAAATCGTGTTAAGAAAAATAAATTAAAAACTCACAATACCGCCAAGTCTTTCAATTTGAAGACTTCGCAAATAAACCCGGTTGAACACAGTAAAGCTATCGTGCCATCGACATTAAACAATGGCCTCGGCCTAAAATTTACTTAAGATTTTAGCCGAGTATATTAAATTAGTATTTTACTTTACTATTGTATAGTTATTCATTTCAAAATTTCTATTTTACCGATGGATCGCCGAACTTCCTCGATTGATCGAGGTAGGTAGTGAGAGAGAATTAAATCCCCATATTTATTAGGTTATTAAATAAATTCAATTTATATAGAAAATTTTTCCTCATTTAAAAAAATTCAAAAAAACAAAAATACAAGTCAAATCTGAGCCATTTTTTTCCTGAGACACATATTACAAATTTAAAATTACCATTTTTTTAACATATTTTGGATAGTTTTGGGATTGATCGAATGTTCATTCCAAATAAGAGTTAGCGATCGATCGACCATCATTCATAGATCTGTCTTGTGATCAATTGCCCGTTCCTTCAATCGTTCCCTTATACCACCCGATCGGTTGATCTTTCTTCCGATTATTCGACAAGTTACTAGCAATCGATCGCTATCCCTGCGATCGATCGATTTCCCCTCTCCAGTTCTCTTAGCCCTAATCATATATTATTTTCTACCAAGGTCCCCACATCGTAAACAAGCAACCGATGCGGGCATATCCCGAAAAAAGAATCGAGTCGCAACCTTAGAAAAGGTACGGGCTAAGGTAGCTAGGGCTGTCAAGATGCCGTTACACCACGAGCGGGTTTATAATTTTGAGTATTTTTTAATACAGCCTACCACTTCATGGGTCATAGGTAAGATTATGGCACGTGGATTGTGATCTATATTATTACGCCCTGCGCCTATTATTTATGGAGCGCTACTCCAGCATTTCTGGTCAGAGATGTAGATGAGGATAAAGGGGGATCAGATACGATTGCATACGAGTATCCGAGGCCGAAAGTTTGAGATCACCCCTCTAATGATATCTTCAGCATGGGGGTTGACTATTGACTATCCTCCGAAGGTACTAGAGAGGTACCCAGAGTTACCGACAACATTGTCATCCATTCGGACAGTGGCGGAGGCATGTTGCGGTGGGATATATGGTTCACCTTTTTGTACCACCAAGGTGGATTATCCAGAGTGCCTGTGGTTCATTGACGAGGTGTTCAGGCACAGGTGCACCCGAGGGGCCACAACACTGAGAGGCGTGGATTCTTTCAGATGGCATTATATGTTTTTTGAGAGGGGTTACTGGATTTATCTTCCCCGTATTATATTTGATCAGATACATTGGGCGATGGGGCAGATGATGAGTCTAGGGGATGTAGACAGCTTTCTGTATGAGGTCCTATTTCCTACTCTAGCAATCAATTTTATCTTTCAGGAGGGTATCCAACCTACCCCTGGTGATCCTCGTGTAGAGGCAGGAGTTTTCTTTACAGAAACTGATTGGCCACAATCCTACTCCCACCTCGTCCCACGTAGAGCAGAGCATATAGCTGCCCAAGCCGTTGCACGCTACCGCGTTTGTTGCTACCCAGCCACCTGCATCAGCCCTTGTAGATATAGTTACTATTCCCAGGGCTGAGTGGAATAGGTTTAGAGCTGATTTGGCTATTGTCATGGAGAGGATGACAATACTTATACAGGAAGTACGTATACTTAGAGGTGTGAAGCCTAGACCTCCTCGGGATGACGCATCAGAAGATCAGTAGGTAGGAGCGGAAAGCACGAGAGTGAGTGGTTATTATAGAAATTTATGTCTTCACACTTGTCTTCCATTAATGTTTGATAAAAAATTCTTTACATTTGGGTGTTTTTTTCTATTAAAAAACTATAGATTATCTAAGGCAGAACTTTGGAATTTTGGTTTTTCATATAAAATTTTGCATTTTCTTTTGATGCATATTAAAAGCAAAATAACATAAATTAATATAGATATTGCTTATTATATCTAGAATTATATTTATTTATTTACTTTCTTCTTTAAATAAGTTTGGGGGAGGGAGCTATAAGTATAATTAAATTTAGTATTTTAATATATTATATATATAGTCATATATTTATTTATTTTTAATATAAAACAAAAATCACTAGTCACCGATCGATCGAGCATAATAGCGATCGATCGGTAGGTTATTATTTTGCAGAAATTTATATTTTTGGGAAGATATTGATTTTTGGCGTTTTGGGACCAATATGATCAACATCCTAATACAAGTTACGAAAATTATGAAATAATTGGTTTGGGAAAGATTGATATTTTCTTATCTAACTTTATATATCCGTATAAATTTATTCTATAATATATATTTACTTGGTATCTAATTCATAAACTTACCGTTTTGAGCATTTCCTACAAATAACAGACCTTGATTTTTCTTATAAATACTACTCTAAGGGTTGTTGATTCTTCATCCCTATCAACAACCCTTTAGAAGCCATGGTAGTACATTCTTTGTCCTCTACTTTCACTTCCACCATAATTAAATATGAGTGTGATTTCTTTCAAGATGAGTATTGGGTATCTACCATTGAGAAAGCTAAGAAGTTATTTCAAGAAAGAGGCCTTACCTCACTCTTTGTTTCGGTTGTACGTTCCACGAACCCTTCACTAGTTTATGCTTTCTATCGTCACCTAGATCATATTGATAGATGTTTATATGGTTAATTGCAAACAAAGGTTCATAATCAAATCATTCAAGTATTAGCAGCATCAATTGTCAGGGCTTGAAATATTCCTAATGAACCGATGGGTGGTAAAAGGTATCTTCCTCATTCGTATCCTTCCTTTCAAATCATGGTCCAAGATATTTGCGATGGTTTCATTGTAGGGCCTGAAATTTTTACTATTCCTAGGGCTAAAGTTGATCCTTGTTTTTGGTTAACTTTGAATTTATTGGGGAGACAAGTTTGTCCAATTGTGCCAAGGGATATATGTGAATATACAATTGTGAAGTTGGTCTACTGTCTTAAGAATGGGTATTGGTTCTCTTTTCTGGAAATTATTTTTGACAATATTAGGGCAACTTGGAATATGATTAAGAATGAGGGGGTAAGTCATGATAATATTAAGTTACTTTATCCATTCTTGATTTATGCATTGGTTAAGAATCATTTGGGAGAAGATGGGCCTTACATCAAACCTAGTTGGAAGCGTCCCAAAGACTGTGATGAATTTAAAATTCTCAAGGTAATTGAAGAGATTGATCCATATGGACGGGAAATAGGGTGGTGGATTGAATATGTTATTTCTCTTTATGCAGAAGAGAATGGTTTAGAATAGAAGAATGAGGATTATTACTAGGGAAGGAATAAGTTTATTTTTGTTCTTGCATTATTTCATATTTTAGAATTAGGTTGTTTTTATTTTCTTGTAATTTTCAATTCCTTGTAGACCTTTGGCCAACCCATCTTTAATTTTCTGTCATCAATAAAAATTTGATTTCTTTATATTCCTTTTATGAATGCAATAAATGTACTATGATCTTGGTTTTAGTCTTGACTAGAATGCAGATTATGCTACACAACCAGTTTGGGGGAATTTTCGTCACCATTCGGAAATCTTGCTCAATTAAGTGGTAATATTGTTCTATCCCTATGTTTTTATATTTATTATAACCATGAGGACATGGTTCAATTCAAGTTGGGGGGGGGGGGGGGGGGGGGGGGGGGGGTTGGAATAGTATAGACATGAATATAAGGAATACAAATATTTTTAAAAGTTTTTAAAGAAAAAGAAAAAAACTGCAGTAGCTACTGGTGGCTACTATTGAAAACATATAAAAAGGTGATTGATGGATTGGATGTTGTTGCGATGGTTCGGCAGGGGAAAAAATCTGGTATTTTTATATATATAGATATATGGTAATTTTACTTTTACTAACTTATATAAATATAGATATATATGTAATATATATATTTTTTATATTATTCTAAATCTTATTTTTATTTATCTTTATTTAAACATATTCTTGATTAAATTTGTGAGTTAATTAGGACATGAGACTAGTCTAGAAAATAGATGTATGTGATTATTTTAAATTTTCTGAATAATAGTTAAATTAGAAAGGTGAAAAGATGTGGTTCTCCATAGGTGAGTAAATTTGGTGAAATTGAAAATAGAAAAGATAATCTTGACCTATAAGCTCAAGCACATGATCTCTATAGTGTCATTTATGAGCATATAAGGTTTTATCTTATATATACATACTGAAAAAAGATATATATATATACAAGTACGTAAAAATTCTCCTCAATACACACTCAACAATGAAAAAAGTTGAGAATGACGTACTAAAAAGAAAAGATAGAGTGGAAAAAGCAAATAGGAGAAGAAATCATTCTCAAAGAAAAGAAAAATATATATATGAGAGGAAAAAGCAAAAAGAGATAGGAAAGCCCTCTCCAAAACAAAAAGAAAATGGAGATATACTATAAATGGGAGTAATGTGCTATAGCGAAAGTTCACATAATATGGAGGCTTGTTTGCTCTAGAAGTAAAAATTAATTAAGTTTAGTCACTAGTGGAGACCATTCTTGATGTTAATCTGAGATAATTATTATTTTATATAAATAGGATTTATTTGCTTGCATTTATTCTATAGATTATAACATTTTCTAGTTTAATGAACAAGTATATTCATGAATATGTGAAAATTAAATATTATAAAGAAGTTGTGTATAGTCTATTTAAACCTCACGATACTTCACTCATCCCCTAGGATTTTTCCTAGGTTTTTAAAAGGCTTATTACACGTGCTAAGTGTAATCGTTCACCTTAACGAAAGAAAGGGGTTAGTTTTTATTTTAGATTTAATTATTCTTCATGATTTATTTTTATTATTTATTTCTAAGGGACTAGAAATGTTTAAGTTTGGGGGCTTGATGAGACCAGGATAGATGATATTCTGGGCGGTAATATACCTCTTATTAGTCTATTTATTCTATTAATTTGGTACTTTTATCCGAGTTATGTGTTAAGCATGTTTTTTGGGCCTTAATGCAAAAATGAGTTAATTCTGGGTTGTTAGCAAATATGTCTGATGCAGAGCAACACTTAGAAGATATTCGCATTCAAATTAGCAAGGTACAAGTCAGTAAAGAATATTACAAGTGGCTGAAGCAAGGAAATTCGTGGATTCAATAAATAATAAAAATTAGGAGACACCGATCGATTGGTAGATCCTTCGATCATTCGGAAATCGCCGTCTTAGAATCTGTGCGAAACTATATTACAAAGTTCTAACTTTGTGTACAAGTATATCAAGGGGCAGAATCATCCATTCAATGCAATTTCTTAGTCCCTAAATTCTGTTGGAGTTCAAGCGAGGAACATGACATATCTTCACCAACTTTTTTCTATAAATACAGGTGAATTTCATGAAGAAAATATATATTGGGATATCTGGAATCTCTTTTGATATTTTTATATATCATTGTTCATAAAAAGCCTCCATCTTTGAGAGAGGCTCCCTTCCTCAAGAACTCAAGAATCAGCCATCCATTCACGAAGATGGTGGTTACATCAACAATGGAGTCTCCTCTTTCCATGATCGGTTAGTCGATAGCTAGGGTTTCGTTAGAAACCCTAGCCCAGTAATGTAGTCTTTTATTTATTTTTATTGCAAAGGGGGAAATCTGATGAAGATCACTTATATGATGATTATGTATTGAGACACCGAACAAGACCACCTAAATAAGATTTATTTATTAATTCTTTACTTAAGGTGAGACTGAATTAATGTTTATCTTGAACATCCATGTTTTTACTCAGGGCAAGAAATCCAAGGTTTAAATAATGGTTTCTACATAATGGTACTTATTTGGAATGATAAAGTCTTAGTTTTACGCAGTCCATGCTTAAAGAAGATGATTGTTAGTGTGCTTTTTAATTTCATATTTTAGGAGTAGTTGTAGTATAGATGCATACAACAGTCCTACTAATCGCAGATGGATTGTAGTGAATACGAACCGATTGTATCATTTTTGGGACTAGGCAACCATTTGTAGCATTACTAGTATGATTCATATAAGTTATACCGCCCTCTTGCAATAATATAATTAAAGGAATACATTATAAGGCTAGTGGTGGAGTTGGAATTCAACCATAGACTTGTTTAACTTGAGTGAAACCAAAAACAATTATCTTTATTTTATATTATATTTAGTAGTTTAATCAAACAAATTTTATAAATATAATTCAACTTGCTATTGTATAATTATTTGAAATATCACTTTAATCTCTGTGGATCGATACTCTCTCTACCCAACTAAACTATATACTACTCATGTACTTGCAACTGAGAGGTTAAAACTAGATCATGCAAATTCCTTATTTTTAACACTATTATTTTCACACGTATGGAACCGATCAGTGACCAGGAAATTAGTAGAGCTCTTCCTGAACTAAGTGCGAGTGTTAACTTACTTCCATATTCACTCTATTAGCAGCTAGGGTTAGGAGAGCTCAATCTCAATTCCGGAGTGCATCAACTTGCGGATAAATTGATCAAGAAAGAGAGAGGGATTCTGGAAGACGTCATTGTTCAGGTGGACAAGTTCTACTTTCTGGTGGATTTCATAATTCTTGACACAGAACCTGTCCAAGACTCAAAGAAGCATATCCCTGTGATTTTAGGACGACCGTTGTAAGAACATTTTTTTATATTATTTATTTATGCCATGTTCTAGACAATAACCATGTAGATTGTTAGATAGGTCAGTTTGGTTTTAATCACATCGATAAGCTTCATCAAAGGCAGAATGAAGCGTTGAAGTAATGAAGAATACAAGTGAAACACGAAAGTGAGCATATTGAGGTAAAATGTCTCTTGGAGGGCGAAAAAGACATTTTCCGAAGCTGTCACCTCAAGTAAAAAGTATCGTGGGTTCAAGAGGGTCATTTCGGCGCAGTTGTGAAGAAAAGTGGTTTTGAAAACAATACCTACGTTTAAGCCTACACATTTCTATGCTTGGAGGTACGCTTGGAAAAAAGCTTGGAAGTACGCTTGGACCTACGCTCGAAGCGTAAGCCCCCTACGCTGCAAGCGTAGGACCTGCTACGTTTTAAGCGTAGCTGCGGCAAGTTTTTGCCAAATTTTAAATACGATGTCAAAATTATTTGGGGGTTGGTTTTATGATATGACCACGACTTATATACATCAAAGCTGGTTCTATATACATTATATTCACCATAATATAGGGTTTGGATGTGAAATTATGAGAATAGGAAAACTTAGGGTTTGGATCATCATTGTCTATAAATACCCAAGTTTACAATAAGAGGAGGCACGTTTTTAAGAATTATCTGCAAGTTTTTCACAACTTCATCATCTTCTTCTATAGAGATATATATATAGTGACAGAATATTATTGAGTGATTAGAGATACACAAGTTCTCTCTTGTTATTGGGTGTCTTCAATCATGCTTCTACATCGATGATTTCTATGCACGATTGAATGATATAATTGATGAAAAATTCAGACACCATCTATAAGAACGAGGTTGCATCAATCCGTTTCGTGAAGCAAAGTCGTCTGAGTGCTGAGATTGAAGCAGGAGGCTTCGTGGTGATTTTGATCTCTTGAGAAGTAGAGTCGTCAAAGTTCGAAGATCGGAACGAGAGCTTCGTGGAGCCCGAGTGAATCTAGACTTTCAGACATCAACTGAACAAAAATAAATTACAGCTGTTGTAAGTTATGTTTTCATAGAGTCTGTACAAATTCTCTGATTCATAGTGCATCGATACCCGAAAGTATCCGTGATTTTTACTTGGAGTCTTTCCAAGGTTTTTCACGTAAAAATCTATGTGTCTTCTCATGATTTAATTTTCTGCACTTATATTCATATTTGTTTGATTGATCTGTTTTGAGAATTGAATTGAGAATTAGGGTTTCTGACTGATTAAAATCGAATTTCCGTTAAATAATTTTAATTGATCATAAAATTGACAAAAAGCCTATTCACCTCCCCTCTAGGTTGTTTTCACTACCGTCTAGGTAATTTCAATTGGTATCAGAGCAAGGTTGCCCCAATTTAGGTTAACTACCTAGGGTTAGATCGTGAATTTAGACGATGGATATGCCTCGTGAAGGAGGTTCCATATCTAAATCCCCTTTATTTGATGGCTCGAATTATATATATTGGAAGGCGATAATGAGAGTATTTTTAAAATATTTAGATGAAAGAGCGTGGAATGTTGTTGAAGTAGGATATTCACCTCCTACTATGAAAGACGATGCGACTAATAAAGTTAAAGCAAAACCGTCAAGCGAGTGGACTGCTGCCAAGTCAAATAGCGCGAATTGGAACTCGAAGGAGTTGAATGCATTATACAATGCTGTAACTTTTTGTGAGCTCGAGAGGATTACTATGTACGTAATTGCCAAGGAAACTTGGGACATTCTCCAAGTCCCTCATGAAGGAACGTCAAAGGTGAACCAATCAAAGCTTCAAATTTTGAATTCTCAATTTGAACAGCTGGAGATGGAGGAGGATGAAGTATTTGCCGACTTTGAGACTAGATTAACTGATATTGTGATAGGATGTCATAATCTAGGTGAGCCTATTCCCAATACTCCCATAGTGAAGAAAATTCTTAGGTCTCTACCTGAGCATTTTAGGTCTAAGGTGACTGTCATATCTGAAGTCATGAGTCTTAAAGAAATCAAAGTTGAAGAATTGGCTGGAAATTTAAAATCGTATGAGTTAGGCTAGTGGCAAAAAAGAGGAGCATAGCTTTCAAAACAACTAGGGAAGATCATGTTGAACTTGATGAAGAAAGTGAGTTAAGTCTGAATGATATAACCATGCTTTCTAAGAAATTGAACAAGTTTGTTAGAGCTAAACATAATGGCCAAGGAGAAAAATTTGGGGATAAGTTGGGCGAGTCTAGAAGTAGAGATAAAACTCAAACTAGGAAGGAAAAGTCTGATCCTAAAAAGAAGAAACTGAAATGTTTTGAATGTCAAGGATATATGGTCACATAACTGCAGAGTGTGCAAACACTTTGAAGAAATCCTAAGTATTAGTTGTCAGTTGGGATAATGACTCTGACAATGGATCAGCTAGTGATGTGACATAATCAGAAATAAGTGATCATTCTAAGAATTTTACTGTGTTTGCTGCATAGAGAAAGGAGGTTAGAGAAGTTCCTACAAGTTGGGCGATCTCTGAAGAAGAAGGTTGTGAGAGTGATGAAGGTTGTGAAGATACACTGGTGGAGGATTTGAAGAAATCTGAACTAGGAAGAACTCAGGCATTGAATTTGGTAGATGATCTCAATAAGGAATTGGTTGAGAAATCTACTAAGATTGAGAATTTGGAAAAAGAGCTGACAGATGCTAAATTAACTCTTAATAAATTGTCTGAAGGAACCCTCAAGCTTGATGAGATGTTGAGTAAGGGAAAATCAGTAGGAAATACAAAGGGTTTGGGTTTTATCGGAGTAATGTAGAATTTAAATGTCGTTGCAAAAACCACATTTATAAAGGCCTCCCATGTAGCGTCTAGTTCTTCCCAAGGAAATTCAAACTGTAATCCTGGTGTTCAAGCCTATGTCAAAAGACCTATTGAAAGCAAGCCTTTTCTTACCACCAAATATCATAGGAGGTTGACTGATAGAGTTCAGAGGTTTATTCTTCTATGTTACCACTGTTGTGTTAGAGGTCACATTCGACCGAGGTGTTTTAAGTTATGAGGGAAGGTGCTAAAGTCAGTGAAGGAACAAAGAGTTCAACATGGAAATCATGTTCAAGATCAAATTCGAATGTTGAATGAAAAAATGAAGAATTTGTCAACATTGGCAAAAGGAGCTCCGAAGATGAAGAAGGCTTGGGTAAGAAAAAGTGAGTTACACTGTCTTGTAGTTTATACTGCACTTAGAGCAAAAAATTATAGTTCTTGCTATCTGAATATTGGATGTTCGAGGCATATGACTGGAGATAAGTCATTATTTGGATTTCTCGAGGACTGTCATGGTGGAATAGTTACTTTTGGTGATGGAGAGAAGTCTAAATTTTGAGGAAAATGTACCATTGTGGTTTTAGGTTTACCTAAAATAGAATAGTGTTTTATGTTGAAGGTCTAAAAGCAAATTTGTTGAGCATAACTCAGATATGTGATAACAAGCATATTGTCAATTTTTCTCCTGATAAGTGTTCGATCATTGACTTTGCTGGAAATTGTGTGATGGAAGGTATGCGTTCGACTGATAATTGCTATTGTATCGTCCCTAATTCCAAATTTTCTTGCAATAGAGTTAAACTCCATAAAGTTGAAATTTGGCATCAGCGATTGGGACATGTTAATTTTCGTAATTTGACAAAAATCACTAAGAGTCAAATTGTTAAAGGTGTCCCTAAGCTTGGTTATGAAAAAGGGATTGTGTGTGGATCTTGTTAGAAGGGTAAACCAATCAGATGTTAGCATAAGAAGACTAATATCATTAGTACTTCTAGACCTTTGGAGCTATTGCATATTGATTTAATGGGTCCCACTAGGACCATGAGCGAAGGAGGAAATAAATATATTTTTATCATGGTGGATGATTACTCAAGGTTTGCATGGGTTGGATTTCTAAGTGAAAATTCTGAAGCTTCTGAAAGTTTAAGAGGATTTATTTAAGAATTCAGAGTGAGAAGCATCTAGAGTGAGGAGTGATCATAGAAGGGAGTTTGAAAATTTAGAAATTGAAGTGTTTTGTGATGATAGAGGAATAAAACATGAATTTTCAACACCTAAAACTCCTCAACAAAATGGAGTAGTTGAGAGGAACAATAGGGTTATTCAGGAAATGGAAAATGTTACGCTACAGGGTAGGAATGTTTCTGGGTATTTTTGGGCCAAGGCGATGAACACAACGTGTTACACCTCAAACAAAGTCTATCTTAGGCCCGTCACGTTAAAAGCTTCTTATCAAGTGTGGAACGACAAGAAACCCAATGTGAAATATTTTAAGGTTTTTAGAGCAAAATGTTATATTCTTAGAGATCGTGAATCTATTGGGAAGTTTGGGTCTAAGAGTGATGAAGGAATAATTTTGGGTTATTCATTGACTAGTAGAGCATATAGGGTTTTTAACCTTAGAACTCAAATGATGATGAATCTGACAATGTGGTTCATAACTCATGTGTTGATGAGTCTTCGATGTATGCAGAGGAGGAAGATATTGAGCCATTCTTAAGAGGACAATGTGGTTAATGATGATACTTCAAGTCTTGTAGAATCACATGATCAAATTGGTGATATTCGGCCTACATCTTCTAAATAACCATCTGCAAGGGTAAAGTTATACCATCCTTTGGATAAGGTTGTAGGATTTGTTGATCAGATGACGGTGACATAGAGAAAGGCTAGGAATGAGGTTTCATATGCATGTTATACATCTTCCTTGGAACCTAGAATGTCGAAGAAGCTCTTCAAGATAGTGAGTGGATAAATCCTATGTAAGAAAAACTTCAGCAATTTGTTAAGAATGATGTGTGGTATCTTGTGCTTAGACCGAAAGAGATAAACGTTATTGGTACCAAATGGATTTTCAAGAATAAAAAGGATGAAAATGGTACAGTTGTTAGGATTAAGGTTAGGCTTGTTGCTCAAGGATATACTTAGATGAAGGGTATTGATTTTGATGAGACTTTCGCTCCAGTTGGTAGACTTGAATCTATTCAGATTTTGTTTGCTATTATTTCTCATCTTAGATTCAAGCTGTATCAAATGGATGTGAAGAGTGCATTTTTTAATGGTGTTCTTCATGAGGAAGTATATGTGAAGCAACCCAAAGGATTTCAAGATCCTCATTATCCGAGTCCTGTTTACAAGCTGAAAAAGGCTTTGTTTGGTCTAAAGCAAGCTCCTAGGGCTTGGCATGAAAGGTTGGATGATTACCTATTGGGAACAAGTTTTGCTCGAGGCGGAGTGGATAAAACACTATTTATTCAGAAAATTGAGAGTGATACAGTTGATGCTCAAATCTATGTTGATGATATTGTATTTCGCTCCACTTCTGATCAGCTTACTCATTATTTTGGAGATCAAATGAAACATGAATTTGAGATGAGTATGATTGGTTAATTGAACTTCTTTCTAGGGCTTCATGTTAGACAATTGAGTGATAGGATTTTTGTTTCCCAAACTCATTATGCATTAAAATTAGTGAAGAAATTTGGTTTGGAAAAGACTAAGGATGCTCGCACTCCTATGAGTACAAATGTCAAGCTAAGTATAGATACTAAAGGCAAAGATGTCGACCTAACATAGCTTTTAGTGATGGTGTGTGTTCACGCTACCAGGAAAGTCCTAAGGAGTCTCATATTACTATTGTGAAGAGGATTATCAAGTATGTTAAAGGGATAGTGAATTACGGACTGTACAAATGTACTAATACTGATATCGCATCCTTTTCTGATGTTGATTGGGCTGGTAATGTTGATGATAAAAAAAGTACCAGTGGAGTGTGTTCTTATTTAGAAATTGCTTAGTTATTTGGCATAGCAAGAATGAAAATTGTTTCCCTTTTCACTGATGAGGCTGAGTATATAGCAGTTGGTAGTTGTTGTACTCAGGTTTTGTGGATGCGTCAGATGTTGCAGGATTATAGTTTTTCTCAAGGCACGATGACTGTGTTCTGTGATACCACGAATGCAATAAATATTTCTAAAAATCATGTTCAACACTCTAGGACAAAGCATATAGATATTTGACATCATTTCATTCGTGATCTTGATGAAGATGGTATAGTGTCTCTAGAGTTCATATCCACAGATTCTCAGTTCGCAGATATCTTTACAAAACCATTAGATTTTCAAAAGCATGTTAGTCTTAGGAAATTGATGCAGGGGGATCCGAGTCAGACAATGTTGAGTTGTCAGATTGCTCATTGATGGTGCTGGATTACCTGGAGCAGGAGGATAAGTGCAAGGATGGCAAGAAATCGTGATCTAACCAAATTGGGGCGGTTTCCGTGCACGTGTCGGTTTTTTGGCCATAAATGGAGCTACAAGTGTCCGATTTGCGCCCATGACCCCAATTCGGAAAGCTTATTTTGGCGCGCATGTCATGGCCACCGAGCTTTGCTCGGTGCACCTTGTTTTGAGCCCTGAATCCATTGTTTTCCTTTTCAAATCTTTATTTTTAGTTAATTTTTGCTATTTATGGTAATATTTTATTTGTTGATTAGGAATTGATTCTGAACCCGATTTGGGCCAGATTTTTGGCAATCTTTTGATTTCTTTCCGTATTTCGTTTTGGTAAGACTTTTAGGGTTTTTCTATTTTTGGAAAAAATCCCATTAGGGGTCGATTTTCAGCTATTTTAACACAGCTTGTGGGTTGTTTTTTGTCATTCTTGATTATATACAATTTTATTATATTCCAGAGTAATCTCTGAATTTTGGGTCGAATTCTCATGTTTTCTTCTTGCAAATTACCTATTGCACTAGCCTGCAGAATAATCTCTATTCTGTTCGGCGTCAGAAATCTATTGGTATGTTTTCTTTAGAATATGTATATTCTTATCTATCATTCTAGGAACACATTGCATTTTTTTTCCCTATAATTGATAGGTAATTATGCATTTGTATTATTTTTATTCATTCATGCATTTTTATTTTGAAATAAATGACAATAAATTTTTTGAGATTGTTGAGCTTGGCTAGAGTACAAAAGTTGTCATATTTTACTCTATTTTCACATTTACCTGTCTCATTATGCATATGTGAAGTAGAGGTATCAGTCTGACCTAAGATTTTTGGATGATCACATGTCTTGATTATTTTATTCTACAAAATTTTAATATTAGGTGTTTGTTGCTTCGGTGATGATTATAATGTCTGTCGAATCTGTTAATTTTTTTATTTAACCTAAAGTGGTATGAAAGTTCATGAGCTATACTAGATTGGCCTATACATGAAATATATATATATATATATATATATATTCATATGTATGAATGTTGTGGTGATGTTGAAAAAAAAATGAGATGTTTAAAATATAAAAATGCAAAAAGTAGTTCTTCAATCTGAGTAACCGGGCCTCTTACTTCAGTAAGCATTGACTGTTCGCATAAAAAGGGGAGAAGACTAATGAGCGTAAATTCCATGGAAGAAGCTCTGGCCCAGTTGGTCGGGACTAAAATTTCCTCGCTGGAAAGTCCGGAGCTTAGAAACACAAAAAAGGATATGGTGAAAAAGTTGAAAAGATGAAAATGAGGAAATTATGTTTCAAAGAGAAAATATCTTTTATTTTTTTTGCCTTTTAGTTTTGATCTTGGATTGAATTATAATCATACTTGGTGGGGAGATTATCAGTTTTAGTATGTATTATTTTCATCTTGCCTTAGTTCTTACACATGAGAATCTTTATATATATATTTATTTGCAAAACTTGACTTGTGCATTCTTGAGTTTACAAGGTATGTGTGCTGATTTTCTTCTATACCGTGTGTATAATTGTTGAGTTAAATATGAGAATATGATGTGTTAATGATTGACTTTGTGTCTCTACTGCCTTCCTCATATATTTCTAAAAAAAACAAAAACAATTTATTTTATTTTTATTCATGACATTTTGCATTCATGCATTAGTAGTAAGGTCATGCATAGTATAGATTTTTGTTACCTTGAGAATTTGGATATGATCTGATAAGAGTTTTGTATCTTGGTGTTTTTTCCTTGAGTACTTCCCTGCATCTCTCTACATTGTTGCTTTGGCATATACTCTCTTTGCTTGACATTTCAGTGACAAAAAGGGGGAGAAGTATTAAGTGAGGGGGAGAGATTGTTTGATTAATTAAGAGGGAGAAGTATTTAGCAAGGGGGAGTTTATTCTCAAGGGGAGAATGATGATCATTATGGTTTGTTTAGTGTTGTGGCACTGTTGCTATGATTTTCTGATGATCATTATGTTGGTTTATATATGTTTTCCACACTTGCGTTTAATGATTTGTTCAATGTTGTGGTTACAGGATTGGTTGTCATGAAAGCTAGATGACAGTTTATATCTATGTTTGTTGGTGTGTATTCATAGGTATAGATGTTATGTTGTTATTTGTGAGGCTATATTGTTAAACATGATTTTGTCTCAAAAATGCCAAGGGGGAGATTGTAAGAACATTTTTGTATATTGTTTATTTATGACTTGGTCTAGACAATAACCATATTGAGTGTTAGATAGGTCAGTTTGGTGTTAATGACATCGATAAGCTTCATCAAAGGCAGAATTAAGCATTGAAGTAATGAAGAAAATAAGTAAAGCACAAAAGTGAGCATATTGAAGTAAAATGTCTTCTGGAGGGTGAAAAACACATTTTTCGAAGACGTCACTTCAAGCAAAAAGTATCGTCAGTTCAAGAGGGTCATTTTGGCGCAGTAGTGAAGAAAAGTGGTTTTTACAAAAATACCTACGCTTTCAGTTTAAAAAAGTGGCTGGAAAACACATTTCTACGCTTGGAGGTAAGCTTGGAGGTACGCATGAACCGTAGTTGCGGCAAGTTTTGGAAGATTTTGCCTGCGATGTCCAAATTGTTCGGGTGTTGGTTTTATGATATGACCACGACTTATACACATAAAAGTGCGTTCTGTTAGTCACTAATTGACCCTAGGGAGTGGGTGAATAGGGTGTTCAAAAATTATTTCTAACGTTTTACGAAAGTAGAACAAGTTATAACAATCATACAATTACTTCAATGGTCAAGTGAATCATTCAATTAAATTGGTCTAATAAATTGTCACAAGAGTAATTATAGCATATAAAATTTTGAGGTAAATATAGCATGTAAAATAATGAAGTAAAGAGGAAGAGATAGAGAGATTTACACCGTGATTTTTACAAGGTTCGGTAACTCCTAGTCCTCGGCTCAAGAACCCCTTCTAGAGACTTTTCCCGATCCTTTCACTATGGCCCTTCTTTCACATGTGGAATGACAAACCTTTACAACACAAGCCTCACGAGCTTGCCTCACAATCAAGATAACAATCCTCTCTTGAAAAATCGTTGGACTTCACTTGTCCGAGATCACAAAATTCGTATGTAATCAATTTGAATCACTGAAGAACAAAAACACTCAAAACCCAAAGATTTTTATGGAAGATAAATCAATATAAGCTCAAGTATTTTTGGTGATTTCTCAATTTCTCTAGATATTTATTCTCAAAGGATATATCAATCAAAGATATTTGGAGAATAAAAAGAAATACTAGAGGTCGAAACTTCTGAGAATTTTGCCAAAAATCATATTTTTGCTTGCTTTCTTTCAATGGCTTTTTCAGAAAATTTGTGTATGAAAAATGAAGGCTTCTCTTTCTCTAAAGTTCAATCTCGTAGGTACAAACTACACATCTCATTCTATATATATGAATGATTTAGGGTTTTGAGAGTGAATATTGTAATGGAGAAGACAAGAGTCATTTGAGGATCATTAAACATGTTGCTAAAAAAAGGGAAAATGTTTTTGTCGAAACTGCAGAAAATATGGAGCATTTAGTCGACTACATCACAGTTTTAGTCGACTACATAGTCCCTTTTAGTCGACTAGATGAAGCTCTAGTCGACTACATGGTGTAGTCTAGTCGACTACATTGAGCTTTAGTCGACTGAATGGTATAGCTTAGTCGACTATAGCTTTGAAGAACACTTGTTTAAGTCATTTTTCCTTTCATTTGAGTTCGGTTCATTTTATACTTGAGCGTATACGATATTATTGACACAAATAATTACCTTGTTACAATGATCGCACCCCGGCCTATCTACCCCGAGTCTTGAGTCTTCGACTTTCGCCTTTTCCGTTGAATATTTGATTTTCCATTTCCGCGCTTTAATTTTTTCTTGGCTTTTCTCTTTTATTCAATCTTTATTTCTGAGCTTGTTTTCTGAGTCATTCACTTGTCTTTTGCTAAAAATATGAACTCGATAATTCATTAGTATCAAACACTCTTTAATGGTTTGTTATCATCAATTTTGGTATTGTTTGCCGAAACTAAATTTCAAAGCCAACAATCTCCCCCTTGATGATGACAAAACATTTTGAGTTTGCTTGGTAGTGGTGAAATATCAAGTGATGCTCCCCCTCAACATGTGCATAAAATATTTGTTCAAATTAATGGGCGTTTCGATACAATTAATATTTAGGCACATTTGAGATAATAATAAAAACAACATTTCATAGATAATTCAATTTACTACAAGCCGTTATACTAATGAAAACATGGAAATAACAAACAAGCCGCAAATAAGTACTAATAAGCCACAGAAAAATAGAAATTGTTAATGATAGATAATAAAGTACTTCATACAACAATAGCATAATTTATCCCCCTTTTTGTCAATGTCGAGGGGCGCACGAGCGAGGGTTCGTGATTCCAATAGTAAGGTCATCAAGTGACCCCGCGAGACCAGAGATACGGCTAGAGAATTCATCATCAAAAAGAATTATACGTTCATTGATCTTTTGAATCGCTTCCGTATTTTTGGTCACAGTCGCATCAAGGCACTGAAGCACTTGGTCCTGTTGCCTAAGTATCTCTAAATTGCTCTGAACAACCCCAAGAATTTGGTTGAGAATAGTAGCCTGAGCACTATTTTCGAAGGCTTGAGGAACCGATGCACTTTCCAATGGATGTACCGAGGAAGAGGCTTCATGGCGTTGTGCAGAAATGCTCGGTGCTGGGTGCGAACGAGGAACAGTCGCACTCTCGGTAATGAAATTCGCTTCCGCATTAGAGGTGATATGCCTATGCTTGACATGAGTGGTGTCGAGAAAAATAGGATGATGCTCGGACACCTCATTTGGAAATGAAAAGCCTTTCCGCTGAAGTAAATATGTAATATGCGCAGGAAAGAAAAGCGGACCAGATGGCTTGCGCTGACATGTAAGGATGACAGAACGGAAAATAGTAGGTAAATCAACTCGTGTTCCTTACAGGATGCAGTAAACAAGAAACACTTCCATACGAGACACACTACTACGACTACAAAATTTAGGCAAAATAGAATAAATAATGACATTGTGAATTAATCTTGCCTTGGGTAGTAGCATAGAAGCGAGAAGGCTGGCTATCTGCGTAATTTCCCTATCGATGCAAATTATCTGAACTGCCTTAATACAGTCGAACCCATCAGCCTTGTACCAATCCTGCTTGGAAAAGTGGTGGATATCGTCATTTGGAAGTGAAAAAATGCAATTGATTTCGCTGTCACAAACAGTCACTTCGTTACCAACCAAATCAAAATGAAGATGAGGGAAAAATATCTCCTTGTGATTCGCAAGAGAAGCGTAAAACGCTTTGACAATGCGAGGAAGAACCGGGATGTCGAGAGAAATGAAAAAATCCCAACCAATTGCTCAGAACAAAATGAAAGTTCGAGCCCCAATTTCATTGCATAGAGCTTGAGTGACAATACGACATGGTGTAGGAGGACGATGATAAAAAATGGTGATGAATTAATCTCTATCATAGTCATCATCAAGAAGAACTTCAAATAGTAGAGATTCATTCGAATCCTCTTCCTCTGCAGCAGCAAGTATGCATGAATTGGTGGAGATTTAACCTCCATCAATTCGTGAACGTTTCTGGTGAAGGCCGCGAGTCTTCGGTGCCATTAAGAAGAATATTTGAAAATATATATAGATATATATATATATATATGGATATATAGTGATGTATATAGAGATATATATAGATGAGAGAAATAGAATGGGTATGAGGAAGTTAGGTGAAGAAAATAGAGGGAAAATGATTGAAATGTGAAGTAAATGAGAAATTGGTGATGATGGGAGTGTGGAAATGAGAGTATGAAAGATATAGAGAGGAGAAGGAATGGAGTTGGGTGAAGAGTGAGAGAAGCAGATGAAGAAGATGAAGTGAGGGTTAGGTTATATAGGGGGTTGAGTCAACTAGGGCTAGGTGTAGTCGGTTGGAGGAGGGTTGAGTCGACTAAGGCATAGGGTCTAGTCGCCTAAGAGGGCCATTAAGTCAACTAAGGCTAGGGTGTAGTCGACTAGAGGGAGTGTTTAGTCGACTAAGAGAACATGTAGTCAGCAAGGCAAGATTGAAGTTAAAAATGAAATGTATTGATTCATTTAGTCGACTAGAGGGCCATATAGAGAACATGATGTAGTCGACTAAGGCAATGAAAATATGAAAAAAATGATAAAAATAGGTGAAATTAATACATACAAATAACAAAAATATTTTTATGTCCGTGAGTGTCATTCCGATTTCTCTACGAATTTTAGAAAATGATTCGTCCGTGAGTGGTTTAGTGAAAATATCCGCTAATTGATTTTTAGTGTCAATAAAAACAAATACAACGTCACCTTTAGCAACATGATCACGTAAGAAATGATGCTAAATCTCTATATGTTTGGTTCGTGAATGATGAATCGGATTCTTTGATATACAAATAGCACTCGTATTATCGCATTTAATGGGCACATG
The DNA here is from genome assembly GCA_963922005.1 of Cornus suecica. Classification (NCBI taxonomy): domain Eukaryota; kingdom Viridiplantae; phylum Streptophyta; class Magnoliopsida; order Cornales; family Cornaceae; genus Cornus; species Cornus suecica. The sequence continues at coordinate 33,285,163 of OY998244.1, forward strand.
ATTGAAAATAAGACCGAAATCAAGTAGTTATTGCTTAATGTAAAGAGTTTGAGCGCAACTACTACCGGCTGCAACGTATTAGGCTTCGGCCGTAGATAATGCAACGGAATTTTGCTTTTTACTTGACCAAGATACTAGTGAGTGTCCTAGAAAGTGGCAAGTGCCGCTTGTGCTTTTTTGATCAATTCTACATCCCGCAAAATCGGCATCCGAATAGCTAATAAGATCAAGTGAAGTTCCACGTCGATACCAAAGCCCTAAGTTAATTGTACCACTTAGGTAGCGAAAAATACGCTTCATGGCAAGTAAATGAGATTCTTTAGGAAATGATTGAAAATGAAAACATAAGTATACACTAAACATTATATCCGGCCTACTAGCGGTTAAGTAAAGCAAACTATCGATCATACCTCTATAATTAGTAATGTCAACACATTTACCATTTTTATCTTTATCAAGCTTAATAAAGGAACTCATAGGAGTTATGGCATGTTTGGTAACCTCCATACCAAATCGCTTTAGCAAATCTTTAGTGTACTTGGATTGGCTAATGAATAAGCCATCCGAGCTTTGCTTGATTTGCAACCCTAAAAATAAATTCAACTTACCCTTCATGCTCATTTCAAATTCATTTTGCATACTTGTGGTAAATTGTTTACATAAAGAATCGTTTGTTGAGCCGAATATAATGTCGTCAACATATATTTGGACAATCAACAAATTATTCTTAATGGTTTTTGTAAAAAGTGTGTTGTCAACTTTTCCTCTTGTAAAACCATTTTGAGTCAAAAACCCGCTATGTCTCTCATACCAAGATCGAGGAGCTTGCTTTAAACCATATAGAGCTTTAGCCAATTTGAAAACATGATTTGGAAAAAGGTTATTTTCAAAACCGGGTGGTTGCTTTAGAAAAACTTATTCTTCTATGACGCCATTCAAGAAAGCACTTTTGACATCCATTTGATAAATAGTAAAGTTTCTATATGACGCAAATGCAAGAAGCATTCTAATTGCTTCTACTCTAGCTACGGGTGCAAAGGTCTCATCGGAGTCGATGCCTTCCTCTTGATTATATCATTGAGCTACCAATCTTGCTTTATTTCGAACAATTACTCCATTCTCATCCTTTTTCTTTCGAAAAACCCATTTTGGACCAATTATAGTTTGATTTTCGGGTCTAGGAACTAAACGCCAAACTTCATTGTGTTCAAATTGATTTCGTTCATCTTGCATTGCTACAATGCAAGAATCATCACATTGAGCTTTGTGGAAGTTCTTGGGTTCGATTTGTGATACAAAAGCCATGTGGTTGCAAAAATCTTTAAGTTGAGATCTAGTACTAACCCCATTTGATAGATTGCCTATGACTTGATCAAGAGGATGATTGTGTACAATCCTCCATGATTTAGGCATTGAGTTGGTCAAGTCATCATTAGATTGATGCTCAACTTCCCTCATCTCCTTTTGGCTACTTGATGAGTTGGAATATTGAGAGTATTTAGATTATCCTCAATCCCAACAACCTCATCTTCTTCTAGGTCAATTCTAGGTGATAGTGGGGAGGGCGATTCATCAAAGACAACATGAATTGACTCAACCATGGTTAGAGTCCGTTTGTTAAAAACATGAAAGGCTTTACTCCTTGAAGAATATCCTAGAATAATTGCTTCATCCGATTTGGAGTCGAATTTTCCTAGGTTATCTTTATCATTTAGCACAAAACATTTACACCCGAAAACTTTGAAATACCCAATATTTGGCTTTCGACCATTCCACAACTCATAAGGTATTTTTCCCAATTTCATCCGAATAATGACGCGATTAATTATATGGCAAGCGGTGTTTACCGCTTCCGCCCAAAGGCTTCAGGGAAGATTGTGTTCATTTAACATGGTTCTAGCCATCTCTTGTAGAGACCTATTCTTTCTTTCAACTACACCATTTTGTTGAGGGCTTCTAGGGGCCGAGAGATCATGAGATACATCGAGGTTATCACATAATTTCTTTAAGTCATGATTTTCAAATTCCCTACCTCTGTCACTTTTAATTTTCTTGATTTTCAAATATTTTTCATTTTGAATGATATAATAAAAATTATCAAGAATGGAGTGAGTTTCATTTTTATGAGCAAGAAAGTTAACCCAAATATATCTAGAGTAGTCATCGACTATAACAAGTACATAGAGTTTCCCGGCTAAGCTAGCCGTTCTCTCCGAACCAAAAAGATCCATGTGAAGTAACTCTAATGATCTAGAAGTGGTAATGTCTTTCTTTCTCTTGAAAGAGGACTTTACTTACTTGCCTATTTGACATGCCCTACATATTTTATCTTTCAAAAATTTAGTCTTTGGGAGGCCTTTGACTAAATCATTTTTGGATAAATGATGAATGAGGTCCATGCTAGCATGTCCTAGACATCTATGCCATAACCAACTATTTTTTGCTAGATGTGACAAAACATTTAACATCTTGTTCATGCAATTCACATAGCAACAAAGTATATAAATTTCCATTTCTTTTGGTATTGAACATTTGCTTCCCATTTTTCTCGATTATGCATGATTTTGTCCTAAAGATAACATCATAACCCTTGTCACACAATTGGCTAATATTAAACAAATCATGCTTCAAACCATCAACTAATAGCACATCATCTATAGAAAGAGAAGAGGAAATACTAATTGAGCCAATCCCTATAATTTTGCCTTTAGAGTTGTCTCCAAAAGTTACGTTTCCTCCTTCATAGGGTTTAAGAGAAATGAACTTTGATTTGTCTCCCGTCATATGCCTTGAGCATCCGCTATCAAGAAACCATTTTTCCTTTGATACGAATTTCAAGCATACCTACAAAACAAGTTCAAGTAACTTTTATTGGTACCCAATCTATTTTGGGTCCATTTTGGTTACATAGAGACGCAATGGTTCCTTTTGGAACCCAAATCAGTTTCGTTACGACATTCTCTTTTCTATGTAAACATGCAATAGTTCATTTCGGAACCCAAACATGCAACAGTTTCATTTATTTATATTACAATAGTAGCAAGTAACATGTTTATGATCATTTGAAGTTGTATGAGAAGATTGTCTTGTAGGATTAAATATTTTTCTCTTTTTTAAAATAAGAGCATATTTGTCAAAAACACCATACCCTAGACCACATTTATCAAGTGATCCTCTTTGTCTTCCTAACATAACACTAAGGTTCTCTTTTCCTTTTGTAAATTTAGCTAAGACAATTATTTGATCATCTATAGTATTTTTCAATCGATTATTTTCCTTTTCTAGCTCAATGCTTTTGTCATTGCATGAAGTTTCTAAGTTGGAACTAGTAGAGCTACATGAAGATTTAGATTTCTTAAGAAGAATATGTTTTTTAGCTAATTTCTCAAATTCATCATGTAATTCTTCAAACGTATCTTGCAATTCATTATAATCAAGGAGAAGTTCATCATACGACAATTTAGATTTATCTAATGCATATGAATTTACATGTACCTCTTCGTCATTTGCCATGAGGAAAATATTTGCCGTTTCCTCGCCATTTTCCTCCTCATCTGAGTCACATGAGTCGTAGTCATCCCATGTGACATTCATAGCCATCTTGTTTGGTCTTTTCTCGTTCTCCTTCTTGAGCTTGAAGCAATCACTTTTTGTAGGATCCCTTTTGCTAGGCTCACCTTTTGGTTCGATTCTCCTCATGAATCTTCCACCATTTTCTTTCTTTCTTTGAAGGTCTTTCTTGTATTTTTGAGTGACCAAAGCAATGTCCTCATTCACTTCTTCTTCACTCGGCTCAATGGCTTCATTTTTTGTAGAGGCTTGCAAAGCTATACCTTTTTCTTGGCTTGATGTTGTCTTCACGTGATTTGAACGTTATTTCCCAAGTGAGTATAGAGCCGAAAATCTCATCAAGACTCATGGTGTTGAGATCATGAGCTTCTTTGATTGCTATTAACTTTGCATCCCATTTGGCCAGAAGACTTCTAAGCACTTTGCGTGATGCATCAGATCTAGGAACAATTCTACCAAGATGCTTTAGTTCATTCAAAATATTTGAAAAATGAGACATCATAGAATTTATATTTTCATCATCTTTCATAGCAAACAATTCATATTCATGCATGAGTATGTCAATTTTGGACTCACTTACTTTAGAGGTACCTTTATAAGTCACATCAAGCTTATCTCACATTTCTTTAGCCATTGAACAAGTAGATACACAATTAAATTCATTTGGACTCAATCCACAATTTAAATTAACTTTGGCATTAGCATTGTATGACATGAGCTTACAGTCATCGTTATCCCACTCATTTGGTAATTTGGGAACGGTTTTTCCATCAACGACTTTGGTTAATACAAATGGTCCTTCAAGGACTACTTGTCATATTTGATAGTTAATAGCTTGAAGAAAATCTATCATTCTAGTCTTCCAATAGCTATAGTTTGTCCATCAAACCATGGGGGTCTATTATTAGATTGTCCTTCAACATGAGTGACAAAATTTGAGGCCATGATCATTCTCAAAGACGGTTAAGTCTAAAATAATAGAGATTAAGCTCTGATACCAATTGTTAGTCACTAACTGACCCTACAGGGGGGTGAATAGGGTGTTCAAAAATTATTTCTAACTCTTTTCGAAAGTAGGACAAGTTATAACAATCATACAATTACTTCAATGGTCAAGTGAATGATTCAAATCAATTGGTCTAATAAATTGTCACAAGACTAATTATAGCATACAAAATTTTGAGGTAAATATAGCATGCAAAATAATGAAGTAAAGAGGAATAGATAGAGAGATTTACACCGTCATTTTTACAAGGTTCGGTAACTCCTAGTCCTCGGCTCAAGAACCCCTTCTTGAGACTTTTCCCGATCCTTTCACTATAGCCCTTCCTTCATAGGTGGAATCGCAAACCTTTACAACACAAGCCTCATGAGCTTGCCTCAACATCAAGAGAAAAATCCTCTATTGAAAAATCGTTGGACTTCACTTGTCCGAGATCACAAAATTCGTATGTAATCAATTTGAATCACTAAAGAACAAAAACACTCAAAACCCAAAGGTTTTTATGGAAGATAAATCAATATAAGCTCAAGTGTTCTTTGTGATTTCTCAATTGCTATAGATATGTATTATCAAAGGATATATCAATGAAAGATGTTTGGAGAATAAGAAGAAATACTAGAGGTTAAAACTTCTGAGATTTTTACCGAAAATCAGATTTTTGCTTGCTTCCTTTCAATGGCTTTTTCAAAACATCTGTGCATGAAAAATGAAGGCTTCTCTTTCTCTAAAGTTCAATCTCTTAGATACAATCTACACATCTCATTCTATATATATGAATGCTTTAGGGTTTTGAGAGTGAATATTGTAATTGAGAAGACAAGAGTCGTTTGAAGATTATTAAATATGTTTCTCAAAACAGGGAAAATGTTTTTGTCAAAACTGCAGAAAATATGGAGCATTTAGTCGACTACATCACAGTTTTAGTCGACTACATAGTCCCTTTTAGTCGACTAGATGAAGCTCTAGTCGACTACATGGTGTAGTCTAGTCGACTACATTGAGCTTTAGTCGACTGAATGGTTTAGCTTAGTCGACTACTCTTAGGTTTAGTCGACTCAATGAAAAAGTAGAAAAACTTGTAACTTCTGATTGGTTTAGTCGACTACTAGAGATGGTTTAGTCGACTATGGCTTTGAAGAACACTTGGTTAAGTCATTTTTCCTTTCATTTGAGTTTGGTTCATTTTATACTTGAGCTTATACGATATTATCGACATAAAAAATTACCTTGTTACAATGATCGCACCCCGACCTACCCACCCCGAGTCTTGAGTCTTCACTTTTCCTTTTCCGTTAACGCGCTTCAATTTCTTTCTTGGCTTTTTGCTTTTATTCAAGATTTCTTTCCGAGCTTGTTTTCTGAGTCATTCACCTTTCTTTTGCTGAAAACATGAACTCGATAATTCATTAGTATTAAACACTCTTAAATGGTTTGTTATCATCAATTTTGGTATTGTTTGCCGAAACTAGATTTTAAAACCAACACATTGTATATATAATATATTCACCAGAATATAGGGTTTAGATGTGAAATTACGAGAAAGGGCAAACTTAGGGTTTGGATCATCATTGTCTATAAATACCCAAGTCTACAATAAGAGGAGGCACGTCTTTAAGAATTTGCTGCCACTTTTCTACAGCTTCATCTTCTTCTTCTACACAGATATACATATGGTGAGAGAATATTATTGAGTGATTACAGATACACAAGTTCTCTCTTGTTATTGGACGTCTTCAATCGTGCTTCTACATCGATGATTTCTATGCACGATGCTGAAAAATGCACACACCATCTATAGCAACGAGGTTGCGTCAATCCATTTCGAGAAGTGGAGTCGTCTGAGTGCTGAGATCGAAGCAGGAGCATTCTTAGTGATTTTGATATATTGAGAAGCAGAGCCGTCAGAGTACGGAGATTCGAGCGAGAGCTTCGTGGAGCACTAGTGAATCTAGACTTTCAGATGTTGAGTGAAGAACAAAAAATTACAATGGTTGTAAGTTCTATTTTCATAGAGTCTATACAAATTCTCTGATTCATAGTTCATCGGTACGCGAGCGTATCCGTAATTTTTTCTTGGAGTCTTTCCAAGGTTTTTCATGTAGAAATCTCAGTGTCTTCTCATGATTTAATTTTTTGCACTTATATTTATATTTGCTTGATTGATCTATTTTGAGAATTGAATTGAGAATTAGGGTTTGTGACTGATTAAAATTGAATTTCTGCTAAATAATTTTAATTGATCATAAAATTAACAAAAAACCTATTCACCCCCTCTAGGCTCTTTTCACTATCGTCTAGGTAATTTCAACTGTTATTGGCCATGGCCAATACATGTATAAACTATAGAACATGGGCTATCGAGCTGTCATTTGGAAACCTGAAGGTACAAATGAATGTTTTTTATGCTAGTCATAAACTTCCAGAGTCGGTAGACTGCTTTCGAATTAATGAGGCTGATGAGATTATAGAAGCGTTTACACCTATAATCTTGGAGAAATATGAGATCGAGTCCTTCATGACTGGAGTAAGGTTGGAAAATGAACCAATTAATTGGGATAAGCAGATAAGAAAGAACTATGAGGATATTGATGCGATTGAGATTGCTTTATATTCCTAACCATGGAAAGCGCCAGTGCAGCCGCTGCATGATCTCTCGAGTACACCACCAATTCCATCTCTGATAACTCCTCCTACCTTGGAACTCAAGGAATTGTTTGAGAAGCTGAAATATGTATTTTTAGGACCTGATAAGACTCTTCATGTAATAATATCATCAAAGCTGACAAAAGAATAGGAATTGAGTCTAGTCGAGGTCTTAAGTGAGAATACATCGGTAATAGGATGGTATGTTGTTGATCTTAAAGGAATAGATCCCTCTATTTGTATGCATCAAATACATTTAGAGGAGACTACAAAACCGTGAAGGGAGATGCAACGGAGATTGAACCCAAACATGAAAGAAGGTGTGATGAAGGAGGTTGTGAAGTTACTAGATGGGGGTATCATCTAACCCATATCTGATAGTACATGGGTGAGCACTACACATGTGGTACCAAAAGAATCATGTATCACAATTGTACCCAACTCGAAGGGTGAGTTGATCCCATAGCGCACGACCGTAGGGTGATGTGTGTGCATTGATTACAGAAATCTTAACTCATATACAAGGAAAGATCATTTTTATTGCCATTTATTGAAAAAATCCTAGAGAGGTTGGCCGAATAGAGCTATTATTTATTTTTGGATGGATATTCCTGTTACAACCAAGTGGCGAATAATCTTGTTGATCAAGAGAAAACAACTGTTACTTGTCCATATGGTAGATATGTGTACAGGAGAATGCCTTTTGGATTGTGTAATGCACCAACTACATTCAAAATGTGCATGATGTCGATATTCTCTGACATGGTGCATAAATTCTTGGAAGTATTCATGGATGATTTATCGATCTTTGGGCCAACCTTTGAGGACTGTTTGAAACATCTAGCACTAGTGCTTAAGGGATGTAAATAGACGAATTTAATTCTGAGTTGGGAAAAGAGCCATTTTATGGTTCAAGAGGGTATAGTACTTGACCATATAATATCAAAGAGAGAGATCGAGGTAGACAAGGCGAAAGTGGAATTAATTTCAAAATTGCCTCCTCCCACATCTGTTAAGTAGATACGGTCATTTTTGGGCCATGCCGAGTTTTCCAAACGATTTATTAAAGATTTTAGTAAGATCGCCCGACCATTATGAAACTTATTAGCTAAAGATGCAACATTTGTCTTTGACGAAGAGTGTCTTCATACTTTTAAGGAGTTACGTACTCAACTCTCGACAGCCCCAATCATTCGTCCACCGGACTGGTCTCTACCTTTTCTAGCTAATGTGTGATGTTTCAAACTATGATGTAGGCACAATATTGGGTCAGAGAAAGGATAAGCTACCATATGCGGTGTATTATGTTAGCAAGGCTCTGAACGAGGCATAAATTAACTACACAACAACAGAGAAGGAATTGTTAGCAGTTGTGTTTGCCTTGGATAAATTTTGATCATATGTATTAGCAACCAAGGTTGTAGTGTATTCAAATCATCCAGCATTGAGACATTTGCTAACAAAGAAAGACTCTAAACCTAGACTTATTCAATGGATTTTGTTGCTACAAGAATTTGATTTGGAGATTCAGGACAAAAGGGTTCGGAGAATGTAGTTGTTGACCATTGGTCAAGGATCATTATCGAGACTACAAAGGAAACTACCCCTCTTAAGGATTCATTCCCGGATGAACATCTGTTCAGTGTGGCTAAGTGGAGCAGATACCATGGTATGTTGATATTGTTAATTATAAAGCCATGGGTCAGATTCTGAAAGGTTGGTCTAAGAGTGAAAGAGACCGATTATTTAGCCAGGTTAATTTTTATATCTAGGATAATCCACGATTGTACAATTATTGCTCTAATTAGATTATCAGAAATTGTGTCCCTAAAAGTGAGGTGCAGAGTACTTTAATGTTTTGCCACACGCTAGAATGCGGAGGGATTTTGAAGCTCAGAGAATAGACCATAAGGTGCTGCAAAGTGGGTTTTATTGGCCAACCATATTCAAAGATTCATTTAAATATTGTAAGGCGTGTTTGCGATGTCAAAAGTTGGGATCCATATCTTAACGTGATATGATGCCCGATTTTGATCGTTGAATTATTTGATGTATGGGGTATAGATTTCATGGGACCATTCCGGCAAGTGGGCAAGAAAGAGTATATACTTGTGGGGGTTGACTATGTGTCAAAATTTGTAGAGGTCGTAGCTACTACACATGCTGGACATGAGACAGTAGTGGAGTTTGTACAGTCTAATAACTTCTCTAGATTTGGTATACCACGTGAGATAATCAGTGATGGTTGAAAAGACTTTGATAACCATTTTCTTAGTGGTCTATGTCAGAAGTTCGGTGTCAATCATAGGATTGGTACACCATATCACCCCCAAACGAGTGGACAAGTGGAGATTTCTAATAGGGAAGTGGAGAATATCTTGGAGAAAACAATGCGCGTGGATTTAAAATATTGACCTCAAAGGTTAAACGATCCACTATGGGCTTATAGGACTGTGATAGATGCCAAATATTGTCCATTTTAGGCCCCTATCTTGCTAATGTTATGTCCTTACATTCCATTATTTGGTATTTTTATGTCATTAGTCGGTTTAAGCGTGTTTCAGGAGATTAACGAAGAAAACGAGCTAACTTTGGTGAATTAACAAGAGAAGTGCTCATTTCTATTCCAGAGGAGAGCTAAAGAGGTGTTTTCAAGAAAAAACTGTTTCCCGGAGGGCGAAAACATCTTTTTTTGGAGCTGCAACTTCAACAATCATACTATTGAAATTAAGGGGGTTCAAATGGAGCAACAACCAAAAAAAGTGGTTTCCAAGAAAAATGCTACGATCCATCTACGGACCCAATAGCCAAAAGTGGCTAGAAAATGCCAAAATGATGCCCCATCTATGCCCCATCAAAAGAGGCCTACGCGCCACTCGTAGGTATGCATATGTGTCGCGCATAGGACATTTACGCGCCAAGCGTATTAGGGCTACGAACTTAAAGTGTGAAATTATGATTTAGGCCCTGACTTGAGTTTCTGTGATGCGACTATGACTTTTATACCTTGATACACATGATATACAAATAATATACATCAGACTTAAGGGTTTTACTTGGTTCAATGTGAAATGATAAAAAAAAGGGCAACCTTAGGGTTTTCGTCAGCTGTTGTCTATAAATATATAGGTCTGTTACAAATTTGGGAGAGCTTCGTTAATAAACTTTTTAGAGCAATCTCTAAAGATTCATTCCAACGAGGAGCCATAAAATACCTAGAGATCCGAAGCGGAAAACTATGGTGAGTGATTCTACATCAAAAATACAGTCTTCTTCAGTCATGATCAACTAATTCGGTATTTAGGGTTTTTTTAGCAAATACCCTTGCCAAGTAATGTAATTTTTATATTTGTTTTCAATTATAACGAGGGGAAGCTGTGACTATACCGGGATGATTATTGTAGAAGAGTGATAATTTTTATTCTTGAGACAAGATAATATATTTATTCTTGATTCTTGTCCTAGATTGAATAAATATATCTCCTTACTCAATCATGATTATTCCATGATTTTCTATACAATGGTTCTTAACACTTAAAACTCTAGGTTTACACAGGCCATGCCTCGGCGAGGTATCATAGACATGTTTTAGTTTAATTTCATGCATTAAGAGTAGATTAGAGTAAGGTAAATAGCATGCACTAGTTACACTCTGTCCAAAGATGGGTTGCAGCGAATCCGGTTGACGGTATCATTTTTGGGAGTGTATTCGACTATTTGCGGTACGTTCTGATTCACAGAAATAGATTGACCTTTTATAATTCTGTAAATTGGAAACTATGTTATTCGATTAGTGGTGAAGGAATGGAAACCCTAGTTTTCTCTCTCTCTTGATCAAACTCTCAATTTATATTTTGTTTTAGTCAATTTAGTTATAAATCACAAAACAATTCAAAACAAAATTTTCAAACATAATTCAATAATGTTAGATTACTGAAGTAAATAATTCAAGTCTATGTGGGATCGATATTTCCTTTCTCAAGTTGTTTTTATGTTATAATACGATTCGTGCGCTTGTGATAGGTAAAACCTAAGCCGTCTTATTGGGTCATTCTTAAGCATTATTTTTAACACCCCTGGGCGGACACGAAGTTTTTGGCGCCGTTGCCGGGGACTTGGCATTATTCTTTGCTTTAGTAATTTAGTAGTATTGTGTTATTGTATTGTACATAAATTTGGAATTTTTATGTGATTGATGGGTACTCTAAAAAGCATAAAGGAATTTTTGTTGCTGGACCTCTTGTGAATTTTAGTTTAGCTTAATTTCGTGCATAATTTTAGCTTTATTTTCTGTTAATAGTTAGAATAGTTAGAAGTAGATAGTTTTATTTTTAATTAAAAATAAATAAATAAAATATCTGTAGTTTTTGTGTAAATTGTTAGAAAGTCCGAATTTAGCGAACGAGAAGAGGTTTTTGAGTGAAAAAGGAACATTGAACAAACCTCACTGTATAGCCCAGATGTTTATAGGCCAAAACACATCGTTTAGGACCTAAAATCCATGATTTTGTGAATAATAAATAAATAAATAAATCGCTTAGTGTATGACCGATAAAAAATCTGATTTTGACCCTAACACTACGTTAGTACCTTTTGATCCTGAGATTGAACGAACTTTTCATCAAAATCGTCGAGCAAGGGAAGAAGAGCGTTGTCGATAGTTGAAGCAAAAAAGGATGGCCGCTCGTAATGCCGATACACGAAAGGCACCAGTTACGTCCTTGAAAGGATACTATGCACCTGCTACTCATGAAACATATGTTGAATTTCGAGAAGAGGATGAAGTTAAACATTACGAGATCAAATCTAGTGTTATTAATACGTTGCCTAAGTTCTTTGGACATAAGAATGATGACCCATATCAACATATTAATAATTTCTTAGAAATGTCCTAAACCGTGAGAATTGAAAATCTAAGCCCTAGTGCGTTGTGTGTGCGATTATTTCCCTTTTCCTTGAGAGAGAAAGCTAAAATATGGTATGTCACTTTAGAAAGGGATACAAAAATCAATTGGGAAATCTTAAGAGCTGAATTCTTAGAAAAATACTTTCCAATAAGTAGAACCCATGAAGCACAGGAGGCGATTACCCACTTCAAAGAATTACTTGGTGAGGAATTCCACGATGCTTGGGATAGATTCAATGAAATTTTGCGAAAGTGTCCTTATCACAAGTTCGTTGATCAAGATATCATGCATAATTTTTATCTTGGACTTGGTGCTGATCATAAAAATCTTATTGATGCAACAGTGGGAGGTCAGTTTACAGTGAGGCCAGCTAAAGAACTTTTGGAGCTATTTGACAATGTGAGTAACAACACAATTCAATATGAATCAAAGATGAGAGCTAGAGATATGTACAAAATAAGATCTGATAAAGCATTTCTCATAGATAGAAAGGATGATGATGTCAGAGAACAAGTAGCAGTATTGTCAATTTGTTTTGATAAATTCACTAATCTGGATTAGTTAGCTCATAGGGAATTTTTAGCAATAGGACCTAACCCTTCCCAATATGGATATCAGGGCAATGAGATAGTTGTCGTTGATGCAAATGCAGTATAGACCAACCCGAACGATAATGATTTTTCCAATTCATACAATTCGGGTTGGCATATTCACTCACATATGTCCTATCATTCTCAGAATACTGAAAATCCTCAATCAAGTTTCAATAGAAGCCAACAACCACCATTCAATACTCAGAATTTTTAGTCTAATAATACCCAATCAGTCCGACCCTTCAACCAAAGTCCACCCCAATTTCAAAGTCAAAATCCACCATCCAAACCACCTGGTTTTGAAGATGAGATAATGAGAGCCTTGAGGGGGTTACAAAATCAATCTAATCATATTCAGGCAGCCATCCAATTCATGAACTCTCATTCACAATCCATTGTTAAGGTAAAAACCCAAATAGGGTAACCAGCTAATGCGATGAATAGGCTTGAAGAGGGAAGATTACCTAGTCAACCAGTGCCTAATCAAAAGGGTAAACAAGTAGTGGAACGTGGTAAATTTGCTGAACATTATTATGAGACAGTCGAAGCCATTAAGACTCTAAGAAGTGGAAAGGAGGTGGAGAATAGGGTTGAGCAACAATTTAAGGAGAGGACGAACAAGCGAAAGGTGACTAAATAGGTTCGAACAAATCAATCTTAAGAGGAGGAAGAAATCAATCAGACGATACTAGAAGAGCCAGAAAAGGCAAACTATGAGGAGGCAACACCGTACCCTCAACGTGTTCGAGAGTCAACTTCGTATGTCAAGCATAAGGAAAGGTACATGTTGGAAACATTCCAGCAAGTCAAGCTCAATATGCCTCTCTTAGACATTATCGCCCAAATTCCACCCTATACTAAATTTCTGAAGGACTTTTGTACGCAGAAAAGGAAAAGTATAATTAAGGTCCCAAATAAGATTTTGTTGACTGAACAAGTGAGTTTGATCTTACTGACTGATACTCCACCTAAGAGGAAAGATCTCGGTGCTCCCATTATTTCTTATGTTATTGGTGACCAAAGGATTGGTAGATATTTTCTTGACCTTGGTGCGTGTGTTAATTTATTAATTTACTCAGTCTATCAGCAGCTAGGGTTGGGAGAGCTCAATCCTACCTCGGTGGTGCTTCAATTGGCAGACAGTTCAACTAAACAAATGAGAGGAATTCTGGAGGATGTCATTATTCAAGTGGGTAAGTTCTACTATACTGTAGACTTTTTGGTATTAGACATGGAACCTGACCACAGATGAAGGAGATATATCTCTATTATCTTAGGAAGACCGTTTTTGGCTACGACAAATGCATGCATTAATTGCAGAATAGGGGCTATGGATATATCTTTTGGGAACCTAAAAATGAAGATGAATGTTTTTGATATCAACCATCAACTACCTAAACTAGTCGAGTGTTTTAACATAGACTAGATGGTTGAAGAAGTGGTACCTCAGAGTAGTGTAAGAGATTATTTGGAGGCTATGATGAAAAGGTCGGAGGCAAAGTTTGAAAACTAGGAGGACCAACAGCGATCTAATTTGGAAGTTATCGCTGCATTGGAAGCTGTTTTGTACTCGCCTCCAGAGAGAGCATCAAAAGAGTCATTTGGACCTCCACTTATTCCTCCATAGGAGTTGGTGCCTGAAAGTACACTTCCTAAGGTTGTGTTGTATGGTTTAATGGAGGATCAAACGGAGAATGTATTGAAAAAGAAGAAGGGTGTGAAGACTGTGAGAGCTGATCATTTACCACGAATTGTTATAGAACCTACCAATGATGACACCCCTTTTAAGGATCCCTTTCCAGATGAGCGAGTGTTGAGTATAAACATGGTAGACAAGTTGTATGCCTAGGAAGATCCGCGATTAAGAACTGAGTGTGAGGGGATACAAAATTGTGCGTATAAGGATGTTCGAATTTATATAGCTCAGACAAGTGTGCCTCATGCTAAGCATGTTCGACTTAAGTTCTTTGAGCTCGACCAGAAAGGACGATGGTTTAATTCGAGACTGAAATTATTTCCAGGTAAAATCCGATTAAGATGGGATGGACCATTTAGATTTAAATCAATTTACCCCCACGAAGAGGTAGGATTCAAAAATGAGAGGTTAAAGAGGCGTGGTCAGCTATTGAAAATTTATGAAAAGATTGATCCTGGACCAAAATGTATAGCATATGTTAGTCTGGCGGGTCAGGTGTATGATACAGGGTAGGAGGAAGTGGCCACATCGTGCTGACGACGTTAACATTAGACCTAAGCTGTGAAAGTTAGTTTCTAGCCTCGGTTTGTAGAATAGGATGTCATTTAATTTCTGTAATTTCGATTCTTAGAGATTGTAGGCCCTTAAGGCCAAATCTTTGTTATTTTATTTTAATAAAAATATTCCATTCCTTGTGCGATATTTTGATGATTTCCGGAAAGTTATGATGAATTGTTTTCCCCTTCCTATGATATTGGGTATGTGTGTTTTGTTGAGTATATCTACAGGTAATCCAAATCAAGTTTGGGGGAGGAGATCAAGTGTTTTATTATGCCATTTCGGAATCACGCTTGAAGGGTAACTATATTTTCTCTTGTGTATGATTGTGAACCATGAGGACATGGTTTATTTTAAGTTTGGGGGTGAGGATATAGTTAAGGAATGAAAGTTTTAAAAAAAATGAAAAACAAATTTAAAAATTGAAAAACTTTTGAAAGAAATTCTTTGTTTTCACGCATGAATGTTTGTGTATATGATGCATGAGTAGTATGTGATGTAATATTCCCATTCATGTGAGTGATGATTAAATTGAGCGAAGTGAAGTAATGTGGTTTTACATGGGTGAATAGATTAGTAAATTTGAAACCGAAAAAGACAACCTTGACCTATAAGTACAAGCACACATTCACTATGGGAAAAATAGTTGATCTTTGAATATTAATTTGAAAATTTAATTTTGCCACAATAAAAGGGGAGGAGGGGTGCTGATATAGATTGAATGGAGAAAAGTTGAAAATTTATTTTAAGAAATAAAATGTAACAAGTAGTTATTCGATCTGAGTAACCAGGCCTCCTGCCATAAAGTAGCAATGTGTTCGCGTAAAAATGGGAGAAAACTAATGACCATAAATCCCAATAAAGAAGCTCGGGCCCAGTTGGTTGGGACTAAAAATCCTCGTTGGAAAGTCCGGAGCTTAGAAAGATAAAAAGGGATAAAAGTGGAATGATTGAAAGAATGAATTTTTAAAGAAAAATGCCAAAGTTTGATCAATGAACTACAAGAAGAGAGATTTACATACCATAGGATAATGTTCACAAAAACACAAAGGGTTGTCCGGATTGGGAGTACAGAGTAACAAAATCTTTTACTTTAGTGGGAACCATTCATGACACAAAGCTCGAGATAGTTATTGTTTGGTAGTGAGTGGGAATACTTTTATCCATATTATCTTATACATTGTATCATGGCTTAATTAATGACTATGTGAATGTATGAATGCGTGATTACAAAGAATGGAAAAGTTGTGGGTAGTATAGATAACCCTCACGAGACTTCACTCGTCCACTCATTGATCCTCACGAAAGTAAGGGAGTAGTATAGGTTAGTGTAGAGTAGTATAAATTAGTTAGAATAAAAATCATCACAAGGTAGGTTTAGACGGTTTTCCTGAGTTCATTTCTAAGGGACTAGCAATATGTAAGTATGAGGGTATGATAGGTGCCAAATATTATCCATTTTAGGCCCCTATCTTGCAAATGTTATGTCCTTCCATTCCATTATTTGGTATTTTAATCCCGTTTGAGGGTTTAAGCATGTTTTAAGAGCTTAACGAAGAAAAAGAGCTAACTTTGGTGAATTAATTAGAGAAGTGCTCATTTCTATTCAAGAGGAGAGCTAAAGAGGTGTTTCCAAGATAAAAGTGTCTCCCGAAGGGTGAAAATGTCATTTTTTGGAGCCTCAACTTCAAGAATCATGCTAATGGAATCGAGGGGGGTTCAAACGGAGCAACAACCAAGAAAAGTGGTTTTCGTGAAAAATCCAGCGATCCATCTACAGACCTAGTACCCAAAAGTGGCTAGAAAGTGCCAAAATGATGCCCCATCTACGCCCCATCAAAAGAGGCCTACGTGTCACGCATACATAGGCATACGTGCCGCGTGTAGGGCCTCTATGTGCCAAGCGTAGTAGGGCTACAAAATTAAAGTGTGAAATTCTAATTTTGGCCCTGACTTGAGTTTCTTTAATGCGGTTGCGACTTTTACACCTCGATACACATGATATACACATAAGATACATCTGACTTAAGTGTTTTTGTTGGTTTGGTGTGAAATGACAAAAATGGAAACCCTAAGGTTTCCCCTGGCTATTGTTTATAAATAGAGAGATGTACTACAGATTTGGGAGAGCTTCGTTCATATAAGTTTCAGAGCAATCTCTAGAGATTCATTCCAAGGAGGAGTCGTACAAGACCTAGAGATCCTAAGCAGAAGACTATGCCGAGCGATTCTACATCAACGATGCAGTCTTCTTTAGCCATGATTGACTAATTCGGTATCTAGGGTTTTTTAGCAAATACCCTAGCCAAGTAATGTAGTTATTATATTTGTTTTCAATTGTAACGAGGGGAAGATGTGACTATACAGGGATGATTGTTGTAGAAGAGTGACCATTTTTATTCTTGATACAAGATTATATATTTATTCTTGATTCTTGTCTTAGATAGAATAAATATATCTTCTTACTCAATCATGATTATTCATTATGGGCTAGAACTCGAATGTTTAATCCATGATTTTCTACACAATGATTCTTAATACTTAAAACCCTAGGTTTACACAGGCCATGCCTCGGCGAGGTATCATAGACATGCTTTAGGTTAATTTCATGCATTATGAGTAGATTAGAGTAAAATAAATAGCATGCACTAGTTACACTCTGTCCAAAGATGGGTTGTAGCGAATTCGGTTGACGATATCCTTTTTGGGAGTGTATTCGACTGTTTGCGATACGTTCTAATTCACAGAAATAGATCGCCCTTTTATAATTGTTCAAATTGGAAACTATGTTATGCAGTTAGTGGTGGAGCAATGAAAACCCTAGTTTTCTCTCTCTTTATCAAAATCTGAATTATTTTTTGTTTTAGTTCGTTTAGTTATTCACAAAACAATTCAAAACAACTTTTTTTAACATAATTCAATACTGTTAGATTACTGAAGTGAATAATCCAAGTCTATGTGGGATCAATATTCCCTTGCTCAAGTCGTTTATATGCTACAATATGATTCGTGCGCTTATGATAGGTAAAATATAAGACGTCTTAAGTGATCGATATTAAGCATTATTTTTAACACCCCTGGGCGGACACCAGACTACTTACAAGACTCCGATAGGTATGACACTGTATCAGCTTGTATATTGTCACGCTCCTAAATTCCAAAGACTCCCGAACTGGGACATCCGAGGAATCCAGGGTATGATCCATACAAAGAGCGACTAATTAAGATCCTAAATAACCATAAAACAAATGGAATATTATTAATAATAATAATTTCCATACATAACCAAGAGGAAGCTAAACCAAATAATACACAAAGTACCTTGAGTTGCCGAAAGAATACATCTGTACAATGATACAATGATGCCAAATATAAGGAAGAGATATGCCAACAGAGTGGCTCTAAATAAAATACAACAAAAGTCCCAATATAGGGGACAAGTAAAGGAAAACAAAAGGAACAACTCTACGTACGAATGTCCCAAATTCCGGAACAACATCCGTGCCACGAGCTATCCTGTAATGAGGAAATAAAATAAAGTGTTGTTGCACCCAAGCAACCCGTAGACAAAACAATTCCTGCAAACTGGTGTTTGGGACACCAGGAAAAAAAACGTCGGGGTGAGCTCATCAAAGCCCCTTAGGAGAAAGGAATCGTAACTGTCACATCCTCCGACCGTCCAAGTTGAGTGCGAACCAACCTGTGTACATGCATCTACCCTAGGTCAGTCAAATATCCCACATGGCACTCACGCCAATATACAACTCCAGAAACACATCCCCCTAGCCCCCTACCAGGCATCAACAAATAGGGAAACTAGCACGTAGTGAAACCATAGCACAACAACATATAATAATGTACACCTATATATAAAGATATAAAGATATATAACCAATACAAGCCACGTAGTACAGACCACCTCATAGATCACTATGACTCGTACCCGCCAGTACCACACTGACAATCAACACAACACTTATCACCAAATCATGAGAGCAACACTCCTATTCATAATACTTCAGGAAGGATAACAATCTCACTTCCTAGATCCCGAGCATACCGAGTTCCAAAAACTAAAATCAGTATCAACTCATACTATCAATCACCTCCCATGTCACTACCTGACAACCATAAACCCAACTCAGGGGTAAAATAGTCACTTCAATCTAAGAGAAGTCACAAAGGATTATGAACACCAAAAAGGAAGTGAAATGGATTAAACAACCCATCACACCGACCACTCAAAGGTCACATGTTTGCCCAAGGGTAAAATGGTCATTTCAAGGAAAAAATGTACTTTCAAACTTTACCCCACCTACTTGGACATAGGTAAAACCATAGAAACAAACGGAACTCAAATCAAAGCCTCGACATGAGAGATAGGAATTTTTTAAAATGGCATCGGACAACGCCGACCCAAACAGAAAGTTAAAGTACCCCTCTTGCACCAAGGGTAAAACAGTCATTTCAAGTGCAAAAAAATGATTTCAAATTTTTTTGTCAAATATTTGGACATAGGGAAATCCCTAGAAACAAACGGGACCTAATTCGGAGTTGTGAAGCGGAAACCACAACATTTTAAAATTGGGCATCGCTACCTGTAAAGGTCCAAAATAAACCGTCACCTTCAAACGACAATTGCACACTAAAAAATGACTCAAATGAAGCAATTCAAAATCCTAAACTTAAGATCTTTAAGTTGGATTTCTAAAACGATAAAGAACACCTCCATCCAACACCCGTAGCTCGAGAAATAGCCGAAATAGTGAAGCAGCGTCGAAAAGAGACTACATTGGGACACCTTGGGAAAATTAGTCGACTGACATGGACCATCAGTCAACTGTTCGGGGCCATCAGTCTACTGACCATTAGCCATCCGTCGAGTAATTGCACTAGAAAATTTGCGGCTTTTTGAATGGCTCAAAAATCACCGAAACAACCACGTACGCATTCCCCTATGTGTATATACTCATAATTTGATCAGTACACCAAATTATCTTTACCAAACATAATTTTTAAATAAAAAACCTTCCTTTAAGATCTTATAAAATTATTCGTCTTACCCCCTGTCTCCGTTTTGGACACCGCTGACTTTCAAAGGTAAAAATATTTTATAGCATGACTTTAAAACCATTTCAAAACTCAAAGTTTTTGTCGACATCATGGGGGTAGGCAAAAACGGGGTTTTCACTTAAAGACAGAATGGACTCAAATATAAGTCTTATGAAAAATCCGTTTTCGGGGAAATAAACCGAAACACTAACGGAAAAACCAAAGCAAATTTGTAGACTCTTAATGGAGTAAAAGAATCAAGAGTCGGAGTTAAAAAGCAACTCAAAGGAAAGGGCAAGTGACTATACGCAAAGGCACTAACTCTAACCCAACCATACCTAGTTTGACATCCAAATCCATAAACTCCATAATGACTTATTCAAGAATGTCCACAACTCCAATGACATTCCAATCATTAATATCGCTAAAGGGAACATAGTGACCATTGCCAAGAAGCCAACTAGTTTAAAATCAAAACCTTTTCCGATTCTTTCAAACCTCAATTTCACATTTGAAACCACATCTCTTAGGTTTCTAGCAATATCACATGGCCCTCAATACACAATCAACTCAGTTTATTCATAACCTCATCTATCACAGCCAAAACATAACATCATTATTGACTCCACGTTGTTACACCAATGCTAACTATACTTCAAACCTATCACCCGCCTTCTCAAGGCTTCAATTCATAATCAACATTAATCAATGCCATGACTCATCGCCGAATTTCTCTTATCGCAAGAAAGCCATCAAACTAACTTATATCCCCCCTTTAAGGCATATAAGTAAATATCAACAAGTACCAACATTAATCTCACATTATGCTTTTAAACAAGGCATGCAAATCATCGTATCACATTGTCCAATTCCACTTGATAATTTTAATAACATATGAATTATATATTTCGAAATCCACAATAAACATCCTCCTCAATCATATAGGATAATATCATGATCCACATGTCAACATAAATTACATAATAGCAACTCAAATGTAATGTGACTCACACACCTCATGGTACACACGTGACCACACACACCCCACTCTAAGGGTCAACAGGATCATTCTCTAATCATTCACTTTTGATGATACAAGCACATGAAGGAAGGTAGATTTATTATACCATTCTTCCCAAGTGTTTTTGACACTTACACTTTTAACAAGGAAGATATCAAAGACGACGTGGTCGTGCAATAGGATTTAGAAAAGTCCTCTCCCTATCGTCTCAATTTCTCGGAAGATTAGTTTCGTAGGAGCGAGAACACCCCCTGGCCAGTTGTTATGACGATCCAAAACAAGTCTACTCACGCACAATACACAAACGGACGTAGAACATACCAATTGAATTCTCTCTACAACAGGTGAACCCATATGCAATATGTCCCAATGAGCCATGCAACAACATAAATATGTATCTCATCATATTTATAAACAACATTTCCAAAATGTCAACATGAATGTTTTTTACCATTCAACATGCTTTCAAATGTCATTTAAAGCCATAACCAACAAGAATGCCTTCTCATGCAGCATTCATGCTCCAATTCATCAAGTTGTCATTTTATTTCACAAGGATAACATTTTCATTCATTTAACATGCTTAATTCTCAATTAAAGCATTTAAATCACAAGGATATATTATCATGCACAATTAATGTTTCATTTCATCAAGTTGTCATTTAATTCACAAGGATAAGAATTACATTCTTTTAAACATGCTCATAGTTCAATTCAAGCAAGTTTATCACCAATCACATATCAAAAATAACATCACTTCCCAAAATACCTCAAATGTACTAACCAAAGGAGCTAGCATAAACTCACTCCAAATGCTACATCCTTAACACCCACATACACATATGTATAATTACACTTACACATATACACCACTATACCCACATACATATACACATATATAGGCATACAAGTATACTTGAATATGGAAAATCTCAAGAACAACCACATAACTAGCATGCATCATAATCCTATCAGTATCCTTATAAAGTAATCCATACACAAGGGTTAATTTACATAAACATGTTCAAACCCTAATTTAACAATTCCAAGGACACACTTAACAAATTCATCTAAGTTTAGGAATCCTAGAATCCAAATCTTATACCTATACAATCAAAAGATGAGGTAGTTAAGAAGTTTTCCCCTACCTCAAGTGAAGAGCAACACAAACCACTAAGCAAGGCGAAGAAACCTTAGCTCTCACCCAACACCGAAATCAAAGGAGCAAATCGGTGCAAAGCTTCACCATAGACTTCTAACAATGAATAAAACTCCAACACAAGAGGACAGCAAGAGTCAAAAAGTGGTTTAATAAGAACCCCAAAACTAGGGTTTGAATGGAAAACACACAAGGAATGAAGAACACTTACGAATCCTTGACTCAAACCAAAGAGAAGGACACCATGAACATCTTCCATGTTGATGGCCACATCAAACTCCCAACTTAGGGTTATCAAATCAACCCATAAGTGGAGAAGAACCAAGAGGGAAAAGATGAGAGAAAATGGAGAGGAAAAGATGAAGTCTTGTAATGTGGAAGACTTGTAATGTGTAGAGATCATCCACTCATACCTCTCAACATCCAAGGGCCAAGCTTCAAGATAGCAAGTGAAGACTTAATCCAAGGGCCACAAAGTAGTCTTGCAATAGAAGACTAAATACACCACACACAAAACCCATTAATTTGCCAAACAAGG
Source organism: Cornus suecica (assembly GCA_963922005.1). NCBI lineage: Eukaryota > Viridiplantae > Streptophyta > Magnoliopsida > Cornales > Cornaceae > Cornus > Cornus suecica. The sequence continues at coordinate 33,307,903 of OY998244.1, forward strand.
CCTTAACATCCAAGGGTTAAAAATAAGGCAATGCAAATGAATTAAGGATCCAAGGGTTGACATTAAGTCTTGCTAAGTGAAAGACTAAGAATAATGCATTATTGTATTTAAGTGTCATCCAAACAAGGCCCTATGATCCAAGGGTTTAGAACAAAGATGGGAGAATAAGATCAATGGCTATAAATGAGACACCACTTGAAAATGGGAAATGACCAATTTATTCCCAACTTAGGGTTAAATACAAGAATGTCATCATGCCTCTTAATTACCCTTCTACCCCTTGTCATCCACTTTATTTACCACTATGCCATTCATATCCCAACACTTAGCCAAATCTCTACACTTTCCATTGAGTGCTCCAAATATGAAAATACGCATTTACCCTTCGATCATTTCTTTCCCGAAATAATTTTTAATAATTTTCATTAATTACAAAATGAAAATACAACAAACAATTCACGTAATTACACCTATCAAAATGCACCCGTTAAATATGCCACACCGAAACGTCTACACTAAACTAGGGTAACACGTTCGGGGACGCACTCAGATTGTCGAAGCTTCAACGATAAAAATATTGCAACGAACCCACGTAGTCGCCAAAGAATAATAAATCACGAAGCCGGAAACGAAATTCCACGACGTCGTCTCGCTAAATCCGAAACTTAAACATGAAAAATTTTCACGTACCAAGATTACACAAGACATCATGAATAAGTGACGTCACAAAACGTTAACACTTCGAAACGAATTTCAAAAAAGAGAAAGGAAATGCGGGGAATTACATATATGGTAAGGCATGTTACCTCCCTATTGAGCTAAAGCATCGAGCTTATTTGGCACTTCAAAGGTTGAACTTTGATTTGAAGAGATCTGGTGCTCAGCGAAAACTCCAACTTATAGAGCTTGAGGAGTACTTGAGAAACAATGCTTATGAGAATTCTCAGATTCATAAAGCTCAGACGTCATGATAAACATATTCGAAAGAAAGTCTTTGAGCTTGGCCAGAAAGTTTAGTTGTTTAATTAAAGATTAAAGTTGTTTTCTGGTAAGCTTCAATCGAGATGGGATGGTCCGTATGAGATTACGAAGGTTTTCCCCCATGGAGCAGTACAACTCGTTGATCCAGAGACGGGAAAAAAGTTTATGGTGAATTATCAGAGGCTTAAACATTATATCAAAGTTCAGCCAGTTGAGTTTATTGTGGAAACTACCAATTTAACGGATCCAACACACGAGCATGATCCCAGATATTAAAAAGTGGCAACGTGTGCCAACGACATTAAATATTGGTACTAGGGAATGAAAATTAGTTTTTGACCCTAGTTATAATAACGTCATAATAACGTCATTGTCACGATAGGTATAGTGAAGTGTTTCAATAAAGTGCACGGAATGAGTGTGGAGCGGTTGCGTTGAACAAAGTACAAGAAAAGACAAAGAAGTGAAGCTGAATTTTTTAAAAAAACTAGGGAGCGTAGCGTAGCTCTACCTATGCTTAAAGCGTAGGCTGAAGTTGTTTTAAACTCCAGCTGACGTGACTTTATATTCGCAATTTGGGCTTCAAACTTCTCCCGCTTTCTCATTTCTCCACTAATCTCTCTCAAATCACTCCCTACTCGTCCTATGGTGATTTCGAACCATTCTCACTCATTCGTGCTTCAGATCTGTGCATAGATTTTCCGGATTCTCGTGCAGAACTCGAAGAGTCTCGAAAACCAATTTTTTTAGAAATCATCAAATCCTTCGATTCGGTGAGTTTTTTTTTGATCTCTATGTTTTTAATCATTCTAAACTGATATTGATGAACGAATCTCGTCGAAAACATGTTTTAATCCATTTCTCAAAAGTTGTGATTATCGGCTTAGATAATGGGTTGAATTTCAGATTTCTCGCATGTTTTTTATTTCGGGATTTGGTTAAACGTAATATTGGATTCATTTAGTAATGGTTTTGAGTTTGATTCATTTTCCGGAACAATTCACTCATTATTTGTAAAAATCTCGACTGTAGGCATGAAGATGAAATTGCGGAGAAGGGGTGCGAGTTCTTCGCGTATTAGACCGAGGTCTTCTGACCTGGTCCCAGTAGATAGATCATCCCCTAGAGTACGGAGATAGTTAGTATTGTCATCTGCCTCATCCGAGGACACACACAGTGACCGTGTTGCTTCGCCGGTTGTTTCACTAGTTGTTTCGCCACCCTCTTCGCCGGTATTAGCACCACCTGAGCCACAGGAAGCTGCTGATGAACCGGGAGTATTGAGTTATTTCATGCCAGTGCCATCTGCTATGGTGGTGGGTGATTTATTAGATCAAAATCGGAAAGGGTTTCAGCAGAAGTGGATTTATTCCGAGATAGTCTTTGGGGGGATGAAGGTGGTGCCAGCATGGACGATCCACTATCTACGGGCATGACGATTATTTTCGATCCTTACCCCTTCATCCACTTTTGTCTGAGAGGACATGATTCATGATATCTGGCTACAAATGCAGCATTACAGTCGTGGGATGAGGTTGGAGACAGAGGTTCGAGGGGTTAGATTTCAGATTACGTCCCAGACCATTGTAGAGGCATGGGGTATTCCAGATACATGCCCACCAGAGGTTGAGGGAGATTTTTCGCCTTTACCAGAGTAGTTTCCCAGTGTGGCAGAGATTGCCGAGTTACAGACTGAGGGCGAGTTTGGGGATGATCGAAACAATTGCACGAAGAAGTCGGATTATTATCCAAAGTTGTGGTTCCTTTACACGATCCTCAAGTCCCAGGTTCACCCTCAGGGGCATGCTACACAGAGATGGCATCTATTTCTGGTGTTGCATTATAATTTTTAGTTCAGCTGATGGATTTCGATTCCCCGGATCCTCTGGTGGGGCCTTTATCAACACTATGTAGATTTAGGAACCGTGCGCAAGGTTGGGCAGAGTACATTTCTGAAGAGATTCCCGACCTTGACCATGCGGCCTATGATAGAGGCTAGGGTCGAGATTGATGAGGAAGTGGACCGAAATCGGTTTATGCGGGGTATTAACACAACGAGTATGTGGAGCAAGAACTAGTCGAGACTGGCCGGTGATGTAGTATTACAAAGGCGCCCGATGATAGCTCCTACTACGGCTCTACCATCAGTTGTTCTTGTTGAGCCCGAGGCTAGACTTGGTGATGCCATTCCACCTTAGGCAGAGGAGATACCAGTTGTTGCGATGCCCCAGGTGCTTATCGGTGCGACGTTTACATTATCTCATGCTCAGTATGACGAGTTGATGGCAGGGCAAGCGACACTTCGAGATGAGATCCGCTAGCTGAGGGATGAGTTGAGGACCATTCAGAGGATTTCTATTACCGATATACAGTTGTGCAGAGAGGAGACGACACAGATTTGACGTGGTCTAAAACGATTACGGGGCTTATTAGAGGCACGGATGTTCTAGTTTAGTTTTAGTATAGTTCTTATATCACTAGAGTTGAATTGTTGGGCAGTTTAGTCTATTATAGTGTGATTCATGTTCATTGCTTGAATGATCGATTTCTATGTGTATTTTTTCTTTTTGATGTTATAAAACTACATATTCCCGTATTTATGCGATGATGTTATTCATGATTTTCATTTCCCGAGATGATGATGATGCATGCGTTGAGCGTGATGTGATTTTTAGTTGAGCTTCGGAGTCACACAATAAGGACATGTGTTTATGTTTAAGTTTGGGGGAATGTGGTTTTACACTGAAAAATGATATTGGAGCATGGATATGCAGATTTTGTCTTAAAAAATTAAAAAAAAATATCCAAACCAAGCCTACGGTTGGTGTTATGCTTAAAGCATAGCCCATCAAGCGTAGGGGCATGCGAGAGTAGGGGCATGCGTAGTTTGTTTAAAAAAAATTCAATTTTCGCCCGATTAAGGGGTTTTTTGCTAGTTTTTATCTTCTACTGTATTAGGATTTAATTAGGATAATTTCTAGGATTTTTTAGGATTTGTCCAGGAATTTTTAGAGAAATCCTAGTCCAAGTAGGAAGTGGAGTTCAAAGACATGTCAAAGAAGAATTATGAGTTGTTTCCACTTTCCAACTTCAGTTATAATTTCAAATCCTTTTCCTTTATGGACAAGAGTTATTCATCTATAAATACAGTCCTTAGGATCCATAATTCTCACAATTCAACAAGAGGTTGTGAAAGAGATCATAGAAAGATGTCTAGTTCTTTTTCCTTTTCGTATTATATTCCTTTTTCTTCTTCTTACCATCACGAGGGGGCATATGTAGAGAATAATTATGAAATCGAGTTGGATCCATAAAAGATCCTTAATCATTCTTCTTTGGAGGTTAGAGATGTTAGAGGAAGGAATATAGAGGAGGATGAGGAAAGTACTAACATGGAGACCACGAGCGCCCCAAGTAAGAAAGTGCACAAAATTGTGAGTAGAAAAGAGGTCGGATGGAATTTTATCTCCCATACCCATTTTTGATATCAAGGATCATTGAAGAGAGCTTGGGATATAAATTAGAAAACATGAATCCAAAGTGCTTATCATTCAAAACATATTACAAAGAAGCAAGTTTTAACTATCTTGAGATGGAATCAAATATTCAAGCTTTTTGGGGAGGTTTTCCGAGTGAAAGTGAGTGATAGCGATAAAGAAAGGAAGGAGGAGGAATCAAAAGTAGGACTAGGGTTTGTAGGATTAGGAGAATTTTGTTTTGTTTTATATAGATAGGTTGCAATTTCAATTCTTATAGATTATAAGTCTTAAAGGCCAAATCTTTGCAATATTTAATTTTAAGGGATTATAGGCCCTTAAGGCCAAATCATGGTTATTTTATTTAATAAAAGTTTCATTCCTTGTGAAAACTTTTGATGATTTCCGGAAATTTATGATTATATTTTTTGTCTTACCTTGCTAAGATATTGGGTATGTGTGTTGTGTTGAAAATCTTTACAACTGGCCCAAACCAAGTTTGGGGGGGAGATCATGTGCTAAATTGTGAAATTTCAAAAATATGCGTCAAGGGTAACTATATTCTTTCTCATGTGTATGATTGTGAACCATGGGGACATGGTTTAATTTAAGTTTGGGCATGAGGATATAGTTAAGGAATGAAAATTTTGAAATTTAAAAACATAATAAAAAAAATTGAAAAAATTTATTTTTTTTGAAGAAATTCTTTGTTTTCACACATGAGTGTTTTGCATTACTGATAGGTGCTCAATATTGTCATTTTTCGCCCCTATATTGCATTTGTTATGTCTTTACATTCCGTTACTTGGTATTTTTATCTCGTTTGTGGGTGTTAGCATGTTTCAGGAGCTTAATAAAGAAACAGAGCTAATCTCGGTGAATTAAGTGAGTTCGTGTTCTTTTCTATCTCGAGAAAGGAATCAAGAGGTGAGCCAGACCAAATAAGAACTACTGGAGGGCAAAAATGTCATTTCCAGACATTATTACTTCAACCAAAAGCATCGGGAGTCAAAGGTGACCAGTCTAGCTCAATTATGAAAAAATGAGTTTTTACAACAAAAATGGATGATACCCTACGTCGTCAGAGGCAAGAAGAGGTAGACTGGACCTGAGCTACGCTTTGGTCCAGTCCAGTATTTTTTGCCTCTTTTTCTTCTGACGGCATAGGGTATGATGTCTCTTTTGTTGTAAAAAGCTATTTTTTCATATTTGAGCTAGACAGGTCATCTTCGAATCCTGATGCTTTTGGGTGAAGTAATAATGTCTGGAAATGACATTTTTGTCCTTCGGTGAGATAACGATGTCGGGAAATGACTATTTTGCCCTCCGGTAGCTCTTCTTTGCTCTAGCACACCTCTTGACTCTTTTCTCGAGATAAAAACGAACACAAACTCAGTTATTTCACCGAGATTAGCTCTGTTTCTTCATTAAGCTCCAGAAACATGCTTACACACACAAACGAGATAAAAAATACCAAGTAACGGAATGTAAAGACATAACATATGCGAGATAGGGGCGAAAAATGATGAATATTGAGCACCTATCACACCCCCAATACATATTATTAGTCCCTTAGCAATAAACTCAAAGAAACTATCTGTGATGATTCTTATTCTATCTAACCTATCTACTCTAACCAAATCTCTTGATTTCGTAAGGGTCAATGACTACACTTAGCACGTGTAACAAGCCTTTTAAACCCCTAGGTTACCCCTAGTGGACGAGTGAAGTCTCGTGAAACTTTCCAGTGATGGTACCTACAAACATCTCAATTCTTTTATAATTACGCATTCATGAGTTCACACACACTAGTCAAATAAGGTATGATATAACACATAGGATAATATGAATGCAAATACTCCCACTCACTACCGAACAATAACTATCTCGAGCTTCGTGTCATGAATGGTCCCCACTTAAGTGAATGATTTTGCTACTTTTTACTTAAAATCCAGACAACCTTCCGTGATTTTATGAACATTCAACTACAATATTTCAGTTTCTTTTCTCGTACTTCATTGATCAAACTTTGCCATTTTTAGTAAAAATGTACTATTTCCATCTTTCCACTTTTCATCCCCTTTTGTATTTCTAAGTCTCCCGACTTTCCAGTGAGGATGTTTAGTCCTGACCAACTGGGCCCGAGCTTCTTCCATGGGATTTATGTTCTTCAGTCTTCTCCCCTTTAAACACAAACAGTGATATTGGTGATAGCAAAGTCTGGTTACTCGGATCAAAGAATTGCTTTTAGCATTTTATTTTCTCAAAAATATTTTTTCAATTTTCTCCATTTCAACCATAACAACTCCCCTTCTCCCCTTTTATTGCGGCAAAATTATTTTTCAACTACATAGTCCAAAATCAACCTATTTCTTATAGTGAATGTGTGATTGTGTATATAGGTCAAAGTCATCCTTCTTAATTTCAATTTCACTAATCACTCACCCATGTAAACCACATCACTTCACTAACTCGATCTAATCATTACTCTCATGAGTGGGAACATCACATCACATACTACTTATGTATCATAAACATAAACTTAATGAGCTCATCATACGAAACACTCATGCGTAAAAACAAAGAATTTCTCCAAATTTGTAAAAACAAAATTTCTTTTATCACTACACCCTCACCCCAAACTTAAATGAGACCTTGTCCCAATGCTCAAAAATAAAGAATGACACTAGAAACAGTTACCCTTGAAGCGCAGTCCTGGATCTATGTAGTGCTTAATTCCCTCCCCCAAACTTGATTTCGATTACTTGTAAAGATTGACAACAAACACATACCAATATCATAGCAAGGGAAAAGAAACTGCAAAATGAATATCTAGGAATTGACACACAATTTTCATGGGAAGTTTAAGCTTCCACTTTTTGGATTTTATTGATTTTTTTTTAAAGACAAAACAAAATAAAACAAATAAGAATAAAAAAAATAGACGTCGCCATATGGTCTACCGTCTCTAAAAAAAATAAAAATCTAAAACCATAATCCAACCATGAATTCATCCAACACTTCAAGTCTTGTCCATCGCGTCTAGTATAACATGCATTCGTGCTTTCAACTCCAAATCCATAAAATATTTCTTCTTATATTGCTTGAGAAATTGTGCATATTTTGGCTTCAGTTGAAGTATTCTATACCCCAATTGCTCATCCATGATTCGGGAGAGTAAATGTGGGCAAGGGAGGAAATACTCGACCTCATCACCAATCTTTACTCTTCTCCGAACAATCTTATCCATTGCCAGCATATTACCCAATATCATCTCATGAAACGATACCCAATATCCTTTTAGTATGCAGTACAGAATCTTGATAAATGAGTATCCCCTCCAACACATCTTGTTGTTCTGGCAAACTTGAGAAGCTATCACACTGTCCACATAAATCAATTCCAGTTTTAACCAATAATTAGCCGCAACTGTGGTTCCTCCGAGAGCATCTAAGCATATCTCCGCAATCAACTCTTCCACCAAAATCGTCCATGGTAACGGTGCAGCTTTAAGTGGTAAATATTATGGACAAGTAAGGGGCAACTGCCACGCACGAGCAAATATTACGGGATTCACCACAACGGGATCACTTTCAAAATCATCAACTTAGGAATGAATAGATATTACGCCATCTTGTCGTACTATGGTCATCCTATCATAGAACTTTCGAACTAATCTAGGATAAACTATGTGATGCGTCAGCTTTTCCAAGTGTCCTAATCCTCGAACCATCAGGATTCCTCTTCCCAGTGCTACCCATGGATTCTGTATCTTATGTGGGAAAAATTCCAAATCCATCAGTAACCGACACTCCATGAATAAGTGCAGTGTGATCTGCCCATCTAACCGGCTTGTCGCGTGCTGATTGATTTTCCGCACCTGTCGCATATAATGTTTTTCTTTCATCACAACCTCATGCATGTCATCATAGTCTTCCTCATCATCATCAAAAATTTCCTCGGGATCAAAATCAATCTCGGAGTTTTCCTCATCATGTACCCCCTCATTATGAACAGAAGAAGCATGATAATCGGTATCGGAATCAATAGAGAAGTCAGACATAAACATATTCACTCTTGTCTTCTCAAAAGCTCTCAAAAAGTATTAAAGTATGAATTATGAACTCTCAAGGGTTGTATTTATAGATGGATGGCAAATAATTACAGAGAATAAGGATTTGAATTCCTTGTTTGAATGGGAGATTAAAAACAATCCTTCTCCAACATAAATTTGTATTTCTACTCCACTTTCCCGCTCGGACTAGGACTCTTCTACACATTTCTATATAAATCCTAAAAATACCTTAAAAACAGTCCTAATACAAGTAGAAGTACAGAAGAGGCCAAAATATCCCAAAATTGGACAAATTTTTCAATTTTTCTGGCCCACCCACGTACTACCCTACATTTGGGCGTAGGGTAGGGCTTACGTTTGGATTTTATTTTTTATGACACGCTTTCCAATAGAATTTTACGATAACCGATGCACCCCTAAACTTAAATGCACACATGTCCTCATAATGCGAAAATAAAATCACACATACTCAATGCATTAAACATAGTAAGGCACGCATATCAGTAAAAGCGGTAAAAAGCTGTCAATTTATACAAAAGTCAAAATATCACAAACAGTTAGAGATGATCATTAAAGCGGTCACAAAAGATTGAACACTGACTCTCTGCTCTACGATTGATCTCTAATGTGGACAGCTAAAACAAGAAATCCTAAAAATAACATAAACTAAACTAAACTAAACTATAACTACATAGCATCATCCGGAGGTGGCTATGGTGGTGGAACTGTCACTCCCATGTGTCACATCATAATATCCCACTGATCCATCATCTCACGGTGCTCGCATTGTCAGGCCTGCCTCTCCTCCGAAAATAAGTGCTCAAATCCCTCAATACATCCAATCAACTGGTCATACTGAGCCTCAGTCATCACAATAGCACCCCGAATCGGGGCCTGTGGTGCATCTCCTTCTATAACAGCCTTCTCAGCCTATGACACCTCCACCTTAAGCATCTCATCTGGCATAGCCTGCTCTGCAGCATCGTCCTGCGCACCTAGCAGAAAACTCCTCCAAATTTGCATCGGCGAGCATATGTCGCTGGACCCGTCTTTGTCCACCCCTTGTTCCATGCTCCCTTTCCATACATAATCAGTGGCGCATACTTATCCTCAGCATCCATCTATAATCCTTAATCGAACATCAACTTCATCACAAGGTAGGGAAGAACCACCTAAAACTTAGCAGTCCCAACCTTGTTCTCCCAGTGCAAATGAACATAATGCGGGAACAAAGTCTGTCAAAGGGTGTGTGGAATAGAATACCAGTGACCAAACTCGAAAGCGTAGTGCAGTGCCGAAAATGGCGGGTAGCACATGGTCTGATGGCTATGTGGTAGCACATTGGACTGGACTATCACATCACAGAGCCAAAGCATCGGATGATAGTTAGACTTCCTGGTCTCATTACACCTATTATTTGCCCACTTCCCCTCGGTATGCAGTCTCACCATATCATAAAGTGGCGGAAGTGGGTCTGGCATAGGTGGGAACCGCTCCTCTAGCTCTGCAGGGCACTCATGTGGAATACCCCACGCAGTAGCAATACTCTCGGGAGTAATCTCAAACTCTCGCCCCTCTACCACTGTCACTAGCCGAGTCCCTCTGGTGTAATGCCTCAAATGAAGCCAGAACTCGATAATCATGTCAGCGCAAGTGGAACTGGATCTATCCACTAAACTGACATAATAACATAAATGTGCTACTATCAGAACCCATTGTTCAAAGCCCGGGTCACCAGCGTCTCCTTGAAGACCGTGGAGTGTTTCCATCTATAAAAAATGAGCTCACCCGCATCACCATCAACTACTGGCTCAGGATATGGCACCTCTGGGCGCTCAGCATCCTCCGGCTCATCCTCCTGCTCTATCTGCCCATCGCACTATCACCACTCTCGGTAGTTTACTCATCGGATGTCTCCGACTCATGTGGCGGTGGTGATGGCTCAAGGACTGGAGACTGTGCCCGAGGTCGTGATGATGCCCTCAATGAAGTAGGTGGAACTGATATCCGGCCATATCTCAAATCTAGCTCAATGCCCTCTGTCAGTGCACTCGGCCTCTCAGCCTCTTCCTCATCTGACGAATCCGGCTCAACATACACTAGTCTCGGCGCCCAAGTACTATAGCGAACAAGCTGCGTACTCTCCGGGGGTTGTCACCGTGATCTGTCTCTCTATACCGCCGTCCCTAACGTAGATGCTCTCGCGACAGCCTTCCTCGTTCCTTCTATGCAAGGCATGCCTACAGAATTCGGATATTTAAGAAAATTATCAAAAACGGTCCAGACACCGAATCAAACTCAAAACTATATCTAAAGTATTATAATACGATGATTAAACAAGACCTCATCTCAAAAATTCGATATTCAACCCGTATCTAAAGCTCGAAACCCAACTTTTTGAGAACGAATTAAAACACGATTTTGATCAGTCTCGTTCGTCAATACTAGTTTAGAATAGTTATATTAAGTAATCGAGACCAAAATAATGGATCAAAACTTACCGAATTGCGAGAAACGGAAAATTCCCCAAAATTGGATTCTAGAGACTTTTCAAGTTCTTCACGTGAATCTGTACACACCACTCACTAATCTAATGATCCACCGCTCGGGAATGATAAGAAATATCGATATTCGGCTTTAGAAATGAACGGGAGTCGATTTGGTGGAGAGGAGGGAGAAAACTGAAATTTTGAAATGAATAGCTGCGGGACTGTATTTATACAATCCCGTGACCTACGCTTGGGCGTAGGTCCCAAGGCTAAATTTTTGGCTTCGTCCATATTTGCCTCGTTCTTGATTTCCGAACACTTGAACCTCCCCTATGCCCACCTATTGACTTGATTGACTTGGATTCATCGAAACTTAGTGCTTCATGGACAAAAATACCCCTCCAAATGATGACGACTATTTCAAACTTGATCTTAAAAGTTTACAAAAATTGAAGTAAATTACTATTTTACAACAACAAACTAAGATCAAAAGCTACTCTTTATCACTTAGTACCAATATTTAACATCGTTGGCTCGACGTTGCCGCTTCTCAGTACTTAGGATCAAAATCATCCGACTCCTGTGTCGGTTCTGTTAAATTAACTGTCTCAACAACACTCTATATCGGCTCAACTTTGATATAATGCTTCAAACGCTGACCATTCAAAACAAATCGCTTTCCTTTGTCAGGGTCGTCAAGTTCCACCGCTCCATGGGGGCAAACCTTAGTAATTTTGTACGGCCCATCCCATCTTGATTGGAGCTTACTAGGAAACAATTTGAGTCTTGAATTGAACAACCACACTTTCTGGCTAACTTCAAAACTTTTTTCTGATATGTCTGTCGTGGAATGCTTTGGTTCGGGCTTTATATATTCAATAATTCTCATATGCGTTGTTCCTCAACTCTTCAAGCTCTACGAGTTGGAGTTTCCTCTAAGCACCTGATCTTTTGATATCAAAATTCAATCTTCTGATCGCCCAATATGCTTTGTGCTTGAGTTCCACAGGGAGATGACACGTCTTACTATAGACCAATCTGTATGGTGACATACCAATCGGTGTCTTATAAGCGGTCATGTATGCCCACAGTGCATCATTTAACCTTCTCAGCCAATTCTTCAAGTCAGGATCCACTATCTTTTCAATAATGTTCTACCATTTAGAAACGTAATAAACTCCCACTAATATGTACTGCTTATCGCCAGCTTTTGGAAACGGTCCCATGAAGTCAATGCCCCAGACGTCAAACAACTCAACCACTAAAATAGGATACAGTGGCATCATGTCTCGTCAAGATATGGATCCCAACTTCTAACATCTCAGACAAGATTTTGAAAACTCGAACGCATCCTTAAATATGGTGGGCTAATAAAAACCGCTCTGTAGGACTTTGTGAGCCATTTTCAGAGCACCAAAATGCCCTCCACACTCTAGAGTATGACAGAATATCAGTATGAGTTGAACTTCACTTTCTGGAACACATTTACGAATTATCTGATCCGGGCAATATTTCTACAGTTGCGGATTGTCCCAGATATAAAATTTTACTTGGCTGAAGAAACAATCTTTCTCATGCTTAGACCATCCATTAAGAATTCTCCCGGTGGCTTTATAGTTGACAATATCTGCATACAATGGTATATATTCCATAACAGCCATACTGAACAGATGTTCATCCGGGAACTTATCCTTAAGAGGAGTGTCCTCCTTTGTGGACTCAACGACAATTCTTGACAAATAATCAGCTACAACATTCTCCGTACCCTTCTTATCCTTGATCTCCAAATCAAATTCTGTAGCAACAAAATCCATTGAATCAGTCTGGGCTTGGAGTCTTTCTTTGTTAGCAAATGCCTTAGTGCGGCATGATCTGAGTACATGACCACCTTGGTTCCCAACAAATACGACCTGAATTTGTCCAAGGCGAACACCATTACCAGCAACTCCTTCTTGGTAGTTGTGTAGTTCATTTAAGCTTCATTCAGAGTTCTACTGGCATAGTAAATCACATATGGCAATTTGTATTTTCTCTGTCCCAGCACAGCTCCAATTACATAATCTAAAGTGTCACACATCAGCTCGAACGATATATACTAGTCCAATGGACAGATAATTGGGGCAGATGAGAGTTTATCACGCAATTCCTCAAAGGCATGAAGACATTCTTCGTCAAGGATAAAGACTACATCCTTAGTCAGTGAATTACGTAATGGCTAGACAATTTTGCTAAAATCTTTGATAAACCTTCTGTAAAACCCAGTATGTCCCAGAAAAGAGTGTATATGCTTAATAAATGTGGGAGGATGTAATTTTGAAATCAGCTCAACTTTTTCTTTATCAACCTCAATCCCCTGCTTTGATATAATGTGGCCAAGTACTATTCCCTCTTGAACCATAAAATGGATCTTCTCCCAACTAAGAATTAAATTGGTATCTTTACACCTTTCAAGTACTAGTGTTAAATGCCTCAAATAGTCTTCAGAGGTTGCCCCAAAAACTGAGAAGTCATCCATGAACACTTACAAAAACCTTTCTACCATATCAAAGAAGATAGATATCATACACTTCTGGAATGTAGCTGGCGCATTATATAAACCAAAAGGCATCCGTCTGTACGCGAATGTGCTATATGGACAAGTGAAAGTTGTTCTCTCCTTATCCGCAGGATCAATTGCCACTTGATTATAACCGGAATATCCATCCAAAAAGCAGTAGTAGCTCTGTCCAGCAAATCTTTCTAGGAATTGATCGATGAATGGCAATGGAAAATGATCCTTCCTGGTGTTAGAGTTGAGCATTCTGTAGTCGATACACACACGTTGCCCCGTAGTCGTGCGTTGAGGATTTAGCTCACCCTTTTCATTGGGCACCACTGTGATTCCTGACTTCTTCGGGACCACTTAAGTTGGGTTTACCCACTTACTATCAGAGATCGGGTAGATGATTCCCGTATCCAGCAACTTCACTACATCTTTTCTTACCACCTCCATTATGTTCGGATTCAATCTTTGATGCATCTCCCTTGACTATTTTGCCTCATCTTCTAATTAAATCTGATGCATGCAAATTGATGGATCAATACCTTTCAAATCTGCAACACTCCACCCAATCGCATCTTTATTCTTGGTCAAGACCTCAATCAGACTCGATTCCTGTTATGCTACCAACTTTGATAAAATAATTACAAGAAGAGTTTTGTCGGGTCCCAAGAAAACATACTTCAACTTCTCTGGCAACTCCTTAAGTTCTAGAACAGGCAGAGTCGTAAATGATAGAACTGGGGGAATACTTGAGACTAACGGGAGTGGTTCCACTTGTTCTTGCTTTCAAGGTTGCGCATATAACGCAGTCTCAATGTTATCCAACCCCTTGTTCTGCCATTGCATATGTGCATCCCAATCTTCAATTTCTTCATTCTGCACTTCATTCGCCAGAAATTCTTCAAGCTCGTCTTTCTCTAGAATTTGAGTTGCAAAATCATGTATAATATCATCTAGCTCATCGCACTCATTTATCTGGAAACAATCCATAGACTCAGGTAATTGATGGCTCCCCTCAAACACATTCATCCTAACTTTCATGTTCCCAAAGGTCAGATCCATGGCTCTAGTTCTGCAATTTATGCATGCATTTGCCGTGGCCAAAAATGGTCTGCCTAAGATCACTGGGATGTGTTTTTTCGAGTCTGGGATAGGCCAAAAATGGTCTGCCTAAGATCACTGGGATTTTGGAGGTCCACCAAGGTCTGCTCTATTCTGTTATTTTGGAAACCGGGTGGAGGAGCTTGGCTTCTTTGAGGCTGGAGCGGATATTGGTATGGTTGGATATCCTAGTTATTATTGAATGGTTGAAGAGCTAGAGAATTATTGGGTGGTTGTCTGGGTTGGAAATTTGATTGAGAATTGCATGCCAGTATAGTCGGTTGAGATTGGAATGATTGTTGGCTATGTTAGAATCTTAGCTACAAGGTAAATTGCTGCCTTGGTTGAAAATTGGATTGGGAGTTGGACCATTGTCCTTGTTGAACTTTGTATGAAGGATTCTCCACATATGTGGACTTATAGGACAGGAATGGATGATTTCTATTATTTGGAGAGTAAGAGTTGGAGAATGGGGCATTATTTAAGTAATTCCATGCAGCATTAACATCAGCGGCTATTACATCCTCACACTTATTTTGAGAATAATCTAGTCCAACCTTATTCACTTCTCTTTTAGGATAATGACTTCTTTGGGTAAGAAGTTTTTCAAATCGCTTTAACCTCTCCTCTATAAATGCCACTAGATTTTTCATAGCATGATTAACCTCAAATGTTTTTTCAGATCGCCTATCCTGACCATCTCTAGACCTCAGATCAAATTCATACTGAAGGGCATTTTCACTAATATTATCAAACATCTCTAAAAGCTCTTTTGCGGGTTTCAATGTAAACTGACCCTATGTAGAGGAATCTATCAAATTGTTATGCTTTTAACTTAGATCCATGTAAAACTTTCTAGCAACATCTTGATCAGAAAACCTATGGTGGGGACATTTATACAAAATCTCATTATACCTCTCCCACGCATCATGAAATTGATCTCCAGGCAACTCTCTGAATCGCTTAATTGCATCTTGTGCTTCTAAAGTCTTTTTTATGGGAAAATGTTTTTCTTAGAATTCTTGCTTAAGTGTTTCCCAGTCAAGTTTAGCTTCTTTGGTCAATTTAATATACCATATTTTTGCTTTATCTTTTCAGGACCATGGGAACAGACATACTCTTAAATAATTTTTAGTCAAACCATCATACCTAACAGTTGATGTTACCTCTAAGAATTCATTGACATGCTGGTATAAATCTTCTATCCTAATACCAGAGAACTTTAGGAGTATGTTTATCACACTCATCTTGATCTCGAAATGCTTTGCACCTTCCTCTTCTGGAAATTCAGCATACGATTCATACGCGTCCGGTGCATAGAATCCCTTCAATAAGGTATTTGGTCCCCTCTGTTGATTCACTCTTTGGTCACCCATCTCGACTTCTTCTATCTAACGACGTTCTTCAATAGATTTTTGTAAATGCCTTAGAGTTCTTTCAATCTTCTGCACATATACAACTAACGCAGAATTTGAATTTAAACGCGTCAATCTATCGGACATACATTAAAAAAAAAATTCTTTCAAAAATTTTTTTTTCCTGAAATAAAGCAAATTAACTAAACTACTTCTAAACTATGAACAAAAAGCAAAGCTAAAAATTGAATACAAAAATCAAGCAAAATTGAAACTCACAAAGGGTCCAGACGCAACTTTAGTAGCTTTGTCTTTTCCTTTCACGCTCTTCAATTGTACCTGAAAATCACAACAAAAAAAAATCAACTTTAGCTTTAACCTACAGTAACGCAATGCAAATAAACTACTAAAGTTATTGAACAATGCTAAATCCCCAGCAACGATGCCAAAAACTTAGTGGGTGTCAGGTGTGTGCAAGATATGTTGTTAAAAACGACACACTAACAACACTTTGGGTTTTACCCTTCTGCAAGGGCACAGATCAGTTGTAAACAGTTTTACTTGAGTAGAGGAATATCAAGCCCACAAAGACGAGGATTGTTCAATTCAATAGTCTAAAAACACTAAATTATATTTTTTCGAAAATAGTTTGATTTTGTGAATTATCTAATACTAATGAAAATAAAACAGAAAGCAATAATGAATAATGGTTGTGATTCAGAGAGAGAGAAAACTAGGGTTTCCTCACTCAACCACTAACCGCACAATATAGTTCAGATTATATATCAATTGCATGAGGGTGATCCATTGACTGTGAATCAGGTCGCACTGCGCTAGCAGTTTGACCCCAAAAAGGATTACTCTCAACCGGATCGCAATAACCCATCTCAAGACTAAACAGATTAGTGTATGCCAACTACTAACAGAAAGAAAATACATAAAAGTAAATTAAAGCATAAAAATAAACTAAAGCATGTCTATATCAATTTGTCAGGGCATGGCCTGTCAACCTAGGGTTTCGAGTTTTATGACCACCATTGTGTAGAAAATCAAAGATTAAGCATTTGAGTTCCAGCCCATAGTGAATAATTATGATTGTGTAAGATAAATATATTCGAAAATTCTAAGATAAGAATCAATTCAAATATATAAACTCGTATCACAAATAAAAATGGTCTCTCATCTAACACAATCATAATAATATAGTCACATTTTCCCCTCTCTGCAATTGAATATAAAATTAGAACTATATTACTTGGCTAGGGTTTTACGAGAAAACCCTAGATACCGAGTTAGTTGATCATGGCTGAGAGAATATGCATTGTCGGTGTAGAAACGTTCTCTATAATCTTCTTCTCCGTATCTCTAGGTCTTCAATGGTGGTTCTCTTCAATGGAAGCAAGTCTGAACTTTGAACGTGAGAACTCTATGAATGAACGTATCTGAAAATCAGAACCAGAACTCAGAACTCCACAACTAAACCTAACCCTCTCATATTTATAGATAAGTGAGGGAAACCCTAATGGTTGCCCTTTTCTGTAATTTCATAATACATGAATAATATCTTTAAAATCTGACGTAAATATGTGTATAAGCCTGTATGTAGAGGTCTGGAATCACCGATCACTTAAAATATCGAAGCAGGGACAAAACTGGAAAATTCTGAAATAACTCAAAAACAACTTCTACCCATAAAGGCATCACATGGCCCCAAGGTGGAAGCTACGCCCCTAACCTACGCTTGGGCGTAGGGTACCCCTTTAGCTCATAAACCAAAGCATAGCTCAGGTCCAATCTGCCTCTTTTTCTCTCTAACGACGTAGGGTATGATGCACCTTTTGTTGTAAGAACCCATTTTTCATATTTGAGCTAGATTGGTCGCCTTTGACTCCCGATACTTTTGGGTGAAGTAATAATGTCTGGAAATGACATTTTTGTCCTTCGATGAGATAACGATGTCGGGAAATAATTATTTTTTCCTCCAGTAGCTCTTCTTTGTTCTGGCACACCTTTTGACTCCTTTCTCGAGATAGAAATGAACACGAACTCAGTTAATTCACCGAGATAGCCATGTTTCTTCATTAAGCTCCTGAAACATGCTTACACACACTAACGGGATAAAAAATACCAAGTAACGGAATGTAAGGACATAATAAACGCAAGATAGGGGCGAAAAATGACTAGTATTGAGCACCTATCAAAAATTAGCTTTGCCACAATAAAAGGGGAGAAGGGGTGTTGAAGTGGATGAATCTGAAAATCTTTTATCGTTAAAGAAAATGCAAAAAGTAGTTATTCGATATGAGTAAGCGGGCCTCCTACCACAAAGTAGCAGAGTGTTTGCGTAAAAGGGAGAGAAAGCTAATGAGCATAAATCCCATGGAAAAAGCTCGGACCCAGTTGGTTGGGTCTAAAAATCCTCGTTGGAACGTCCAGAGCTTAGAAAGACAAAATGGGATAAAGTGGAATGGAATGGAAAGTAGTAGTTTTTCATGTTACAATGGCAAAGTTTGATCAATGAAATAGAAAGAGAAAGATTGGTCTACCGTAGGAGAACATTCACAAAAACACGAGAGGTTTTCTGGATTGGGAGTAGAGAGTAATGAAGTTATTGACTTTAGTGGGGACCATTCACGACATTAGCTCAAGATAGTTGTTGTTCGGTAATGAGTGGGAATGTTTGCATCTATATCATCTTATGCGTTGTATCCTGACTTGGTTAATGAGTGTGTGAATGCATGAATTAGTGAGAATGGAGAATAGAGAAGTTGTGAGTAGTATAGCTAACCCTCACAAGACTTAACTCATCCACTAGGCGTTGCCTAGGGGTTTTAAAGGCTTGTTACACGTACCAAGTGTAATCGTTGACCCTCACGAAAGCAATGGATTATTATAGATTAGTATAGGGTAGTTATAATAAAAATAATCATCACAATATAGGTTTAAGAGTTTTCATGAGTCCATTGCTAAGGGACTAGCAATATGTAAGTTTGGGGGTGTGATAGGTGTCAAATGTTGTCCATTTTAGGCCCCTATCTTGCTATTGATCTGTCTTTACATTCCATTATTTGGTATTTTTATGCGATTTACATGTTTTAGGAGCTTAATGAAGAAAATGAGCTAACTTTGATGAATTAACTAAAGAAGTGCTTGTGCCTATCCAAGAGAAGAGCTAAAAGAGGTGGTTTCAAGAGAAAAGTGTATCTCGGAGGGCGAAAACATTATTTTTCGGAGCCGCAACTTCAGGAATCATAATAAGGGAGTCGAAGGGGTTTAAACAGAGCAACTATTAAGAAAAGTGGTTTCCATGAAATTTTCTACGCTTAACCTACGCTTACAATAGTTAAAAGTGGCTAGAAAGTGCTAAAACTACGCTTGGTCTACGCTTGATGAATTTTGACCTCACCAAGCGTAGCTAAGACCTACGCTCCAAGCGTAGCTTCCTTACGCTTCAAGCGTAAGGGAAATCAGCGTAATTATGCTGGAAAATTACAATTTTGGCCCGACTTAGATTCCTTTGGCTCGACTTCAACTCCAACACCTTGATACACGTGATATATACATATTGTATACCAGATTGAAGGGTTTTGCTTAGTTTAGTGTGAAATTATGAAAAAGGGGAATCATACTCTCAATAGGAGAAGTCTAATGCAAATTAGGGTTTCCCTTGGCTTTGTCTATAAATACCAAGGTCTGTTATAGATTTTGGGAGCCTCTTTTCACACATAGTTTACAGAGATTTCATTGAAGGGGAGAAGCCATACAAGACCTAGAGAGCTAGAGAAGAAGATCATGGAGAGTGTTTCTACATCAACGATGCAGTCTCTCTCCGCCATGATCAACTAACTCGGTATCTAGGGTTTTCTAGCAAAACCCTAGCCAAGTAATGTAGTTTTTAATTTGTTTTCAATTGTAATGAGGGGAAGTTGTGACCATACTATGATGATTGATCGTAGATGTGTGATCATTTTTATTCTTGACAAAAGATCTTATATTTATTCTTTATTCCTGTCTTAAATTAAATGAATATATTTTATTAATCAATCATGTTATCATTAAAATAGCGTAATTTTCTACAACAATGGTGATTAATACTTGAAATCCTAGGTTTACACAGGTCATGCATCGGCGAGGTGATATAGACATGTTTTAGTTTAATTTAATGATGTCGGAGTAGATTAGAGTAAAGTAGTTTGGATGTACTAGTCACACTCTGTCCGGAGATGGGTTGTAGCGAATCCGGTGGAGAGTACCCTTTTTGGGGTCGTATTCGACTATTTACGTTACAACCTGATTAATAGTTTTTGATCACCCTCTTGAAATTGAGCAAAGAGAGAACTATATTATGCGGTTAGTGGTAGAGCGATAAAAACCCTATTTTTTCTCTATCTTGATCACAGTCACAATTTATTTTATGTTTTTAGTTAATTTAGCTATAAATCATAAAACAATTCAAAACTCTTTTTCAAACATAATTCAATATTTTTATATTACTAGAGTGAATAATCCAAGTCTCTCTGGGATCGATATTCCCTTTCTCAAGCCGATTATGTACTACAATACGATTCGTGTGATTGCGATAGGTTGCGATAGGTAAAACCTTGTCATCATAAGGGACCGTTCTTAAGCATTATTTTTAACACCCCTGACGACACACCAAGCACCATTGTGTATAAAATCATGATATGCTAGAGAACACCAGATAAACATGATTGATTGAGATAATGCATTCATTCAATCTAAGATAATAATATAATAAATATAAAACCCCTTATATTAAATAACTACGGTCACTCATCTACACAATCATCACATTTGTGGTCTTCAGTTTTCCCTCATTACAATTGAAACAAATAAATAAACTACATTATTTGGCTAAGGTTTTATTGGAAAACCCTAGATACCAGTTTAGTTTCTCATGGTGGAAAGAGACTGTATCGCTGATGTAGAAATGCCCTCAATGATCGTCTGCTCCAGATCTCTAGGCCTTGAATGACTCACTTCTTCAAAAGATGTAAATCTCTAGATATAGTGCTCTAAAAATTATGTAATTATAAAATCTCTAGATCTGAATCAGACCTTGGTATTTATAGAAGAGGTTGATAAGACTCCTGCTTGTATTAGACTTGTCCCACTAGGAGTAGGATTTCTCTTTGATGTCTTTCTCATTAATTATGAGCCAAATCCCTTTAATCTGATATAAATCTACATTATACACATGCTTGGAAATGTTGGAGTAAAACATAAAGTCATCCCAGGTTAAAAGGATCAATTCGGGTCAAACTGGGATTTTTAGCCGAATCTGCAATTTTCAGCTTTTTCCTGCAGACACGTCTCACTTTTTTTATCATAACTCGAGCTACACAACTTGGATTGAGGCGTACTTTAGCTTTCTTGTAAATATGACTTCAAGCTCTTGCGTTTAGACTTAAGAATCACTCAATTTGGACCTGTTTTGACCAAGCTATGGCCGTATGAAGTTTACTAAAATTATGTACCTACACTTTAGCGTAGCGTAGGGCATTTTTCCCATGGGTATCTCAAGCGTAGTTTTGATGATTCTAACCACTTTTAGCTACTGTATGCGTAACTCAAGCGTTTGGAAATTCATGGAAACCATTTTTTCTAATTATTGCTCCGTTAGAACCCCCTTGACTCCATTAGTTTATTTCCCAAAGTTTCGGCTCCAAAAAATGTTATTTTTTCCCTCCGGGAGACACTTTTTGCTTGACCACTCCTCTTTTGCTCTCTTCTTGGATAGACGCAAGCACATCCTTGGTTAATTCATCAAAGTTAGCTCATTTTCTTGATTAAGCTCCTGAAACAAGCATAAACATGCAAACGGCATAAAAATACCAAATAATGGAATGATAAAACATAACAATAGCGATTTAGGGGCCAAGAATGGAAAACATTCGGCACCTATCACCCCCCCCCCCCCCCCAGGCTTATTTCCCTTATGTCCTAGGTAATTTCAACATACTTAAATATATCTATATTGTCTAATTTAATTCAAGATTTATGATATTTTACATTCAAATTGGGATTGAAATCCAATTACATTTGAATTCCAAGACTTATCCAAACAATGTATTTGGAATTGCATTGGTGGAGTTGCAATTCCATGTAATTGCAACTCCAATGCATTTCCAATGTAATTCCAAAACGGCACAACCGAATGGACCGTTTGGGAGCATGGAATTGGAGCATTGGAATTGGAATTTGGGGCTCCAATTCCAAACTCAAAACGGGACAAAAATGAACTTTGAATCAAATCTTTGAGTCACCTAGTTGACTGGCCAAGCAATGGCAGCCGACTGGCTGTGACCCAGTGGACTGGCCAAGGGCCTAGCCGGCTGGATGAAACAGAGAGTTATAAACTTATTTGATTGCCTAAGGAAGTCGACTGACCTGTCCAAGGCAGTTGACTGGCACTTGAGGCAGTCGATTGGCTCCTTTGAGGCTTTCGACTAGCCATAGCCATTGGGAAAATTATTTTAAAATATAGTTTGGAGGCAGTCGATTGGGTGCTTTAGTATTTTAAGGAAAAGTAAATCTGAAAAATATTTTTGCCCATCACTTGGTGTTTATTCTTGCTACTTTTCGGATCTCACTCTCTTATTCTCCTAGAGTGAGATTCACTCTCCAAACCCTAGTGTCTCACTATATATAGAATGAAATATAGGATTAAAAGGCAAGTTCTTGTGTGAGAAATTATTTTGAAAAATCTTCATCTCTTATTTTCTCTCAAGTACTCTTTGAAAAGTCTTTTGAAAGCAAGAAGCAAGAAATCTTGTTTTTCACTCAAATCATTTGAAGATTTAAAAGTCTAGCTCTTTGCTTATTCTCTCATTGAATTTATCCTTTGAGAATATACATCTAGAGTTCTTGAAATATTACCTAAAAACACTTGAGCTTATATTTATCTATCTTCCATAAAAACCTTAGGGTTTTTGAGTGTTTTTTATTCTTGAGTGACATATTGATTGCATACACAAATTTGTGATCTTGGGTAAGTGAAGCCCATTGTTTCAAGGGAGGATTGTTTTCTTGATTGTGTGACGAGCTAGTTAGCTCGTGTGTAAAGGTTTTGCTATTCCACCTATTGAAGGAAGAGTCATAGTGTGAGGATTGGGTTAGTCTCAAGGAAGGGGATTCTTTGAGTCGAGGACTAGGAGTTACCGAACCCCATAAAAATCACGGTGTCAATCTCTCTATCTCCATCTCCTTATTTTGTTATCTTGCATGCTTAATTAATCTTGTGATAAATAGCTTGATAAATTAAATTAAGTCTTTCATTGAAAACTCACTTGTTTAACAAATTTAGAGAATTGTGGATATTGCTAGTAATTGTTAAAAAGAACTTAACAATTGTTTTCAAACCCTATTCCCCCCCCCCCCCCCCCCCTCTAGGGTTAATTAGTGACTAACATATACAAACGCCTATATATAGACACCTATATATATACGAATATCTATACACACGCTTATATATAATAAATATATACACATATATACCTATGCATATATATATATACTCATAGAAGGCATATATATACAAATACACACATATATATAGCCACACACAGAAATATATAGACACATACTTCGTTTGTAGGCCTGAATATAGGCTTCTTTTGTTTGGGCCTTGTGTTTGCCCACTTTCTTCTTTCTTATTTCAGCCTTAAGGCTTCTTTTGTACTCGTTCATTTTATTTAATTTAATTTATTTATTTATTAAAAATATATATATATACACACACATAAACTTATACATCTAGATTCTAAACACACACATATATACAGATACATATACACACACATATATATTCATATCTATTCTTGTATATTTATACCTATATATATATATATATTTATACTAGGCAAAATCATGCGCTCTGCACATGTTGAAAGAAATATGGTGATGGATGAAGTAAAAAAAAATTCCACTATTTGAATTAAATTTAAATGAAAAATAAATAAATTAATCATTCATCACAAAGAAGGAAAGATGTGAACCTGTTAATTGAATTAAGGAA
Organism: Cornus suecica; assembly: GCA_963922005.1. NCBI lineage: Eukaryota > Viridiplantae > Streptophyta > Magnoliopsida > Cornales > Cornaceae > Cornus > Cornus suecica. Next base: position 33,331,960 of record OY998244.1, read on the forward strand.
AGAGAGTGAGGGCAAGAATGAAGCAGGGACATGGAGAATATAGAGAGTGAAATGGTGCGAGAGAAATGATGAGAGGTGCGTTTAATAGTATCAAAAATATGTCACTTTTCATTCACCACTTTTAATGAGGAAATGATGTTTTTAAAAAGATTGAAGAAACGTCACTTTTGGTGAAGAGATTTTTTATTTTATTTTTGATTTAAAATGTGTTAAAAATATTTTAAAATAATATGAGGGCTTCGTACATTTATCAGTAGTATAAATTATCTAATATAGTTTATGGAAGTGAAATACCATGAAATTTCAATTCCAATGTAATTCCAATTCAATTCCAAATTCGCAGAATAAAACCGACCCTAAGATCATCCTCCTAAAAGATAGAGCACACCTATAAAGCATGGACACTTCATCTAGAGTCGTTGTACCCGTGTCGGACATGCGGACTCACCAAAAATACGTGTCCAACACACCAAATGAAGTGTCCTAAATTTTTCAAAATTGGACACGCAGTGGACATACGAAGGGCACGCGCGTGTCTGCGTGTTAGACACGTAGTGAGTCAGTTGATTCCATGAAGAAATGAGAACTAATGGAGCCGTTAATTTAGTGGATCACTTATAGAACTTGAACACCCCTAATCCAATATTTGGCTTTGAAGATACTTCAATATCTTTGTTCATCCTCATCTTATGAGAGGAATTGGAGCACCTATTCATTTATCCACTATATAAAGAGGAACAAGATAACACCATAAAGAGCAGGGCTGACCCTGAGATTGCTAAAAAAATTGGAGGCCGAGGCGAGAGTAAATTTGAGGCCCCCCATAAAAAACACTATAACAAAATTTTAATTTGAAAAACAAATAAAATAAATAGAGTCTTGGGGTTTTATAAAAAGCACGATCCCAATTACATCAAAAGAAAATATAGAGCACAACTCTATCACAAAACTCAAAATACAACTTCATTTCAATGTAAAAGTGACCGTCTTGCATTTTGAGCAACAAAACTGTCAATGAAAGTGTTCCAATCAAGCTTTTCCAACATATCTTTTTCAATAGATATCATAACCAAACCATTCAATCTCTCTTGAGACATCGTTGACCGTAAATAAGATTTAATCAACTTTAGCTTTGAAAAAGTTCTTTTAGCAGATGCAACTGTAACTGGGATAATCAGTACTACTTTATATGCAATCCATGCCTTTGGAAAACAACAGCCTAAACTTTTAATAAATTCCAAAACCTCAATTGCCTTTTTCGTTTCTTTTGGTAAAGCTTCTCTCAAGACTTGAAACTCTAAAAATAATTTTGTTCCATCAATATCGGAAACCATGTCATGTTGTACGATATCAGATACACCAAAACACAACTATTTTTTATGTGTGTGTTTTCTCAAAAATATATAAGGGACAATGGTTTTGCAAAATTGCTAATTTGTTAGACACAGGGCCACGCCACCATAGACTGATAGAGAGATAGAGTTAGGTCAAAGTGAGAAAGTAACTTAGTACTTACACAAATTAAAGGAAACATAAAGAATGGGCCATTTTACTGCAGTGTTTTTTAAATTTGTTGGGTTAGATATTTATGGGGCCTTTAATTGCAGTGTGTTTAAAATTTCTGTTTTGGAATTGGAAATTTATTTTGTTTTGGGCTAAACCTGGTCAGTAAATATTGGGCTTATACTATTGAATAGAATAAAAAAATATTTTGAGGCCCCCATTGGGCCGAGGCCCAAGGCGGTTGCCTAGACTGCCTTGGGCTAGGGCCGGGTTTGACAAAGAGCTGAAGAAATTGGTATTTGTACATTTCAATCTTTGTCTACTATCAAGAATTTTTTTACAATATAACGAGGGAGAGACTAAAATGTCAGATGTTGGGGAGATGCATTTGATTTCTTGGATGGTAGTGCAATGAAAGTTTTTGAACATGTCAGATATTTAATTTAACATATTTTTTTAATTTTGTTTATAAGTTTATTGTTCTCATTGTTTAAGTGATAAATGAAGTATTTGTGCAATATAATATGTATATATAAAAAATTATTATTTTTTATAGACGTATCGGAGGCGTGTCGTGTCCTATTTGTTTAAAATTGGTCGTATCACCGTGTTCGTGTCAAATCTGTGTCTCGTATCCGTGTCAGTGTTTCATAGGAGCACACTGCGGAAGTCACGAATAATGAAGAAATTAAAGTTGACAGTGACACCCCATAGACTCCTCTATTCCAATCCAAATTTGTTAATAATTTCAAATGAGTTCTTGTTTTCAAAAACGAGATTTTGTTTTTTGTTTTCAAGAGAAAATATCTCATTTGGGTGCGATGAGTATTGTTGGCCTTGAAATTCTATTTCGGACAATAATTCTTATTTTGATATTAACAAAACATTTAACGCGTGTTTGATACTAATATAACTTTGAGCTAAGTGTTTCAGCAAGAACAGGAAAATGATTCGGAAAGAATACAAACACAAAAAGCGATAAGCGACAAAGAAATTTAAAGGCAAAAATAGAAAAGGACAAAATGGTCAACGAGAGGCGAAAGTTGAAGACTCAAGACCTGGGGTAGATAGGTCAGTATGTGAATATTGTAACAAGGTATTTTATGCGTTGATTGGTCCTATAAGCTTAAGTGATTAAATAACCAAACTCAAAACGGGACAAAAACGAACTTTCAATCAAAATCTTTGAGTCACCAAGTCGACTGGCCAAGCAATGGAAGCCAACTGGCTGTGACCCAGTCGACTAGCCAAGGGCCTAGCCGACTGGATGAAATAGAGAGTTATAAACTTATTTGATTGCCTGAGGCAATCGACTGGCATGTCTAAAGCAGTCAACTGGCTCTTGAGGCAGTCGACTGGCTCTCTTGAGGCAGTCGACTGGCTCTCTTGAGGCAGTTGACTGGCCATAGCCTTTGGGAAAAATATTTTCAAATACAGCTTGGAGGCAGTGGACTTGGTGCCTATAGGCAGTCGACTGGGTGCTTCAGTATTTTAAGGAAAAGTAAATCTGAAAAATATTTTTTCCCATCACTTGGTATTTCTTCTTACTACTTTTCAGATCTAACTCTCATATTCTCCTAGAGTGAGATTCACTCTCCAAACCCTAGTGCTTCACTATATATAGAATGAGATATGGGATTGAAAGACAAGTTCTTATGTGAGAAAATTTTCTGAAAAATCTTTATCTCTTATTTTCTCTCTATCACTCTTTGAAAATTCTTTTGAAAGCAAGAAGCAAGAAATCTCATTTTTCACTCAAATCATTTGAAGATTTAAACTCTAGCTCTTTGCTTTTCTTTCATTGAATTTATCTTTTAAGAATATACATCTAGAGTTCTTGAAATATCACCTAAAAACACTTGAGCTTATATTGATCTATCTTCCATAAAAACCTTAGGGTTTTTGAGTGTTTTTGATTCTTGAGTGATATATTGATTGCATACACAAATTTATGATCTTGGGTAAGTGAAGCCCATTGTTTCAAGGGAGGATTGTTTTCTTGATTGTGTGACGAGCTAGTTAGCTTGTGTGTAAAGGTTTTGTTGTTCCACCTATTGAAGGAAGAGCCATAGTGTAAGGATTGGGAAAGTCTCAAGGAAGGGATTCTTTGAGCCGAGGACTGGGAGTTACCAAATCTCGTAAAAATCACGGTGTCAATCTCTCTATCTCTATCTCCTTATTTTGTTATCTTGCATGCTTAATTAATCTTGTGATAAATAGTTTGATAAATTAAATTAAGTCTTTCATTAAAAACTCGTTTGTTTAACAAATTTAGAGAATTGTGGATATTGCTAGTAATTGTTACAAAAAACTTAACAATTATTTTAAAATCCTATTTACCCCCCTCCCCCCTCTAGGGATAATTAATGACTAACAATTGGTATCAGAGCCTAATCTCTACTTGTTTTAGACTTAACCATTTGAGAGAACGATTATGGCCTCAAATGTAGTCACTCACATAGAAGGACAATCCAACAATAGGCCCCCATGGTTTGATGGTTCAAACTATAGTTATTGGAAGACTAGAATTGTAGATTTTCTTCAAGCTATTGATTATCAAATTTGGTAAGATATTGTTGATGGACCTTTTACTATAACCAAAGTTGTAGCCAATCCTTAAATTTCCAAACGAATGGGATAATTATGAGCGTAGGCTTATGTCATTTAATGCTAAAGTTATGGTAAATCTAAATTGTGCCTTAAGTCCAAATGAATTTAATCGTGTTTCTACTTGCTCCACGGCCAAAGAAATGTGGGATAAACTAGAAGTAACTTATGAAGGTACCACTCAAGTTCGAGAATCTAAAATTGATATACTCATGCATGAATATGAATTCTTTGTCATGAAGGAAGATGAAAAGATCAATTCTATGATGTCTCGTTTCACTAATATTTTGAATGGACTAAAGCATCTTGGTAGAATTATTCCTAGATCCGATGCGGCACGCAAAGTCCTTAGAAGCCTTCCGTTCAAATGGGATGCAACAGTGACGGTAATTAAAGAAGCACATGATCTTAGCACAATGAGCCTTGATGAGATTTTTGGGTCTCTTCTCACTTAAAAAATTGCCTTAAAATCTCGTGAAGAAGACACTAAGCCTAGAAAATGTATAGTCTTGCAAGCCTCTACCAAAATTGAAGCAAATGAGCAAATTGAAGAAGAGATAGATGAAGACATTGCCTTGATCACCCAAAGATTTAAGAGATTTCTTCAAATAAAGAAGGTTAATTTTGAGAGATTCATAAGCAGAAATGAGCCATTAAGGAATACTTTTTCAAAACAACTATCTCACACATCCTCAAATGATCATAAACATGTTACATGTTATTATTGTAAAAAAAAAGGGTCATAAGGCAAATGTATGTTTTCTAAGAAAGAAGAAATTGTCTAAAAAATGTTTTGGGTTCCAAAAGGAATTATTGCATGTCTACGTACAAAGGAAAATGTTGTAACAAAAACGTTTTGGGTTCCAAAAGGAACTATTACATCTCTCTCTAACCTTAGTGGACCCAAAATAGATTGGGTACCAATGAACGTTACTTAAATTTGTTTTATAGGTATGCTTGAAGTCTGCCTCATGAGAAAGATGGTTTCTTGATAGCGGATGCTCAAGGCATATGACGGGAGACAAATCAAAATTCATGTCTTTAAAATCATATGAAGGAGGGAACGTTATTTTTGGAGACAACTCTAAAGGAAAGATTATTGGAATTGACTCCATCGGTATATCTTCCTCTCTAGCTATAGATAATGTGCTTTTAGTTGATGGTTTGAAGCATACTTGTTTAGCATTAGTCAATTATGTGACAAAGGTTATGATGTTATTTTTAGGTCAAATGCATGCATAGTTAAGAAAGATGGAAAGCAATTGTTCAATGCTAAAAGAAACGAAAATTTATATACTATGTTGCTTTGTGAATTGCATGAACAAGATGTTAAGTATTTTGTCACATCTAGCGAAAATAGTTGGTTGTGGCATAGACACCTAGGACATGCTAGTATGGACCTCATTCATCATTTATCTAAAAATGAGTTAGTCAAAGGCCTCCCGAAGACTAATTTTTCAAAAGATAAAGTATATAGTGTGTGTCAAATATGCATGCAAGTAAAATCCTATTTCAAAAGAAAGAAAGACATTACCACTTCTAGACCATTAGAGCTACTTCACATGGACCTTTTTGGTCCGGAGAGAATGGCTAGCTTAGCTGGGAAACTCTATGTACTTGTTATAGTCGATGACTACTCTAGATTTACTTGGGTTCACTTTCTTGCTCATCAAAATGAAACTCACTCCATTCTTGATAAATTTTATAAAGTCATTCAAAATGAAAAAGATTTGAAAATCAAGAAAATTAGAAGTGATTGGGGTAGAGAATTTGATAATCAAGATCTAGAGAAATTATGTGATGAACTTGGTGTATCTCATGATCTCTCGGCTCCAAGATCTCCTCAACAAAATGGTGTGGTTGAAAGAAAGAATAGATCATTGCAAGAAATGACTAGAACCATGTTAAATGAACACAACCTTCCCCGAAGCCTTTGGGCGGAAACGGTAAATACCGTTTGTCATGTCATAAATAAAGTTATCATTCGAATAAAATTGGAAAAAATACCTTATGAGTTATGGAACGGTCGAAAGCCCAATATTGGCTATTTCAAGGTGTTCGGTTGTAAATGTTTTGTGCTAAATGATAAAGATAACTTGGGAAAGTTCGACTCCAAATCGGATGAAGCAATTTTCTTAGGTTATTCCTCAAGAATTAGAGCCTTTAGAGTCTTTAACAAAAGGACTTTAACCATGGTCGAGTCTATCCATGTTTTTGATGAATCACTACCATTACCATTACCTAAGGTTGACCTAGATGATGATGAAGTTGTAGGGATTGAGGATATCTTAAATAACTTTAATATCTCCCACTCATCAAGTAGGCAAATGGAAAAGAGTGAAGTTGGGAATCAATCAAATGATGACTTGACAAGCTCAATTCCTAAATCTTGGAGGGTTGTACACACCCACCCTCTTGACCAAGTCATAGGAAATCCTTCACAAGGTGTTAGCACAAGATCTCAACTTAGAGACTTATGCAATCACATGGCTTTTGTGTCTCAAATCGAACCCAAGAACTTCCACGAAGTTCAATGTGATGATTATTGGATCATGGCTATGCAAAAGGAGATAAATCAATTTGAACGTAATCAAGTTTGGAATTTAGTTCCTCAACCTGTATATTAAACTATTATAGGCACAAAATGGATTTTTCGAAATAAAAAGGATGAAAATTGAGTGATTATTCGAAACAAAGCAAGATTGGTTGCTCAAGGCTACAATCAAGAGGAAGGCATTGACTATGATGAAACTTTTGCACCCATAGCTAGATTAGAAGCAATTAGAATGCTTCTTACATTTGCATTATATAGAAATTTTACTCTTTATCAAATGGATATCAAAAGTGATTTTCTAAACGGAACTATAGATGAAGAAGTGTTTGTGAACAACCACCCGGTTTTAAAAATGAACTATTTCCATATCATGTTTACAAATTATCTAAAGCCTTGTATGGTTTAAAGCAAGCTCCGAGAACTTGGTATGAGAGGCTTAGTGATTTCTTGATTCAAAATGGTTTTTTCAAAAAGAAAAGTTGATAATACACTCTTTACAAAAACTGTCAAGAATAATTTGTTGCTTATCCAAATATATGTTGACGATATTATATTCGGATCAACAAATGCTTCTCTTTGCAAAGAATTCACCACAAGTATGCAAAATGAATTTGAAATGAGTATGATGGGTGAGTTGAACTTCTTCTTAGGGTTGCAAATCAAGCAAAGTTTGGATGGCTTATTTGTTAGCCAATCCAAGTACACTAAAGATTTGGTATGGAGGAAGCCAAAAATGTCATAACTCCTATGAGTACCTCTATTAAGCTAGACAAAGACGAAAATGGAAAATGTGTTGACATCACTAAATATAGAGGCATGATTGGAAGTTTGCTTTACTTAATCGCTAGTAGACCGGATATAATGTTTAGCGTATGCTTATGTACTCGTTTTCAATATTGTCCTAAAGAATCACACTTGTTAGCCGTAAAACGTATTTTTCGTTATCTTAGTGGAACGATTAATTTAGGACTGTGGTATCCACGTGGCACTACACTTGATCTCACTAGTTATTCGGATACCAATTTTGCGGGATGTAAAGTGGATAGAAAAAGCACAAGCGGTACATGTCACTTTCGAGGACACTCCCTAGTATCATGGTCAAGTAAAAAGCAAATTTACGTTGCTTTGTCTACGGCCGAAGCCGAATACATTGCGGCCAATAGTAGTTGCGCTCAAACTCTTTACATTAAGCAATAATTACTTGATTTCAAACTTGTCTTCAATCATTAACCTATTAAATGTGACAATACTAGTTCTATTTTCATATCTAAGAATCATATTCAACACTCACGCACCAAGCACATCAAGATTAGGCATCACTTCTTACGTGATCACGTAGCTAAAGCCGACGTTGAATTAGTTTTTATTGATACTAAAAATCAATTAGCGAATATTTTCACAAAACCTCTCTCGGACGAACATTTTTCAAAAATTCGTAGAGAAATTGGAATGACCATGGATTTTGAAGTAATAGCTGAGTTTTCTCAAAACCTCGTATACTATCTCGGCTTTCAAAAATTTTAAATTTTTTGGAAGGCCAGTCGACTGCCTCATAATGGCCAGTCGACTGGGTGAACCAAAGGGTTTTTGCGTTTTTAAATTTACTTAAGCCAATCGACTGCCTACCTTTGGCTAGCCGACTGGGTCATGAGCCAGTCGACTTCCTCCATTTGGCCAATCGACTGTCTCTATACAAAATCTATTTTATAACCTCCTTTCTCTTCGTCTTCTCTCCATTCTCTCCACGATTTCTCATTTTCCTTCCCTATTTCAGGCCATCAATTCACCTCTCATTTATTTCCCCACTTCCCCACGACCTTCATCTTCATTCTCTTCACTTATATCTCACCTATACATATAAACATACACACATATATATACGCCCAATATCCTCTTCTCTCCATAGTTTCCTCCTTTCTCTCTCTCAAAATGTTTCCATTTCTCTTGGTTCTCATCTCCCTCATGGCACCCAAGCCCGTGCCCAAAGCTCCTACTCGCAAGCGAACCCGTCGGGGTGGAAGCTCAACTACTGCACCTCCTCCACCACGCCCTGTGTCCCCTGTCCACGAAGAAACTAAATTTGAAGAAGAAACTGGTCCCATGTCCATCTCTGCTCTTCTCGGCAATGGCGAAGACAACATTCGTCTTTTCGAGACGAAATTCATTCATCGGAAAATTGCTCAGTGTCGCATTGTGACTCAAACTCTATGTGAAGAGATTAGTGCAAATACGTTCGATCTCTTTCAAAATATGGGTTGGGATTTCTTTGTTTCTCTCAATGTTCTTCATTACCCGTGTGTCGTCAAAGCATTTTACACGAATCTGCAAAATCCGTCTCAATCGAGTCCCCCTGCCACCTCTCTTCGTTCCAATGTTGCTGGAAAATCCTTTAACTTCACTGAATCCGTAATCAATGATGTATTCGGGCTCCCTCCAAGCGACATTTCCTACTATTGTCCACCTATTTGGTATTCTTCCAATGAATTCAATCCTCTCAAAGCGGTTCGAGCAATTTCGATCAACAAAGAGACTACCACAATTGGCGAATTTCCATCTTCCTCGCTTACTCTCGAGGCTCGACTTGTGCACAATATTATCACATACTCTATATTTCCCAAGTCCGGAAGTTGGAGTCTTGTGTCGATAATGGAAGCCTTCTTTGTCTTTTGTGTAATGACTTGTCGAAAGGTAAATCTAGCCTTCATTTTCATTTCTGCAATCCTTGAGTGCCAGAAGAAGAACGATGTTCTCATATTTCCCGCACATATTTCTTATCTTCTTGCACGATGTAATCTTCCACTTGATGAAGAACCTTCGGAGCACAACCCTATTTTTCTTGATCGCACTCATCTCAAACATATGCATATTGGAAAAAATGCAAATGGGGTGTTGGTCTTTCTAAAAGATGCTCCTCCAGCGAACCAAGCCAGTCCATCCGTTCCTCATCCCGAAGCTCCAACTTCTTCATTTCCTTCACCGGGCAACTCCTTCGACATTCCTGATTTTGGGTTCGTTGGAAATCCTAAAACCCTCAATCAAATTCTGGAGGTCGTTAAGCGTAATAAGGAAGCCCACAAGAAGACTGTCGAGGACATGAAACGTCTTGAGGAGAAGGTCAACAGCATCACCACTGCCATGGAAGCTCTTTGCCGCGATCATCTGCCCTTTTTATGTTGCCAAAGGGGGAGAATTTTTTGGGTTTTATGTGTTTGGCCGTAGCTTATATTTTGCGTAGCATAGGGCGTTGCCTAGCTTGTTTTGTGTTTTTTTTTGTTCTTGCTCTATGTTTTATTATCTTGTGTGGCATTGTAGTAGTAAAACAACATGTATCGAATATTGAAAAACTTAAATGAAAATGTTGTTTCTATTATCTTTCAATGCATTACCTCAATGTCTATCAAATTGCAAAATTTATTTCCTAAGGGGGAATATCGAAATAAAAATGAAAGATGCACACATTAAGGGGGAGTATCACTTGATACTTCACCAAATATGCGCAAACACGAAATAATTTGTCAACATCGAAAAGGGGGAGATTGTTGGCCTTGAAATTCTATTTCGGACAATAATTCTTATTTTGATATTAACAAAACATTTAAAACGTGTTTGATACTTATATAACTTTGAGCTAAGTGTTTCAGCAAGAACAGGAAAATGACTCGGAAAGAATACAAACACAAAAGGCAATAAGCGACAAAGAAATTCAAGCGCAAAAACAGAAAAGGACAAAATGGTCAACGAGAGGCGAAAGCTGAAGACTCAAGACCTGGGGTAGATAGGTCGGTGTGTGAATATTGTAACAATGTAGTCTATGCGTTTATTGGTCCTATAAGCTCAAGTTATTAAAGAACCGAACTCAAAACGGGACAAAAATGAACTTTGAATCAAAAATTTTGAGTCACCCAATCAACTGGCCAATTAATGGCAGCCGACTGGCTGTGACCCAGTCGACTGGCCAAGGGCCAAGCTGACTGGATGAAATAGATAGTTATAAATTTATTTGATTTCCTGAGGCAATCGACTGGCCTGTCCAAGGTAATCGACTGGCTCTTGCGGCAGTCGATTGGCTCTCTTGAGGCAGTCGACTGGCCATAGACGTTGGGGAAAATATTTTAAAATACAGCTTGGAGGCAGTCGACTGGGTGCTTCAGTATTTAAAGAAAAAGTAAATCTGAAAAATATTTTTACCCATCACTTGGTGTTTATTCTTGCTACTTTTCAGATCTCACTATCCTATTCTCCTAAATTGATATTCACTCTCCAAACCCTAGTGCTTCACTATATATAGAATGAGATATGGGATTGAAAGACAAGTTCTTGTGTGAGAAATTTTTCTGAAAAATATTTATCTCTTATTTTCTCTCTAGCACTCTTTGAAAAGTATTTTGAAAGCAAGAAGCAAGAAATCTTGTTTTTCACTCAAATCATTTGAAGATTTAAACTCTAGTTATTTGCTTACTCTTTCATTGAATGTATCATTTGAGAATATACATCTAAAGTTCTTGAAATATCACCTAAAAACACTTGAGTTTATATTGATCTATCTTCCATAAAAACCTTAAGGTTTTTGAGTGTTTTTTATTCTTGAGTGATATATTGATTGCATACACAAATTTGTGATAATGGGTAAGTGAAGCCCATTGTTTCAAGGGAGGATTGTTCTCTTGATTGTGTGATGAGCTAGTTAGTTCGTGTGTAAATATTTTGCTATTCTACCTATTGAAGGAAGAGTCATAGTGTGAGGATTGGGAAAGTCTCAAGGAATGGGATTCTTTGAGCCGAGGACTAGGAGTTACCAAATCTCGTAAAAATTACGGTGTCAATCTCTTTATCTCTATCTCCTTATTTTGTTATCTTGCATGCTTAATTAATCTTGTGATAAATAGCTTGATAAATTAAATTAAGTCTTTCATTAAAAACTCACTTGTTTAACAAATTTAGAGAATTGTGAATATTGCTAGTAATTGTTAAAAAGAACTTAACAATTATTTTAAAACCCTATTCATCCCTCTAGGGATAATTAGTAACTAAGAATGTATCTTATTAAAAGACTTGGTCGATTATTTAAGATTTTTTGTAGATACTATTCTAAGAAGGATTAAGATCCTCTCCATTCATTCTCTCACTACCAGTCACAAGTCCCTGAGGTGGCGCCTATGTGGCAAGATAAGTGGTCCCCAGCTATTTGACTTTCATACAGTTATACACACCAATTTACACACACAAACAGTAACTCCAAATATGCTACAGTTGCAGAATTTGAAATTTTTGAAAGAATTTGAAATCTTTGGAACTATTTGAGATCTGAAATTTGGAACAGTATTTGGGGACTTAATGGACTTTTTGATTATATTCCTTTTATCTATATCTTCTTCTCTTCAATTTGTAGGGTTCTAAAGCAACAAAGGAGCAAAAGCTCAAAATTTACTTTGTGAGGAAGAACCCGGCTGTGAGGAATTATATTCCAGGAAGGAATCTATATCTTCTTCCCTTCAATTGTTTTAGAGTTCTAAAGAAAGAAAGGAGCAGAACCCCCAAATTTACTTTGTGAGGAAAAATCCGGCTGTGAGGAAGAACTCGACCCTGCAATTTTTCAGCGATTCGACCACGAGATGGTCGTCGATCAGTACAACAACCCCCACATCGTTGAATACTTCTACAAGAACGAGTCAATCTCTTGGTTTTATGAATTTTGTTCGTGTATGTTCTTCCCCACTCTCCTATTTTATTTTTTTCTTTTCTTTTCCGAATAATGGGTCTGCTTAAAACTTATGCATGTTCTATTGCTTGTGATAATTTGTTGTTCCTCTGTAGTAGGACAGAGTGTTTCGAAGACTTATGAACTTAGAAGTGGACCGAAGGAGGAGGATAACTTGTTTCTTAAAGTCACCCCTAACTGTTTAAATCAAACACTAGTGCTTGATGTTAGGGGTGATTTTATTCAATTGATTTCATGACCACAATTGATTTGAAATTATACTGTTTGAAAAAATTTTCTGAGATTTTGATTCAATATTTGTGCCCCATTTCAGGTTATATAGCTCTAGAGCACTAGTGTATAGCTATCTGCAGATTGTTCTTTCAAGGTATCTCTACTGTGTATGTGTGTTTTGGATTGAGAAATGAAAAATTGGAATCTATATTGATACTCCAATTAAGCAAGGAGACTCTGCTTCTAGCTCGAGAGAAAGTGGTGAGTGCTACTTCAGTAGTAGTTGAGTATTAATTTTCTTTGTCTAACAAAAGTTTTTCACCATAGATGCACTAGCGAAAAGAGTAGAACCAACTATGAATACCCAGCGTGGGAAAATATAAAAAATAAAATCATTCAGTTGTTGTCAGAGTTTGAAAAGATTACACATAAAATCATTCAAATAAAATAAAATAAAGATTTTAAGTCATATATTGATTGCATACATCTGATTAATTTGTAGGGAACTGAAGCTTGTTCATGGTTCAAGGGGCAATGTTCATCCACCATATTGCTCATTAGTGAAGTGTGGAACCATTTGGTTCATGATTGTGTTAAAGTTAATTGTGTTTATACCTTTAACAAGGTCTGTTGAAGTCATTGAAATAATTGGATTGTTGTCACGTATATTAGTGTTGTAATTTCAGGTCGTGGTCGATCGAATTGTTGTAATGAATAAAAGTATGAAAATAACTATTGGTTCCTTTCACTGACGCATCTGCATATTGTTCTTTCAAGTTACCCTGTAATATTGTTTTTACCAAATGCAACATTTATTTAACCAAATGCAGCATCGTTATGTTTTTAAATGCCCTGAATTAAAACATAATTGAACACCCAATGTGTAAGGATATTCATGGAAACCATTATAATAAAAAAAAACTCTTTTAACAAGTATGAAATACTAAAATAAAATATAAAAACTTAAATGCAACAACAATACTTCCAATTGTACCATCAGTAATACCAACTGCAGCAAAATATATGTCAAATGCAACATCTCTACAGCCAAATGTAGCACCTATAGCCCTATCCAAATATACTTATAAATCTTAGCTTTAACCTCTGAAATGCCATTATTACCTCTTTTAAGGATTAGAAAGACCCTTTTGTCCGGTTAATGTGTTTTCAAATCTTAAAAACATTTAAATTTTGAAACAAATATATAAATTTCTAAACAAACACATAAAATTCTAAAACATATATATTAAATTTCAAAAAAATTCAAATTTTGAAAATAAATATAAAATTCATGAAAAATATATAAAATTCGTAAATAAATATATAAAATTTGTAAATAAATATATATAATTTGAAAATAAATATAAAATTAAAAAATACATATAAAATTTGTAAAAAATATATTTAAAATTCAAAAATAATATATAAAAATTGAAAAAATATTTATAAAATTCGAAAAAAAACATATAAAATTTGAAACAAATACATATTAAATTTTGAAAAAAATTATAAAATTAGAAATTAAATATAAAATTAAAAATAAAACATATAAAATTCAAGAAATATATATTAAATTTAAAAAACAATTCAAAATTCGAAAATAAATATAAAATTCGAAATAAATATCTAAAATTCATAAATAAATATAAAATTAAAAAAACATATAAAATTCGTAAAAAATATATATAATTCAAAAATAATATATAAAAATTGAAAATATATATATATAATTCAAAAAAATATAAATTCAAAATATCTATATAAAGTTTGAAAAAAAAACATATAAAATTCGAAACAAATATATATTAAATTTTGAAAAAAATTACCTAATTGAACCCCCAAGGTGTAAGGATATTCATGGAAACCATTATAATTAAAAAAAAAAAAAAAACTCTTTTAACAAGTATGAAATACTAAAATAAAATATAAAAACTTAAATGCAACAACTATATTTCCAATTGTAATTGTCACAAACCCTCAAATTAGAAAGAAAAAAAAAAAGCAATCTAATGCACTATAATAGAGCGGAATGAATAGTCTTGGTCAAAGGATTAGAAATATTTTTGGTTGATAATATAAATATAAGAAGCAAAAACTACACATACAAGATATTATATAAGAGTGAACTTCATTTTTTCTATTAGTGGGTCATCTCAAACCACCTGAAAGATTATACCCAGACAATGGGTGGTGGGGAGACAAATTGAGGAAGGATTGCAACAGATAAATAAAAGTACCAAAGGATAGAAATGGTTGAAAGCAGAACAAGACATTGGTTTTAATTTAGGGATTGTAAGTGCAGAAAAATTACACAATAGAAATTTTGTTGGAAGTCCCTTTTCATTAATCAAAGTCCTCTATTTATACAAATTGTGACCAATGGGTCAAGCCCATGTACCCAGGTTTATCAATCCCTTAAATCAAGGGATTTGATAAACCCTAACCTTTTTTGGACTCTATATACTATAATTGGGTTACTTCTTGTCTTATGGACCACACTTTAGCTTCTAGAATTTTCCATGGGCCCATTGTTATTTTCAGCCCACTTGTTTTCAGCCTGTTTGTCTTCCGGCCCATCGGTCTTTGGCCCATCCGTCGTCGGCCCATCAGTCCTCGGCTCATTCGTCGTCGGCCCATCAGTCCAGTGGCCCACCTATAATTGGGCCAAATATTTCAACCATTACACAGGCCCCTGAGGTTATGGGCTTGACATTCTTTTTAAAGCCCATGACCTAATAAATGTAAATACCTATGTATATATATAATTATAGCTTTTATGGGAAATGAAGGTAATGAGTTGGCATGTCATCATTGCCTCTTTAATGGTGTGCCCAAAACGTGAGGCCATTTCTCCCTTAAATCTCGCACCATGACGGCTTTGGCGTGCCTTTCGGACTTCGTGCAGCCTTTTTGGCTTCCTTCTCTCCTTCTATAAAAACCCCCCTATTCTTCACTTCTCATCACATTTCCATACTTTGTAACTCTATATTCTTGTCTCTGCCTTCTTTAGTTCTTCATTACTGGGATTCGTTTCTTTGTCATTGCCGCCGTTCATTCCGTCGCTCATCTCAGGTACCATAGAAACTTGCTGTTACTCAGAGCTTTCGTAACTCTTCCTTCGTCAATTAAGTAAGTCGATCGGTCTTTCTTCTTTCTTTAATTTATCACCTTTACCCCCTTCTGTCTCTTCTACATTTCTTAACGTTATGTCCGATAGTGATGATACCCGGTCGGTAGAGGAAGTAGTTTTACCTTCTGCCTCAGGTACCGATTCTACAAGCAGTGACATTCCCCAGCCTGTTTCTAAAGGAACCGGAAAGACCACTCTCGAAAGTACTAACCTTCCGGGTTCCTCAGCGACCGGTCCTGCAAAATCCAAACCTTCTGAACCTTTCGTAGTGGCCCCACTTATGAGGACCCGACCTGAAGTGGACGTCAAACACCTTCGGGCTGAGACCCATGTTCCCCAGGACGTTGATGTGTCCCCCTATCCTGGTTACCTAGACTTTACCCAGAGCTAGGGCCTAGCCCCCGGTAGCATTCTGCTGTCGGCCTCTCATCTTAGGGTTCTAATGTTTCCTCTTCATCCCTTTTTTCACTATGTATTTTTCATGCTTGGGTTGCACCCTCTTCAACTGAACCCGAACAGCATTAGGATCATATCCATGCTACTGTTGTACAATAGGGATATGGATCTGAACTTAGGGCTGGCCGACCTCCTCCTTTGCTATTTTTTCCAAAATGCCAGAGCGAGTAGAGGTAGATACAACCTTTTCCCCTTTCACGGCCGCAACATCTGTACCGATACTGAAAAATCGGACAAGGGATGGAAGGAACGAATGGTAGTAGTGAGTGGCAATTGGTCATACCCTTTTTCTCGTATTTTCCCGATCCCCAATAAGTTCGGTTCCATTCGCCTGCCTGTCTACCGCCCCCTTCATAAGGCTTCTTGCCTCTGTGACCTTCACCTGGGGAACTATGCCTTCAAATTTCTAGGTTACGAGGACAAGGATCTTCCCCTTACCTTTATAAAACAGCGGATAGGTCTCTTGAAAACCCATGTCTGGGGCAAGACCCGATCGGCTACTGACCTGCTGACTATGGACAATCTTGAATCAATCTCTAACTTGGGCGCTGGTGTTGACAGGATGGACCTGCCTGACAAACCTATGTCCGCCAGAATCCCTCAAGTTCCCGAAGGGATTACGCCTGTTGATGCTGTGCCGTTGTCAACAGCACCGCCTTCGACTTCGGTGCCTCCTCATGTTCGGAGTCCGCCAGCACCACTAGCGCAGAACCCATCGGTTCCTCCTCCGCCTCCTGTCAATGCTCCGACTGTGAGGACCCGATCCAGTACAACTGGTGGAGTGGGTACTAAAAGGACAAGGGCACAAGCCGAGAATGTTTCTTCAAGCAAGGCTCCTGCTGCCCCTGAATCATCCCAAGCTCTGATCCCTTGGGAGCCTAAGTTTCTGCTGCCAGATGGAACTCCGGTTTGTGCTGATCAAATCACCTTTAACCATCCGGAAGCTCTTCGAGCTATGGCCAAAGGTATCTGGACACCAGCTGATAGGGCGGCTCAATCAAAAATCACCAGGATTGATCTGGCTAAGAAGACTTCGATAATGGTTATGGAGGTAAAAGACTTCAATCATCAGTTTGTGTTTTCTATTTCGTTTGTTGACCGTTATTTGTATAATAATCCAATCTTTGTTGCGCAGCTTCTCTACGGCGTTCAGGCCTACAACAGCCTCCTTGAGACTGATGTCAGAGAAATGGCCGGTATGAAGGCTCAAATAAAACAGAATGAGATCCACCGGGTTTCTTTGGTCAGGGAGGCGGATGGTCTTCGCCAGACCGTTTCTTAGCAGAAGACTCTTCTGGAAACCGGTGAGGCGGAAAAACAAACCCTGATTGCCGAAAAGCTGGTTCTGGCTGCCGAGCTGGAAAAAGCGAAAGAGGTTGCTAGGCAGATGGCAGCTGAAAAAGCTGAATCTGATAAACTCTTGGCAGAATCAGAAAGGCTTCTTTCCCTGGAGCGGGAAAAGGTTGAGGTGTGCCGTCTGGGAGGGCTTGACATGTTCAAAAGATACAGTGTCATCTGTGACCTCCGAGCGGTTAGGGCCTGGAGATGTAGGCATGAAATGGAGCATATCCCTCTGGAATCTAGGGAATTCAAGACCGCAGAGGCATTCGATGTCCATATGGGAATACCCTTTCCTTATGAAAACCCTCCTGCCTCTGAGAACGAGGAGCGTTTTGCTGCCATCCTGAAGGGGAAAGAATACCATCCTCCCGAACAGTAGCTAGGACTTTATATGTTCTTGTTTCCCCCAATGGGCTAATTTCTTGTAACTTCCTTTATTTTTAATGAACAAGAACTTTTATCCCTTTTTTCCAGTAATTATTCGTCCTTTGTGTGGGTTTTTATCGTTTCGTACTTGTCTCAAATCGAGCCTTCGGACATATGGCCCCTGAGGCTATTTATTATTTATTTTAACTTCACACATGTAGGAAATTTTAGGGAGTCACAAAGCCTTCGGGCAATGAGCCCCTGAGACTCGATTCTATCCGCTGATTAGTTCAAATCAGATCTGAATTCAAATACATGGGAAATTTTAGCAAATCGTGAAGCCTTTCGGGCATTTGGCCCCTGAGGCTTGATTTTATCCTCTGGTTTGTCCAAATCAGGTTTGAACTCAAACACTTAGGAAATTTTAGCAAATTGTGAAGCCTTCGGGCATTTGGCCCCTGAGGCTTGATTTCGTCCTCTGGTTTGTTCGAATCAGGTTCAGACACAAACACTTAGGAAATTTATAGCAAATTGTGAAGCCTTCGGGCATTTGGCCCCTGAGGCTTGATTTCGTCCTCTGGTTTGTTCGAATCAGGTTCGGACACAAACACTTAGGAAATTTATAGCAAATTGTGAAGCCTTTGGGCATTTGGCCCCTGAGGCTTGATTTCGTCCTCTGGTTTGTTCGAATCAGGTTCGGACACAAACACTTAGGAAATTTATAGCAAATTGTGAAGCCTTTGGGCATTTGGCCCCTGAGGCTTAATTTTATCCTCTGGTTAGTTCAAATCAGGTTTGAACTCAAACACTTAGGAAAATTTCAATGAACATAAAGCCTTCGGGCATTTGGCCCCTAAGGCTTGATTTTATCCTCTGGTTAGTTCAAATCAGTTTTGAACTCAAACACTTAGGAAAATTTTAGTAAATTGTGAAGCCTTCGGGCATTTGGCCCCTGAGGCTTAATTTTATCCTCTGGTTAGTTCAAATCAGGTTTGAACCCAAACACTTAGGATATTTTCAGTGAACATAAAGCCTTCGGGCATTTGGCCCCTAAGGCTTGATTTTATCCTCTGGTTAGTTCAAATCAGGTTTGAACTCAAACACTTAGGAAAATTTCAATGAACATAAAGCCTTCGGGCATTCGGCCCCTGAGGCTCGATTTTATCATGAAACCTTGTATAAAAGTAAACTCTATCTTTATTTAGATGAATTCGAAAATCATGAAGCAGAGGTGCCTATATCGGGCACAGATGCTTCGTAACAATGGTGTCAAAGTAAGACACAGTCTTATTTATCAATAAGAAAAATAACTATCTAAGGATAATACCTCTTTAACCGATAAGCATTTTGGGAGTTGGATTCGAGGCGGCCTGTTTCGTTCTTCCGAACCCGATAGGCCCCGCGACCGATAACCTCAACCACTGTGTAAGGTCCTTCCCATGTCTCCCGTAATTTTCCTATAATCCCAATCTTCCTTCTGAGCACCATGTCGCCTACTTGGAATTCTCTCCTTTTGACTTTCTGATTGAATCGTGCTCTTACTTGCTGCTGATAGGCAGTTAGTCTTATCCCAGCAGCTTCCCTTCTTTCCTCTAGGAGATCCAGATCATGGGCTAAATGCTGATTGTTCGGTCCTTCTTCCCATGCTTGACTCCTTAGAGTAGGTACCCTTAGCTCGGTCGGGATAACTGCTTCAGCCCCATAAGCCATGGCGAAAGGGGTTTCCCCGGTTGGCTGTCTTGGAGTGGTCCGATAGGACCACAATACCTCAGGCAATTTCTCTAGCCATGCTCCTTTTGCGTCTTCAAGTTTTTTCCTCAATGTGTCAAAAATTGTTCTATTCGTCCTTTCGGCTTGCCCATTTCCTTGTGGGTAGCCGACGGAAGAAGTGTTCTGATTGATCCCATGCTTTGCTAAGAATGCTTGAACCCTTCTGTTGTCCAGGTTGGTGCCATTATCCATCATTATGGTTCGGGGTAGGCCGAACCTACAGATGATGTGGCTCCAGATGAATTTTATGACATGGTTGCCTGTTATGGTGGGATATGCTTCCGCTTCCACCCATTTGGTAAAATAATCGGTAGCCAGGAGAACATGCGTTGTACATCGTATTGCCTGAGGAAGGGGCCCCACTATGTCCATCCCCCATCGGGCAAAAGGGTGAGGGACAATAGTTGGGTTTAAGAACTCGGGCGGTGGATGAATGGCATCTCCATGAAACTGGCATTTTTTGCAATGTCTGACATAAATTTCAGCATCTCTTGCCAGGTAGGGCCAGAAGTACCCCTGGGTGAGGACTTTATGAGCTAGGGACCTTCCTCCAGAGTGATTGCCACAAGCTCCAGCATGAATCTCCTCCATGACTGCCGATGCCTCTGATGGGGTGAGACATCTCAAATATGGTCCGGAAAAAGACTTCCGATATAGTTGGCCGTTGTACAGGGCATATCTGGCTGCTTTCATTCTAATCTTCCGGGCTTCTGATTTTGACTCAGGCAATGTGCCAAATCTCAGATAATCTACTACCGGATCCATCCAACTTGGTTCCCACGGGATAACCATTACTTCTTCGGGGGGTTCCAAGCTAGATCGGACGACAAAATCTATCGGTACAGTGCGAGTCATAGTTTCTCCTGCTGCGGAGGCTTGGTTAGCCAGATGATCTGCTACAGAGTTATCTCCTCTGGGAATCTGTTCAAAGTTTATTTGCTGGAACTCTTCAGCCTCCTTTAGAACCAGAGTCTTGTATGCTTCCATTTTCGGCTCTCGGGTTTCGTACTCCCCATTTAACTATCGTACGACTAGCTGGGAATCACTTCGTACTACTGCCTTTTGGACTTGAAGGCTTCGGGCCAACCGAATTCCTGCAAGGAGGGCCTCATATTCTGCTTCGTTGTTAGAGGCTGGAAATTCCAATCTAACGGATTGTTGGATTTTAGTATCATCCGGTGTTACGAGTACTATCCCGATCCCTGCTCCGTTGACGTTGGACGATCCGTCTACGAATATGACCCATAGTCCAAGCTCACCTTCCTCTGTGGAGTCATTAGTTTCTGTTTCTAACAGGAAGTCAGCTACTGCCTGTCCTTTGATGGCCGTTCGGGGGACGTAGGTTATGTCAAAAATCCCTAGTTCAATTGCCCATTTTGAGATTCTCCCAGATAACTCAGGCTTCGCTATTATGGATCTTATCGGTGTTACAGTTGGAACTATGATCGGGTGCGCTTCGAAATAATGACGGAGACGCCGCTTAGCATTGATCAGTGATAGTACCAGTTTCTCCTGCTTTGAATAACGGGTCTCTGCCTCAGCAAGGGATTTGCTGGTGTAGAAAACCGGTGTCTGGTACCCTTTGCCCTCCTTGACCAGAGCGGCGCTGGTAGATGTTACTGAAACGGCCAGATATAGGTGCAACGGCTCATCGGCTTCAGGGGTTGCCAGGATCGGGGGCTTCGTCATGTAACTTTTGAGTTTGTGCAGTGCATCCGCTTGCTCGGGCCCCCAGACTTCTCCTCGTGCTGCTCTTATTGCTTGAAAGAACGGCCTACACCGATCGGTTAGCCGAGAGATGAAACGACTGAGGGCCGCTATTCTTCCGGTTAGTACCTGGATTTCTTTCCGGGACTTAGGCTCAGCAGTCTCTATGAGAGCTTTGACTTGTGCAGGGCTAGCCTGTATTCCCGTCCGGTCAACTATGTGCCCCAAAAACTGGCCTGAGGATACTCCGAAAGAACATTTGGCCGGATTGAGCTTCATATTATGCTTCCGGAGGGTGCTGAATACCTGCTGCAGATCGGCTAGATGGTCTCTTTTCTCCTTGCTTTTTACCACCGTGTCATCGATGTAGGCTTCGATGGTGGATCCCATCATCCCTTGGAACACCCTTCTGACCAACCTCTGATAGGTAGCACCTGCATTCTTTAGTCCGAAAGGCATAACTGTATAACAAAATGTACCTGACTCAGTGATGAAGGCAGTCTTTTCCTGGTCCTCCGGAGCCATTCGGATCTGGTTATAGCCAGAGTATGCATCCAGAAAGCTCAAGCGTTCGAATCCTGCGGTGGCATCCACCATCTGGTCGATCTTTGGTAAAGGGAAACAGTCTTTTGGGCACGCTTTGTTCAGATCAGTGAAGTCGATACATACCCTCCACTTGCCGTTCTTCTTTTGGACCACCACCACATTTGCCAACCAGGAAGGATACTGGACCTCTTTTATGAATCCTGCTTGCAGCAGTCGATCAACTTCTTCGGCTATGATCTGGTTTCGATGGGCACCCATTCGTCTTTGTTTCTGTCTAACGGGCTTTGCACTGGAATCCACATTGAGAGAATGCAGGGCAACTGATGGATCAATACCGGTCATGTCCATATGGCTCCACGCAAATATGTCAGCATTGGATCGGAGAAGGGATTCTATTTCCTCTTTTTCCTGTGGATTGAGGCCTGAACCAATATAGGTAAACCTCTCAGGGCGATCGTGACAAATTTGAACTTCCAGTAGTGGTTCAACTGCTACTGGTGATCCCGAACCGCCCTCCTGTAATTGCTATTTGGGATCAAGTATTGTCTTGGACTGTGACTTTTGTTCCGGTTCCGTTCTCCTTTTTAAGCTTTTCATAGTGACGGCGTAACACTCCTTTGCCGCTACCTGATCGCCCATGATATCGACTACGTCAATTCCGTTCGGATCAATGCACCGCATGACCTGATGCATGGTAGAAGGGACTCCGTGCATACGATGGATCCATCCCCTTCCCATGAGGAGATTATAGGAAGGCTTGACATCCACTACCACGAAAGTCTCTCGGAGTGTGCGCCTTGCTGCCGTTACTGGTAGCTGGATTTCCCCTACTGGTTCTACTCTCTTTCCATCGAATCCTGCTATCGGGCTTCTGGATGGGACTATCTCCAGGGGATTGATTTCCAATTTCTCAAAGGCCCATTTGGTGATAATGTTGGCCCTGCTTCCTGGATCGACCAGTACCCTCTTGATCAGGCAGTTGGAGACCATGAGGGAGATAACTAGGGGGTCGTCATGAGGTGTCTGAATATCCTGCATATCCGCAGAGGTGAAAATAATTCGGGCATCCTCTTTCGGGCTTCGAAACTTGGTGACTTCTCCAACCCTTCGTAACTTCTGAACTTGCCGCATCTGTGATCTACGAGCTTCTTCCGCTTCCGACCGATTGGGCCCTCCATGGACCATGTGAATGACTCGTACGGGTTGTCCCATCGCTCCCTTGGTAGGGGCATGCGTCGCTTGATCTGATCGGGCTCCTTCCTTGGCAACATACTCTGTTAATTCTCCCTTTGCAATCATGGCTTCCACCTGTCTTCTGAGGCTCCTGCACTCATTAGCGTGATGCCCGTACTCGCCATGGAAGGCGCAGTGCCTCGACATATCCCTTTGGTCCATTGGCTGCCTGATGGGAGGTGGCGACCGGTAGATTCCTTTGCCCTTTGTTTCCTGGTACAGTTTTGCCAAGGTCACTTTCAGGGGGGTGACCTTCTCCTCAAACCTTGGTCATTTTTCTGGGGCTGGGGAAGGAGCAGGAGGTGCGTTCGGTCTCTTCCGGTCTGACGCCCGATCCTTTACCCTGGAATGTTCGGACGCTCTGGCCTGTACTGTTGTAAAGGCAGTCCTTCTTTGTCGTATGGCCAATTCCTCTTCTATTCGGAGGTGCCCTTGTGCCCTAGAGTTGAGCTCTCCAATATCGGCTGGCGGCCTCTTGACCAGGGACTGATGAAACTTCGTTCCAGGGATTAGGGCCATTCTGAAGGCTTCGACGGCTGAATGTTGATCGCAATTGTCAATTGAAGACATCTCCACATTGAACCGTGAGACAAAACTTTTCAGGGATTCGCCTTTCTCTTGGATCATGGTGAACAGACTGGAGATAGTTTTCTTCTGCCTTTTATTGCCAAAGTATTGGGCAATAAATAACTCGCAGAGTCTGAGCCAGCTACCGATCGATCGGGGCGGTTGCTTTCTGAACCACAGGAGGGCTGCTTCGGTCAGGCTGGTGGGGAAAACTTTGCAGAGTAAGGCCTCGTTTTCATTGTACACATTCATCTTGGTATGAACGTGGTAGATGTGCTCTGTTGGATCTTTTGTACCATCGAATAAGGTGAACTTCGGTAATCTGAACCTCTCCGGATAAGGCACGCTGGTGATCGAGGTGGTGAATGGTGTCTGAACGGCGTCTATGGATGCCTCAGATGCCAGATCGATTGGGGTCTGTACCTTCAGATCCCTAAGCACATCCCGCTGGAATCTGGACATGATTTCCTCCAGTTTTTTCATGGTCAGGACCTCCTCCGGATTATGCGCCCCAAGAACCTGTAGGGATGACTCTGCCTGCTCCTCACGATCGTTATGGGCTCTAGCGTGTAGGTCATCCATGTGTGTCTGGCGGCCTACAGACCGTTCGTGCTGTCCGGACTGCTCGTCGTCATGGATCTCCTGTGGATTCTGTAATTGAGCCAATTTTGCCGCCAATTCAGCGTTCTGCCTTTCTAACTCGGCAGTCCTCTCCTCCAGGGCTCGTCTGATCGGATCTTCTGGTTGCTGGCCTCCGTTTGGAGGTAAATCGGTATGTTGTGAACGTGTGATTGCCATTGTTGGTACGAATCTTAGCTTTTTTGCAGAGGGTGAGAAACTTTATTGAAAAAGGATTTCAATAATAGGTTTTCCCACAGACGGCGCCAATTGTGTAAGTGCAGAAAAATTACACAATAGAAATTTTGTTGGAAGTCCCTTTTCATTAATCAAAGTCCTCTATTTATACAAATTGTGACCAATGCGTCAAGCCCATGTACCCAGGTTTATCAATCCCTTAAATCAAGGGATTTGATAAACCCTAACCTTTTTTGGACTCTATATACTATAATTGGGTTACTTCTTGTCTTGTGGACCACACTTTAGCTTCTAGAATTTTCCATGGGCCCATTGTTATTTTCGGCCCACTTGTTTTCAGCCTATTTGTCTTCCGGCCCATCGGTCTTTGGCCCATCCGTCGTCGGCCCATCAGTCCTCGGCTCATTCGTCGTCGGCCCATCAGTCCAGTGGCCCACCTATAATTGGGCCAAATATTTCAACCATTACAGGGATTTAACCCTTGCAACATTGCTTTTACCAAATGCAACATTATTATAACCAAATGCAATATTTTTTTAACCAAACGCAACATCGTTATGTTTTTAAATACCCTGAATTAAAACATAATTGAACCCCCAAGGTGTAAGGATATTCAAGGAAACCATTATAATTAAAAAAAAAAACTCTTTTAACAAGTATGAAATACTAAAATAAAATATAAAAACTTAAATGCAACAACTATACTTCCAATTGTACCATCAGTAATATCAACTGCAACAAACAAAGTAAAAACAGTTGACTGTAATATATATATATATGTAGCAAAATATATGCCAAATGCAAGATCTATACATCCAAATGCAGCAACTATACCCCTATCCAAATATATACTTATGAATCTTACTTTTAACCTCTGAAATGTCAGTATTACATCTTTTAAGGATTAGAAAGACTCTTTTGTCAGTTTAATGTATTTTCAAATCTTAAAAACATTTAAATTTCGAAAGAAATATATAAATTTCTAAACAAACATATAAAATTCTAAAACATATATATTAAATTTTGAAAAAAATTCAAATTTCGAAAATAAATATAAAATTCGAAAAAAATATATAAAATTCGTAAGTAAATATATAAAATTGGAAAATAAATATAAAATTAAAAATACATATAAAATTCCTAAAAAATATATAAAATTGCAAAATATATATATAAAATTTGAAAAAAATTTAAATTCAAAATATCTATATAAAGTTTGAAAAAAACATATAAAATTCGAAACAAATATATATTAAATTTTGAAAAAAATTATAAAATCCGAAAATAAATATAAAATTCAAAAACAACATATAAAATTCAAAATATATATATTAAATTTCAAAAAACATTATAAAATACGAAAATAATTATGAAATTAAAAAAAAACATATAAATTCGTAAAAAAATAAATAAAATTCAAAAATAATATATAAAAATTGAAAATATATATATAAAATTTGAAAAAAATATAAATTCAAAATATCTATATAAAGTTTGAAAAAAAACATATAAAATTCGAAACAAATATATATTAAATTTTAAAAAGAATTACAAAATTCGAAAATAAATACAAAATTCAAAAATAACATATAAAATTCAAAATATATATATATTAAATTTTTAAAAGAATTATAAAATTCAAAAATAATTATGAAATTAAAAAAAAACATATAAAATTCGAAACAAATATAAACAATATAAATTCAAAAAATATATATAAATTTTGAAATAAATATATATTTCGAAAATATCATATTAAAATGAAAAATATAGTATTCTAGGCAAATAATTGTATCGTATTTCGTAGTTCAAATAAGAAAAAAAAAAGTTGGTACTTGGCAAATAGTTTTGCAAATAGAAGTATAAAAAACACAAGTAACCAAAGTACAATACACCAAAACAACATTTAGGCAGGATCACTTTTTTTTTCAAATATATATCTTTTTCGAATTTATATAAGTTTTTTGAAATTTATATTTTTTTTTTTAAATTTATATTTTTTTCGATCTTTAACATATATCTTTTGAATTTTATATTTTTTCCCGAATTTTATATATATTGTCCAAAATTTATATTTGTTTTCGAAATTTATATTTTTCTTTCAAAATTTATCGGGGTGTGACAATTATAATTAAAAATCCCTTTTAGCAAGTACTAAATACTACCGTGTCTAATCAAAACTTAAATATACCAACTCTACTTCCAATTGTAACATCAGTAAAACCAAATGCAGAAAATAAATTAAAATAGTTGACTGTAATGTTTGTAGCAAAATAGATGTCAAATGCAGAATCTCTACATCCAAATGTGGCACATATACCCCATATCCAAATGTAATTATGAATATTATTTTTGAGGCAAATCCATATGAAATATATTTCCAAATAGCATCCCAAACATGTTTGAAAAAATAAAAATCAAAAAACTTTCTTTCCTAAAAAAGTTTGTACAAAACCCTAAATGGATAAACCACAAGTTTGGAGGTAAGATAGGTTAACCCTATCAATACCCTATCTTAGCTTTTAATTTAGGGATTCAACCCCTGTAACATTGTTTTTACCAAATGCAACATTACTACAACCAAATGTAACATTTCTTTAACCAATGGCAAAATTAAATTAAAATTAGAAAAGCTTCATTTGCAAGCTTTGACCTGACCTTATATATTTACAAGATGTGTATCAAGACTTGTCAGCACATAGGTAGGGACATAGCACGTGTCAATTGTTCTACACATCTAGGTCATTGTAATCAACTTCCCTTGAGATAGAAAGCTGGGGAATTCGAAAATAAATATAAAATTCAAAAAAAACATATAAAATTCAAATATTATATATATTAAATTTTAATTTTTTTTTTATAAAATTCGAAAATAATTATGAAATTAAAAAAAACACATAAAATTCGTAAAAAATATAAACAATTTGAGAAAACATATAAAAATATAAATTCAAAAAATATATATAAATTTTGAAAAAAATATATATTTCGAAAATATCATATTAAAATGAAAAATATAGTATATTAGGCAAATAATTGTATCGTATTCCATAGTTCAAAATGAGAAAAAAACAAGTTGGTACTTGGCAAATAGTTGTGCAAATAGAAGTATAAAAAACACAAGTAACCAAAGTAAAATACACCAAAACAACATTTAGGCAAGATCATTTTTTTTTTTCAAATATATATCTTTTTCTAATTTATACATTTTTTTTCAAAATTTATATATGTTTTTCGAAATTTATATTATTTTTTTTCAAATTTATTTTTTTTTCGATCTTTAACATATATCTTTTGAATTTTATATTTTTTCCCGAATTTTATATATATTTTCCAAAATTTATATTTGTTTTCGAAATTTATATTTTTCTTTCAAAATTTATCGGGGTGTGACAATTATAATAAAAAATCCCTTTTAGCAAGTACCAAATGTAATTATGAATCTTAGTTTTTAGGCAAATCCATATGAAATATATTTCCAAATAACATCCCAAACATGTTTGAAAAAAAAATCAAAAAACTTTATATAGAATTTTATATGTTTTTTTCAAACTTTATATAGATATTTTGAATTTATATTGTTTTCGAATTTAATATATATATATTCAATTTTTATATATTATTTTTGAATTTTATATATTTTTTACAAATTTTTATATATATA
The DNA here is from genome assembly GCA_963922005.1 of Cornus suecica. Taxonomy (NCBI): domain Eukaryota; kingdom Viridiplantae; phylum Streptophyta; class Magnoliopsida; order Cornales; family Cornaceae; genus Cornus; species Cornus suecica. The sequence goes on from OY998244.1 coordinate 33,360,152, forward strand.
TTTTTTTTAATTTTATATTTATTTTCGAATTTGAATTTTTTTTGAAATTTATTATATATGTTTTAGAATTTTATATGTTTGTTTAGAAATTTATATATTTGTTTCAAAAATGAAATGTTTTTAAGATTTTAAAATATATTAAACGAACAAAGGAGTCTTTCTAATCATTACAAGAGGTAATAATGACATTTCAGAGTTAAAGGTAAGATTCATAAGTATATTTGGATAGTGGTATAGGTGCTACATTTAGATGTAAAGATATTGTATTTGGCATAGATTTTGCTGCAGTTGGTATTACTGATGGTACATAACGGTGCTGCATTTGGTTAAACAAATGTTGCATTTGGCTGTAGCAATGTTGCAAGAGTTGAATCCCTAAATTAAAAGTTAAGATAGGATATTGATAGGGTTACCCTATCTTACCTCCAAACTTTGAAACAAATATATAAAATTCTAAAACATATATATTAAATTTCGAAAAAAATTCAAAATTCGAAAATAAATATAAATTTCGAAAAAAATATATAAAATTCGTAAATAAATATATAAAATTTGAAAATAAATACAAAATTAAAAAAACATATAAAATTCAAAAATAATATATAAAATTTGAAAAAAATATAAATTCAAAATATCTATATAAAATTTGAAAAAAACAAATAAAATTCGAATGCACGAATTGTATTTCTTGAATTTCAAATGTTTTGATTGAATTTTATAATTATTTTCGAAATTTATAATTATTTTTAAATTTAATATATATATTTCTTGAATTTTAAATGTTTTGTTTGAATTTTATTTTTAATTTCGAATTTTATAATTGTTTTCAAAATTTAATATATCTTTGTTTCGAATTTTATAAGTTTTTTTCAAACTTTACCTAGATATTTTGAATTTATATTTTTTTCAAATTTTATATATATATATTCAATTTTTATATATTATTTTTGAATTTTATATATTGTTTTACAAATTTTATATATAATTTTTAATTTTATATTTATTTTTGAATTTGAATTTTTTTCAAAATTTATTATATATGTTTTAGAATTTTATATGTTTGTTTAGAAATTTATATATTTGTTTCAAAATTTAAATTTTTTTAAGATTTGAAAATTTAATATATATATTATTGTATAACTTTCTTATAAAAAACTTTTTAAAGCAAAAGTAGCCAAATTTGTTGGGTCAAATTTATCGAGCCATGCAGTAGGACCTATGTGCGACTCACATTTCAAGCTATTAATAACGAATTAACAATAATAGATTCAACTCAACAAATCAGTATAAATTTTCGTATTTCATAATCCTCTTTAATATTTCATATGATATTCAATATTGTTAGAAATTCTTATTAGATTAACTTCTAGTCATGTTTAGCGTTTCATGTAACTTTCAACTTAGCTAATCATTAAAAGAAGTAATAATGACATTTCAGAGTAGAAGTTAAGATTCATAAATATATTTTGATAGTAGTATAGGTGCTATATTTGGATGTAAAGATGTTGCATTTGACATATATTTTGTTGCAGTTGATATTACTGATGGTACATAACGTTGCTGCATTTGTTTAAATAAATATTGCATTTGGCTGTAGCAATGTTGCATTTGGTAAAAACAATATTGCAGGGGTTAAATCCCTAAATTAAAAGTTAAGATAGGGTATTGATATGGCTACTATATCTTAACTCCAAACTTTGAAATAAATATATAAAAATATATAAATTTCTAAACAAACATATAAAATTCTAAAACATATATATTAAATTTCGAAAATAAATATAAAATTCGAAACAAATATATAAAATTCGTAAATAAATATATAAAATTTGAAAATAAATATTAAATTAAAAAATATATATAAAAATCGAAAATAATATATAAAAATTAAAAATACATATATAAAATTTGAAAAAAATATAAATTCAAAATATCTATATAAAGTTTGAAAACAAATATATAAAATTCGAAACAAATATATATTAAATTTTGAAAAAAATTATAAAATTGGAAAATAAATATAAAATTCAAAAAATATAAATTAAATTTCAAAAAAAGTATAAAATTCGAAAATAATTATGAAATTAAAAAAAACATATAAAATTCGTAAAAAATATAAAAACTTTTGAAAAAACATATAAAATATAAATTCAAAAAATGTATATAAATTTCGAAAATATATATAAATTTTGAAAAAAATATATATTTCGAAAATATCATATTAAAATAAAAAATTCAGTATACTAGGCAAATAATTGTTTTGTATTCTGTAGTTCAAAATGGGAAAAAAACAAGTTGGTACTAGGCAAATAGTTGTGCAAATAGAAGTGTAAAAAACACAAGTAACCAAAGTACAATACACCAAAATAACATTTAGGTCGAAACATATATTTGTTTTCAAATATATATCTTTTTCGAATTTATATATATTTTTAAATTTATATTTTTTTGTAGCTTTAACATATATCTTTTGAATTTTATATTTTTTTCCCGAATTTTATATATATTTTCCAAAATTTATATTTGTTTTCGAAATTTATATTTTTCTTTCAAACTTTACCTATAAGTTTCTTTCATTTGATTTCTCCAAGTCTTTCTAATTTGATATATTCCTAATAGTTCTGATATAGTTATAAAAATTTATTATTCATTAATCTTGTGATTTTAGATCCATACTTTGTCATTCAAACATTAGCATAAATTGTTACACCTGCAAGTTTACTTCCAATTATAGCATCAGTAAAACGTAAATGTAGCAACTCTACTTCCAATTGTAGTATCGATAAAACGAAATGCATAAAACAAAGTTAAATAGTTGACTGTTATGTACGTAACATAATAGATGCCAAATGCAGCAGATATACATCCAAATGTAGCACATATACCCCCTATCCAAATATACTTATGAATCTTAGTTTTAACCTCTAAAATGCTATTATTACCTCTTTTACAATATTAGAAAGACCTTTTTGTCCATTTAATGTATTTTACAATCTTAAAAATATTTCAATTTTGAAACAAATATATAAAAATATATAAATTTCTAAACAAATATATAAAATTCTAAAACATATATATTAAAATTCGAAAAAAATTCAAAATTCGAAAAATAAATATAAAATTCGTAAATAAATATATAAAATTTGAAAATAAATTTAAAAATAAAATATATATATAAAATTCGTAAAAAAATATATAAAATTAAAAAATAATATATATAAAACATATAAAATTCAAAAAAAATATAAATTCAAAATATCTATATAAAGTTTGATAAAACATATAAAATTCGAAACAAATAGATATTAAATTTTGAAAACAATTATAAAATTCGAAAATAAATATAAAATTCAAAAACAAAACATATAAAATTCAAAAAATATATATATATTAAATTTCCAAAAAATTATAAAATTCGAAAATAATAATGAAATTAAAAAAAACATATAAAATTCGTAAAAAATATAACAAATTTGAAAAATCTATAAAAATATAAATTCAAAAAATATATATAAATTTCGAAAAAATATATAAATTTTGAAATATATATATATTTGGAAATATCATATTAAAATGAAAAATAAAGTATACTAGGCAAATAATTGTTTTGTATTCCGTAGTTCAAAATGTAAAAAAAACAAGTTGGTACTAGGCAAATAGTTGTGCAAATAGAAGTATAAAAAACACAAGTAACCAAAGTACAATACACCAAAACAACATTGAGGCAGAGACATATATTTTTTTTCAAATATATATATTTTTCGAATTTATATATGTTTTTCAAAATTTATATATTTTTTTAAATTTATATTTTTTTCAAGCATTTAACATATGTCTTTTGATTTTATATTTTTTCCTGAATTTTATATATATTTTCCAAAATTTATATTTGTTTTCGAAATTTATATTTTTCTTTCAAAATTTATCGGGGTGTGACAATTATAATTTCAAAAACCCTTTTAGCAAGTACTAAATACTACCATGTCTAATCAAAACTTAAATGTAGCAACTCTACTTCCAATTGTAGAATCAGTAAAACCAAATGCAGAAAACAAAGTAAAACAGTTGACTATAATGTATGTAGCAAAATAGATGCCAAATGCAGAATCTCTACATCCAAATGCAGCACATATACCCCATATCAAAATGTAATTATGAATCTTAGTTTTGAGGCAAATCCATATGAAATATATTTCCAAATAGCATCCCAAACATGCTTGAAAAAAATAAAAATTAAAAAACCTTCTTTCCTCAAAATGTTTGTACAAAACCCTAAATGGATAAACCATAAGTTTGGAGGTAAGATAGGGTAACCCTATCAATACCCTATCTTAGTTTTTATTTTAAGGATTCAACCACTTCAGCATTGCTTTAACCAAATGCAACATTGCTACAGCCAAATGCAGTATTGTTATGTTTTTAAATGTCCTGAATTATAACCAAATTGAACCCCTAAGGTGTAAGGATATTAATGGAAACCATTATAATTACAAAAACCCTTTTAACAAGTACTAAATAGTAAAATAAAATATAAAAACTTAAATGTAACAAATCTACTTCCAATTGTAAACCAGGGGCAAAACGGTCATTTTATCGCAAATTTTTACGAAACGAAACATTTATAAGCTTATTAGTGTAATATTGAATCAGTCAATAGGGGTTGCATATAGTTTTCCAAAAGTCGATAAATGGCAGAATGTTGGGTTTTTTGGTGGTTGCGACAGTACTCAGTGTAGCGGGCCGCACCTTGTTGCCATGCACGCGCGATATTTTTCAAAACCTCATATCTGGAGCTACAGACCTCAGATTGAGACAATTTTTGTTGTGTTGGAAAACTAACATCTTGAAATTGTATATAGGCTTCTGAATCACTCGAGTTAACATATTTTTGAGTGAGTTATGTTCGTTTGAAAGTGATAATATATTTTAAACTTCTCATGTTGCGATTTTTTTTTCAAAATTCATATTTTTCGGCTCGCTTACCAGAATTCATTTTCGTTTCTTTTTATGGATTTCTTAGAGCCTCCTTTATCATATATATCTTCAGTTTTTGAGTGGTGGTTCAAGCACCACGGTTTTTGTCACGCCCCAAATTCCTAGGACTCCGAAACCCGAGCCTAAGAACTAAGGGAGTGAATGCAGAAGTAAAAAGAAACGAGAACAAATGACCTTCTGTCATCAAATACCCACAAAGGGTAAAAATGCTCTAATATCATGCTGACACATCCCTAAATTCCTAAGACTCCCGAACTGGGACATCCAAAGATCCAGAATGTGATCATTATGATGAGCAACCAACTAAGATATCATTAGCCATGAAAACGTATGGAATAATGATGGAACGGTATATTTCATACCCAAATGAATAATAAACAAAGCAGCGGAATCTAACGAAAATCCGGCAGAGTTCCGTTTATAAATGGAACATCCGGATACACAACCACAACACAATAACCTGCCAATAACATTTCGATAATAACAATGGCTTCCAAGCCCTACATTCATCAATCCTACTAGGGCCGAGGTAGTGGAAAGAAACCAAGACCTCTCCAAACCCTCTAAAATCAACAGAGCCACAATTGCTCGAATAAGAATACAGGAAAACACCTAGCTGTGCAGAACAGATACAATAACCTCCTGAAAGAATAAATACAGGAAATAAAGGATACATCAACAGGGATATGCCAACAGACTGGCTCCCAAAAGAAAATACATAACAATCCTATAACAATGGGGAGAGAAGCTAACAGTAAATACCTATCGTCCCCAAACCAGTCGTACTGCAACCGTAACCGCATCACCAGCGCGACTCCAAACCTGTACCCCTGTAAGCAAATAAGCTCAGTGGGAAAGGATACTCTAACTACCACATCCTCTAATAGTTTAGATAATGTTAAACCACCCAGTGAGATACATAGCCCACAACATAACCCAGCCACGAAAGCCTAAGGTACGTGCTCATATGCTACCGTAAAAGAATATATATATCAGGGATAAATATATATGTATATATATATATAAGTACATAACACGAGCCTATAAGATACGACTAAGACTTGTACGTACCCACACCGGTAGTCTACACTACTCTCACCCACGTACACTAGGTACACGATACTAGGATCCAATCCTAACAAATCCTCAATTACTCACAACGCAATTCAGAAAATCCAACAGAGGGAAAACACACTCACCTCTAATATCCACAAGGATCATAATCCACTACTAGTACCAAGGAATACTCATAACTCACTCCCCGATAACACAGGAGGAAAAGTACTCACGTCCTTGCGTACTAACACAACCGTCATCTATATATATATATATATATAACAAACATCATCCCATTCCTAAGGAAAATCTACCTCTCAAAGGCTAGATCACCTCAATCATATCACCATGTCATAAACCATATCGACCTCATAATACTATCATCAATAGGGTCAATCACATCACTAACACTATCACTGTAGGCGAGGAAAACCACCCAATCAAATCACTACGAGTACACGAACTCAACTCACAAGAACGACCACCTCAGGGTCACCAAAGCAAGGCAAAGGAAAAGGCTTCCCAATGCTAAACCAACAGATAACCGAGACAACAATGTCAAGGTTAAAGAACACCACAAGTGTTTAGTGAAAACACCTGGACAAGGAACCCAATCCACTCGGTATCCATGCCCCTAACATGTGGAACAACTCGAATCACCTAAGTGGTGACATCAAAAACCAAAAGAAAGGAAAGGGCAACACTATATGTGTGCCCTGAACAACACTAAGCCTCATACCCGAGACTTAGAAATGATAGGAAGCAAAGGTGAAACAATGGAACACCTTTCAAAACTCTACAGGATGAGATATTGAGAAAGAGGTCTCGAAATCTCAGAATCCCAAGAAAAGTAATAAAATAGTTTTCCTTTTAAGAAACCACATAGTAAAAATGACCGTCTTGCCCCCGGTCTCCGTCAGTTGCCATTACCGGCTTTTAGAAGTTAAAAATATTTTTAAAGAAGATCCTAAGATCATTTTACAAAGTACTAAAACTTTTAGTTGCTACGGGGGTAGGCGAAAACGGGTTTTTCCTTTTAAATACAAAGAGTTTAGAAAACACCGTTTCCGAAGGACAGCCAAATAAGGGTAAACACAACTCCACGGATTCCTATAATGTCCAAGATGACAAGGAAGGAAGAGTATTACATTGGGTTCACGGAACACAACTATCCGTTCCCAACCTCACGAGATCAAATGACAACACCTGGAAAAGGTTCGGCACCACGCCGTAACCTACAACTCAAGGAATGACGTGTAAGTCAAAGACATGTACTAGTATACAAAGTACAATAAAAGAAATGCTTAGAGGAATGAACTAAGCACTAGAAACAAGATTGCTAAGCTACAGTACCTCGAGTAATTAATAAAATCACTTAAACCCCCTAATATCATGAAAAGGGAGAACTAGTGGCCGATACCACGGGAATAACTAGTCTCAATCAATACCTCTTCCAATTCATTATGACTCTAATTTCACAATTGATAATTAATAGAATCAAGAAGTCATTTCCACTTAACTAGACAGGTTCAATCACAACCACTTCTAACCGCACTCAAAACCTCAAAAGCACGATAAAGGATACCTCCCCCTAAGTGGGAAAGAAACATCCAGGGTCAGTAATATGCAACCAACCGAAACCACAAAACTATCACCGCCTTCTCTAAGGCCTCAGATCACAATTGATACTCAATCAATCCCTAACCTCAAATCTCTACAGATAACACATAACTAACCACAGAGGTCACTATGCCAATATACCTAATCTCCCCCAAGGGCACAAGGTAAATAATCACAAGTATAAAGATACACTTTTCATTTATACTTATTTTCTCATTTAATTCATGTTTTCGCATTTATCACTTTCAACTGAGCATTTTATAAAGATATGAATTTAATTTCACAATATTCATACATAACATGCTCGAAAATCCAACAGGCAATAATAACACATATTAAACCTGCTCCAACATCACATGTAATAATATCACGTATACATGTCAAATGAAATCACATAAATGTCAAACATATTCAATGTGATTCATACACCATCCTTTGCCCACATCACGTGGTTAACGAATACGCACTCCACCCATTTACAAGGAGAAAGAGTACCGCACCGATTCTTCCCAAGTGTTTTTGACACTACACTTTCAACAAGGAAGGCGGTTGGCACAAGACGACCCGTGACCAAAAATCCGTATAACGGATGCACGAGACGACCCGCGACTTCGAGAATGAGACAAGTCACCCTATACCCTATTCATGGCTCATTATTCCGCAAGATGGGAACACCCCCTGGCCAGTTATTGCGACGATTCGACACAAAGACACCCCACATGATTTCACAACCCACATATACCAATACCATGATTTAACACTACATGATATTCTCAATATGCATCCAGGTCCAAATGACAATCATGCCTCAACATAAATATGTAATAAATCATATTTATGTAAGTACCCATATGGTAATATATAAATCTCAAAATCTCTTTTCATGCTTTAAAATACAATAAAACAAGTAAATCATATGAAAACAATTTCATATACCATTCATGTTTTCAAAATATATATTTTCTTTAACTCTTTAGAAAATATTTCAAATTCCTTTATCATGCCTTTAAAATAAATTAAAGCAATTAATTCACGTATCGCAAAGGAACCTAGCACAAAGTCTAAGTTTCCACGAATCTCTACTAACTCATTTAATTCTCAAGGGAAATTCTAAGCCATCTATTCCTATTCGATTCATATAGGAAATTATTTAATTACATAGGAAATAATTTAATTAATTTTCTTAAATTAATTCCTAAGTCCAATTCCGATTCTAAACGAATTATAGATATTTAAATTAACGATTTAATATATCTATATTAAATTAAATAAGGGATTTGCACCCCTAAACTACTTCAATAATGCGGAGTGAGAAATAAAATTTCCCACCTGAAATTTCGCTTACAGAACAGCCGTTTCGGGCCCACCGTGAACAGTACCGGCGCCCGAATATAACGCCCACCGACCAAAGTCGTCCGAAAAATATATTTAATATGTCAAAACGACCGCCTTATCGCCATATTCAATATAATTAAAATTTGTTAGCAATCAATAATTAATTCGGAACAAATCTACAGAAAACAAAACTGAAATTCATATCGAAAATCTGAAATTCCCGGCAAACCGCTCAACGGTTTCGCACCAATTTCGGATATATCGTACACGGTACTGAGGTCGAGCTATTCCCCAAAAATCAGCCCAAACATAGCCCAACTCGCCACTGAGTCATCCTGACTCAGTCCGACTCGCTATTGTTCATCGTCACTACCAACGAGTTGCTCCACTGCTGGCCGTCACTACCAGCTCCGACGAGCTCGCTGCTGCATGCCGCTTCTGTCCTCCAGCTCGCCGTCGACCACCATATCCCGTGAAACCAGCCCCTGCGTGTTATTCCTTCACTCAGCCGTCACCTTTGTGTGCGGCTCCCTCCCTCATCCGGAGCTTCTCTCTCTCTCTCTCTCTCTCTCTCTCTTTCTCTCTCGATCAACGATGAAAAATATGATGGAGAGGCTGATGCAGTCGTTCGTCCAGGAGAAGGGAGTGAAACAGATCTGTGGTCTCTGCATACCAAATAGATACACTGATGGATATATGTTTAGGTCAATTACAAAAGCAACCCTCAACTTATCCATAATTACGAAATGACCCCACTTCAATATATATATAATTAAATATATATATATAATAAATCCCAATAAATACCGGGAGCCTCTAAATAATGTCGCGCGACCCCGAAAGTCCACGGGACGCCAAATAACTAAAATAGTCCGAAAGAAATACACCGGGTTAGGACCCCAAACGTCGGAACACTAAACAAGTCCGATCAATTACAACGTGTCATCAACCAGTCGAAGCACTAAACATTAATTGATCGAAACGAAACCGCGTAGTCGATAACAATAATCCACGAACTCGTCAAAACGAAACCGTAATGTCGTCCAGTCGACTTTCAAACTAAACGCGAAAAATTTACAGGTACGAAATACCAAGAACAAACAATACGTCAAGAACAAGAAACGTCATAACCGAAATTAAATTTAATATAATTTCAGGAAAAAGGAAAATAACACGGGTTGTTACAGTTTTAGCACCCGAACTCATGTTTTACCCATTTTTTGTTCGATTTTGTTTAATTCTTCCGCACTTCGTCATTTCCCTCATTTCTCAGACCCGTTTCAGAACCTGAGTAATATCGGGGCATGACAATTATAATTAAAAAAACCCTATTAATAGTACATTTTAATTATAGTCCTTTGAATATAATTTGTTAGACACGGGATATCCAGAATTTCGCATTCATCATAATCCGATGTAACTCATTATAATATTACTTATAAAATTACATATATAATATTTCTAATTTTTAACTCAAGTTATTTGTATCTTATATTCAAAGTTTGTATGCACTTACATTTTATAGCATGCATAAATTGTATAATATATCATGTACTTATTTATAATTACGAGTATATTGCGGGTGTTATGCATAATTATACATATATAAATTTATTTTATTAAATAATCAACAGTTTATTGTTATTATTTTTTGGAAATTCGGATACCCATAAATTACTATACTAGTCACAATAAATTTGTTGTAAGGATGATATCAAAAATCTCATATTCATCAAGATCCGAAGACCTATTATATGTAATCTGATTTTATTATATAATAATTGAAATCTTTATGGACTATCTTACTAAGTAACCATATATTATGTTACTCGTTATAATATTACTTATAAAATTACATATATAATATTTCTAATTTGTAACACAAGTTAATTGTGTGTTATATTCAAATTTTACGTGCACTTACACTTTATTGCATGCATAAATTGTATAATATATCACGTACATATTTACAATTATGAGTATATTACGGGTGTTATGTATAATTATACATATATAAATTTATTTTATAAAATAATTAACAGTTTATAATTATTTTGTTTTGGAAATTCGGATACCCTTAAATATTTTGGAAAATAAATTTATTTGTGTATAGTTATGCATACCACCCGTAATATAGTCGTAATCGCAAAACAAGTACGTTATATATTATACAATTCGTGCATTCTATAAACTGTAAGTGCACACAAACGTTGAATATAAACACATAACTAAGTTGTGTTAAAAATTATAAGTAATATTATAACGAGTAACATAGTGTATAGTTACTTAGTAAGACAGTTCATAAATATTTGAATCAATATAGAATAAAAATCATTACATATAATAGGTCTTGGGATTGTGACGGGTGTAAGATTACCGTTATGCCGGATATAACAAAAACATTGTGATGGGTCTAGTAATTTGTGGGTATACTAATTTCCAAAAATAATAAATAATAAATTATTAATTATTTTGTAAAATAAATTTTTGTGTGTATAGTTATGTATACCACCCGTAAAATAGTCATAATTTTAAAACAAGTACGTTATATATTATACAATCCGTACATTCTATAAAGTGTAAGTGCACACAAACGTTGAATATAAACACGAAACTAAGTTGTGTTAAAAATTATAAGTATTATATAACTAAATTTATAAGTAATATTATAACGAGTAACATAGTGTATGGTTACTCAGTAAGACATTTCATAAAGATTTGAATCAATATAGAATAAAAATCATATTACATATAGTAGGTCTTGGGATTGTGACGGGTGTAAGATTACTGTTATGCCGGATGTAACAAAAACATTGTGATGGGTCTAGTAATTTGTGGGTATACAAATTTTGAAAAATAATAAATAATAAACTATTAATTATCTTCTAAAATAAATTGATGTGTGTATAGTTATGCATACCACCCGTAAATTAATCATAATCGCAAAACAAGTGCATTCTATAAAGTGTAAGTGCACACAAACGTTGAATATAAACACGCAACTAAGTTATGTTAAAAATTATAAGTATTATATACCTAAATTTATAAGTAATATTATAACGAGTAACATAGTGTATGGTTACTCAGTAAGACATTTCATAAAGATTTGAATCAATATAGAATAAAAATCATATTACATATAATAGGTCTTGGGATTGTCACGGGTGTAAGATTACTGTTATGCCGGATGCAACAAATACATTGTGATGAGTCTAGTGATTTTTAGGTATACTAATTTCCAAAAATAATAAACAATAAACTGTTAATTATTTTGTAAAATAAATTTATGTGTGTATAGTTATACATACCATCCGTAATATAGTCTTAATTTTAAAACAAGTACGTTATATATTTTACAATCCGTGCATTCTATAAAGTCTAAGTGCACACAAACATTGAATATAAACACGCAACTAAGTTGTTGTCACGCTCCGAATTTCCTAGGATTCCAGAACCCGAACCTAAGAGCTAAGGGAGTGAATGCGAAAGAAAATAAAAATGAAATAAAATCCCTCGAGTTGTCAAATACCCGTACAAGGGTAAGATAGAAATAAAACATCTCAAGGATGCTAAAAGGATCACACGAGATTAAAAGAAGGTAAACCAAAACAAACGGTACCTTAACCGAAACGTCGGAATACTCCAAGTTCAACCAAGGGTAAAATTGTCATTTGGAGGGTAAAATGGTAAGTTCCAACTACAAACACAAAGTTTGGACCTAGCAAAAGCAATAGGAACAAACGGAAGCAAAATCCAAGGTGTGAGGTGGAAACTACAACGTTTTGAAATCAGCATTCCTACGCTTACGGTCCAAAATTCTACCGTCAACTTCAGTCGACCATTTATCACTCAAAAATGACTCAAATGAAGCGATTCAAAAGCCTAAACGCAAGAGCTTGAAGTCGGATTTCTAAAAATCTAAAGAACACATTCATCCGACAAGCATAGCTCGAGATATGATCGAATTACTGAACAGTGTGCCCAGAGTGCGCGAGTTGTAGTCGACTGAAAGAACTTTTAGTCGACTACAAGAGTCATCTAGTCGACTGAAACAGCCCTTAGTCGACTAGAAGGAATGTCTAGTCGACTGAAACAAGTATTGAGTCGACTAGATCAGTTAGTAGCTTGCGGAAAAGGGAGTTTGAGGATTCAGTCGACTACACAAAGCCCTAGTCGACTAAATGAAGCTCTAGTCGACTTGTCACGCCCCAAATTTCCTAGGACTCCAAACCCGAGCCTAAGAGCTAAGGGAGTGAATGCGGAAGAAAAAGAAATGAAATAAAAATCCATTTAAGTCGTAAAATACCCATAAACAGGTAGAATAGACCTACAACATCTCAAAGATGCCAAAAAGATCCCACGGGATCGGAAAAGAGGTAAACCGAACACTCGGTACCTGGAACGGAACATTTCAACCCACCATGTTTACCCAAGGGTAAAATGGTCAAATCAGGGGTGAAATAGTGATTTCCAACTACGCCTACAAACTTTGGACCTAGCACAAGCAGTGCGAACAAATGGAACTAAATTTGAAGTCACGAGCAAAGAGATATGAATTTTCGAAAGTGGTGCCAGACAACACCGACCCAAAACTAAAGCTGAGGTACCCCTCTTTCACCAAGGGTAAGATAGTCATTTTAGAGTTAAACTGGTCATTTAGAATTTTATTCCGATAATTTGGATATAGGAGAGCCCATAGAAATAAACGGGACCTAAATCGAAGGTGCGAGGTGGGAGAATGAATTTCTGAAAATGGTCGAAACAAGGCTGAATGTCCGAGAGTAGACTGCCTGTGTACGAGAGTCGACTTCCCAATGGCGAGAGTCGACTCTCCAATGGCGAGAGTCGACTGCCCTAAGACGAAGCTTAAGGAAAAAGAAGCTGCAATGCCATATTTCCGGAAGTCGGCTGCCGGCTCTTCGGCAGTCGACTTCTTCAATACGAAGCTTCAAAAATGACCCAAAAAGTGATTGAATTCTCAACTAAAAACATTTCTCCAACCTATATTTGATTGATGCACATTTTATCTATGATTCAAGTCATCCTAACACAACATGAACTTTGAACAAAAATATTCATTTATAGTTCGTAAAGTTATCCGTCTTGCCCCCGGTCTCCGTTTTAAGTATCACCGGTTTCTAAGATTCAAAATCTTTGAAAAATGAGTTTAAGGCCATTTCTAAAACAAGAAAATTTACCGGCTACGGGGGTAGGCGAAAACGGGTTTTTCTATTCAATTCGAAAAGGGTTAGTTGAAAACCTAGAAAAACGCCGTTTTCGGCTAAACACCTAATATTCATATTTCATGGCAAATCATCCAATTCACATTCATAACTCCAAGTAAAAATACTCAAGAGTGACATTTAAACGCTCTAAGGCGGAACATGTTATAGTTGTTCAAAATTACATATTTCCACGTTTCGGCACCGAAGTGCCCCAAAAGAATATAATCCCCGCGCATAGCGCTCCAAGGGATGTACATTGAGAATAACACCTCGGCTAACATGCTAGCCGGGTTAAAGTAAAATAGTTTTTCAAATTCAACTTACATGGACAAAATGAACATTTGAATACATGTTTGTCAACTAAATGTCCAACAAAATAAGTGTGGTCCGTCTCATGCACAAAAGGACGGGCATACAACCACACGTCCGCGAAGAGACTACGGAACTCTCCCAACGGGATCATCACCTGAAAATTAAAAAAGGCGTGGGGTGAGCTCACTAGCCCAGTAGAGGAAGCGTCATTGCCTCCATCTCGGTAGTCCGAGTGGTTCAACCCAACCAAGGTTCATGCCACTAACCCTAGGTCGGTCTCTTGTCCCACATGGCTCTCACGCCAATCCGGAACCCCATCGAACCCCACAATTAAGTTTCCCCAACATGCTCACAACATAATTTTTCTATAATTATAGCATGCTTCCACAATAACATCATATTCACATATATATTATAGTCTAAATGCACCATGACTCGACACCCCCCCCGAGACACACGGCGCCCAACTCAGGTTAACGGATACATACTCTGTCCAATTACTTGTAGAGTACCGCACCGACTCTTCCCAAGTGATTTTTCTCTCTATCACTTCAACAAGGAAGACGGTTGTACGAGAGCCCAACATGCAACTCCGTACGCCATGACTACAAAAGTCAAGAACATGAGCCTCTACCCGGACTCCTAACTCACATTTGATCGGCTTTTTAGTTCCGTAGGCGTGATCCCTCCTGGCCAGTTGTTGCTTTGATCCGAACCCGACTACCAACATATCACTACACCACCCACATATTCCGACACCATGTATTTGACACTACATGACTTACTCAATATACACGTATGATTTTTCATCAACCATACTTCATCATAATATATGTTTTTTCTCTTTAGGCAATATATCATGTCAAACTTTTCACATGCTCATAATATTACAATTATGATCAATATACCACAACATTAATTCATATCACATTTATGATCAATAAATAACAATATGAATTTATATCACAATATCATATTATCAAGGGCCTAAATCATAATCTAAGTTGCCCAAAACCAACTCGTATATATATATACGGCATATATACACTTAGACGCACACACCCTCTTACAAAGACAAAGACAAGTCATTTTCCCCTACCTCAATTCCAAGCAAGAGCAAGCAAGAACAAGCAATGCCTCCAAGAGTGATTCGAATCCACCCAACCTCCTCCAAAGCCAACACTAAGCTCTACCCAACCGATAGCTAAGCTTCAATGGAGTTTCAAGCAAGAGTTATAAGTAGACAACTCCATAAACCAAAAATTGAAGACAAGAATCCAATAATAGAAGCTAGGGTTTGAAACTAGAAATTCTAAAGGAGTAGAATTTACTTACCAAGACTTGGCTCAAAAGAAAGCTTGGAGCACCAACATCCACTTTCATGCACAAACCCTCTTCAAATTCTCATCACAAGGATGAGAGAATTTGACAAGAAGAAGATGAAGGAGTGTAATGAGGGAGAGCAAGAGAGAAAGAAACTTATGGGAGGTAGAGAGATATTTGTGGTGTATGAGAGAAGTCTTGCAAATGAGAAAGACTCATAAGTGTAGAGATTCTCCACTAACCCTACTCAAATCCAAGGGTCCAAAATGAATCTAGGAAAGAAAAGAATGAATCCAATGGCTTGGAATAAGTCTTGCCAAGTGGAAGACTTTTACACAATTCACAAAACTCATTATTTTTCCAAACAAGGCCTTATCATCCAAGGGCTTAGAAAAAAGATGGAAATCAACAAATCATCCAATGGTTGAGAAAAAGTCTTGTCAAGTGGATGACCAAGAATAATGGATTATTCCATTTAAGTGCCAACCAAACAAGGTCTTATGATCCAAGGGCTTAAAACAAAGATGGGAGAATGAGATCAAGGGCTAGGAATGAGACACCACATGAAAGGTGGAAATGACCAAAATCATCCAATGTTGGGGTTAATTACAAGAGTGCCATCAAGACTCTTAATTACCCTTTTACCCATTGTTATCCTCCCTAATTACTAAAATGCCATTCTTGCCCTAATTTCTACATTTTCCACTAATTGTTCCAAATGTGAAATTACTCTTTTACCCCTCAGTCATTTCTTTCCCGAAATCGTTCTCAATAATTTTCATTAATTTCAAAATGAAAATAAAACATGCTACGTACAATTTTTATAACACGTACAACATGTAAGGCATGCTAAAACAATTAAACACATTAAGCACATAAGCACATAATTGTTTAAATAAAAAATTTTTAAATTAACCCGTAAAAATACCGGACGTTACACGACTACCTAAAGCACTAGTCGACTAAAAGGAGGGTTCTAGTCGACTAAAACATGCCACAGCCAAGAGAGAAATGTACTGAAATGGAAAGGTGAAGACTTGGTCGGCTACCTTAAACTCAACACAACTACAAGTCTGCATAAGGGAAAATTGGTCTCTAAATCATCCTGAACACTTATAGAGTAAAGGAAATGGCCTCAAGACTAATAAGATTCTAATAATATTTCTGAAACTCAAGAACTAGAAGGAAACAATTATTTATCCTCGAAATCGTTTACTTGATTGTTTTTGTAAAAATCATCCGTCTTGCCCCCGGTTTCCGTTTGAGTAAACTACCGACTCAAAAATCTCAATTTATTTCAAACAACTTCAAATTTGTTTAAAACACAAGTTTTTATTAATTTTACGGGGGTAGGCGAAAACAGGTTTTTCCATCCAAAACGAAAGGATTGGTTTGAAAACTTAGAAAAAACGCCGTTTCGGCCGAATACCTAATAATCACATTCAAGACAAATAATTCATTCCACACTCCAAATTCCAAATAAAAGAGTTTCATATTTTCATCATAGCGCCCTAAGGCGAAACATAGTAGAGTTGTTCAAAATTACATGTTTCCACAATTCGACACCGAAATGCCCCAAAAGAATATATTCCCCACGCCTAGCGCTCCAAGGGATATACATCAATACCAACATCTCGGCTAACATGCTAGCCGGATTAAAATAAAATAGTTTTAACTTAATTGAAGCACTAAACAAAATAAGCACATTTATACAATGTCTATCAATGCTCTACAAAAGTACTCCGCTTCCATATACGCAAAAAGGACGGAACTAACACCGAGTCTCTACCGGAAGACTACGGACCTCCCAAATGGGAATCATCACCTGAAAAAAATGTATATAACGTGGGGTGAACTCACTAGCCCAGTAGAGGAAGCGTCATTGCCTCAATCTCTGTAGTCCGAGTGGTACAACCCACCCAAGGTACATGCAACTAATCCTAGGTCGGTCTCTTGTTCCACATGGCTCTCACGCTAATCCGGAACCCCATCAAACCCAACAATCAAGCTCCCCAACATGCTCACAATATAATTTATCACAATTATAACATGCTTTCATTATTAAAATCACAATCACATATGTATAATAATTAAGATGGAAGGTGACCGACACCCCCATTACACGCACACAAAAACACACCCTTCCCAAGAATGAACGGATCATTCTCCACCATTCCCCTGATGATACAAGCTCACTAGGGAATAGTAGACTCATCGTACCGTTTTTCCCAAGTGTTTTTGATACTTCACACTTTTAACCAAGGAAGACGTCCTCCACGACGCGGTCGTGCGCATAGGCTTTGGACGATATGTCCTCCCCCTATCATCTGCATTTCTCGGCTTATTAGTTCCGTGGGAGCAAGAAGCACCCCCTGGCCAGTTGTTACGACGATCCAAACACAAGACAACTCCTACGTAATTTACGCAAATCGTAGGAAACAATACCCCTGTTTTTACCCCACATGGTACACTCAAAATACATCACAATACATGCTTATTTCTTTTTGCAATATATTGTAATCAAATTAGCATCATGCTCATAATTTCATAACAAGAATTAATATCACATAATCATGTTTTTCAAGGGGACCTCATTCATCGTCTAATTTGTCGAGACTCAACTCGCATATATATATACGGCATATATACACATAGACGCACACACCCTCGTACACAAATGAAAGCAACTCGTTTTTCCCCTACCTCAATCCAAGCAATTTATAAGCAATAGGCGCAAGCAATCCGTCTAAGACGCCAACAACAATCGAGTCAAGAATTTCCAAGAGAGCTTCAAGGAGGTGATTTTCGGAAATTTGAGTAAAAGGTCTCCCAAGCCTTCAAGAAACATTAAAACAAATATGGATTCTTAACTAGTGATTTTTAATAGCAACAACCGATTAAAAATCAAGAATTCAAAGTAAAGCTAAAAACCCCAAAATGGCTAAACTAGGGTTTCGGGAAAAGGAAGAATCAAAAGGAAAGGAACTCACCAATAAATTCAATACAAGATATACAATGTGGACATCAAGCAAGCTTGAAGCAATGCATTCCCGAAATTAGCATTTTCAAGTCTTCTCAAGCTAATAACAAATCAATGGAAGGGAGAGTCACAAGAATGGACCAACAATCAATTATAACCATGGAAATTCCGAAAATCTATGGGAATAAAGAAATCATTCCAAGGAAATAAAATCTAGGTTTTCAATTCAATGGAGAAATCAAGGAAAATGGTAAAATAGCTTACCAATCATCAATACCAATTGTGGACAATGAAGCACGAACAAGACCCAAGCTTCAAGCTATCATCAACAACACTAAAAGAGAAAGTCTTGTGCATCCATGGAGGAAGAGAGAGAGAGGCGTAATACAAAGGGAATGGGGAAGAAGAGAGAAAAAGAGAAAAAAAAAACGTGTGAAGTGTAGAGAATGAGAGGAAGTGGGTTGTGGGTTAGCAAGACTTTATTCTTGTGTAGAGATACCAATAATGCACCTCTCAATCCAATGACTAGAATTGAAGATGGGTAAATGGAGGATGATCCAATGGCTAATAGGAAGACAACACTAAAGGTGGTAGTGAAATGTCTAAGCTACCCACCCCTTTATAACTTAATCACAACCCTTGCTATTATGAACTCAATTTACTATTTTGCCCAAGTCTTCTACACAACTACAACATTGCCACTCTACATCTCCCCAACACTTAGTCAATAATTCTCTACAAAAACCACTAACTCAATACATGGAAAATTTCTAGTTTACGCTTTTGTCATTTATTTATTTTCCAAACGTTTCAATTATTTTCAAGTAATCACGAAATGAAATATAACAATATAACATGTAAACTCAAAATTTCAATTTCGCATAAATCACATAAGCACGTCAACATGTTAGGCACGTAAGCACTTAATTGTTTAATAATAAATAAAAATAAAAAATAAAATTAGCACGTAAAAATACCGGACGTTACAGTTGTGTTAAAAATTATAAGTATTATATACATAAATTAATAAATAATATTATAATGAGTAACATAGTGTATAGTTACTTAGTAAGACAGTCCAGAAAGATTTGAATCAATATAGAATAAAAATTAGATTACACATAATAGGTCTTGGGATTGTGATGGGTGTAAGATTACCGTTATGTCAGAATCAACAAAAACATTTATGATGGGTCTAGAAATTTGTGGGTATACAAATTTTGAAAAATAATAAATAATAAACTATTAATTATCTTATGAGATAAATTTATGTGTGTATAGTTATACAATCCGTGCATTCTATAAAGTGTAAGTTCACACAAACGTTGAATATAAACATGCAACTAAGTTGTGTTAAAAATTATAAGTATTATATACGTAAATTTATAATTAATATTATAACGAGTAACATAGTGTATGGTTACTCAGTAAGACATTTCATAAAGATTTGAATCAATATAGAATAAAAATCATATTACATATAATAGGTCTTGGGATTGTGATAGGTGTAAGATTACTGTTATGCCGGATGTAACAAAAATATTGTGATGGGTCTAGTAATTTGTGGGTATACAAATTTTGAAAAATAATAAATAATAAATTATTAATTATTTTGTAAAATAAATTTATGTGTGTATAGTTATGCATACCACCCATAATATAGTCATAATTTTAAAACAAGTACGTTATATATTATACAATCCGTACATTCTATAAAGTTTAAGTGCACACAAACGTTGAATATAAACACGAAACTAAGTTGTGTTAAAAATTATAAGTATTATATAACTAAATTTATAAGTAATATTATAACGAGTAAGATAGTTTATGGTTACTCTGTAAGACATTTCATAAAGATTTGAATCAATATAGAATAAAAATCATATTACATATAATAGGTCTTGGGATTGTGACGGTGTAAGATTACTGTTATGCCGGATGCAACAAATACATTGTGATGAGTCTAGTAATTTTTAGGTATACTAATTTCCAAAAATAATAAACAATAAACTGTGAATTATTTTGTAAAATAAATTTATGTGTGTATAGTTATACATACCATCCGTAATATAGTTGTAATTTTAAAACAAGTACGTTATATATTTTACAATTCATGCATTCTATAAAGTGTAAGTGCACACAAACGTTGAATATAAACACGCAACTAAGTTGTGTTAAAAATTATAAGTATTATATACATAAATTTATAAGTAATATTATAACGAGTAACATAGTGTATAGTTACTTAGTAAGACAGTCCATAAAAATTTGAATCAGTATAGAATAAAACTAATATTACATATAATAGGTCTTGGGATTGTCACGGGTGTAAGATTACTGTTATGCCGGCTGTAACAAAAACATTGTGATGGGTCTAGTAATTTGTGGGTATACAAATTTTGAAAAATAATAAATAATAAACTATTAATTATCTTCTAAAATAAATTGATGTGTGTATAGTTATGCATACCACCCGTAATATAGTCGTAATCACAAAATAAGTACTTTATATATTATACAATCCGTGCAGGCTATTAAGTGTAAGTGGACACAAACGTTGAATATAAACACTCAACTAAGTTGTGTTAAAAATTATAAGTATTATATACGTAAAATTATAAGTAATATTATAACGAGTAACATTGTGTATGGTTACTTAATAATACAGTCCAAAAATATTTGAATCAATATAGAATAAAAATCAGATTACATATAATAGGTCTTGAGATTATGACGGGTGTAAGGTTACCGTTATGCCGGAATCAACAAAAACATTGTGATGGGTCTACAAATTTGTGGGTATACAAATTTCGAAAGTATACAAATTTCGAAAAATAATAAATAATAAACTATTAATTATCTTATGAAATAAATTTATGTGTGTATAGTTATACAATCCGTGCATTCTATAAAGTGTAAGTTCACACAAATGTTGAATATAAACATGCAACTAAGTTGTGTTAAAAATTATAAGTATTATATACGTAAATTTATAAGTAATATTATAACGAGTAAAATTATAAGTATTATTTCATACTTGTTAAAAGATTTTTTGTCACGCCCCGAATTTCTAGGACTCCGAAACCCGAGCCTAAGAGCTAGGGGAGTAAATGCGGAAGTAAAAAGAAACTGGAACAAATGACATTCAGTCATCAAACACCCAAAAAAGGTAAGAATGACACACTCTGATACCCTACTATCACGCCCCTAGAATTCCCGAAACTCTAATCTAGAGAATCAGTGAATCTCCAAAGGGTGACGTAAGTCAAGCGACTACTAGAGTCAAGAATGACAAGAAGATACATGGAGTAACAATGAAAAATATACTCCATGCCAAATAGAATACTAGAACTCAATAGTATCCTCAGATACCAACAGACACGCTCCTAAATTCCTAAGACTCCAGAACAGGGACATCGAAGGAATCCAGGATGTGATCCTTAACATGAATGACCAACTAAGACATCATTAACCGTGAAAACATATGGGTTAATGATAGATATGGTATATTTTATACCCAAATGGATAATAAACTAAGCAGCGGAATCTAACGAAAATCCGGCAGAATTCCATTTGTAAATGGAACATCCGGACAACAACCACAACACAAGAACCTGCCAATAGCAATTCAATAATCACAATGGCTTCCAAGACCCACATTCATCAATCCTACTAGGGCCGAGGTAGTGGAAAGAAACCAAAACCCCTCCAAACCCTCTAAACTCAACAGAGCCACAAATGCTCGAATAGGAATACAAGAAATGCACCTAGCTGTGCAAAATAAATACAATAACCTCCTGAAAGAATAAATACATGAAATAAAGGATACATCAACAGGGATATGCCAACAGACTGGCTCCCAAAAGAAAATACATAACAATCCCATAAAAATGGGGAGATAAGCTAACAGTAAATACCTATCGTCCCCAAACCAGTCGTACTGTAACCGTAACCGCATCACCAACGCGACTCCAAACCTGTAACACGGAAACAAGAGAAAACTGCCGTTGTACTGCATCCTGCTCATAGCCGTATATTTCCTGCAACCTGGCGTGGGAATACCATGGGGCAAATGAAATACCCCTGTGAGCAAATAAGCTCAGTGGGAAAGGATACTCTAACTACCACATCCTCTAATAGTTTAGGTAATGTTAAACAACCCAGTGAGATACATAGACCACAACATAACCCAGCCCCGAAAACCCAAGGTACGTGCTCATATATTATCGTACGTAAGTATATAGGGGACATATATATATATATACATATATATATATATATACATATATATAAATACACAACATGAGCCTATATGATATGACTAAGACTCGTACTCCAAGTACCAACTTAGGTAGTCTACACTACTCTCACCGACGTACACTAAGTACACAGCCGCCTAAGTCAAATCTAACAATCATCAAATGCTCACCACGCTAACCACCAAATCCAACAGAGGGAAACACACTCACCTCTAATATCAACAAGGATTAATCCACCACTAGTACCGAGGAATACTCATAACTCACTCCCCGAGAACACGGGAGGAAAAACACTCACGTCCTTGCGTACTAACACAATCATCGTCTATATATATATATAATAAACCTCATCCCATTCCTAAGGAAAATCTACCTCTCAAAGGCTAGATCACCTCAATCATATCACCATACCCTAAATCAAATCGACCTCATAATGCTATCATCAATAGGGTCAATCACATCACTAACACTCTCACTGTAGGCGAGGGAAACCACTCAACCAAATCACTAAGAGTACAAGAACTCAACTCACCAGAACGACCACCTCAGGGTCACCGAAGCAAAGTGAAGGAAAAGACTTCCCAATGCTAAACCAACAGATAACCGAGACAACAATGTCAAGGCTAAACCACCACAAGTGTTTAGTGAGAACACCCGGACAAAATAAACCAATCCACTCGGTATCCATGCCCCTAACACGTGTGACAACTCAAATCACCTAAGTGGTGACATCAACAATAAAGAAAGTGAAAGGCAACACTATATGTGTGCACTGAACAACACAAAGCCTCAGACAGAGACCTAGAAATGATAAGAAGCAAAGGTGAAACAATGGAACACCTTTCAAAACTCTACAGGATGAGATATTGAGAAAGAAGTCTCGAAATCTCAGAATCCCAAGAAAAGTAATAAAATAGTTTTCCTTTTAAGAAACCACATAGTAAAAATGACCGTCTTGCCTCTGGTCTCCGTCAGTTGCCATCACCGGCTTTTAGAAGTTAAAATCTTTTTAAAGAAGATCCTAAGATCATTTTATAAAGTGTTAAAACTTTTCATTTCTACGGGGGTAGGCGAAAACGGATTTTTCCTTTTAAATATAAAGAGTTTGTTTCAAGGTTTAGAAAACACCATTTTCAAAATGACAGCCACATAAGAATGAACAACTCCACGGATTCCTATAATGCCCAAAAGGATAGTAAAGGAAGAACAACACGTTGAACTCACGGAAGACAACCATCCGTTTCCAACTCCACCAAATCAAATGACAACACATGGAAGAGATTCGGCACCACGTCGTAACCAACGAATCTAGGAATGACATACAAGTCAACGACCACGTACTAGTGTACAAAACATAGTACAAGAAATGCTTAGGGGAATGAACTAAGCACAAGAACCGAGACTGTCAAGCTACGGTACCTCGAGTACTAAATAAAGTCACTCAACCGTAACCTTTTCTCACCAATCAAACTCTCAACTATAGTTGATAACTCATCCCTCAAAAGGTGGAAGACACCTAAAGGTCCATACTACAACTCACAACCTCATCACCCGCCTTCTCGAAGTCCCCAATTCATAACTGATACTAAAATCAATTTCGGATCTTAAATCTCTAACAAGGTCACCCAGCTAACCACAATCACCAAACTATTAACCACAATCACAAGACCATTAACCACATTCTCTAAGGCCTCAACTCAAAATCAAGCCTACGGTCCACCACTAGCCTCAACTAGCCACATAGATCACTATGCCAATACAAATAACCTCCCCCAAAGGCACTAAAGTATACAACAACAAGTATAAAGATATACGTTTCATTTATACTTATTAATAATTATCACATTTAAAGTCTTGTTTCACATTGTTCATTTTCAACTGAGCATTTATAAAATATGAATTTAATTTACAATATATTCATAAATAACATGCTCCAACATCACATGTAATATAGCACATATACATGTTAAACGAGATCACATAAAGGGTATGCAGTGTAATGTGACTCGACACACCCCGTGATACTCACACACAACACACCTTTCCCAAGGGTAACAGATACAAACTCTGTCCACTCATCATAGTGTAGAGTTACCACACCGACCTTTCCCAAGTGATTTTTCTCTCAATCACTTCAACAGGGAAAACGGTTGTACGAGAGCCCAACTTGCAACTCCGTACGCCATGACTACCCTTGAGTTAAGAACACGAGCCTCTACCTGGACTCCTAACTCACATTTGTCGGCTTTTTGGTTCCGTAGGCGTGATACCTCCTGGCCAGTTATTGTGATGATCCGACACAAAGACACCCATACTTGAGTACACAACTCATACATATCAACATCGTGATTTGACACTACACGACATTCTCAACAGGCACCCCGGGTCTCAACATAAATATGTAATACACCATATTTCTGAAAATACCAACAAGGTAAATATCAACATAAGTCTCAAATCTCTTTTCATGCTTTAAAATGTAATAAAACAATTAAATCATATGAAAATAATTTCATATACCATTCATGTTATCCAAAAATATATTTTCTTTAATTCTTTAGAAAAGATTTCAATTTCCCTTATCATTCATTTAAAATAAATTATACAATTAATTCACGTATAATAAGAGGAACCTAGCATGACGTCTAAGTCTCTCACATCCAATGTTTACAAATTTCTCTAGCCCATTTAATTCTCCAGGGAATTTCTAAGTCGTCTATTCCTATTCAATTCAATTAGGAATATATTTAATCTCGTATGGAATAATTTAATTAATTTTCTTAAAATTAATTTCTAAATCCTACGCCGATTCTACCCAAATATAGATATTTAAATTGGCAATTTAATATATCTATATTAAATTAAATAAGGGTTTACACCCCTAAAATACTTCAATAATACGGAGTGAGAAATATAATTTTCCACCTAATTATACGTTACCGAACAGTCCGAAACAACACAGTATCGGCGCTCGAACACGAAGCCCACCGACCAAAATCATCCAAAAACTATTTCGAATATATCGAAATGTCCGTCTCGACAACCTATACGATATATACGAAGCCCATTAATAATCGGTTAATTAAATTGGGTAAATCTAAAATAACCCAAACGAAATCTATAACCTATAAATGCGATTTCCGGGCAAACCATTCATCCTAAATTCACGAAATTAATATATGACGAATACCATGTATATACGGAGCTACTCACCAAAAATCGGCTCAAACCGATCACCGGAAGGTCGCCGAAAAAATGGCCGAAGCCTGGCCGAGCCACCACTACTCACGCGCGTAGCCACTGCTGTAGCTGCCGGCTCCTTGCGCCACCACCGGCGCCACCCTGCGCCACCGACGACCCCTGCACGACACCGCCAGCCGCCGTCGAGCTCCGCCATAGCCGCTGCCTCTCGCCGCTGCTGTAGCGTCGCTGCTCCTCACGCGCAACCGAGCGCGCCTCTAGTCCCGGCGACCCACGCCGCTCGTGCCGCCGCCACTCCAGCCGCTGCCTCTCGCCGTGTCTGCCATGGCAACCAGTCACGTAGCTCTGTGCGCAACTCCTCAACCTTCCCTCCAGCCCAACTCCCCCTCTCTCTCTCTCTCAATCAGTCGACCATGGTGAAGGAGAAGACAAGGTCGTCGTGTGAAGGAGAGTGTAGCAGAGGTCTGGTGTTGTGGAGAAGAAACGTGAAGCAGAGAAGGAGATGATACGGGTCTATATATACGTATACATATATATATGACCTAATTGCAAAACTAACCCTTCATTTCTCCAAAATCACGAAATAACCCCCACTACAATATATATAATTAAATATATATATATATATATACAGTAAACCCCAATAATTATCAAGAACGCCCAAACATAATCTCGTAAGCCCGAATTAATAACGGGACGCCCAATTAAATACATCGGGGTAGAAACCCAAACGTCGGAACACTAAACGCCCGATCCAATTAAAACGCGTCGCCATTCAATCGAAACACTAATCATTAAACGTCGAAACGAGACCGTGTAATTGACAACAAGAATTCGCGTAGTCGTCAAAGAGAAACCGTAAAGCCATCCAGTCGACTTTAAAAGTAAACGCGAAAAATTTACACGCGAAATACCAATAATAATATGAACGTCATGAACATGTGACGTCATAACCGAAATTAAATTAAATATAATTTCAGGAAAAAGGAAAATAACACGGGGTGTTACATTTTTTTTAATTATAATTGTTTCCATAAATATCCTTACACTTTGGTGGTTCAATTAGGTTTTAATTCAAGGCATTTAAAAACATAACGATGCTGCATTTTTTTAAAAAAATGTTGCATTTAGCTGTAGCAATGTTGAATTTGGTAAAAACAATGTTGAAGGGGTTGAATCCCTAAAATAAAAGCTAAGATAGGCTATTGAAAGAGTTACCCTATCTTACCTCCAAACTTGTGGTTTATCCATTTTGGGTTTTGTACAAACTTTTTTAGGAGAGAAATGTTTTTAACTTTTTGTTTTTTCAAACATGTTTGGGATACTATTTGAAAATATATTTTATATGGATTTGCCTCAAAACTAAGATTCATAATAACATTTGGATATGGGGTATATGTGCTACATTTGGATGTAGAGATTCTGCATTTGGTATCTATTTTGTTACATACATTACAGTCAATTGTTTTACTTTATTTTCTATATTTGGTTTTACTGATGTTACAATTGGAAGTAGAGTTGCTACATTTAAGTTTTGATTAGACAGGGTAGTATTTAGTACTTGCTAAAAGAGTTTTTTAATTATAATTGTTACACCCTGATAAATTTTGAATGAAAAAAATAAATTTCGAAAACAAATATAAATTTTGGAAAATATATATAAAATTCGGGAAAAAATATAAAATTCAAAAGATATATGTTAAAGCTCGAAAAAAATATAAATTTAAAAAATATATATAAATTTCGAAAAACATATATAAATTTCGAAAAAATATATATAAATTCGAAAAAGATATATATTTGAAAAAAAAAATGTTTCAGCGTAAATGTTGTTTTGGTGTATTTTACTTTGGTTACTTGTGTTTTTTATACTTCCATTTGCACAACTATTTGCCTAACACCAACTTATGTTTTTTCCATTTTGAACTACGGAATACAATACAATTATTTGCCTAGTATACTATATTTTACATTTTAATATGATATTTTTGAAATATATATTTTTTTCAAAATTTATATATATTTTTTGAATTTATATTTTTATATGTTTTCTCAAATTGTTTATATTTTTTACGAATTTTATATGTTTTTTTTTAATTTCATAATTATTTTTGAATTTTATAATTTTTTTTTAAAATTTAATATATATAATATTTGAATTTTATATTTATTTTCGAATTCCCCAGCTTTCTATCTCAAGGAAAGTTGATTACAATGACCCAGATGTGTAGAATAATTGACACGTGCTATGTCCCTACCTATGTGCTGGCAAGTCTCAATACACGTATATATATAAGGTCATGTCAAAGCTTCCAAATGAAGCTTTTCTAAATTAATTTAATTTAATTTAGCACACATATAGGCTCACTTATGTAAATGTGATTTTACAATCTGTAACCCCAATTAGAATGATTAACAATGTATTTAAACATATATATAGATATACATATGTATAAATATATATATATATATATATACTCACACAAAAATTTAACTACTGTTTGCTACTTTTGTTTTTTAATTAAAATCTTTATAAACATTTAATCTCAAAATAAATAAGGATTAGTTAATAACAACAAATAACATACTTAAATAAATTCACGATAAATTCAACAAATTTTCAAAATTTAATATATATATGTTTCGAATTTTATATGTTTTTTTCAAGCTTTATATAGATATTTTGAATTTATATTTTTTTGAATTTTATATATATTTTCAATTTTCATATATTATTTTCGTATTTTATATGTATTTTGGAAATAATATATATTTATTTCCGAATTTTATATTTGTTTTCGAAATTTAATATATATGTTTTAGAATTTTATATGTTTGTTTAGAAATTTATATATTTTTTCAAAGTTTGGAGGTAAGATAGGGTAACCCTATCAATACCCTATCTTAACTTTTACTTTAGGGATTCAACCCCTGCAACATTGCTTTTACCAAATGCAATATTGCTCCAGCCAAATGCAACATTTATTTAATCAAATGCAACACCGTTATGTACCATCAGTAATACCAACTGCAGCAAAACATATGCCAAATACACCTATACCACTATCCAAATGTACCAATGAATCTTAGCTTTAACTCTGAAATGACATTATTCTCTCTTTTAATTATTAGAAAGACTCTTTTGTGCATTTAATGTATTTTCAAATCTTAAAAATATTTAAGTTTTGAAACAAATATATAAATTTCTAAACAAACATATCAAATTCTAAAACATATATAATAAATTTCGAAAAAACTTATAATTCGAAAATAAATATATAAAATTGGAGAAAATATGTAAAATTCGTAAATAAATTTATAAAATACAAAAATAAATATAAAATTTAAAAATATATATAAAATTCGTAAAAAAATATATAAAATTCAAAAATAATATACAAAAATTGGAAATATATATATAAAATTCGAAAAAAATATAAATTCAAAATATCTATATAAAGTTTGAAAAAAACATATAAAATTTGAAACAAACATATCAAATTCTAAAACATATATAATAAATTTAGAAAAAAATTATAATTCGAAAATAAATATATAAAATTGGAGAAAAATATGTAAAATTCGTAAATAAATATATAAAATTAGAAAATAAATATAAAATTAAAAAATATATATAACATTCGTAAAAAGTATATAAAATTCAAAAGTAATATACAAAAATTGAAAATACATATATATAATTTGAAAAAAATAGAAATACAAAATATCTATATAAAGTTTGAAAAAAACATATAAAATTCTGTAAAGGTGGTAACTCGCGAAGAAAATTAATTCGCAAGGCTTTATTTATTTGGGATATGGCCCAAGCTTTATTTATTTGGGATATGGCCCAAGCTTTATTTATCTGGGATATGGCCCAGGTTTGGAATATTTGGGGAAACCGGCCCAAGTAAAAGTTTATTTGGGAGATTGGCCCAAATAATTGATTACTTGGGGAAATAGCCCAAATATGGTTTTTACGCGAGAGCTTGCATTATACAGAGGGAGGTATGAGGGGTTGATGTGTTTATAGCTCGCATCAGAAACTCATAACCCTATATGCTGCTCGCGTAGGGAGTACTATTCGGAATCTAGGGGAAATGCTGAGGATAAGTAAATAGTGGGTCGCGACCTTATTTACACCATCCTAAGCAAGAGTACCTTAGAGAGGCCGATAGTATTCAGGGACATGATCAAGACATGCATGATTGGTCATGACCCAGCAAAGCTATAACGATATCCTTGGCTAAGGATAAATCAGATCCGTGATGAAATAGGCGCGGATCATGGGGCATGGCGTACAGCATGACCTATGAATAAGATTATGCGAATCCGTTTCGCATAGTCGAATGCAAGATAACACTTTGCAAGGTATTTATGGCGCACTGTATAAATCCACGCATGAAATTACGCGAATCCATTTTGCATAAACAAATGCGCGAGATGATACTGTGCAAATAAATTATATCGTGGATCGGTACGCAGGGGCCATATCGCGAGACAGATGCTGACGTGGCAATACAAGTCCGCGAGGATTATTGAGCCCTCACATCTATAAATAGAGGTGCGAGAGCTCATTTGAGAAGGCACTTTTCCAGAGACTAATAGAGAGAAATTACCAGAGAGAGAGAAAGCACTTCTCAAATACTTGACTGAGAAATAAGAAACATCATTGCCTTTATTTGACTGACATACGTGTGTAGGAACTATCTTCGCATCATCAATTTGCGAACCCCTACATTAAAGGCGACTCTGCTGGGGAGAAGATGTCTTCTACACAAGTGGAGCCTCGTCAGCCTCGGCGGAGAGGTCGTCCATCGACCCGGCGTACTGAGCAAGTCGAAGAGGAAACGGTGGCACAAGCACAAGGAGGGGAACCAGTCCAGCCAGCACGAAGACAACGTCGTCGCGCGAATGTTGGTGAGGATCAGGCAGAAACCCCTCCGATGGCAGAACCAATACAGAATTCAACGGAATTGCCATCGGTTCTACTACAAACTCTTCTCAACATCCAAGAAACGTAAAAGGCCATTCTTCACTTCATGGAGGCCTCACGCGTTTCAGCACCAAGCACTGAATCACTTAGGATGGACAATCAGATTTTGCCAAAGGATTCAGCACAAGAACCTTTTCGCGAATCCGTAAGAATTAAACCCTTGAAAAAAGAGCCATACATCAAAAAGGAACATCTGCGAGCTATCCTGAACGAAAAATCTGAAATAGAGGAAGTTGAAATTGCCTCGCCATACCATCCTAGTATCATGGCATTGCCTTATCCAGAAAACTATGGGGCACCAAGCTTTCATCAATTTGATGGCAAAAAGGGGAATGCGAAAGAGCACATTGCCAGGTTCGCGGATGCTCTGGGACCTCACAGAAACAATGAATACTTGAAACTTAGGGAGTTCTCCAAATCGTTAACTGGAACAGCATATACATGGTATACTGGCCTCGCTCCGGCTTCAGTAACCAGTTGGACGGATATGGTGCTCAAATTCTACACCAAATTCTTCCAAGCTGATGAGGAGGTCTCAATGATTTTACTTATGAGGAAAAGACAACGCTTTGGGGAAGAGGCGGCGGCTTATGTCGGGAGATTTCATGAGACTGCTTTACAATGTCATGAACCAATTTCCGAACTACAATTGATCAAAATTTGTATAGAAGGAATGCTGCGGGAATACATAGTACATCTGGTCAATAATGAGGTCAAAATCTTTTGTGCACTTGTTGATAATGCCCGAAGGTTGGGAGAAGTTTTGGCTCCCCCAACATGACCAAACATCAGTACTAGGCGAATACCGATGGTAGCAGCTACGCAGAACGAAAAGTCCAGGGAAGAGCGTACTGGGAGATCTGAACCGCCCCGTTTACCTTTCAGTGAAAAAGAGGCAGTTGCTTTGCTAAATCAATGGGTCGTAGATTATGTCATAACGCTACCTCCAGTACAAAAGGTGCCGTCGAGGGAGGAAAGGATGAAGAACAACTACTGTCCTTATCACAGGAGTATTCGGCATTCGTTGATGAGCTGCTGGACTTTTTGAGGTCTGGTACATCGAAAAATAGCATCGGGAGACTTGGAAGTGGCAAAAAATGTAGTTAATGAGCCTTTCCCTGCACATGTGGCTGTGGTGACCGCCAGAGACAGTACTGAGGATATGACCATCACCGCCAAGTATGAATGTCCGCCAGTACGAGAGGCCAAGGAGAATGCTAGGATAGACGTCTTCTTCAATCAACTCCCAGTACAGGAACATGTGAAGGAATTCTTGAAAGAGCAAACAGTTGCTGCACTCAATCATACCATTGTAATTCCGCAACATGAGAAGGATTCCAGTAAGATCACATTTTCTGAAGCAGACAAGCAAGTGCCATTTTCCCACAACCGACCTCTGTATGTACCAGCTACGGTGAACGGTCGGGAGATGAAACGGGCCTTCTTAGACGGAGGAGCATCAGTTAATTTAGTCTCGTTAGCCACTTTACAGATGCTAAAATTTCCTGAAAGCAAGATCGTAAACCATACCATAGCAGTTACTGGTTTCAATGGAGATCAGCAGGCCACTATGGGATTCGCGACATTAGATCTCAAAATCGGGAAAATAAGGGGGCCTACTAAATTTCATGTCATTCAGGGAGAGCCCTCATATCAGTTGTTGCTGGGCAGACCATGGATCCATGCGCACGGCATAGTACCGTCATCCTATCATCAAGTGATGAAGGCCAGTTGGGGAGAGGGGATTATGACTGTAAAAGCGTCCAGAAATCCATTTTGCTCATCTGAAGCACATTTTGCAGATGCAGTCTATTTTTCGGAATAAAGTGAAGAGGACCGACCCGGTGTTTTTTCTACACCGTTACCAAAATGGAAAGGATCGGATGATGGAAATTCAACTAAGCGAAAGCTCGAGGAGGTGAGCTGGTCGCGGGTCAAAATGCCTGATGGGCGAATAGTGTATAAATTATGACGAGGTTGGGGGTCAGAAACCTGCACAGCCGGCACTGACCCCGGGAAAGAAGAGATTGAACAAGAAAAACTGAGCACTGACCCTGAAGTAATAAAAGTGAATCCGCGACTAGAGCACGGTTTGTCTGAAGTGGACATAGGTGATGGTACAGATCCACGACCTACCTTCATAAGCAATACGTTGCCGGACGAAACTAAAAATGCTTTGATATAATTGCTCAAAGAATTTCGGGATGTGTTCGCTTGGGACTATAGTCAAATGCCAGGACTCAATAATGGATTAGTAAGCCACCATCTTCATGTAAATCCCGCATCGGAACCAAAGAAACAAAAACAACGAGTATTTCACCCTGATTTAGAGGTACAAATTAAGGCGGAAGTGGAGAAGCTGCTGAAAGCAGGATTCATCAAGCCAACCCAACATCCAACCTGGCTCGCGAATATTGTGCCTGTGAAGAAGAAGACTGGGCATATACGCGTATGTGTAGACTATCGCGATCTCAATAAGGCTTGCCCAAAAGATGATTTCCCTCTACCCAACATTGACACTATGGTGGATGCAACCTCAGGACACGAGATTTTCTCGTTAATGGATGGATTCAGTGGGTACAATCAGATTAAGATGGCGCCGGAGGATGCAGAGAAAACTGTTTTTCGCACCCCAATGGGGAATTTCCACGACACGGTCATACCATTTGGGCTCAAAAATGCCGGAGCTACATATCAACGCGCCATGACAGCTATATTCCATGACTTGATGCATAAAACTGTCGAGGACTATGTCGACGATTTGGTGGTAAAATCCAAAGTCGCGCAAGATCATGTGGGTGATTTGCGAAAGGTACTGCAACGATGTCGCGAGTATAATTTGAAAATGAATCCCCTCAAATGTGCCTTTGGAGTACTAGAAGAAAAGTTCTTGGGGTGTGTTGTACATCGGCACGACATTGATATGGACCCGACGAAAGCTAAGGCAGTATTAGAAATGGTTCCACCCGCAACTCATAAAATGTTGAAAACTTTTATGGGGAAGATATCTTATCTGAGGAGGTTTATCCCGGCACTAGCAGAGGTAACTCACCCACTCATGTCTTTGTTAAAAGAAAAATCTGTATACAACTGGGGAAAAGAGCAGTAAGAGGCCTTTGAGAAGATCAAAATTATTTTGGCATCACCAAAAACAATGGTCGCGCCCGAGTCAGGAAAACCGTTGATAATGTATCTCACTTCCACCAATAAATCTGTGGGAGCTATGTTGGCCCAGGAACATGAGGGGGAAGAAAAGCCTGTTTATTACATCAGTCGGGTGCTCAAAGGACCAGAGTCGCGATACACATCGTTGGAAAAGCACTGTCTCGCTTTAGTATTCGCAGCCCAGAAATTTAGACACTATCTACTGGCACATCCGTTAGAACTAATCACCAAAAATGACTCCATTCGGTATCTCCTCACAAAGCCCATACTCAGTGGAAGAACTGCTTGATGGTTATTAGCACTGTCTGAATATGAGATCACATGCTCTAGGCCGAAAGGAGTAAAAAGCCAGGCTTTGTCGGATTTGCTAGCTTTATTTCCTGGGGGAGCCGAACCCAAAGTAGAGGAGGTGGGAATGGTAAGTACGGCTCAAAGTACAGAGTTTTCTTTAGAGTTCGATGGTTCATCCACAGAAAAAGGAGGTGGGGCTGGTTTTGTACTGAGAAATGAGGAAACAAAGGAGGAATTAGTCATGGCTTACAAACTCAACTTTCCTTGCATCAACAATATAGCCGAGAATGAAGGATTAGCGCTGGGATTAATAATGGCTCAGCAGTTGAGGGCAAGAATACTTCATGTTAAAGGAGATTCCAAGTTGGTCATTAAGCAGATTAAAGGGGAGTATGTCGTCAAGGAACCTCATCTGGTGTCTTACAGAACCCTTATCCGTCAGATGATAGAAGACTTTGAGACTGTGAACTTTCAACACGAGTTGCGAGAAGGTAACCGACGACTCGATGCATTGGCCACATTAGGCTCGCGACTACATTTTCAAGGATCAGAGTCTTCTTTGCAAGTAGTGCGAAGAACCAACTCTGTAGTCAGTGTCGGGGTGAAATCAGAAGTATATGAAGAACATGATTGGAGAGCGCAAATAATACAGGCTCTGCAAAAGAACGATAACAAGGCCTTGAGACGAGGGTACCAGATCATAAAAGGTGTGTTATATTACAGAGCGGCCAGAGGGATTCTAGCAGATGCGTGGCAATAAACGAGATAAGGGGACTGCTTTAGAAAACTCACGAGAAAACATGTGGTCAAGCGGATGTCAGTCTTTATCGAGTTTTGCAGCGAGAAGGTTTCTTTTGGCCAAGTATGAAGGACGAGGCGGTAAGGTTACAAAGTAGTTGTCAGAACTGTAATGCATATCCATCCACGAACGAAGGTAATATAGCAGGCCTGATAGATTGGCGGGATATATATGTGCACTATCTGAAAGATGGGGTTTTGCCTGAAAAGGATCAACCGCGGTTCAGAAAATTAGCTTCGCGATTTGTCTTACAAGAGGGAAAATTGTTCCGCAAAAGCTTCGAAGGAAAACTGATGAAGTGTGTAAGCGAAGAAGAAGCAGGAGAAGTATTGAAACAAGTCCACGTATTTGGTCATCAAGGCCCTAGAAAAATGTTTCAACAGATGTCATCATCTGGATATTACTGGCCAACAATGGAAAGGGATTGCAGTGATTTTGTCAGGAAATGTCATGTGTGTCAGGTGCACGGGGATCTCATTCATGCTCCGGGAACTGAATTGCACAGTTTAGCTACGCCATGGCCTTTCCATACTTGGGCATTGGACATAGTTGGACCAATCACGCCACAAGCTCAGGGACATGCATGGATTTTAGTGGCAACTGAATTATTCACAAAATGGGTAGAAGCTATCCCGTTGTGACGAACAACAGCAGACAATGTGGTTCGATTTGTAAAGGAGAATATCATTTGTCGATTTGGGATACCAAAGGTGATACTGTCAGATAATGGGACTCCTTTTGTCAATAGTAAGGTCGCGAATTTGTTGGGGAGATACTCAGTTATTCATCACAAGTCCACGCCTTACTATCCAAAAGGGAATGGGCAGGCTGAAGCTTCAAATAAAGCGTTAATTTGAATCTTGTTTAGGCTGGTGCATGATAACCAGAAGAAATGGGTGGAAGAGCTTCCAATAGCACTGTGGGCACATCGAACCGCATACCGGAGTGCGACAGGCATGACCCCTTATGCATTAGTCTATGGAGCAGAGGCTGTACTACCTGCGGAGATAGAAGTGGCTGCTAAAAGGTTGGCATGCAAAAGTAGTTTAGAAGACAGACTATTGGAGATAGAAGGATTGGATGAAACAAGGGCCGAGGCCTTTGCAAATCAGAAAGAATACAATAAGATGCAAGCAAAGAACTACAACAAAAGGGTACGATACAGATGGTTCAAAGAGGGAGACAGAGTGTTAAAAGTGGTACCAGCAATCATGAGGGGACAAAGGGTAAGAAAATTTGAGGCTAAGTGGGAAGGTCCGTATGTGATTGTAAGCGAAAGCAGTAGTGGATATTACAGGATGGAGCATGAAATCACTCATGAGAAAGCTGGATCTCTGAATGTGAAATGGATTAAATTGTATCAGACATAAAGGCGTTGCGGATTATATTGTTAAGAAAATATGTTTCAAATAAAGATAGTATCAAACAAAGCATCCCATGTATATAAATATATCAAAAATGTTATCACAATACAACGATATACAGCAAAAATGTGATTACAAGTAGAGGATAACTTGATAATAATACAAGGAATGAGCTAGAAGAGGTTTCGAGTAATAGGATCTGAAAACTTGAAACCCTCATGCTCCTCTAAATAAAGACGGGCCTTCTCGAGATGTTCAGCTGAATCCTGAAGTTTCTTCTCATCCTCTTCGAGCAGTGCTAACTGTCTACGAGACTCTGCGATCTCTGCCTGTTTTCTTTGAAGAGCTTCGCGCTCCCTCAGCTCGACAAGATGGTGATCATAGAGTCTCTGAATAATAGCCAGACGGGCCTCCCACCAGGACACATCCATCCCTACATTTTTCCAGTCCTTTATACGGGCATGACATCTCGGAAGAGTATCAGGGATGAGGTCCTGAATAGCAGTCTCTGAAAGGGTCCTAAACACATCTGCAACAAGCTGGAGGTGGACCGTCTGCAAAAGTGGCTCATGAAATTCCATATGAGCAAAGGTCTCTGGATGAGCTGCTTCTATCAAATCTAGCACAGGAATGTCTCACGGATAACAAAACTACTGACGCCAAGGTATGGGCACTGAAGAAGCAGCATCATAGACAGGTGCAACAACAGGCATGCGAGAAGTGGATACATGGTCGCGAGCAGACTCGGGAGGATCAGAGGAAGAGGCGCGAACAGGCTCACGGGAATCAGGCACGATGATGCCAGATGGGGATGGAAGTGTCTCTGTATGCGTCTCAGCAGGAGTATCATGGAGTAGCTCATTAATAATCTCCTGAGTTTCGGAGTTTGTACCTAAAAAATAGGGGGACATGATAAAATCACAATGTGGTATTAAAAGTTCAAATGAAAGAAGGAAGAGATGAAAGAAAGGTTACCTCCCTCAACCTCTGGAATATGGGTGCCAAAAAGGGATTTCTCAATGTTAGGATGGTCTGTGAAAGTTGCGGCAACCTCGGATGCAAGATCACCGTCAAGAGGCTGTAAATGCCTATCATCGAAGTCAAGATCCTTTGCTATATCATCAATGACCTTTGGGGAAGCAAGGATGGAAGGTAGGTTGGGCAACGTCTCGCGAGACCCTATGGTCTCCTCAACCTCACGATCTGAGGATGCCTCGTGATCCCCTTCTGGAGTAGAGGTTGTGGAAATGACGCTATCGCGAGAAGAGAAGGAGGTGTCATCATCTTCTGCCTCCTCAAGGGTAGGCTGAGAGGACTTGCTGAATAGCGAATTGATGGTGAGATTGTCCTCGCCATCTGATGAAGGTGCAGTAGAATGAAGGCCACCTCCTGGAGAGGCTGGAGCACGCGGAGATAAAATCTCGTGGGGAACTAAAACAAGGATAGATGTGAAGTATTAAAAATAATGAATCAGTAAAAATGGAAATAAGTATGTAGAATCAGAATTGGAAACTTACTCTAGGAAAGAGCCGTCCTGGGTAAATCAGAAAGTATATTGGCGACCTCTGTCTCCTTTGCCTCATCTCCAGTCCTCATCTCTTCAACCACGCGAGCAACAGTATCTAGCAATGATGAAGTCGCATCAGCTTTCTTTTTGTTCTTTATTTTTTCCAAAGCAAGCCTGCGTCTTTCGGCCAGGAAGGCCTCTTCTGAGGTAGGGTCTGAAACACCAACAGGTGGAATGACAGATGAGGATTTGTGTTTTCTCACCAAAGGGGCCTCCTCTGAGCTAGGAACATCTTCCGTGACAATAGGCTGAGAAATCTTGGAAAGCTTCCTTTTCCTCTTCGCAAGAGGAACATTATCAAGTACTGCTGCGACGGAAAGGTTTTTATGTCTAATGGATAAGGGGATATGGTCCAATGAATCAGTAGAAACGCTAGCAGTACCTGTAGCTTGGGAGCTGGAATGCTGCAGAAAGAACGAAGGAGTTACTAACAACATATGAAAGTACAGAATGCATCGAAGGAAAAGAGAAGTTAGGAATTTACCAGACGCCTCGCGATAGGCTCCTCGCGGAAGGCCTTATCATGAACAGGCTCCTCGCGGATAGGCTGTCTCGTGAGAGGAATCTCCTCACGGAGAGACCGTTTGCGGGTATTTGCCTTGGGTTTTTGAGGCTGAGAAGCCTGAGCATGATGTTTTGGCATAGTCTTGGCCTTTACCTTACGAAGCTGCAAGGACGGATCTGCAATGAAGACTGGAACTGGAATAGGAATAGGGGGAGCTTCAGCCATGAAACTTTGGAATCTCACAAGTTGCTCCTTTCAGAACTCATGGTATGCCTCAGTCACTCCACCTCTGCGAGTGCCAGGCTGGATAAAAATAACAGTAGAAAATATGCGGACACTCCTCTCAATAGACTCACGATAGGCAATAAAACACCTGTCAAAATTATCCTTGCGATATCGAGGAAGTAGAGGAGGAATGGCCTAATCAAAGCCTAGTTGTCTTGCTACGCGTGAAGGGTTATAAGAAGTGATGGTATCAAATGTCTCGCTGAAAATAGGGAGGTGACACTTGTGAGTAATAGCCGCAAAGATAAGGTGATCATCTGCGCTATATCATAGGATACTATCTCCTCTTTTGGGTAAAAATCAGGAGAGTAGAAACCCTCCATAGAGGTGGCGTATGGACGCCAAGAAAATTCAGAAAATGTATCAATAAATGAGGAAAGGGCTTGTGAGGATGAAAGAGAAGTCCAGCGGGTAGCCCGCGACTTCAATGAAACACGGACAGTGGTTTCTAAGGATTGAGGAGAAAGGGAAGAAGGAATGGGAGCATAATTAGGGAAACGCTCGAAAAGAAAGAGGGTAAGGAATGTACCTGAAACATGAGTACTAATTTCATACCTACCCAATGAACGTGCGAAATCATTTGCAAGAGTGTCCAGTTGCGAGTACAGGGTGCCAAGGAAAAGTGGGGCCAAGGCAATATGTACACCTCGCTAAAGCATGCCTGCTAGAAGGAACACCATACGACTGGGACCGTCCTCTGGCTTGCCTTGAAATATGTAACGGTCTAGCCAATATGCAAGGAAGCCCACGAGTTCCAAAGGCCCATTGAATTGAGGTCCAGGGACTGATTCGCGATCTTCACCGGGAGCAGGCTTTCGCGGAGAATACTCGCAAAAGAAGTGGTGGCACCAGGCAGCATAGGACAACTTCGGGCGACTGGATATGGCCTGTTCAGAAAGAAGTACGCCTTTATCAAACCAGCTTCCTCGTTTGCAAGCATACTTGCCACAATCGCGAAGTTGATTGAGAATCTTTTTGTCTTCATCCTCAACTAGAGGCACCTTGATAGGGCGCGAATCAAGGATGGGCAGCCGAAACAGAACCACCACATCTTCAATGGTGGGAGTGAACTCCCCCCAGGAAGCAACAAAGGTGTGGGAAAATGTGCTCCAGCGCGAGATCAAAGTAGCCAGTGCATCCACATCACGACGGACATAGAAATCCGAAAACAGCTCTATGGA
Organism: Cornus suecica; assembly: GCA_963922005.1. Lineage (NCBI taxonomy): Eukaryota > Viridiplantae > Streptophyta > Magnoliopsida > Cornales > Cornaceae > Cornus > Cornus suecica. Next base: position 33,400,611 of record OY998244.1, read on the forward strand.
CTCAAGAATGCCAGCCTTAGCCAAGGTGGCGCGATGACGGTCTTGAGTAAGAATGTGACTGGACCACATCTTCCAGTCATTGATTGGAGCAACATGCCCTTCATACTCAATGAAGGAAAATGGAGTGTCACCCATCTCCACAAGAAAACGTGGAATAGAAAGTGGGGGAATGAAAGCCGTTTCTGCTTCATTATCAGGATCAATGGTGAGAGGTGGGCGCGAAATAGAAGGGGAAGTTAGATCTCACGCAGATGTCCAGAATGTATCTCGAGAGTCTAAGAATGGTGCTTTCTTCCACTCTGACGCATTAGGTACAGAGGGAGCAACACTAGAGGAAGGTACAATAAGCTTTGGTGTAGAAGTCTTTGTCATGTTAGAGTAAAACTTGCGAATAAGCTTTATTAAAAGTAAAGGGGAAAGCGCGAAGAAGGGATGAGGGTATGAGAAAAGGGTGCAAAATAAATGGCTTGACAACGGTGCTCTGAAGAAAATATAAAATTGTGGGAGATGAAAATGACATGAGAAAATATATATAGGTGTTGGGCGCGGAAACCGAAACGGCGCATTAAATGCGCGAGGAAGGCAAAAGGTCGCCTGACCAAGCGTTTGGAAAAGAGTCGCGAATCCCAAAATATGGACAAATTGGGAAAAACAGGGAGGATATGGGGAAAAGAAAAATCTGTACATACATGAGGTTAACTGAAAAGCAGAAAAACTGTAAAAGGAAGGTCGCGGATTTGATCAAGGTTCGCGAAATATAGCAAACATACTTCATTTGTGAAGGGAAAGGAAAAAAAAAAAGGGGGCATGGGAAAAAGTGGCATTTAAAACAACAGTATAAAGAACGATCATTCGCGAGTCACATGTTATTGCACTTTAATACTTGGCTAAGTATCAAAGCGCAATGGGGGAAAAATGTAAAGGTGGTAACTCGTGAAGAAAACTAATTTGCAAGGCTTTCTTTATTTGGGATATGGCCCAAGCTTTATTTATTTGGGATATGGCCCAGGTTTGGAATATTTGGGGAAACCGGCCCAAGTAAAAGATTATTTGGGAGATTGACCCAAATAATTGATTACTTGGGGAAATAGCCCAAATATGGTTTTTACGCGAGAGCTTGCATTATACAGAGGAAGGTATGAGGGGCTGATGTGTTTGTAGCTCGCATCAGAAACTCATAACCCTATATGTTGCTCGCGTAGGGAGTACTATTCGGAATCTAGGGGAAATGCTGAGGATGAATAAATAGTGGGTCGCGACCTTATTTACACCGTCCTAAGCAAGAGTACCTTAGAGAGGCCGATAGTATTCAGGGACATTATCAAGGCATGCATGATTGGTCATGACCCAGCAAAGCTATAACGGCATCCTTGGCTAAGGATAAATCAGATCCGCGATGAAATAGGCGCGGATCACGGGGCATGGCGCACAGCATGACCTATGCATAAGATTACGCGAATCCGTTTCACATAGTCGAATGCAAGATAACACTGTGCAAGGTATTTATGGCGCACTGTATAAATCCACGCATGAGATTACGCGAATCCGTTTCGCTTAAACAAATGCGCGAGATGATACTGTGCAAATAACTTATATCGCGGGTCGGTACGCAGGGGCTATATCGCGAGACAGATGCTGACGTGGCAATACAAGTCCGCGAGGATTACTGAGAACTCACATCTATAAATAGAGGTGCGAGAGCTCATTTGAGAAGGGACTTTTCCAGAGACTAAGAGAGAGAAATTACCAGAGAGAGAGAAAACACTTCTCAAATACTTGTACTCGTTATCTTTTCCTCCCTTTTCCCTGTAAAAGCAAATCAAAACCAATAAGAACATCATTGCCTTTATTTGACTGACATACTTGTGTAGGAACTATCTTCGCATTATCAATTTGCGAACCCCTACAAATTCGAAACAAATATATATTAAATTTTGAAAAAAATTATAAAATTCGAAATTAAATATAAAATTCAAAGAAAACATATAAAATTCAAGAAATATATATATTAACTTTCAAAAACAATTATAAAATTCGAAAATAATTATAAAATTCAATCGAAACATATAAAATTCAAGAAATACAATTCGTGCATTAGAATTTTATATGTTTTTTTCAAGCTTTATATAGATATTTTGAATTTACATTTATTTTTGAATTATATATATATATTTTAAATTTTTATATTTATTTTATATTTTTTTCTTTTTTTCAAAATTTAATATATATGTTTCAGAATTTTATATTTTTGTTTAGAAATTTATATATTTTTTTCAAAGTTTGGAGGTAAGATAGGGTAACCCTATCAATACCATATCTTAACTTTTAATTTAGGGATTCAACCCCTGCAACATTGTTTTTACCAAATGCAATATTGTTCTAGCCAAATGCAACATTTATTTAACCAAATGCAGTATCGTTATGTACCATTAGTAATACCAACTGCAGCAAAATATATGTCAAATGCACCTATACCACTATCCAAATGTAGCAATGAATCTTAGGCCCCGTTTGGATACGGAAAAATAGTTTTTGTTTTTTTACTATTCACCAAGTTCAAAAAAAAAAACACGTTTGACAAACGCGTTTACTGTTCATTTTTTTTCCCCCAAAAAAACTGTTTTCTGTTAATAGTGTGTAAAAGTGGTAAAAACACTAAATACAATTTTTAATTATTTTTTGAGTTTTTTCACTGTTTAGGTGGTAAAAACAGTGAAAACACCAAATTCATAAAATACAACTTTCACCAAATAAAAGTGGTGAAAACACCTTCATCCAAACGCTTTTTTGTTTTTAGTTTTTCGCTGAAAAAAACAAAGACAAATACAAAAACAGTTTTTATATTTGAAGACAGAAAACAAATACAAAAAACAGGCTTTCCAAACGCACCCTTAGCTTTAACTCTGAAATGTCATTATTCTCTCTTTTATTGATTAGAAAAACTCTTTTGTGCGTTTAATGTATTTTCAAATCTTAAAAATATTTAAGTTTTGAATCAAATATATAAATTTATAAACAAACATATCAAATTCTAAAACATATATAATAAATTTCAAAAAATAAATAAATATAAAATTCGAGAAAAATATGTAAAATTCGTATATAAATGTAAAATTCAAAAATATATATATAATTCGTAAAATATATATATAAAATTCAAAAATAATATATAAAAATTGAAAATATATACATTAAATTTGAAAAACATATAAATTCAAAATATCTATATAAACTTTGAAAAAAACATATAAAATTCGAAACAATTATATATTAAATTTTGAAAAACATTATAAATTTCGAAATTAAATATAAAATTCAATCAAAACTTATACAATTGAAGAAATATATATTAAATTTCAAAACAAATTATAAAATTCGAAAATAATTATAAAATTCAATAAAAATATATAAAATTTTAGAAATACAATTCGTGCATTCGAATTTTTGAATTTATATGTTTTTCGAATTTTATATTTATTTTCGAAATTTAATATATATGTTTTAGAATTTTATATATTTGTTTAGAAATTTATATATTTTTATATATTTGTTTCAATGTTTGGAGGTAAGATAGGGTAACCATATCAATACCCTATCTTAACTTATAATTTAAGGATTCAACCCCTGCAACATTGTTTTTACTAAATGCAATATACCTCCAGCCAAATGCAACACCGTTATGAACCATCAGTAATACCAACTGCAACAAAACATATGCCAAATGCACCTATATCACTATCCAAATGTAGCAATGAATCTTAACTTTAACTCTGAAATGCCATTATTCCATCTTTTAATGATTAGAAAGACTTTTTTGTGCGTTTAATGTATTTTCAAATCTTAAAAATATTTAAGTTTTGAATCAAATATATAAATTTCTAAAGAAACATATCAAATTCTAAAACATATATTATAAATTTCGAAAATAAATATATAAAATTGGAGAAAAATATGTAAAATTCGTAAATAAATATATAAAATTAAAAAATATATATAAAATTCATAAAATAATATACAAAAATTGAAAATATATATATAAAATTTGAAAAAACTATAAATTTAAAATATATATATAAAGTTTGAAAAAAACATATAAAATTCGAAACAAATATATATTAAATTTTGAAAACAATTATAAAATTCGAAATTAAATATAAAATTCAAACAAAACATATAAAATTCATGAAATATATATATTAAATTTCAAAAAAGATTATAAAATTTGAAAATAATTATAAAATTCAATCAAAACATATAAAATTGAAGAAATACAATTTGTGCATTCGAATTTTATATGTTTTTTTCAAGCTTTATATAGATATTTTGAATTTATATTTTTTTCGAATTTTATATGTTACGCCCCAAATTCCTAGGACTCCGAAACCCGAGCCTAAGAGCTAAGGGAGTGAATGCGGAAGTAAAAAGAAACAAGAACCAACGACATTCAGTCAACAAACACCCAAAAAAAAGGGTAAAAATGCTCTAATACAATGCTGACGCGCCCCTAAAATTCCCAAATCTCTAATCTAGAGAATCAGCGAATCTCCAAAGGGTGACGTAAGTCAAGCAACCACTAGAGTCAACAATAACAAAGAAAATACATGGAACAACAATGAAAACTATACTCCATGCCAAATAGAATACTAGAACTCTATAGTATCCTCTGATACCAACTGACACGCTCCTAAATCCCTAAGACTCCCGAACTGGAACATCCAAGGAATTCAGGATGTGATCCTTAACATGAATGACCAACTAAGACATCATTAACCAATAAAATATATGGAATAATGATAGAAATGGTATATTTCATACCCAGATGACTAATAAAACTAAGCAGCGGAATCTAACGAAAATCCGGCAGAGTTCCGTTTATAAATGGAACATCCGGATACACAACCACAATACAAGAACCTGCCAATAACATTTCGATAATAATAATGGCTTCCAAGCCCCACATTCATCAATTCTACTAGGACCGAGGTAGTGGAAAGAAACCAAAACCCCTCCAAACCCTCAAACATCAACAGAGCCACAAATGCTCGAATAAGAATACAGAAAAACGCCTAGCTATACAGAATAGAAACAATAACATCCTGAAAGAATAAATACAGGAAATAAATGATACACCGATAGGGATATGCCAACAGACTGGCTCCCAAAAAAAATAAATGACAATCCCCAAAACATGGGTAAGGAAGCTAACATAAGACAACTACCGTCCCCAAAACCAGTCGTGCTGCTTCCGTAACCGCATCACCCAACGCAACTCCAAAACCTGTAACAAGGAAACAAAAGAAGCTGCCGTTGCACTTCATCCTGCCCATAGCCGTATATTTCATACAACCTGGCGTGAGAATACCAGGGGGCAAATGAAATACCCCTGTGAGCAAATAAGCTCAGCGGGAAAAGATATTCTAACTACCATATCCTCTGGCAGTTTAGGTAATGCCAAACTATCTATCAAGATATATATAGCCCAACTGATCCCATCCACACAAAACCCAAGGCACACACTCATATACTACCGTACGTAAGTATATAACGGGGATATATATACACACACATATATATATATAAGTATAAATACACAACATGAGCCTATAAGATACGACTAAGACTCGTACGTACCCACACCGGTAGTCTACACTACTCTCACCAACGTACATTAAGTACCCGACACTCATGTCAAATCTAACCAAGTCATAAAGTGCTCACAACACAAATCATAAAATCCAACAGAGGGAAAACACACTCACCTCTAATATCCACAAGGATAAAATCCACCACTAGTACCAAGGAATACTCATAACTCACTCCCCGAGAACACAGGAGGAAAAACACTCACGTCCTTGCGTACGAACTCAATCATCATCTATATATATATATATGTACAATATATACATATTACAAACCTCATCCCATACCTAAGGAAAATCTACCTCTCGAAGGCTAGATCACCTCAATCATATCACCATACCATAAATCGTATCGACCTCATAATACTATCATCGATAGGGTCAATCACATCACTAACACTCTCACTGTAGGCGAGGGAAACTACTCAACCAAATCACTAAGAGTACACGAACTCAACTCACCAGAATGACCACCTCAGGGTCACCAAAGCAAAGCGAAGGAAAAGACTTTTCAATGCTAAACCAACAGATAACCGAGACAACAATGTCAAGGTTACTGACGTGTCTAGAAATATGTTCCACGTTACAATACCCAAGTATAGGTAGTCAAGTTATAATATAGTCTTGGTGAGTCCAAGTGTCGAACCTCAGGGAGAGTCGGAAAGATGTATGAAAAATGAATTTTATTTTTGTCCTTGAATTGATTTGATTGGTTGATTTTGGTTGATTTCTTGAATTAAATTAAATACTAAGGCATTGGGAATTCCTTTACAATGTCGAAACCAAGTGTACCACATATCCAAATAAGTAATAAAAATTAACCAATACAATCATCATATGTTAATTATATTTGCATGGCAAGAAAGGGGTCGCTTGGTAGGATAATCCATACTAACAACGCAACTCTCCAAATCATGCCTATAAGCAATAAATAATTAACATACTAAATGAATTATATAAGTTAACTAATAGAATCATTATATATTCATTATAAATGCTATGGCAAGAAAGAGGTCGCTAATGAAGCAACTCTACAAATCATGCATATATTAGCAATAATAATAAACATACTAATGATCTAGTAAATCCCATTAAATAAGTAGTATTATTAATTATATATGAATCATAAGAATTGTGAACTATAAAGATGTAATTATATTCAAAGTATTCATTATACCTATGTAAGATCATAAGAAATCAAGAACACCACATAAAGTGGGTTGAGCATTACTTATATCATTGTATGGCATAATGAATCTTAGATGTAATTATCTAAGTGTATTCATTGATTCAAAGAACTCAATATACATGGCATAAAGAGGCAAAGAATCATTGAATAAAAATTATTAGATTCATATATTATCAATAATACTAACCTTGAAGCATTAAATACTTGGATATGCAAACACTTGGTTCTTCATTTTAAATTCATTCCTTAGCCTTAGCTAGAGAATTACTCTTCCATTACAAATATTTAAATCACTATGTTTCTCTTCACTCCTATTCCTCCTCTCTTACAAATGAAAGACTACCTCTATTTATAGGGAAAATATGGAATCAAATGACAACTAGAAAAGAGAAATTAGATTTCTTTTTGTTTGAATATTCATTACTTTCCACCCCATTGTCTTCTTTTCACATGTGCCTTTGTTTCTTCCATGTGCCTTTGTTTCTTGACATGGATAAGATTTACTCTTGTAAAATCATAATCCAATGAATGTGGTAAATCTTCAAGAAAATGTAAAATTCACATCACCCTTTGGTAAACCCGAACCCGCATTGATTTCTGCACAATTCTGCAGTTTTGAAGCTGACTTGCAACTGCCATAACGCCTTCATTTCAAATCGAAATAAGGTCATTCTTGTGCTCAAATTGAAGGTCTCTGAATCAACTATCCAATGGTACCAATGCCATTTCCAGAATCAAAACAAAGAATTATTTATAAGCATTTAAGTAAAGGGTGGTCAGGATGAATATATTTCATGCATAGTTGATGACCCAATTTGCATGGAATTGATTGAATTCTTCAAGAAGACCTAGAAAATAAGATAAACACAAAAATATCATAAAACTTGAATAAAATATATCACTATAGAACTAAAAGATGTAAATTAAGGGGTTTAATTATATAATATTTGACACTTATCAGTTACAACACCACAAGTGTTTAGGGAGAACACCTGGACAAGGGACCCAATCCACTCGGTATCCATGCCCCTAACATGTGGAACAACTCGAATCACCTAAGTGGTGACATCAACAATAAAGAAAGTGTAATGCAACACTATATGTGTGCACTAAACAACACAAAGCCTCATACAGAGACCTAGAAAAGATAGGAAGCAAAGGTGAAACAATGGAACACCTTTCAAAACTCTACAGGATGAGATATTGAGAAAGAAGTCTCGAAATCTCAGAATCCCAAGAAAAATAATAAAATAGTTTTCCTTTTTAGAAACCGCATAGTAAAAATGACCGTCTTGCCCCCGGTCTCCGTCAATTGCCATCACCGGCTTGTAGAGTTAAAAATCTTTCCAAAGAGTTAAAACTTTTAATTTCTACGGGGGTAGGCGAAAACGGGTTTTTCCTTTTAAATACAAAGAGTTTATTTTAAAACTTAGAAAACACCGTTTTTGAAACAGTCAAATAAGAGTGAATACAATTCTACAGATTCCTATAATGCCCAAAAGGACAGTAAAGGAAGAACAACACGTTGGACTCACGAAAGACAACCATCCGCTTCCAACTCCACCAAATCAAATGACAACACATGAAAGAGGTTCGGCACCACGTCGTAACCGACAACTCAAGGAATGACATAGTAGTCAACGACTACGTACTAGCGTAAAAAACACAGTACAAGGAATTCTCAGGGGAATGAACTAAGCACTAGAACCAAGACTGTCAAGCTACAGTACCTTGAGTACTTAATAAAGTCACTCAATCATAACCTCCTCTCGCCAATCAAACTCTCAACTACAGTTGATAACTCATTCCTCAAAAGGTGAAAGACACCTAAAGATCCATACTACAACTCACAATCTCATCACCCGCCTTCTCGAAGGCCCCAATTCATAACTGATACTAAAATCAATCTCTAACTTCCAATCTCTAACAAGGTCACATAGCTAACCACAATCACCAAACATTTAACCACAATCACAGGACTATTAACCACATTCTCTAAGGCCTCAACTCAAAATCATGCCTACGGTCCACCACTAGCCTCAACTAGCCACATAGATCACTATGCCAATACAAATAACCTCCCCCAAAGGCACTAAAGTATACAACAAGTATAAAGATATATGTTTCATTTATACTTATTAATAATTACCACATTTAAAGTCTTGTTTCACATTATTCATTTTCAACTGAGCATTTATAAAATATGAATTTAATTTACAATATTCATAAATAACATGCTCCAACATCACATGTAATATAGCACATATACATGTCAAACGAGATAACATAAAGGGTATGCAGTGTAATGTGACTCGACACTCCCCGTGATACTCACACACAACACACCCTTCCCAAGGGTAACGGATACATACTCTGTCCACTCATCAAGTAGTGTAGAGTTACCACACCGACCCTTCCCAAGTGATTTTTCTCTCTATCACTTCAACAGGGAAGGCAGTTGTACGAGAGTCCAACTTGCAACTCCGTACGCCATGACTACCCTTGAGTCAAAAAAATAAGCCTCCACCCGGACTCTTAACTCACATTTGCCGGCTTTTTAGTTATGTAGGCGTGATACCTCCTGGCCAGTTGTTGTGATGATCCGACACAAAGACACCCATACTTGAGTACACAACTCATATATATCAACATCGTGATTTGACACTACACGACATTCTCAATAGGCACCCCGGGCCTCAACATAAATATGTAATGCACCATATTTATGAACAATATCCACATGATAATATCCACATAATCTCAAAACCTCTTTTCAACATGTTTTTAAAATACAATAAAGCATTTAAATCATATGAAAACAATTTCATATATAATTCATGTTTTCAAAAATATATTTTCTTTAATTCTTTAGAAAATATTTCAATTTCCCTTATCATGTCTTTAAAATAAGTTAAACAGATAATCCACGTATAATGAAAGGAACCTAGCATAGCGTCTAAGTTTCTCACGTCCAACGTTTACGAAATCCTCTAGCGCATTTAATTCTCAAGGGAATTTCTAAGTCATCTATTCCTATTCGATTCAGATAGGAATTTATTTAATTACATAGGAAATAATTTAATTAATTTTCTTAAATTAATCCCTAATTCCTATTCCGATTCTAAACAAATTATAGATATTTAAATTAACGATTTAATATATCTATATTAAATTAAATAAGGGTTTACACCCCTAAAATACTTCAACGATACGGATTGAGAAATATAATTTCCCACCTAATTTACATTTACCGAATAACCCGAAACAGCACAGTGTCGGTGCCCGAATATGAAGCCCGCCGACCAAAATCGTCCGAAAAATATTTTGAATATATCGAAACGTTCGCCTCGACAACCTATACGATATATACGAAGCCCATTAATAATAGGTTAATTAATTTGAGTAAATCTAAAATTAACCCAAACGAAAACTATAACCTATAAATGCGATTTCCGGCCAAACCGTTCAACGTAAATTCACGAAATTAAAGTATGACGAATACATGGTAGAGAGGAAGCTACTCACCAAAAATCGGCTCAAACCGATCACCGGAAGGTTGCCGAAAAAATGGCCGAAGCCTGTCTGGATTCGCCCCTCCTCACACGTGTAGCCACTGCGTTGACTGCCGCCAGTGTGAACCGGCTCTGTCCTGCGCCACTGTGCACGACCACCACCCAGCTCGCTGACCGTCGTCACCGTCCACAGCCATCGCCGCCGTCTGCCATGGCGACCACCAGCCGCGTCCACCGTTCCTCAACCGACTCTTCTGTCTCTCTCTCTCTCTCGCCGTCAACCATGGTGATGGAGGGAAGAGAAACAGTTCGTGTGTGGAGAAGGAGAAGAGAGCAGATCTCTTGTGTGAAGATAATGTGAGAGCAGGTTTGGCATAGCAGGTAGTATCGTGTAAGCATATACATATATATGCTATAATTACATAACTAACCCTCGACTTATCCATAATTGTGAAATAACCACAACTTCAATATATATATATATAATTAATAAATCCAAATTTATTACGGACCAACCCCCAAGTGTAATTTACGTAACTGGTAATTACACGGGACACCAATAAAATAGAATAGTCTAAAATAAATACACCGGGGTAGGAACCCAATGTCGGAACACCGAACGAGACCGATTAATTACAACGTGTCGTCGCCTAGTCGTAATACTAAACGTTAAATGTCAAAACGATACCGCGTAGTCAAGAATAAGAACTCGTGTAGTCGTCAAAGAGAAACCGTAAAGTCATCCAGTCGACTTTAAAAGTAAAGCAAAAAACTTACACGTACGAAATACCAATAATAAACAATGCGTCAAGAACAAGTGACGTCATAACTGAAATTTAAATTTTGAATTAATTTCAGGAAATAGGAAAATAACACGGGGTGTTACATTATATATATATTTTCAATTTTTATATATTATTTTTGAATTTTATATGTATTTTTTAATTTTATATTTATTTTCCAATTTTATATATTTATTTTCGAATTTTATATCTGTTTTTCGAATTTTATATTTATTTTCGAATTTTTAATTTTTTTCAAAATTTAATATATATGTTTTAGAATTTTATATGTTTGTTTAGAAATTTATATATATTTATATATTTGTTTCAAAGTTTGGAGGTAAGATAGGGTAACCCTATCAATACCCTATCTTGACTTTTAATTTAGGGATTCAACCCCTGCAACATTGCTTTTACCAAATGCAATATTGATCCAGCCAAATGCAACATTTATTTAACCAAATGCAGCACTGTTATGTATCATCAGTAATACCAACTGCAACAAAATATATGTCAAATGCACCTATACCACTATCCAAATTTAGCAATGAATTTTAGCTTTAACTCTGAAATGTCATTATTCTCTCTTTTAATGATTAGAAAGACTCTTTTTGTGCGTTTAATGTATTTTCAAATCTTAAAAATATTTAAGTTTTGAATCAAATATATAAATTTATAAACAAACATATCAAATTCTAAAACATATATAATAAATTTCAAAAAAAATTAAATTCGAAAATAAATATAAAATTCGAGAAAAATATGTAAAATTCGTATATAAATATAAAATTCAAAAACATATATAAAATTCGTAAAAATATATATAAAATTCAAAAATAATATATAAAAATTGAAAATATATATATTAAATTTGAAAAACATATAAATTCAAAATATCTATATAAACTTTGAAAAAAACATATAAAATTCGAAACAAATATATATTAAATTTTGAAAAACATTATTAAATTCGAAATTAAATATAAAATTCAAGCAAAACATATGAAATTCAAGAAATATATATTAAATTTCAAAAACAATTATAAAATTCGAAAATAATTATAAAATTTAATCAAAACATATAAAATTCAAGAAATACAATTTGTGCATTCGAATTTTATATGTTTTTTTCAAGCTTTATATAGATATTTTGAATTTATATTGTTTTGAATTATATATATATATTTTCAATTTTTATATCTTATTTTCGAATTTTATATGTATTGTTTAATTTTATATTTATTTTCAAAGTTTATATATTTATTTTCGAATTTTATATTTATTTTCAAAATTTAATGTAACACCCCGTGTTATTTTCCTTTTTCCTGAAATTATATTTAATTTAATTTTGGTAATGACGTCACTTGTTCGTGACGTATTATTTATTCTTAGTATTTGATACCTGTAAATTTTTCGAGTTTAGTTTTAAAGTTGACTGGATGACTTTACGGTTTTTCTTTAACGACTATGTGAATTCTTGTTGTCAATTACACGGTCTCGTTTCGACGTTAGTTTATTCGACGTTTAATGATTAGTGTTTCGATTGGATGAAGACACATTTTAATTGGTCGGGCTTGTTTAAGTGTTCCGACATTTGGGTTTCTACCCCGATGTATTTAATTGGGCGTCCCGTTATTAATTCGGGCTTACGAGATTATGTTTGGGCGTTCTCGATAATTATTGGGGTTTACTGTATATATATATATATATATTTAATTATATATATATTGTAGTGGGGGTTATTTTGTGATTTTGGAGAAATGAAGGGTTAGTTTTGCAATTAGGTCATATATATATGTATATGTATATACAGACCGTATCTGCTCCTTCTCCTTCACGCATCTGCACGACTACACACTTCCATCTCTTCTCTTCACGTTGCCAGAGTTGCGGTCTCCTTCTCCATGGGCGGCGACCACCATGGTTGCCGGTGAGAGAGAGAGAGTCGGCTGAAAGGGGAGCTGCACTCGGTTGCTCATGGGCAAGCAGCGACGGTTGTTGTGGTCGCCGAAGCCAAGGCGATGGCGGTTCACGGTGGTGGAGGCGGCGACTGGGTGGTGTTGTGGTGGTTGCCATTGAGCTAGATGGCGGCGTAGGAGGTGGTGATGCAGGGCTGGTTCACGCGGCAGGGGCGGAGCAGCAGCCGCGCGGCAGTCCCGGTTTCGACCAGGCTTCGACCAATTTTTTGGTTGACTTCCGGTGATCGGTTTGAGCCGATTTTTGGTTGTCGAGACGGACATTTCGATTTTTGGCTGTTCTGTAAGCGTAATCTCAGGTGGGAAATTATATTTCTCACTCCGCATTATTGAAGTAGTTTAGGGGTCTAAACCCTTATTTAATTTAATATAGATATATTAAATTGCCAATTTAAATATCTATATTTGGGTAGAATCGGCGTAGGATTTAGAAATTAATTTTAAGAAAATTAATTAAATTATTCCATACGAGATTAAATATATTCCTAATTAAATTGAATAGGAATAGACGTGTAACGCCCCACGTTTTCCTTTCACTTTTCTGGAATTCTTTTCCATGTGTTAATGTTTTGCGACGTCACTTATTCATGACGTCTTGTGTATTCTCGGTACGAGTAAATTTTTCGCGTTTAAGTTTTGGACTTAGCGGGACGACTTTGTGGTATTTCGTTTCCGGTTTTATGGATTTGAGTATCGCCAACGACTACGAGGGTTCGTGCAACGTTTTCTCGTTGGAGCTTCGGCAATCGTGTTACGTTCTCGAAAGTTCTAACCTAGTTTAGTGTAGACGTTCGGTGTAGAACTTATATGAAATTCTTGTTATATTTTCGTGTTGTAACTAATGAAAATTATTAGAAACGATTTCGGGAAAGAAATGACCTAGGGGTATATGAGTAATTTCATATTTGGAGCAATTAGTGAAAATTGTAGAGAATTGGCTAAGTGTTGGTGTATGGATGGCATAGTGGTAATTAGAGAGGATGACAAGGGGTAGAAGGGTAATTAAGAGGCTTGATGTCACTCTTGTAATTAACCCCAACTTTGGCATATTTTGGTCATTTCCACATTTTATGTGTTGTCTCATTCCTAGCCCTTGATCTCATTCTCCCATCTTTGTTTTAGACCCTTAGATCATAAGGCCTTGTTTGGTTGGCACTTAAATGGAATAATCCATTATTGTTGGTCATCCACTTGGCAAGACTTTTTGTCAACCATTGGATGATTAATTATTTCCCATCTTCATTCTAGGCCCTTGGATGATAAGGCCTTGTTTGGCAAATTAATGGGTTTTGTGATTTATGTAATAAGTCTTCCACTTGGCAAGACTTATTCCTAGCCCTTGGATTCATTTCCTTTTCCCCATCTTTATTATGGACCCTTGGATGGTGAGTGGTGTGAGTGGAGAATCTCTACATATGGCAAGTCTTCCACTTTGCAAGACTTCATCTTCTTCTTCTCCATTTTCTCTCATTTTCTTCCTCTTTGTTCTTCTCCACTTATGGGTGGAATTCATCACCCTAAGTTGGGATTTTGGTGTGGCCATCAACATAGAAGAGGTTCATGGTGTCCTTTTCTTTGGTTTAAACTAAATATGGGTAAGTGTTTTTCATCCCTTGTGTGTTTCCATTTCAAACCAAGTTAGGGTTTCTTGTTATAACCACTAAATGTTTCTTGCTCTCTTCTTGTGTTGGAGTTTGATTCATGGTTAGGAGGTCATGGTGAAGCTTTCCACCGGTTTACTCCTTGGATTTTGGTTGAGGAAGAGCTAGGGTTTCATGGGCTTTGCTTGGTGGTTTTGGTGGTTTGCTCTTCAAGAGGTAGGGGGAAAACTTCCTAACTAGCCATCTTGTGATTGTGTAATAAGATAAATTGGATTCTAGGATTTCTAGCATTAAAATGAAATTTGCTAAGTATATCCTTGGAAATATGAAGTTAGGGTTATAGCATGTTATATGACTTAACCTTTGTGTATAGAGTATTTTTGATAGTATTGAATAGGGTTATGAAGCATGCTAGCTAAGTGGTTGTTCTTGAGATTTCTTATATGCAAGTGTGCTTGTATGCCTATGTATATGTGGATATATATATATATATATATATATATATATATATGTGGGTATTGTGGTGTGTATGTGTAAGAGTAGTTATACATATGTGCATGTGGGTGTTAGGGAGGTAGCCTTAGAATGAGATTAGGCTAGTTCCTTTGGTTAGTACCTTGGAGGTATTTTTGGACTTCATGACATGTTGAGAGGTGATATGTGAAAACTTGCTAAATTGAACTAAAAGCATGTTTAAAAGAGATTTCGAGAATTATATTGGATTCATGTGGATATATATATATATGTGAGTTGGTCTTGATAGTTTAGACTATGAATTAGGCCCTTGGGAACATGATTTGTGATATAAATTATGTTGTGATATATTGCTTAACAAATGTTAAATTGTAAGCCTTGTGAGAAATTGAACGCAATATAATGTTATTTGATAGAAGCATGTATTGTGATGGCATATGGTTATGATAAAAACCTTTATGCGTTTTGGGGTACACCATGTAGTGTCAAAAGCATGGGTGTAGGGTTTATACGGATTATGTATTCGTAAGTGTAAGTAGTCTTGTGTCGAATCGTCACAACAACTGACCAGGGGGTGTTCCCATCCTACGGAATAATGAGCCGTGAATGGGGTATAGGGTGAGTCGTCTCATTCTCGAAGTCGCGGGTCGTCTCGTGCATTCGTTATACGAATCTTTAGGCATGGGTCGTCTCGTGCCAACCGCCTTCCTTGTTGAAAGTGAAATGTCAAAAACACTTGGGAAGAATCGGTGCGGTACTCTTTCTCGTTATAAATGAGTAGGGTATAAATTCGTTAACCTATATTGGGCAAGCGCATATTATGGGGTGTGTTGAGTTATATTGTACTTGAACTATCCCATATGTGTGATTATGATATTATTCCATGTGATGGAGGAGCATGTTTAAATATGAATTTTGTGAAATAATTCATTTATTATTTAAAATGCTCAATTGGAATTGAAGGATGTGAAAAATGTAAATTCCATCACTTATTTAAAGTATAATGTGAGATCAAAAATTATGCTTATTGCTATGTGCCATTATACCCTAAGAGGAGGGGGGTGATATGAGTTGGTTTAAGGGCTTACTTGTGATAAGTAAAGTCGGTGTAGGTTGTGATCTTGGTTGATGGTGTATAATGACCTTATGATCTTGTTAGAAACCTAGGTGATGTGGTTTCGAATATGAAATTGAGGTTGAAAGAATCGGAAGGGGTTCTTGATTTGAAAACTAGTTGGTTCCGTGGCAACGGCCACTAGGTTCCCTTTAGCGGTCTTAAGTAATGGATTGTCGTCGGAGTTGTAGTCATTCCCGGTTAAGAGGGTGGTGAATTCGAATGTGAAGTGAAGTGTGGTTGAGTTAGAGTTAGTTCCTTGTGTATAGTCACTTGCCCTTATCTTCAAGTTGCTTTCGAACTTCGGTTCTTCATTCATTTGCCTCATTTGAGCGTCTCTAAAATCACTTGGTTTTCCGTTGGTTTCGGTTGTTCCCGAAAACGGATTGTTCGTAAGACTTGTGTTTTAGTTTATTTGGTCTTTGAGTGAAAAACCCATTTTTCGCCTACCCCCGTGATGCCGACAAAAACTTTGAGTTTTGAAATGGTTTTAAAAATCAAGAAATAAAGGATTTTGACTTTTGAAAGTCGGTGGTATCCAAAACGGATACCGGGGACAAGACGGTTAGTTTTACGGATTTTCAAGAAAGTATTTTTGATAAAACTAAACCGAGATTAAATGATAGTTTCTCATTTCTAAAGTTCCTAAATGAGTTGAGGACTTTTGTCTCATGATTCCTAAGGCTTTGAAGCTGTTTGGAAGTCATTTTTGAGGTTTTCTAACCTAGACAGTCGACTGGCCCCTTCCAGGCAGTCGACTGGGTCAACTAAGCTTTTTCCCGTAAGAATTTTGGAACTATCTGGTCCAGCCAGTCGACTGGGTCATTGAGCCAGTCGACTGGGTCATTGACAGCCGACTGGGTAAACTAGCCAGTCGACTGGGTCAGCTTTGGGTGGATTTTTCCTGATTTTCAAAAATTCATTTCTCTCACCTGGTAACTCGGATTGAGGTCCCGTTTGTTCCTATGGCTCATGCTAGGAACAAAATTTGTAGATAAAATTTAAAATAATTTATTTAAATTCAAAATGACTGTTTTACCCTTGGAGAAAGAGGGGTACTTCAACTTTCCATTTGTCTTATCGGCGTTGTCCGATACCGTTTTCAAAACTTCATATCTCTTGCGTCAGGGCTTTGAATTTGATCCCGTTTGTTTTTATGGTTCAACCTATGTCCAAATAGGTGGGTCAACCTTTGAAAGTACATCTTTGCCCTTGAAATGACCATTTTACCCTTTGGTGAACATGTGACCTTTGATTGGTCGGTGTGATGGGTTATTCAATCCATTTCACTTCCTTTTGTTGTTGGGAAACCTTTGTGACTTACCTTAGGTTTACATGAATGTTTTACCCCTGTGTTGGGTTTATGGATGTCATTAGTGGCATATGAAGTGATTGATAGTATGATTCGATAGCAATTTGAGGTTTTGGAGTTCGGTATGCCTGTGGCCTAGGAACTATAAGTGTTATCATTCCTAGAGTGTTATGAATAAGAGGTTTACTCCCATGATTTGGTGATAGTGTTGAGGTGATAGTGTTGTGTTGATTGTCAGTGTGGGACTGCTGGGTACGAGTCGTAGTGATCTATGACGGGGGTTGTACTACGTATCTGGTATTGGTTGTATATCCTTGTATGTATATATATATATACGTGCATATATATATATATATATAGGTGTGAGTTATTTCATGTTGTTGCGATATAGTTTCACTATATGCTATTTGCTTATTTGTGTATGCATGGTAGGGGACTAGTGGGATGTATTCCGGGGTCTTGTCTTGGCGTGATTGCCAGGTGGGATATTTGACTGACCTAGGATAGATGCATGTACACGGGTTGGTTTTCATTTGATTTGAACGGTCGTAGGATGTGATGGTTATGATTTCTTTCTCCTACGGGGCTCAATGAGCTCACCCCGGCAGCGGTATGCCTGGTGGTTTACACCACCAGTTTGCAGGAAATGTTTCGGTTATGGACAACATGGAGTGCAGGATGGTTCGTGGCACTGATGCTGTTGCGGGATTTGGGACGCTATATATATATAGAGTTGTACCTTTTGTTTCATTTCTTGTTCCCTGTATTGGGACCGTCGATGTTGTACCTCTTGGGAGCCAGTCTGTTGGCCTATCCCTTCCTTGTATTCAGTATTGTTACATCGTTGTAGAGATGTATTCTTTCGGCACTTAGACGTGCCTTGTGTATCATTTGGTTTAGCTTCCGCTTTGTTGTGTATGGAATTATTATTGATAATAAGATTCCATCCGGTTTATGGTTGTTTAGTATATTGATTGGTCGCTCATTTTACGGATCACGACCCGGATTCCTCGGATGTCCCGGTTTGGGAGTCTTAGGAAATTTGGGGCGTGACAAGACGACTTAGAAATTCCCTGGAAAATTAAATGGGCTAGAGAAATTTGTAAACGTTGGATGTGAGAGACTTAGACGCCATGCTAGGTTCCTCTTATTATACGTGAATTAATTGTATAATTTATTTTAAATGAATGATAAGGGAAATTGAAATATTTTCTAAAGAATTAAAGAAAATATATTTTTGGAGAACATGAATGGTATATGAAATTATTTTCATATGATTTAATTGCTTTATTGCATTTTAAAGCATGAAAAGAGATTTGAGACTTATGTTGATATTTACCATGTTGGTATTTTCATAAATATGGTGTATTACATATTTATGTCGAGGCCCGGGGTGCCTGTTGAGAATGTCGTGTAGTGTCAAATCACGATGTTGATATGTATGAGTTGTGTACTCAAGTATGGGTGTCTTTGTGTCGGATCATCACAACAACTGGCCAGGAGGTATCACGCCTACGGAACTAAAAAGCCGGCAAATGTGAGTTAGGAGTCCAGGTAGAGGCTCATGTTCTTGACTCAAGGGTAGTCATGGCGCACAGAGTTGCAAGTTGGGCTCTCGTGCAACCGTCTTCCTTGTTGAAAGTGAGAAGTGTCAAAATCACTTGGGAAGAGTCGGTGTGGTAACTCTACACTATGATGAGTGGACATAGTTTGTATCCGTTACCCTTGGGAAGGGTGTGTTGTGTGTGAGTATCACGGGGAGTGTCAAGTCACATTACACTGCATACCCTTTATGTGATCTCGTTTAACATGTATATGTGTTATATTACATGTGATGTTGGAGCATATTATTTATGAATATATTGTAAATTAAATTCATATTTTATAAATGCTCAATTGAAAATGAATAATGTGAAACAAGACTTTAAATGTGGTAATTATTAATGAGTATAAGTGAAACGAATATATTTATACTTGTTGTTGTATACTTTAGTGCCTTTGGGGGAGGTTATTTGTATTGGCATAGTGATCTATGTGGCTAGTTGAGGCTAGTGGTGGACCGTAGGCTTGATTTTGAGTTGAGGCCTTAGAGAATGTAGTTAATGGTCTTGTGATTGTGGTTAATAGTTTGGTGATTGTGGTTAGCTGGGTGACCTTGTTAGAGATTTAAGATCCGAAATTGATTTTAGTATCAGTTATGAATTGGGGCCTTCGAGAAGGCGGGTGATGAGGTTGTGAGTTGTAGTATGGACCTTTAGGTGTCTTCCACCTTTTGAGGAATGAGTTATCAACTGTAGTTGAGAGTTTGATTGGTGAGAAGATGTTACGGTTGAGTGACTTTATTTAGTACTCGAGGTACCGTAGCTTGACAGTCTCGGTTCTTGTGCTTAGTTCATTCCCCTAAGCATTCCTTGTATTGTGTTTTGTACACTAGTACGTGGTCGTTGACTTGTATGTCATTCCTAGATTCGTTGGTTACGACGTGGTGCCGAACCTCTTCCATGTGGTGTCATTATGGAGTTGGAAACGGATGGTTGTCTTCCGTGAGTCCAACGTGCCGTTCTTCCTTTGATGTCCTTTTAGGCATTATAGGAATCTGTAGAGTTGTGTTCGCCCTTATTCGACTATCTTTCAGAAACGGTGTTTTCTAAACTCTTTATATTTAAAAGGAAAAACCCGTTTTCGCCTACCCCCGTAGCAATGAAAAGCTTTAACACTTTATAAAATGATCTTAGGATCTTATTTAAAAAGATTTTTAACTTCTAAAAGCCGGTGATGGCAACTGACGGAGACCGGGGGCAAGACGGTCATTTTTACTATGTGGTTTCTTAAAAGGAAAAAGTATTCTATTACTTGTCTTGAGATTATGAGATTTCGAGACTTCTTTCTCAATATCTCATTCTGTAGAGTTTTGAAAGGTGTTCCATTGTTTCACCTTTGTTTCCTATCATTTCTATGTCTCGGGTATGAGGCTTGGTATTGTTCAGTGCACACATATAGTGTTGTCCTTCCTTTCTTCTTGGCTTTTGACGTCACCACTTAGGTGATTCCAGTTGTTCCACATGTTATGGGCATGGATATCGAGTGGATTGGGTTCCTTGTCCAGGTGTTCTCCTTAAACCCTTGTGGTGGTTTAACCTTGACATTGTTGTCTCGGTTATCTGTTGGTTTAGCATTGGGAAGTCTTTTCCTTTGCTTTGTTTCGGTGACCATTGGGTGGTCGTTCTTGTGAGTTGAGTTCGTGTACTCTTAGTGATTTGATTGGTGGTTTTTCCTCGCCTACAGTGAGAGCGTTAGTGATGTGATTGACCCTATCGATGATAGTATTATGAGGTCGATATGATTTATGGTATGGTGATATGATTGAGGTGATCTAGCCTTTTAGAGGTAGATTTTCCTTAGGAATGGGATGAGGTTTGTATTATATATATATATATATATATATATATATATATATATTATACATTTACAATATATATATATAGACGATGATTGTGTTAGTATGCAAGGACGTGAGTATTTTTTCTCCTGTGTTCTCGGGGAGTGAGTTATGAGTATTCCTTGGTACTAGTGGTGGATTATGATCCTTGTGGATATTAGAGGTGAGTGTGTTTTCCCTCTGTTGGATTTTCTGAATTGTGTTGTGAGTAATTGAGGAATTGTTAGATTGGATCCTCGTATCGTGTACCTAGGGTACGTTGGTGAGAGTAGTGTAGACTACCGGTGTGGGTACGTACGAGTCTTAGATGTATCTTATAGGCTCATGTTGTGTATTTATACTTATATATATATGTGTGTATATATATATATATATCCCCGTTATATACTTACGTACGGTAGTGTATGAGCGTGTGCCTTGGGTTTTGCGTGGATGGGATTAGTTGGGCTATTTATATCTTATTAGACGGTTTAGCTTTACCTAAACTATTAGAGGATGTGGTAGTTAGAGTATCCTTTCCCACTGAGCTTATTTGCTCACAGGGGTATTTCATTTGCCCCCTGGTATTCCCACGCCAGGTTGCAGGAAATATACGGCTATGAGCATGATGCAGTGCAACGGCAGTTTTCTCTTGTTTCCGTGTTACAGGTTTGGAGTCGCGCTGGTGATGCGGTTACGGTTGCAGTACGGCTGGTTTGGGGACGATAGGTATTTACTGTTAACTTCTCTCCCCATTGTTATGGGATTGTTATGTATTTTCTTTTGGGAGCCAGTCTGTTGGCATATCCCTGTTGATGTATCATTTATTTCCTGTATTTATTCTTTCAGGAGGTTATTGTATTTATTTTGCACAGCTAGGTGCATTTCTTGTATTCTTATTCGAGCATTTGTGGCTCTGTTGAGTTTAGAGGGTTTGGAGGGGTTTTGGTTTCTTTCCACTACCTCGGCCCTAGTAGGATTGATGAATGTGGGGCTTGGAAGCCATTGTGATTATTGAATTGCTATTGGCAGGTTCTTGTGTTGTGGTTGTTGTCCGGATGTTCCATTTACAAACGAAACTCTGCCGGATTTTCGTTAGATTCCGCTGCTTAGTTTATTATCCATTTGGGTATGAAATATACCATATCTATCATTAACCCATATGTTTTCACGGTTAATGATGTCTTAGTTGGTCATTCATGTTAAGGAACACATCCTGGATTCCTTGGATGTCCCTGTTCGGGAGTCTTAGGAATTTAGGAGCGTGTCTGTTGGTATCTGTGGATACTATTGAGTTTTAGTATTCTATTTGGCATGGAGTATATTTTTCATTGTTACTCCATGTATCTTCTTGTCATTCTTGACTCTAGTAGTCGCTTGACTTATGTCACCCTTTGGAGATTCGCTAATTCTCTAGATTAGAGTTTCGGGAATTCTAGGGGCGTGGTAGTAGGGTATCAGAGTGTGTCATTCTTACTTTTTTTTGGGTGTTTGATGACTGAATGTCATTTGTTCCAGTTTCTTTTTACTTCTGCATTCACTCCCCTAGCTCTTAGGCTCGGGTTTCGGAGTCCTAGGAATTCGGGGCGTGACATTTAATATATATGTTTTAGAATTTTATATGTTTGTTTAGAAATTTATATATTTTTATATATTCGTTTCAAAGTTTGGAGGTAAGATAGGGTAACCATATCAATACCCTATCTTAACTTTTAATTTAAGGATTTAACCCCTGCATCATTGCTTTTACTAAATGAAATATAGCTCCAGCTAAATACAACACCGTTATGTACCATCAGTAATATCAACTGCAACAAAACATATGCCAAATGCACCTATACCACTATCCAAATGTAGCACCTATACTACTGTCCAAAGGTAGCATCTATACCACTATCCAAATGTAGCAATGAATCTTAACTTTAACTCTGAAATGCCATTATTCCTTCTTTTAATGATTAGAAAGACTCTTTTGTGCGTTTAATGTATTTTCAAATCTTAAAAGTATTTAAGTTTTGAATCAAATATATAAATTTCTAAACAAACATATCAAATTCTAAAACATATATAATAAATTTCGAAAATAAATATATAAAATTGGAGAAAAATATGTAAAATTCGTAAATAAATATATAAAATTCAAAATAAATATAAAATTAAAATATATATATATAATTCGTAAAAAATATATAAAATTCAAAAATAATATACAAAAATTGAAAAGATATATATAAAATTCGAAAAAAATATAAATTCAAAATATCTATATAAAGTTTGAAAAAAACATATAAAATTCGAAATAAATATATATTAAATTTTGAAAACAATTATAAAATTAGAAATTAAATATAAAATTCAAACAAAACATTTAAAATTCAAGAAATATATATATTTGTAGGGGTTCGCAAGTTGATGATGCGAAGATAGTTCCTATACAAGTATGTCAGTTAAATAAAGGCAATGATGTTTTTATTACTTTTGATTTGCTTTTACAGAGAAAAGGGAGGAAAAGATAACGAGTACAAGTATTTGAGAAGTGCTTTCTCTCTCTCTGGGAATTTCTCTCTGTTAGTCTCTGGAAAAGTCCCCTCTCAAATGAGCTCCCGCACCTCTATTTATAGACGTGAGTGTCCAGTAATCCTCGCGAACTTGTATTGCCACGTCAGCATCTGTCTCACGACATGGTTTATGTGTACCAATCCGCGATAAAAGTACCCTGCACAGTATCATCTCGCGCATTTGCCTACGCGAAACGGATTCGCGTAATCTCATGCGCGAATTTATACAGTGCTCCATAAATACCTTGCACAATGTTATCTCGCATTTCGACTATGCGAAACGGATTCGCGTAATCTTATGCATGGGTCATGCTGTGCCTCATGCCCCGTGATCCGCGCCTATTCCATCGCGGATCTGATTTATCCTTAGTCAAGGATGCCGTTATAGCTTTGTTAGGTCATGACCAATCATGCATGTCTTGGTCATGTCCCTGAATACTATCGGCCTCTCTAAGGTACTCTTGCTTAGGATGGTGTAAATAAGGTCGCGACCCACTATTTATTCATCCCCAGTATTTCCCCTACATTCCGAGTAGTACTCCCTACGCGAGCAGCATATAGGGTTATGAGTTTCTGATGCGAGTTATAAAACACATCAACCCCTCATGTCTCCCTCTGTATAATGCAAGCTCTCGCGTAAAACCATATCTGGGCTATTTCCCCAAGTAATCAATTATTTAGGCCAATTTCCCAAATAATCTTTTACTTGGGCCGGTTTCCCCAAATATTCCAATCCTGGGCCATATCCCAGATAAATAAAGCATTGGGCCATATCCCAAATAAATAAACCTTGCGGATTAGTTTTATCGCGAGTTACCACCTTTACAATATTAAATTTCAAAAAAATTTATAAAATTCAATCAAAACATATAAAATTCAAGAAATACAATTTGTGCATTCGAATTTTATATGTTTTTTTCAAGCTTTATATAGATATTTTGAATTTATATTTTTTTCGAATTTTATATATATATTTTCAATTTTTATATATTATTTTCGAATTTTATATGTAGTTTTTAATTTTATATTTATTTTCAAATTTTATATATTTATTTTCGAATTTTAGATATGTTTTTCGAATTTTATATTTATTTTTGAATTTTTAATTTTTTTCGAAATTTAATATATATGTTTTAAAATTTTATATGTTTGTTTAGAAATTTATATATTTTTATATATTTGTTTCAAAGTTTGGAGGTAAGATAGGGTAACACTATCAATACCCTATCTTAACTTTTAACTTAGGGATTCAACCCCTGCAACATTGCTTTTACTAAATGCAATATTGCTCCAGCCAAATGCAACATTTATTTAACCAATTGCAGTACCGTTATGTACCATCAGTAATACCAACTGCAGCAAAATATATGTCAAATGCACTAACTCTGAAATGCCATTATTCTCTCTTTTAATGATTAGAAACACTCTTTTGTGCGTTTAATGTATTTTCAAATCTTAAAAATATTTAAGTTTTGAATCAAATATATAAATTTCTAAACAAACATATCAAATTATAAAACATATATAATAAATTTCGAAAAAAATTCAAATTCGAAAATAAATATAAAATTCGAGAAAAATATGTAAAATTCGTATATAAATATAAAATTCAAAAATATATATAAAATTCGTAAAAATATATATAAAATTCAAAAATAATATATAAAAATTGAAAATATATATATTAAATTTGAAAAACATATAAATTCAAAATATCTATATAAAGTTTGAAAAAAACATATAAAATTCGAAACAATTATATATTAAATTTTGAAAAAAATTATAAATTTCGAAATTAAATATAAAATTCAATCAAAACATATAAAATTCAAGAAATATATATTAAATTTCAAAAAAAATTATAAAATTTGAAAATAATTGTAAAATTTAATCAAAACATATAAAATTCAAGAAATACAATTCGTACATTCAAATTTTATATGTTTTTTTCAAGCTTTATATAGATATTTTGAATTTATATATTTTCGAATTATATATATATATTTTCAATTTTTATATCTTATTTTTGAATTTTATATGTATTTTTTAATTTTATATTTATTTTCAAATTTAATATATTTATTTTCGAATTTTATATATGTTTTTCGAATTTTATATTTATTTTCGAAATTTAATATATATGTTTTAGAATTTTATATGTTTGTTTAGAAATTTATATATTTTTATATATTTGTTTCAAAGTTTGGAGGTAAGATAGGGTAACCATATCAATACCCTATCTTAACTTATAATTTAAGGATTCAACCCTTGCAACATTGCTTTTACTAAATGCAATATAGCTCCAGCCAAATGCAACACCGTTATGTACCATCAGTAATACCAACTGCAACAAAACATATGCCAAATGCACCTATACCACTATCCAAATGTAGCACCTATACCACTATCCAAATGTAGCATCTATACCACTATCCAAATGTAGCAATGAATCTTAACTTTAACTCTGAAATGCCATTATTCCTTCTTTTAATGATTAGAAAGACTCTTTTGTGCGTTTAATGTATTTTCAAATCTTAAAAGTATTTAAGTTTTGAATCAAATATATAAATTTCTAAACAAACATATCAAATTCTAAAACATATATAATAAATTTCGAAAATAAATATATAAAATTGGAGAAAAATATGTAAAATTCGTAAATAAATATATAAAATTCGAAAATAAATATAAAATTAAAAAATATATATATAATTCGTAAAAAATATATAAAATTCAAAAATAATATACAAAAATTGAAAATATATATATATAATTCGAAAAAATATAAATTCAAAATATCTATATAAAGTTTGAAAAAAACATATAAAATTCGAAACAAATATATATTAAATTTTGAAAACAATTATAAATTTCGAAATTAAATATAAATTTCGAAAATCATATATAAATTTTGAAAAAAAATATATAAATTCGAAAAACATATATAAATTTCGAAAAAAATAGAAATTCAAAAAAGATATATATTTGAAAAAAAATATATGATTCCATTGAGGCAAATGTAACAAATATATTCACACAACCGAACATTCAAGCTAGGGTAACAAGGTGCAAGAAATATGAGTGAGGAAAAGGGGAAAAAAATACACTAATAAGGACAACCCAAAGATATACATATTTCCTATAACCATGGAATTTACAAATGAATTATATGAGGCAAATGTGAAACAACAGACTATACTAAAATATATAACCAAACCATGAATAGATAATCTATATATGCTTCATACCTGAGAGAAAGGTGTGGGAGATTGATGTGCGATTTTGGAGGTTTTTCAAGGGTTTGGACTCTCTCTGCGTGTTCAATAATGAAACTCCTAAACAAAAAATTGAATTATACTGATTATTAAGTTTGACTTATTATGTATTTACCAATCTATTTATTGACTTCATTTCCATTAAAATCTCTATTGGCGGGAGTTTTTGGGGGAAATATATGCACAATGTAAATGAAAAGGGAAACACTGTATATCACTATTGTGTATATATATATGTTTTTTTTTTTTGTGATTAAATTATTGGGGTTCATTTGTTTTTGCCACATAAGCGATTTATGACTGGTAGTGAGAGAACGAATGAAGACGATCTGTGTCTTTATAAGAAATTGGTGCTTCTCTGACTACGAATTCTGAATATTAATTTTTTAAACATTGTGAATCAAACAAAAGATTGAATTAATTTTTGTTCTCTCTTTAACCGTCAAAAAGATGTTATATAGGGGTTTATTTGCGCACCCCACTAGTCATTTTCTTCTCCTCCCAGTGGCATAAGACTTGTCACAAATGCATGAAGCCCTTTTTCACGCCGCTTTTGGACGCGTGGTAACACGCTCCAAGTCCCGTAGGGGATGAGTCAAATTTGTGGTTCTAACATCAATGTCATCGGCTTACTTTTGACAATTTAATTTTCTTACCTCTGATTATTGGTGTTTGTGGTCAAACTATGATGCCCCTTCTCGAAGCTATCTCCACAGAAATAAATGTCCTTCTGTAATGTACAAATTAACTACAAAGCACAGTTTATTTAAGCCACCATTAAAAGGGCTATTCTTTGGATTAATTTACCAAGTCATTATTCATGTTTGAATTCTCCTACTAATTCCCTCAATCAAAGGCTTTTTAATTGCGCTACTTTGGACTTTGGAGATGGATCCCCATAATTATATATATATATATATATATATATATATATATATGTAGATATGAACATTTTTTTTCCCAAGTTTAATTGAGGATTAAAGTTTCTATACCAATATTGAGTCCTTGCACAATAAATTAATAGTTATTGCATATTGGATTAATGATATCTCCTGAAAAAAAATGGCAAGACAAGAAAATAAAAGGTAGCAATACAAGAAAAGAAATGCTATTGTTTTATCAAAGACAAGAACAAAAATATATTTTGTTCTAAAAAGGATAAAAACAAAAACAAAAATAAGATTTCTAAATACGGCCTTAAGTCACACTGCATTCATTCAAGAATGTACATGCATTGGTCAGACATTTATATTAAAATATCATATTTTTAAATATAAAAGACAAAACAAGCAGTGTATTAAATTATTTATTTTTTATTCAACAATTAATTATAAGTTAGTGATATTCTCATCTTTTCAAATACACCTCCAGGGACAAAGATGGCAATTGATGAGCCACCACAAAAATGATAAATAAATATCCCTCCTAACTTTCCTTTACTAGCTAGTTTCAGTCATCCGTTACTTCGCATGTACACAGGTGTGTGTGTATGTTGGACATATTGGAGTTTCTTTCCCATTTCTTCCTATTGTTGTGTGGTTTAATTTATATATATATATAGTCAAGCCTATCAATTAATGATAACCCAAAATAAATAAAAGACTGAGTTCATATTCTAATTACGATTCCTCTTGGTCCTCCAAATTAGAACTGGAAGAGTCAAAGTCAAAACTCATGAACTTGACCAAGTACAAGTATAGCATACATCTCTCGAACACTTTTCACACTATATATAAGACGAATGTTCCCCTAACTTCAAAGCAGTAGCTTACTCTATTTCATACACTACACAAAAAAAAAGACAAAAAAAAAATTTAACGTCACAGAGAAAGAGAGAGAGAAGAGTAATAATAAGAAGTGGAAGAGAGAGAGAAAGAGGCATGGAAGTGGAGAAGATGATGGGCGAAGTAGATACTACTAATAAGTATGATGAAGATGATGATGTTCAGCTTCCGGGGTTTCGGTTTCATCCCACAGATGAAGAGCTTGTAGGGTTCTATCTTCGCCGAAAGGTCGAGATGAAACCAATCAGTATTGAGCTCATCAAACAGATTGACATCTACAAGTACGATCCTTGGGACCTTCCAAGTATGTGTTCATTTTCGCTGCTTTATTTTTGTTTTTGTTTTTTTATTATCATTATTGGTTTTTTTTATGAATTAGTTAATTTTGTGTTCTTCCAATATATATATATTTTTTGGGTAATTATTTCCTACAATTTATGGCTTGTTGTGAGCAAATTAATGGTCTTTAATTGTTCTCCATGCCACCTTTTGGTTTGGAGCTGATTTATATATTACTAAGATATTCATGGTTCGAATGATGCAACAAGTATCAATTCCATCAATCAAATCCCAGAATTAGAGAATCCATTTTAAGATTTATGAAATCTCTTCTTCACAAGTACTGACTAGCTACTTGGAAATATTTTAAAATTCCTCTTGGAGTTTCATCAAATGGTATCTACTTTAATTTATTATTCATTCGTTTTCTTCTTCTTTTATTTATATATAATTTTTTTGTTTTTGAAAATAAAAAACCATGCCTCAATTAAGTTTGTAGGGATATGACTGCAGCTAACATGCATGTCACGATAAAAATAAAAAAATTATCTTAATCGATTTGATCAGTTCGTCGCAGAAATATATGTATAATTATGTATAGAGTTTAATTAACAAGTAATTATTATTTCTCTCCTTACTTTTTATTAACAAATTAAACTTTGTGATATCAAACAAATTTAAGGAGCTATTGAAGGGTTCACATGACACAGCATGAACTTACCATTCTTTTCTTTTTCCCCTATATATATATATATATATATATATATGTGTGTATGCTTGCAGGGACGGATTCAAGTGGGGCATCAGCCCCCATTGAATTTTTTTTTATTTATAATTTTTTACCTAAAAAAAATTATATTTATGAAAAACCCCTATTAAAATACCACTATACCCCACTGAAATTACAAAAAATATCTTTATGCCCCATTGAAAGTACAGAAAAGTACCACTAAAATTGGTGTCTAGATCCGTCCCTGTATGCTTGTTTCTTAAATTTTGTTTTCCCGAAAGTTCTTGTTGTGTTTTTTTAGTAGAAGCTTTTCACTGCAAATTGGGTTATATATGATATTGAATGTGTTTTGGTGGAATTGCAGAAGCTAGTACAGTAGGAGACAAGGAGTGGTACTTCTTTTGCAAAAGAGGGAGAAAATATAGGAACAGCATAAGACCTAATAGGGTTACTGCGTCTGGATTTTGGAAAGCCACCGGTATAGACAAGCCTATATACTCTGAAGGGCGTACGCGTGACGGTACCATTATCGGACTCAAGAAATCTTTGGTGTACTACAGAGGAAGTGCAGGAAAAGGCGCCAAAACTGATTGGATGATGCATGAGTTTCGCCTACCGGCTGATCATGATATCACCACTACTACTACTACCAAACACATCCATGCAAAAGACATTCCTCAAGAAGCTGTAAGAAACTATATATTATTCTTAAGCTTCCTAGTACTTTACATATTTTGGTTCATGAATGTTAGGGAAGTATCCATAGAAAATTTCATTTCTCAGTGAATTATAAACGAAAGAAGTTATATATATATATAAATAAGAAAATTTTAAATTTTTGGATCCCAATCACATCTAAGTGGTGATTATTATAAGCGGGTATGAAATCGTACCACCCAAGAACCACATCTAAGCGGCGATTATTATAAGTGGGTATGAAATCGTACCACCCAAGAACATCTAAGCGGTGATTATTATAAGTGGGTATGAAATCGTACCACCCAAGAACCAATAGATCAGTTTAGTATATAAATGTAGTATTATATAATTTGATTTGGGTGATTCATGACTATGTATGGACAGTATTCCCTCGAATGATACGATTTCTCTTATCATCTAGGATTGAATCCTCTCACACGTAATATATAGTGTGTGGAATTTTTACTTGAACTTATTTTATAAAGGACGATACTTAGTCCAAGTTTGTTCTTCCGTTGATGTGGTCCAATATAAATTAAATATGTTGTCAAAATTTTTTTCAAAAGGAATCGATTTTGATTTGTATATTTATAAATTCTATATTCACTTTCTTTTTGAAAAAAAATTTAAACACATATTCAATTTATATTAGATTACATCAGCGGAGAGGAGCAATTTAGTTCTCATTACTTAATGCAAAGGTAAAAATAAAGTACCTTTCAACAACAAATGAAAAAGAAAAAACGGTAGATAATCAATAAGCTAACAACGTCAGGTCTGTCTCCAATCCTTCCCTTTCAATATATGTTGGATAGATACTAAGATACATATATTTGACGTTACGTATTATTTATATATTTTACACTTTGAGAAAAATAAAAAGGATATGACTCTTATGAGGTTATAAAATATGAGAGACATATATTATAAGGGTTAGGAGTCTTTGATGTTTTAGCATAGTTGTCAAAATTTTGATGGTAAATTTTTACGATTTTGTTATGTTTTTGTACGATTTTACTACGATTCTATTATATTAAAATAATGGTTGTATGGTTATGTCCTCCATAAGAAATGCCCAAAAAATAAATGATTTAGTCTAATATTCTAATATATGACCTAAATTTATGATAAAACGTTTAAAGGCCCAATATATTAGAAAATTTTGAAAATTCTAATATGATTTAGTTTTAAATTAAATATTTAATATTTTTAAAAAAAATTAATACATTTAGGTATAATCTTCCGATTTCAAGATTCCGATTTCAATTCCAAGGACCCCTAAACGATTATAACTCAACTCCGAATTCTGACAGCCCTTAGGATGGCAAAATAGTCCGACCCGCCGAGTTCCGATCCGTCCCAACCCGATTGGGGTGGGTATGGTAAATTTATAAACGGGTTTGGGACGGGTTTGGTATCCAAAATTAAAACCCGAAGCGGGTTTGGGTTTTCTGGAAAACCCGTTGGTAACCCGATTCCGACCCGTTTACAATTTTAATTTTAATTATATATATATGTGCGTCTTTGTCTATATATAACTCATTAATCTGATTATTGGTATTGATATCTATATATATATTTTTTTTGGAAGAATTTCAGTCAATATGCGTATATATATATTTGTTTGTTTAAATGTGTAGGATATTTAGTTTATAACGTAAAGCAGAATATATGCTTAAAATAAGAGAGAGATACTTGGTTTATAACTTAATTTGTTATCAAATACATTATAACTTAATTTGTCATCAAATAATTTAGTAAATCAACTGTGATTCTAATTTATTACAAATAATTTAGTACAACCGATGGTAACCCGATGGAACTCGTTTATACCGACGGGGTGATAATGGTATTACCGATTACAACCCGTCACGGGTTTGTGACGAATTTGGTATTAGTAATTTTTAAATGAGATGGTAATGATATTAGCCAAACCCGTCCCAAACTCGACCCGTTGCCATCCCTAACCGCCCTTGTGTTTTAGTTTACAAATTATTCTGTCCGTCCATAAAGTCTTATACCCTGCCCCATCTCAATTAAACTAACCCAAAACCGCTCGCACATCATGGTGGGGTAGGTATCTGGTTGGTCATTGTAGTCATTCGTTCCTACAACCGCTTGCATTATCTATCTTTCCCTCTTAACACCTATCTAGATACAATATACTAATTCTTTCCCTCTTAACACCTATCTAGATACAATATACTAATTGAAGCAGCTAATCCTATGTTTGAATATTATTGGGTGCCAATAATTTATTGGGACCATGACCGGACATAATCCGAGTTTTTCGCAATTCGACCCTGAATTAGTCAGAGCAAAACCTCCAACACCCTAGTAATTAGGGGGGAAAAAATACAATGGCTAATACATTTCATCAATATTTGCGCGGGCGGTAGTTGTTTTATGCCTCTAGGTAATTCTTATTGGTGTATGGAATGCACTTAAATTACAGACATATATGCTAAATGTATGCTTTTGTGATTGGGGTTTTGATTTGCAGGAAGTTTGGACACTGTGTCGAATATTCAAGCGAAATGTGTCATACAGAAAGATAACAGATTGGAGAGAAGTCGCAGCACGAAAACAAACCCCAACCCCAGGTGATGCAAGTTCCAAAACCTGCAGTGTGGAATCTAATAATAATCCCCAACCCAATAATTACATCAGTTTCAGAGCTCCAGTACTGCTCAAGAAGCCCACTGCTAATCATATGATCAACAACAACCATTACAACACCACCAACAACAACCAGTTGATGGCAACCCAGTTAAGCTCCATATCTCAAGCTCCATCATACTCGAGCTTTTCGAGTCCGGACATGAACGGCTTCTTCAAGTATGGGGACTGGGATGAGCTCAGATCATTTGCTGAGTTCCCTGTGGATCCATTCCTTTTGTAAATCACTCTCTTGTTATTACTATTTACATATAAATACAATAATACTAAGTGGGATCAATATATATATAGTAACTTAATTTTACTATTAGTCTTATATATTGAAACTAGCTCAATTTCGCACTTAGCGATTAACTCAAACTATCTCCTGTGTTGATTGAAACCATAAAGGGGAATTTTTTCCTTGGGATCTAACTGGTAGAAACTGATACAATTAGTATTGATCTTAATTTGTTTAGATATTATAAGAGAAAAACAATCTATATTATGAATAATGTTTTATGTGTATGTGTATTGATTCGGTAAGAATATATATACAGAGTTTTGCAGTATGAAAGGAATAAAAATCTAGCTAATTAAGCCTAGAATCATGTGATACATAAAAGCCCTAAAAGGATAATTAGAATCAAATAAAGTCTATCAATTATTGTAACATCCCGTGTTATTTTCCTTTTTCCTGAAATTATATTTAATTTAATTTCGGTTATGACGTCACTTGTTCATGACGTTCATATTATTCTTGGTATTTCGCGTGTAAACTTTTCGCGTTTAGTTTTAAAGTCGACTAGACGATATTACGGTTTCTCTTTGACGACTACGTGAGTTATCGTTATCGACTACGCGGTATCGTTTCGACATTTAACGTTTAGTACTTCGACTGGGCAATAACGCATTTTAATTGGATCGGGCCTGTTAAGTGTTCCGATGTTTAGGTTCCTAACCCGGTGTATTTATTTCGGACTAATTTGGTTATTTGGCGTCCCGTGGACTTTCGGGGTTACGCGATATTATTTGGAGGTTTCTAGAAATTGTTGGGATTTATTATATATATATATATATATTTAATTATATATATATATATAAGTTGGGGTTATTTCGTAAATACGATTAACTAGAGGGTTAGTTGTGCAATATAGTACATATATATGTATACTTGTACGCAACAGACCACAGGTCTGCATATCTTCTCCTACACGACTGAAGTTGCAGCTACTCTTCTTCTCCTCTCTTCACGCACGACCGAAGCAGCTCTGCTTCTCTTTTACCTCCATCACCATCATCTTCGTCTAGAGAGAGAGAGAGAGAGAACGGTCGACTGAGAGAGGGAGGACGCGGCTGGTCAAAGGGTCGCGTGAAATGATGGTGTTGACGGTTGCCGATCTGGATGGCGGTGGCGCTAGCAAGCAACGGCGGCGATGCTGAGCAGCCGCGAAGGAGTGGCGCAGCCGCACGTGGACGCGAGCAGGGGCGTGTCCGGCTGAGCTTCGGCCATTTTTTCGGCGACCTTCCGGTGATCGGTTTGAGACGATTTTTGGTGAGTAGCTTCGTATATAGGTAGTATTCATCATACTTTAATTTCGTATTTTTACGTTGAACGGTTTGGCCGGAAATCGCATTTATAGGTTATAGTTTTCATTTGGGCTATTTTAGATTTAGACAAATTAATTAACCTATTATTAATGGGCTTCGTATATATCGTATAGGTTTTCGAGGCGGACGTTTCGATATATTCGAAATAGTTTTCGGACGATTTTGGTCGGCGGGCGTCATATTCGGGCGCCGGTACTGTTCACGGTGGCCCGAAACGGCTGTTCTGTAAGCGTATTTCCGGTGGGAAATTATATTTCTCACTCCGCATTATTGAACTAGTTTAGGGGTGCAAAACCCTTATTTAATTTAATATAGATATATTAAATCGTTAATTTAAATATCTATAATTCGTTTAGAATCAGAATTAGACTTAGGAATTAATTTAAGAAAATTTATTTAAATTATTTCCTATGTAATTAAATTCCTATTTAAATCGAATAGGAATGACGGCTTAGAAATTCCCTTGAGAATTAAATGGGTTAAAGAATTTTGTAAACGTTGGACGTGAAAAACTTAGACGCTATACTAGGTCCCTCTCATTATACGTGGATTATTTGTTTAAATTATTTTAAAGGCATGATAAGGGAAATTGAAATATTTTCTAGAGAATTAAAAAAAATATATTGTTGAGATATGAATTGAATATGGACTTGTTTTCTCACAATTTAAATGCTTTATTATAATTTTAAAAGCATGTTAAAAGGAGATTTGAGAATTTTATTAGATTCATGTGGATATTTTCATAAATATGATGTTATATATATTTGTGTTGGTGCATGTTGTGCATGTGAAGTCGCAACCGGGTTGTGCATGTGAAGTCGCAACCGGGTTGTGCATATGAAGTCGCAACTGGGTTGTGCATTCGTTCTTGGCTTATAAGTCGCAACTGGGCTGTGCATCCATTTTTGGATTTCGTATTGGAAGTCGCAACTGGGTTGTGCAAATGAAGTCGCAACCGGGTTGTGCATATGAAGTCGCAACGGGGTTGTGCATTGTGTTTCATGGGGTTTCTGCCATGAGGTTTATGAGTCACATTGTATTTGTACGGCATTATGTGATTTCATTTGACATGTACACGTGATATTATTACATGTGATGTTGGAGCAGGTTTAATATGTGTTATTTTTGCCTGTTGGATTTGGGAGCATGTTATGTATGAATATTGCGAATTAAATTCATACATTTATAAAATGCTCAACTGATAATGATTAACGTAAAAGAGAATGATTATATGCGGTGATTATTAAAGTATAAAGAAATGTTTATTTATACTCGTGGTATATGCTTTTGTACCCTTAGGGGAGGTTAAGTATATTGGCGTTGTGACCTTTGTGGTTAGTGATGGACTGTCAAGATGATTTGGAGTTGAGGCCTTGAGAAGGCGGGTAATAGTCTTATGATTGAGGTTAGCGGTGTGACCTCTTTGGAGATTTGAGGTCAGGGATTGATTTTGTATCAATTGAGATTTGAGGCCTTAGAGAAGGCGAGTGATGAGATTGTTGACTTATATGTCACTCCTTGAGTCTTCGGTTACGGCGTGATGCCGAACCTCTTCCTTGTGTTATCAGTTGATTTTGGTGGAGTTGGAAACAGATGGTTGTGGTCCATGAGTCCAACATATTATTCTTCCTTCATTGTCCATTCGGGACAATATAGGAATCCTTGGAGTTCTAGTCACTCTTATCTGGCTTTCTGTCGGAAACGGAGTTTTTCTATGTTTTGAAAACAAACTCGTTGTATTAAAAGGAAAAACCCGTTTTCGCCTACCCCCATAGCCAGTACAGGCGAACGACGGAGACCGGGGGCAAGACGGTCATTTTCATTGTATGGATTTTTAAAGAAAACTGATTCTATAGAAATTATGAGGTTACGAGACTTCTTCCTTAAGAACCTCGACCTGTAGTGTTTTGAAAGGTGTTCCATTGTTTCAGCTTTGTTTCAGATCATTTCTAAGTCTCGGGCATGAGGCTTGGTGTTGTTCAGTGCACACATATAGTGTTGCCCTTCACTTCTTCTTGGTTGTTGATGTCACCACCTAGGTGATTTGAGTTGTTACACATGTTAGTGGCATGGATGCCGAGGGTTGGATTTCGATCCTCGTGGACATTAGAGGTGAGTGTGTTTTCCTTATGTTTGGAGTTTCTGGTTAGCGTGGTGAGCGCTTGATGATTTGTTAGATTGGACCTTAGGGTCGTGTACTTAGTGTACGTTGATGAGAGTAGTGTAGACTATTAGTGTTGGTACTTGGAGTATGAGTCTTAGTTGTATCTTATAGGCTCATGTTGTGTATTTATATATATATATCCCCTATATACTTACGTACGGTAGTATATGAGCACGTACCTTGGGTTTTCATGGCAGGGTTATGTTGTGGGCTATGTATCTCACTGGGTGGTTTAGCATTATCTAAACTATTAGGGGATGTGGTAGTTAAGATATCTTTTCCCACTGAGCTTATTTGCTCACAGGGGAGTTTCATTTGCCCCCTGGTATTCCACGCCAGGTTGCAAGAAATATACGGCTATGAGCAGGATGCAGTGCAACGACAGTTTTCTTTAGTTTCTTGTTTCAGGTTTTGGAGTTGCGCAGGGTGATGAGGTTACGGATGCAGCATGACTGGGTTTGGGGACGCTAGATCTCTGTTAGTTTCTCTACCCATTGTTATGAGATTGTCATGTATTTCTTTTGGGAGCCAGTCTGTTGGAATATCCCTATTGATGTATCTTTCTTTTCCTGTATTTATTCTTTCAGGAGGTTATTGTATCTATTCTGCACAGCTAGGTGCTTTTCTGTATTTTTATTCGAGCATTTGTGGCTCTGTTGATTATAGAGGGTTTGGAGGGGTTTTGGTTTCTTTCCGCTACCTCGGCCCTAGTAGGATTGATGAATGTGGGGCTTGGAAGCCATTGTCATTATCGAATTGCTATTGACAGGTTATTGTGTTGTGGTTATGTATCCGGATGCTCCATTTACAAACGGAACTCTGACGGATTTTCGTTAGATTCCGCTGCTTTATTTATTATTCGTTTGGGTATTAAATATACCATTTATATCATTAACCCATATGTTTTCATGGTTAATGATGTCTTAGTTGGTAATTCATGTTAATGATCACATCCTAGATTCCTCGGATGTCCCTGTTCGGGAGTCTTAGGAATTTAGGAGCGTGTCTGTTGGTATCTGAGGATACTATTGAGTTCTAGTATTCTATTTAGCATGGAGTATAATTTTCATTGTTATTCCATGTATTTCCTCTGTTATTGTTGACTCTAGTGGTTGCTTGACTACGTCACCCTTTGGAAATTCGCTGATTCTCTATATTAGAGTTTCGGGGATTTTAAGGGCGTGTCAGCATGGTATCAGTGTATTTTTACCCTTTTGTGGGTGTTTGATGTCTGAATGTCATTGGTTTTCATTTCTTTTCACTTCCGCATTCACTCCCTTAGTTCTTAGGCTCGGGTTTCGGAGTCCTAGGAATTTGGGGCGTGACAATTATACCATCTAAATTTAATAGGAAGGTAGAGCTGTTATGATACGGGTTCCTCAATATGCCCCCGCAAGATGTGGCAACAATTGGAGACACAAATCTTGGACCGAAGAAGAGAGAACCAAGGCTTGGCAAGTGGCTTTATGAGAATATCAGCCAACTGATTGTGAGTGGAGACATGAGAGACAGTAAGCAAACCATGAGAGACTTTTTCATGAACAAAATGGTAATCCAAAGCAATGTGCTTCATGCGGGAATGAAAAACCGGATTAACACAAAGATAAGTGGCACCAAGGTTGTCGCAGAGTAACTTTGGAGCATGTGCAATGGAGATTTGAAGTTCAAGTAGGAGGTTGGTGACCCAAGCTAGTTCGGCAGCGGCAGAAGCAATTGAACGATACTCAACCTCAGTAGAAGACCGAGCAACAGTTCGTTGTTTGCGAGAGCACCAAGAAATAGGATTAGAGCCAAGGAATATGATGTAGGCAGAGATCGAAGTGCAATCATCTCTATTACCGCCCCAATCGGCATCGTAGTAAGCAAGAAGATCAAGTGACGACTTCTGATGTAAATAAAGGCCATCGAAGTAAACGCTTGGCGGCAACCCAATGGGTGTGAGTAGGAGCATACATGAATTGTGAAAACTTATTGACGGAGTAAGCAATATCGGGTCGGATGAGAGAGAGATATTGTAATCCCCCAATAAGACTGCGGTAAAGAGTTGCATCAGTCGAAGCAGAACCATCATGAATCATGAGTTTTGTGGAAACACTCATAGGAGTGGCAGCCTCCTTGGTACCAGACATTTGAAAACGATCAAGAAGATCCTGAATGTATTTGTGTTGGCACAAAAAAAGACCATCGACTTAAGGAATGACCTCAACACCCAAGAAAAAATGGAGGTCACCAAGATCCTTAATTGAGAACCGTTTAGAGAGAGAGGCAATGACTGTCTCGATGAAGGATGGAGAGTTTCCTGTAATCAATAAGTCATTCACATAGACAAGAAAATAAATAGTGAGAGAGCCGTTAGCATAGATAAATAGAGAAGTATCCGATTTGGAATTAATGAATCCCAAGGTGAGGATAAAATTTTTGGGCTCTTGAAACCAGGCACGAGGTGCTTGTTTGAGGCCATATAAAGACTTTCGAAGGCGACAAACATGAGAAGGGTGAGACGGGTCAATGAAACCAGGAGGTTGGGACATAAAGACTTCCTCAGTGAGATGGCTATGAAGGAAGGCATTATTAACGTCGAGTTGATGAATGGGCCATTGATTTGTAACGCCTAAGCTAAGGACAACTCGAACGGTGGTGGGTTTGACTACCGGATTGAAGGTTTCATGATAGTCCACACCTGGACGTTGATGGAAACCTTTGGCAACGAGGCGGGCTTTATACCGAGCAATGCTACCATCTGGATTGCGTTTGACTCGAAACACCCATTTACACCCAATAAGGTTATGGTGAGGTTGGCGAGGAACCAGTTCCCAAGTATCATTACGGGTCAAGGCATCAAATTCATCACACATGACATTCTTCCATTTGGGGTTAGCTAGGGCTTGGGTAAAGGTGGAAGGTTCAATGATAGTTGGTAGTGGATGTTTGGTGGCTAAGAGGGAAATTTTGGTTAGAGGTTTAACAATGTTGTTCTTAGAGCAGGTTGCCATGGGATGGAGGTTGGGTTGAGAAGATGAAGAGGAAGAAGGATGTGAGGAATCATACCTGGGGGAAGTCGCACCCGAGAGTGAAGCAAGAGCATTGTCATTCTTGATGGCCGCCGGTAAAGTGGTAGAGGATAGAGTTTGATCATCAAAGGAAAACGTTGACTCGATTGGAGTAGAAGAGAGAGATTGACATTGAGTAAATGGAGATTGCCCTGACTGTGGGGATGAGGAGGAATCAGTGGAGTGATTTGAATTTGACGGGTGAGTGAATGAGGGAGTTAACTCATGAGGGGATGGCTGCGATAAAGGAGAAGGGATCACAGGCTGATGTTTAGGAAAATATTGAGGAGATTGTGAAATCATGGATTGAGATAAAATTGGAATGGAAGAGATGGTGGAGAGTGGATGAGGTGTAACATTTGAAGTTGATATTTTAGGAAGAGCAGGGGGCGGATTTTATGGGTGAGACGAGTATGGCAAATCTAAATTTTGAAAAGAGTGGACTTTTAAAAATGGAGAAAAGGAATCAGGTGAGGAGGTTTTTGATGAGTCACGACCAGGCCAATTTTTAAGGGAAAAATCATTGATTTTATCATTTGAATTTTGGGTTAAAAAAGATGGAAATTGGTCCTCAATAAAATCAACATGTCTAGAATAGTAAATACGACAAGTGGTAGGTTCAAGGCAAATGTAGGCATTGTGACGATTTGAATAACCCAGAAAAAGACACGGTTTAGAACGTTGCTCAAGTTTGTGACGATTATAAGGTCGTAACCATGGATAACACAAACACCCAAAAATTCGTAATTTGGAATAATTTGGCAGAGATAGGAATAAAGATTCAAAAGGTGACTTATTGTCAAGGATAGGAGTTGGAAGGCGATTAATGAGGTAAACAACAACATCGAATGCAAAGGACCAGAAGGATAAAGGAAGAGAAACACGATGAAGTAAGGTAAGACCTATTTCGACGATGTGTCAGTGACGACGCTCTGCAGATGCAACATGTTGAGGGGTGTATGGGGGTGAGATAAGATGTTGGATGCCATGTTGTTCAAATAAAGTTTTTAATCCTTGATATTCATTACCACCATCAGTATACATGGTTTGTATGGTTTTGTTGAAAAAAATTTCGACCATTAATTTGAATTTTGAAAAAATGCTATATATGTCAGATTTGTGAGTCATGGCAAAAAGCCAAGAATATTTGGTAAAATGATCGACAAATATAACATAAAAAGAGAAACCATTTATTGATCGAATAGGTGAGGGTCCCCACACATCGGAATAAATAAGTTCTAATGGACGATGACTCTTTAGACTAGAAATACCAAAAGGATGTTTATGACTTTTAATACATTGGCAAGAATCACAACATGATAATGCGGAGGAACTAGAGTGGACTGGAAGTTGATGAGACAACATAATGTGTGAGAGAAGTTTTGAGGACGGATGACCAACTCTATCATGCCAACGGTCAAGTGTTGTTTTAATGCTAACAAATGCGTGTTTCTTTACCGGCGGGATTTCCTTGATGCTGGACCATTCATAGACATTATCCTTGCTCCGGCCTCGGGCGAGAGGTGCCCCAGTAGTAAAATCCTTAACACAAAAAGAAAATGGGTCAAATTCAATTGATGTGTTATTGGTTTTGAAAAATTGATAAACAGAGATAAGGTTTTGTTTCATATTTGGAGCACATAACACATTTTTAAGTAAAAATGAATTGGGAGGAGAAGAAATGAAAGAAGTGCCAGTGTGGGTGATTTTGACACCTGTACCGTCACCGATAACTATGTCATCTGGTCCCTCGTAAGGTTCGCGGATGGAAAGGTTACCCATATCAGAAGTGACATGATGAGAGGCTCCGCTGTCTAGGATCCAACTTGGGCCTATGGTGTGGTTGTTTGCGGAAGTAATGGTGTTGTTTACCCTGGGCGGTATGGGAAGGCCCATCATGCCTTTTATAGTATGGCAATCACGGGCAACATGACCTCGCTTGTCACAGAATTGACAAACAAGGTAGGAGTTTTTGCCTCCATTGTTGCTTTGACTGTTGGTACGTTGCCCATTCTTACCAGTTTTAGTGGACTAGTAATTCGGTTGATAATTCTTCTTCCCTTGGTAGCCATGGTTTGTATTCTTGGATGAAGAATGAAACCTGCTAGAGTTCACAGTAATGCCACCAGTAGTGGCCTGATTTTCCTCTCGCTTGAGAAAA
Organism: Cornus suecica; assembly: GCA_963922005.1. Taxonomy (NCBI): domain Eukaryota; kingdom Viridiplantae; phylum Streptophyta; class Magnoliopsida; order Cornales; family Cornaceae; genus Cornus; species Cornus suecica. The sequence goes on from OY998244.1 coordinate 33,442,597, forward strand.
AGCTCATACTCCACTAGCTTGTCATGGAGTTCTTCAAAGGAGATGACTTTATCACGGTCTCTTACTGCAGCAATGAGTTCCTTAAACTCCGGTCCAAGTCCGTTGAGAGTGTGGTTGATGAGATGGGAAAGAGGAACAGGGGCATCAATAAGTGCAAGTTCATCAGCAAAGCCTCGAATGGTACCAAGGTATTCAATGACAGATTGGTTACCTCTTCGTATGTTCGACAATTGATCAGTGAGGCCCATGGTACGAGATGATGAGGCATTTGCATACAATTTATTGAGATGGCTCCACGCTTCTGCAGATGTTTGAGAGGAGCTGATCAAGGGTCTCACACGGTCCGACAATGAGACGAGAATTCCATGGAAGAGAAGTTTATCTTGTCTTTTTCATAGAAGTGCTTCAGGATTGGAGACTTCCTTGTTGTCCACCATAATCGTACTTGGAGGGCATGGTTTGGTTCCATCAGCGAAACTGATAAGATCGTAGCAAAAAAGAAGTGCATCTATTTGAGCTTTCCATGAAGGATAATTTTATGGTGTGAGTTTGTCAGGGAGTTGAGAGGATTTTATAGCTATTAAGGTGTTGGTGTTGACTGGAGAAGTGATAGATTCATTGTTGGTTTGTTTGATGATGGAGGTGGCTGTGGATTCCGCCATTACTTTGAGTGCAGGTGTGAAACAAATCAAATGAATCAAATGAGATGGAAAATGCCAGAAACGTTTTGGGCTCGTTGGAGCTATAACAGCTCTGATACCATATAAGAGAAAGACAATATATATTATGAATAATGTTTTATGTGTATGTGTATTGATTCTGTAAGAATATATATACAGAGTTTTGCAGTATTAAAGGAATAAAAATCTAGCTAATTAAGCCTAGAATCATGGGATACATAAAAGCCCTAAAAGGATAATTACAATCAAATAAAGTCTATCAATTATACAATCTAAATATAATAGGAAGGTAGAGCTGTTATGATACTGGTTCCTCAATAGATATGCAGTAGTTAATTTTTACATGTTCTTGTTCTTTATCTTTGTTGTTGCATGGCATCTACTTACATGTAATTAACTTTTCATTGACTCCTAGGAGCAGTGACCAATCCATAAAATCATATGAGGGGGTTATAATTACATACAGGTAATTTTTTTGTAATTTTTAGTTGGGCATTTTTGTAATTTTAGTGGGCTTTCTAGGTAATTTCAGAATTCTATAGGCATATATAATAAAGAAAAACAAATATCAGTGGGGCAAGCTCAATGTGCATTTGGGTCCCTGACTGGGAGTATCTTTTTGGCAATGTGGCATATAGGTAGGAACTTACTTTATAAATTTTAGGATAATTTGCACTCACACCCCCTGAGGTATTGGTCAATTTCACTTTTCAGCCGGTCAAATCATTTGTCATCCCAATAGCCCCTGAGATTTCACTTTTGTTGCACTCACACCCCCTCACACCTTGTGAAAAGACCAGAATGCCCTTTAACTACTCAACAATGGCATCCAAACAATAATATGAGAAAAATATATTTGGTGTCAATAAATTTGGACCAAAGTACCCTTCTATTCTAATACTATAACCCTAAATTGAACTCCTAAACTGAAACCCTAAACTCTAAATTAAACCCCTAACCTGAAATCCTAAACTCTAAATTAAACCCCATAAACTTAAACCCTAAATTGATCCCATAGATTAAACCCCTGAACAAATTCAAAACTCTAAATTAAACCCCCTAAACTGAAACCCTAAATTAAATCCATAAATTCAAAAACTCTAAATTGAAACCCTGAACAAAATGAAAACTCTAAATTAAACCCTAATTTGAATCCCCAAACTAAAACCCCAATACCCCAAAGATTTGTCTCACCGCCTTCAAAATCCTCCGCGTCGCTGCTAAAGCACATCCACCACCACCACCGCCACGCCATACTAGTACAAGGTCGCGTCGCTGCCAAAGCTTTGTCTCCCACCACAACACCATAAAAAATCAGTACAAGAAGCTAGCCCTAACCCTCCACCAGACAAGACCCACTCCATCAAGGCCTTCAAGTTCGTCTCCGAAAAGTATATGAAATGAAAGCTGTGGAGGTTTTTGGTGATGGTGAAAAAGAGATGGTTGGAACTAGGGTTAATTTGCCATATATATATATATATATATATATATATATATATATCTATAGTGTCTCTCCATCATCTTTTTTTCTCTCTATAATATATATTTATACAAAGATCAAGAAGAAATTAGAGCAAAAGAGAGAGAGAAAGAAACCCCATCAAAAGAAAAACACAAAACCAAAAAAAAAAAAAAAACCTAACCAGTTAACCATGGCCGAGAGAGAGAAAGAGGCATGGCCAAGAGAGAACAGAGGTGAGACAGTGGAATGAGAAAGGGGGAAAGAGATAAATGGGTTAGGGTCACTTTAGTCCTTTCACATAGTTGATTCTTCTATAATATATTGTAGTATTTTCAGCGAGGGTATTCTTGTCATTTCACGGCTCAAGTGGTGTGAGTGTCAAAAAAAGCATTGACCGACCAAAAATTGGAATTGACCAATACCTCAGGGGGTGTTAGTGCATATTACTCTAAATGTTATAGCATAGTACTTTAAGCACAATGGTTTCAGGGATATTACTGTAAATCCAAAGCAAAATTAAATCGTTATAAGGTTTAACTAAATCAAAATTAATATTCATCTTTTTTCAATACCTTATTAATATATTCTTGTGAGCTCATTTTCTTACTAAACAATCGAATGAATTGATTTGGATCACCTAGGGTTCGTTTCATAGTAGGTTTATGAAATTACCTAGACGATCAATGAAAATAGCATAGAGGGGGGGGGAGTGAATAGAATTTATGTGGATTTATTGACAAATTAATAATAATTGCGAAAAGTCAATTTTAATCCAATTATCTATCAAGAAAAATCATGCAAAGATAAATCTAAGTGCAACAAATAAAGCAATATAGACACACGATATTTTTACGTGGAAAACCTTGGAAAGACTCCAAGTAAAAACCACGGATACGCTCGGGTATCGATGCACTATGAATCAGAGAATTTGTATAAACTATGAAAATAGTACCTACAACCAATGTAATCTGTTGTTCTTCACTCGACGTTTGAAAGTCTAGATTCACTCGCACTCCACGAAGCTCTCGCTTCGCTCCATACTCTGACGGCTCTGTTTCTCAACTGATCAAATAACCACGAAGCCTCCTACTCTGATCTCCATACTTAGACGGCTCTGTTCTTCAATGGATCAACGAAACCTTGTTGCAATAGATGGTGTGATGATTTTTCAGCAACTAGATGATCTATTTGTGCATAAGATCTTTGGTGTAAAAGCACAATTGAAAATCCCAATAACAAGAGAGAACTTGAATATATATGACCACTCAATCATTTTCTCTCTCTATATATATCTCTGTAGAAGAATATGAACAATAGAAAACTGCAGAGATCTTTCGCAAAACCATTGCCTCTTATCTTGTAGACCTTGGTATTTATAGAGAATGATGAAGCAAACCTTAAGTTCGTATTTCTCGTAATTTTGCATCCAACTCAGCAAAACCCTAATATCTGATGTATATTATGTGTATTGCACGTATACCAAGGTGTAGAAGTTGTCCACGCATCATAGACTCAAATCAGAACAACACCGATATCACAACAAAAATTAGCATATTTTTTAGCCGTCGCTAGGCTACGCTTGAAGCTAAAGCGTAGCTTCAAGCGTAGAACTTCACTTTTTGACCATTTTTTACTTCCGAAAGCGTAGGCATTTTTCTTAAAACCTCTTTTCTCCGCAACTGCGCCAAAATGACCGTCTTGAATTCACGATACTTATTCCTTGAAGTGACGGCTTTGTAAAATTTCATTTTCGCCCTTCGGTAGACATTTTTCCTCAATACGCTCACTTTTGCGCTTCACTTGTATTCTTCACTACTTCAATGCTTGATTTCACTTTTGTCAAAACTTGTAGATGTTGTTAAGACCAAACCAACCTATCTAACACTCAACATGGTTAATGTCTAGAACATGTCATACATAAACAATTACAATAAATGTTCTTACAATCTCCCTCTTGGCATTTCTGAGACAAAACCATATTTTACAATATAGCCTCACAAATAACAACATAACATCTATACCTATGAACACACACCGACAAACATAGATATAAACTGTCACATTACTTTCATGATGGTCTACCAATCCTGTAACCACAACACTGAACAAACCATTAAACGTAAGTGTAGAAAACAGATATAAAATGATCATAAGAAAAACACAATATCCAAGTAAGCATAATGATCATAAAACACACTCCTTCTCCCTCTAAAATCATTCTCCCCCTTACTCAATACTTCTTACCCTAAAACCATTACTTCCCCTTACTCAATATTTCTCCCCCTTTTTGTCACTAAAATGACAAGGAACAATAAAAACAACTAAAACTCATGAGAGAAACAAGGGAAAACCTCAAGATGAAAACATAGGAAAAAATCACAATATAAACATAGGGAAATGATCACAGAGGAGACTCTAGAGAATCTAATTCAAGCACTCAATACTAGGATAAAGTACTCAATAAGATTATATCCAGATTCTCAAGTAACAAAAAATCTCTACAATGCATGAACTTAAAACTAATGCATGAATGCAAAATGCAAAATAAAAATATTTTTGTTCTTAGAAACATGTCAGCAAGGCAGTAGAGACAATGAGTTAATCATTAACATATCATATTCGCATATTTGACTTAACTATTATACACATGATAGTGAAGAAAATCAACACACGTACCTTGTAGTCATAAGCAGTCACAAGACAAGCTTTACGTATCATTTTCATATATGAAAAATATTCAGGTGCAAACAAACAACTAAGATTAAAACAATACGTGTTAATTCTAACAATCTTTTCACTAACTGTGATGATATTTCAGTTCAAAACCCAAACTAGAAGTCAAATCTTTAACTCGGACCTTATTGTTAATTAAGGGAACACAATTGAATCTTTTCAACATTTTCACCATATCCCTTTTTATTTTTCTAAGCTCCGAACTTTCCAACGAGGATTTTTAGTTCCGACCAACTGGGCCCGAGCTTCTTCCATGGGATTTATGTTCATTAGTATTCTCCCATTTTTACGTGAACACTCAATGCTTACTGAGGCAAGAGGCCCGGTTACTCAGATCAAATAACTACCTTTTGCAATTCTATAATTAACATCTCATTATTTACTCTTTTCAACATCACCACAACATTCATAAGCATGAAAAAGGTATTTAAAAGTATAGATCAATCTATCATAGCTCATGAACCTACATATCACTTTGGATTAGATGAATAAAGACTAAAAGTTTCAACAAGTATTACAGTCATCTCCGAATTAAAACAAACACCCAAAGTTAATGAGTTCCAAAAATAATACTTAAACATGTCAAGTGAACAACTCATAATCTCAGGTTAGACTAACAACTCCAATTCTCATAAGTATAATAAGAAAAATAAATATAAGAATAAAGTAAAATATGATAACCATTGGTACCCTTAGCCAAGCTCAACATGCTAATAAGTTTATTTTAAAACATTTATCATTTTTTTCATAATAATGCATGCATGATCAATCCTATTAGTCGCAACACATGATGCATATATAAAACAAATAATACAAAAATAAACATGCAAATAATACAAAATGCGTGATAATGTATCAATTCTAGGATAAAATATAATGCAAGATATTCCTAGAATGATACATATGAAGACATCTATCCTAATGATAACATGCCATTAGATTTTCTAAGATGCACATGCTTTTGAAAATCTAATGGTTTTGTAGAGATGTCTGTTGACTGAGAAGCTGTGGATATAAACTAAAGACCTTTCTTAGTACAAAATTTAGGAAATATGCTATATCGATTATCAGATGTACGTACACCTTCCATAAGATAATTTTCAAAAGAGTCATTAATAATGCATTTATCATGACAGAAATTGGCATATTGATAATCATTGCATATCTGGCTAATGCTAAGCAAATTAGCCTTTCGACCATTATCACAATCAACATGTTCTAGTCTAGGTAGACTATAAGCAACAATGGTGCATTTTCCTAAACCTTTAGACTTTTTATTTTCATCAAAAGAACCATTCTTACCATCATTATCCTTGAGATTACCAACCACTGATTTATCATGTCATGTGCCTAGAGTATTCACTATCTAAACATATGGAACTAGAGTCACATGCTCTAAGTTCAGTATGAGCCTTGCAATAATGTAGTTCACCTTTCCTAACCCATGTATGAGCATCACAATAATGTAGCTCACCTTTTCTAACTCATGTTTGTCTAATCTTAGGTGTTTACTTGCATGGTTAGACATATTCTTTATATCTTTACTCAAAACCCTAATTTGATCATCAACATTAGGACTTTTCTCAATTCTAGATTTCCTTTTAGATTTCAAAGTCTTTCCTTTTAACTTTGAACACAAAGGTCGAATGTGACCATTCACTCCACAATGATGGCATATTAGGACAAACTTTTGAAAACCATGATTAAAACTCTTATTATATCTAGAAGTAAATGAAGACTTAATTAATCTCAAACGGTTTTCTGACATAAGATTTAGCATTGTCATTCTTATCAGAATTACCTTTAGAAGTACAAGATGTTACTTGGGATCCCTTAACAAAGGTAGTTTCGGGAACATCTTTGTATTTCAGACTTATGGGTTACTCCTTTGAACCCTAACCCCTTTATATTTCCCACAGGAAACTACACTCAATATATGATCAAGCTTAAGAGTTCCACTAGACCATCTATGAATAGTTGAGTTAGCATCTTCCAATTTCTTCTCCAAATCTCCAATCTTCACAGATTTATCAATCAAATTAGATCTTACAACTATTAGTTCCTTATTTAGATCTTCTACACTATTTAAAACCTCCGTCCTTTCTTTTTCAGACTTTCTCAACCTTTCAATCCATCCAGACTTATGAATCATGTGTTGATTAAAGTCATGGGTAATGCTGGTTAATTCTTCTTTTAAGGATTATTTTTCTTTGTCCACACTTTTAAATCTACCAATAGATTTTGAGAAAACTTCGCTAAGATGAGTGTACTTATCATGCAATTTATTGTACTTAGCTTGAAGCGAATCATCACAATCATCATCATCCTCATTATTTAACCTATCAACTATAGGGGGCCTATCAAGGAAACCTCGTTTACTAAGAAATTCCATCATCTAAGTTCAAAATCTAATCCTAAGTCGTTAACCTAAAACGAGGCAACCACGCTCTGATACCAATTGAAATTACCTAGACGATCAATAAAAATAGCTTAGACGGGGGTGAATAGGCTTTTTGTGGATTTATTGATAAATTAATAATAATTGCGGAAAAGTCAATTTTAATCCAATTCTCTATCAAGATAAATCATGCAAAGATAAATTTAAGTGCAGAAAATAAAGCAATAGAGACACACGATATTTTTACGTGGAAAACCTTGGAAAGACTCCAAGTAAAAACCACGGATACGTTCAAGTATCGATGCACTATGAATCAGACAATTTGTATAAAATCTATGAAAATGGTATTTACAACCGATGTAATCTGTTGTTCTTCACTCGATGTCTGAAAGTCTAGATTCAATTGCGCTCCACGAAGCTCGCGCTTCACTCCATACTCTGACGGCTCTATTTCTCAACAAATCAAATAACCACGAAGCCTCTTGCTCCGATCTCCTCACTCAGACGGCTCCGTTCTTCAATGGATCAATGCAACCTCACTACAATAGACGGTGTGATGATTTTTCAGCAACTCAGCAAAACCCCAATAACAAGAGAGAACTTGAATATATATGACCACTCAATGATTTTCTCTCTCTTTGTATATCTCTTTAGAAGAATATGAACAATAGAAAACTGCAGAGATCTTTCGCAAAACCATTGCCTCCTCTCTTGTAGACCTTGGTATTTATAGAGAATGATGAAGCAAACCCTAAGTTTGTCCATTGTCATAATTTCGCATCCAACTCAGCAAAACCCTAATCTATGTGTATTGCATGTATACCAAAGTGTAGGAGTCATCCATGCATCATAGACTCAAATCATAACAATACCGGCATCACAACAAAAATCAACAATTTTTTCAGCCGTCGCTAGGCTACGCTTGAAGCTAAAGCATAGCTTCAAGCATAGAACTTCACTTTCTGGCCATTTTTTACTTCTGAAAGCGTAGGCTTAAGCGTAAGCATTTTTGTTAAAACCTCTTTTCTCCTCAACTGCACCAAAATGACCGTCTTGAATCCATGATACTTATTCCTTGAAGTGACGGCTTTGGAAAATGTCATTTTTGCCCTCCGGCAGACATTTTTCCTCAATACGCTCACTTTTGCATTTCACTTGTATTCTTCACTACTTCAATGCTTGATTTCGCTTTTGACGAAGCTTATAAATGTTCTTAAGACCAAACCGACCTATCTCACACTCAACATGGTTATTGTCTAGAACATGTCATACATAAACAATTATAATAAATGTTCTTATTATATTTTAATTTAATCAAAATTAATATTTCTGTTTGTTGAATATGTATAATAATTAAATTATAATTTCAAAACTTCTAAATTTATAAAATACATACATACAAATAGTTAAGCTAGTGAATATCGAAATATATCTACATATAATATGCATATATAGTTTGTAAGATAATTTTTTTAACTTTTCATATCTGCACATAAATATAAATACACTACAAAAAATAACTTTTGAAGATTAAACAAAATTGTTGTAATTAATTTTTACAACACACAGTGGCTTGTTCTCTAATCAGTTGTTATCAATATTAATCTACTTTTTCTAATAACGATGAGTTTTAAAGGCGTATTATTCATGTTATTAATATTAAAAAATATCGGTAAGTTTAATTATTTAAATTTTCTAAGCTCGTCTTGGAAAGTATATGTTCGCTCCAAAAGTAATCAGCCACTATACTTAGCTGATTCTTCTTTTTCGTGAGATGCAGGTGTCCTAGAACCAGTAACAGAGTTCAACCAGTTCAAAAGGAACGAGTCTTCGTCTCTTTTGAAAAAAAAGGATAGAATCAGGCGATTTACGAGATAGAGAACTCAACTCTCGTGAAGGGTTCTGATTGCCTCAACAAATAGGACTTTCGCTAACCAAGAAAAATAAGAAGAGGAAGAAAATAGAATTGAAAGTGTGATTGCAAGAAATTAAAGAAACGATAATTGAAAGGAATTTAAAATAGTGCATGAAAAAAGTAACGGAATGAAGATACAATTTCCAAGAAATTTACAGTAGTGCAAGGAATTGAAAAGATACGGTAATTGAAAAGTGCATAATGGAAACATAATGAAAGTAAAGACTGCTAATGTAATAGGAACATTTTTGTGTTTGGTTGGGGACTTCTAAAACATAGGTCTACGTACATTATTTATAGAATAAAATTGAGTAAATTAAAGATAATTAACCTAACTAAAATTGATTAATCCTAAATATTTATTCCTATCTAAAAGATTAGCTAAAAGAGATATAACAAAATAAAAACTCTGATTTAACTTCTTCTCCAAGCAATCCTTCATTCTTGGAGTCTTCATCCATCTCTTTATTGGTCTTCATTTTGCGCGGCCCGCTCCACTTGGTTTTGGCCTGGTTCTAAGTTGCGGCTCATTTTGGATGTCAACAATATGCTGGCAAGTTTAAGTGCTTGTTTGGTAAAGGGAGTGGTGCCCTTTTTTTTGGGTTTCGTTTGAAAATTGTGCACCATTCCATGTTTGGCAAGCATGGTATTGGAGCAATAATGTTTGAATAGTGTCAAACCATTGGACCCAAATCCATCATTTTTCACACCATCTCAATAGATGGTTTGGTTGGAGTTGGGTTGGTTTTCTCACACCAAAATTATTTTTTAACATAAACCAATTCAATTTGGTGTACCATTGTTTAACCCAAACCAATTCATTTATAACATTATATATATATATATATATAAATTCAAAAAATAAAATATTTATGAAAAATAAAATATTTCAAAAAAATGAAACGAAAAAATATATTTCATAAAAAATAAAATATTTCGGGAAAACAAATATTTCTAGAAAAAATAAAATATAAAACAAATATATTTATTATTTTTTAAAAAATATACAAATTATATGTATTTTTACTGAAATTTTTTATTTTTTCTAAATTTTTTATTTTTTTTGAAATATCTTATATAAAATATTTTATCTATAAATATTTCAAAAAAATTAAATATTTATGAAAAATTAAATATTTATATATTTTATTTTTAAAACATATATATTTACAAAATGTTATTTTAAATAAATAAAATGTCAAACTATTCCAAATTACCAAATATGATTGGTTTTAGAATTTCAGCTTATACCAACTCTACCAAACATGGTTTGGGTTTTCAGTTTCACTTTTTCTCACACCAAAACCATCTACACCAAACATGGTTTCAGTTCAGAATAAAACCACACCAACTCCAATCAACCCAACTCCAACTCCAACCAAACCAAAATAAAAAACCAACACTACACCGTCTACCAAACAAGCACTAAGTATTTAAGATGCCTAGTCCTATCTTAAAGAGTGTATTTTTTTAGGATAGTAGTGGATCCGCCTTAATAGTCATATTTTTTCCATTTTATAGTAGTATTGTGCCGTCTTATAAAGGCCCTGTTTGGTAGGTGGTTCGGTTCCAGCTGGTCTGGTCTGGTCTTGTGTTTTATGGGATCAGATCATGTTTGGTAGCATTGGTCCCAAATTTTTGGTTAGACCAAATCAGACCAAAATGACCTCATTTCAGACAAAAAGAAAAGGTGGTTCCTGGTGGTCCGGTCTAGTCTTATTAATAAAATATATTTATAAATAATTAAAAATGAATAAATAATAATAAAAATTAATAATAATAATAAATTAAATAAAACATATTTCAAAACTAAAATATAAATAATAAATAAAAAACAAAATGAAATAAATAATACCTAATAATAAAAAAAATGAATATAATAATAATAAATAAATATCATAATAAATAAATGAATAAATAATAAAATATATTTATAAATAATTAAAAATGAATCATTAATAATATAAATAATAAATTAAATAAAACATAATAATAATAAAAAATTTGAATACAATAAAAATAAATAAATATAATAATAAAAAATGGACTAAATAATAAATAATAAATTACATAAAACATATTTAAAAATATAATAAAAATAATAAATAATAAACAAAATGAAATAAATAATAATAATAAATAAATATAATAAAAAATAAAAAATAATAAGTAAATATAATAATGAATAAATACTTTATAATAATAATAAATTAATATTAAATTAATAAAATATATTATAAATTGAAGAAATAATAAATAAATAAATAAATAATACATAAATAAATATTATAATAAATAATAAATAAATAGTAAGATCAGACCGCTTACCAAACAGACTTTTCCAGATCATATTAGAACAGACCAGACCGGATCGGACCGGACCAGACCAGACCAAACCAGACCAGAAAGACCGCCTACCAAACATGGTCAAAGTAACTTTTTAGGACGGTTTTGGTGTGTTTCAAAAGTCAGTATTTTTATCCCTATATAATAGTTTTCAACTATCTTAAATAATATTTTTTTAAAACAAAAAAGTACCATATATCTCTCAACCCATATACATGCGTTGACTTATATGCAGTATAAATTAAATACTTCTGAAAAAAAATTAAAATTAAAATTCATTTTTTGCATTAAATATTAAAAATATTAACATGAAAAAATTGAATGACTACAATTCATTCTAATAAAGTAAAGAGATCATTAAGTTTATCTCAATTTATATAGCCAGCATGGACAAGTATTCCCTTGGAAAGCTATTTGGTGGACCAAGGTTCCTCTCAAAAGTGGCGTTCTTTGCGTGGTTACCGACTTGGGATGCTATCCTTAATTTGGATAATCTCAGTCATCGGGGGATGACTATAGTTAACAAGTGATTTTGTGTTTGAATGATGGGGAGTCTATTGATTACATTCTTTTTCATTGTCCATTTGTTATCGATTGTTAGTGCATGGATCTTGGTCTTTTTGGTGTTTACTGGTTATGCTTTTCTTGATTTGTGATATGTTAGATGCTTGGAAAGGAGGTTTTGTAGTGTTCCACGCCTGTGTGTTTTGGAGGGAGGGCGGCGCCAATTTATCTTTGGTGGTGCATTTGGAAGGAAGATAATAGGCGTTGCTTCGATAGGGTTGAGTCTTCCACTAGGACAATCAAAGATAATTTTATTGCTTCGTTGTCTTGTTGGATGAATGATTGACATTGTCCATCTATATAGGTGAGAAAATAGTCTTCTTGGACTTATTTGGGCTTTGGTTATTTGTATTGGAATGCGTTCTTTTTTTTAGCGTTTTTTTGATATGACGTCAGGTGTATAAAAATACGTGGTTAAAAATGATACTTTAACGACCCTAGGTTTTACCCTACGCTTGCAATGGCTTGAGTAAGGGATATTGATTCCATAGAAACTAAGATTGTTCACTTTAGCAATTCAAAAATACTGAATTATATTTTTCTGAAAATGGTTTGTTTGGGTGTCAATGACCAAATTATCTATTTTAACTAACAATTATCTAGAAAACAAAGTAAATTGGTTTGTGATTAAAGAGAGAGAGAAAACTAGGGTTTTCATCGCTCTACCACTAACCGCATAATATAATTCCTTACTGTATCAACTGTAAGAGGGTGCTCCATAACTGTGAATCAGGTCGTACTGCAAATAGTTAAATACGTACCCAAAAAGGAGTACCATCAATCGGATTGCGACAACCCGTCTCATGACTGACCTAACTAGTACATGTCAATTATATTACTCTAATCTACTCCTATTGCATGAAAATAAACTATAATACCCCGTATTTAAATAATTATGTTATTTCCTTATTTATTTTGGATGGTATGGTTGGAATTTAAATTATTAAGTAAGGGTACTCTAATCATTTTATGACTACTAGGTAAATTTGTTATTATGGGATCTAATAACGGCATATTAGTCTTTAAGACATGTGACATGATGATTATTGTGGCAGATATAGGGGCATTATGGTCATACGCCATAACCTAGCTTCCCCTATATAACCATAAGGATTTTTTAGCTTATTATCTCTAAAGACTAAGGAAAAATTTCAAACTTCTCTCTTCTTATTCACTCATCTATATACGTATACATATATATATATATAGAGAGAGTAAATACTTGGTTTGGATCTTGATCCGTGGTGTAGTAAGCTCTCCAAATCAGGCAAGACATATGTTCTACTCTTCCTCTTTGTACTAAAATTTCGTAACATTTACCTTATGCATCTATAATCTGCTAGATAGTATTTTTCATATATGTACATGTATGTGTAAATCATGTTCATATATGACATTTATATATTCTATTTATACATATATGTATAGATCTGTTAGAGTATGTTCATATTCATGTTTATTTATGTGATGATATATATTTTGTTTCTACATATATGTATAGATCCGTAAGTATATATATAGATCTTGTATATATGTAGAGATTCATGGATTTATATAGGCATATATGTATAGATCTGTTAGAGTATGTTCATATTCATGTTTATTTATGTGATGATATATATTCTGTTTATACATATATGTATAGATCTTGTATATATGTAGAGATTCGTGGATTTATATAGGCATATATGTATAGATATGTTATCGTATGTTCATATTCATGTTTATTTATGTGATGATATATATTCTGTTTATATGTATTTGTATAGATCCATAATTATATATATAGATCTTGTATATATGTAGAGGTTTGTAGATTTATATAGGCATATATGTATAGATCTGTTAGAGTATGTTCATATTCATGTTTATTTATGTGATTATATATATTTTGTTTATATGTATATGTATAGATTCATGATTATATGTATAGATCTTGTATTTATATAAAGATTTGTGGTGATATATTGATATATGCATGAAACTATGTTTATATCTAGCTATATGTACAAATCTGTTTTTACCATATGTAGATATACATGTATGGATTCGTGGTTATGTGTCTTGTTGGTATGACTCAGATGAGGTGTATATGGTTGGAACTAAGTATAACTATTGGAATAAAGAAATATTTTAGGTTTCAATGTTGATAAATATTTCAAAACTGTTATTAGAAAATATTGCATATTTATGTAATTGTTTTTCTCTATTTTCTTTGTTATCAGACTCTGGACATTGATTTATATTGTTATTATGTGTTTCAAGAATTATACTAGATTATGTATTTTTGACCGTATAAATGAATAGTTTCGACTGTATAAAATACCGTATACCTTGGCGCTGGGGCGCTGCCCCAGACCCCGCCAAGGGGGCGCTCAGGAAAATGTCGCGCCGCCCCTTGGACTCCTCAAGCTCGACTTCTCCAATTGTTATACCTTCCCGAATAAAGAATACAAGTGAATTTATAAAATCGTATAATCATAAGATTTAATCAAATGACTATGTTTTGGAGATTTATAAGGAACCACAAGGAGGTTGACTAATATTGCAGTCTCAATAGTACCACGGGACATGGGTGAGTTGTTGGGTACGTGGTTATGGTAAGATATGGATGTTATATGGAAAAAAATCGGATTAATGGAATGAATTTATAAAGATAATTATATTAAAGGGTGGTATATTAGTGACTATGGTTATAGTTAAATATATTATTATTTTATAATATAATTTTGGGATTAGGTATCACTAGGAAAGGGGATGGATTTTGGTACTCTGCTTGGGATCATGTTGAGTTGTACTTGCTCGTGGGTTTAACCCACATTTTTGTTGTTTCAGGTCCTCGACAGTTTCACCAGCAAGGGTGAGGACGTCATATCTATCCGTTTGGTCCTATCATATTTCCCTTCCACTCCAGGGTAGGATCCGATAAATACATATGTTGCATTTCTTTTAAGTGTGTTACTAGGGGTCCATGTTTATGGGATTTCCAAGTTGTACCTTGTGGGACTTATTTTCTTTAAGGATGTATTTGGGTAGATCTTCTTCATGTATAAGTGGTATCCTTGTTTTTGTTATTACTGGTATTATTATATTTCGATTTTATGTCTTCTCTTCTGTGCTTATGTTATCAATTACAGACGCTCCTATTTTTCTGTGTATGGGTCTGGCCAACCTATGCATGGAAATTTGGGGGTGTCACATAAACTAAACATGTCTATATTAAATCGCCAAAGCACGACCTGTGTCAACCTAATGTTTCAAGTTTCATTACCACCATTGTGCAGAAAACCATAATTAAGCATCCGAGTTCCTACTCATATTGAATAATCATAGTTGTGTAAAATAATACATTCATTCTATCTAAGACAAGAATTTAGAACAAATATATAATTTTATATTGCAAATCACTATAGTCTCTTAACTACTACAATCATCACAGTATGGTCAAAAGTTTCCCCTCTTTACAATTGAAAACAATGTAATAACTACATTACATGGCTAGGGTTTTTCTAGAAAACCCTAGATATCTGATTAGTTGTTCATGGTAGAAGGAGACTGTATCGTTGATGTAGAATCGACCTCCATGGTTGTCTTCTCCGGATCTTTAGGTCTTGAATGGCTCCTCCTTGGAATTATAGATGAATCTCCATAAAATATTCTGAAAACTAATGTGTAGAGAAGTCCCTTAGATCTGTAGCAAAACTTGGTATTTATAGGCAAATGTGAGGGAAACCCTAACTTGGATTATAGGATTACCCTTTTTGGTAATTTCACACCCAACCAAGCAAAACCCTAATATCTAATGTATAATATGTGTATATTACATGTATAGAGGTGTTGGGGTCAAACTTAAAGTCATCCGGGTCAAAATAGGATTTCAGCCCGAATCTAAAATTTTCAGTTTTTCCTGCAGGACACCTATCACTCTTTTTATAATATATGGAGCTATACACATTAGATGGATACATGTAATATATCGTTGGAAAGTCGACTTCAAGATCTTGATTATTGGCTTAAGAATAACCCCATTTGGACCCTTTTTAACTAAGCTATGAGCTCCCGTAGTTGATTGGAGTTTTGTTGTGAAAACACTGTAGCATTCCACACCTACGCTTCAAGCGTAGCTGGCCTACATTTCAAGCGTAGATCCCAAGCGTAACTCCAAGCGTAGGTCCAAGCGTCGAAATGTGATTTTTAGCCACTTTTTGAAACTGAAAGCGTAGGTATTTTGTGGTAAATCATTTTTCTCTGTGAATGCACCAAAACGACCGTCTTGAACCCACGATACTTTTTGCCGAAGATGATAACTTCTGGAAATGCCGTTTTTGCCCTCCGGAAGCCATTTTTGTCTCGGACTGCCTCATTGACTATCTTTTTAAATAGAAAGAACATACTCTTCAGTTAATTCACCAAAGTTAGTTTAATTTCTTCATTAAGCTCCTGAAACATGCCTTAACACGCAAATGCAATAAAAATACCAAATAATTGAATGAAAAGACATAACAAAAATAAGATAGAGGCTTAAAATGAATATTTTTGAGCACTTATCACACCCCAAACTTAGATATTGCTAGTCCCTTAGCAATTAACTCAGGAAAACTACATTGTGATGATTTTTATCCTAATTAACCTATACTAATCTACACTACTCCTTTGTTTTCGTGAGGATCGACGATTACACTTAGCACGTGTAACAAGCCTTTTAAATCCCTAGGTTACCCCTAGTGGATGAGTGAAGTCTCGTGAAGGTTTCCGGTGATGGTACCCGTAAACATCTCAATTCTCTGTAATCAGGCAATCATGAGTTCACACACAAGTTCAATTAAGTCATGATATAATGTAAAAGACAACACATATGCAAATACTTCCACTTACTACCGAACAACAATTATATCAAGCTTTGTGTGATGAATAGTTCTCACTAAAGTGAATGATTTCGCTACTTTCTACTCTCAATCCGGACAACCTTTCATGTTTTTGTGAACACTAGACTATGGTATTTCAGTTTCTCTTCTCCTACTTCATTGATCAAACTTTGCCATTTTTAATAAAAACATATATTTCCATCTTTTCACTTTTCATCCCTTTTTGTATTTCTAAGTCTCCAGACTTTCCAGCAGGGATTTTCAGTCCCGACCAACTGGGCCCAAGCTTCTTCCATGGGATTTATGCTCATAAGTTTTCTCCCATTTAAACGCGAACAGTGATATCGGTGATACCAAGGCCCGGTTACCTATATTGAATAACTACTTTTTCGTATTTTATTTTCTCAAAAAAAATTCTTTTCAATTTTCTCCATTTCAACCATAACATCTCCCCTTTTATTGTGGCAAAATTATTTTTCAACTACATAGTAAAAAATCAACCTATTTCTCACAGTGAATGTGTGCTTGTGCTTATAGGTCAAAGTTGTCTTTCTTAATTTCAATTTCACTCATTCACTCACCCATGTAAAACCATATCACTTCACTAACTCAATCTAATCATTAATCTCATGAATGAGAATATCCCATTACATACTACTCATGCATCAATCGAATTGTAATGCAAAACATTCATTAGTGAAAACAAAGAACTGCTCCAAAATTTTAAATTTTCAAATTTTTCTGAAAAATTTCATTCTTTGTAATCCTATACCCTCACCCCCAAACTTAAATGAGGCCATGTCCCCATGGTCAAAAATAAACTATGAGAACAGATACAGTTACTCTTGAAGCTCAATTCTGGATTCAACATTGAAGCACTTGATCTCCTCCCCCAAACTTAATTTGGATCACCTATAGATATACGCAACAAAGCACAAATACCCACAATCATAGCAAGGGAAAATGAAATTTAAAAAATATCCAGAAATTCACCCAAAATTTTCAAGGAATTAAAAATTCTCTTCTTTTTTTAAAAAAAAAAAATTATTGATTTTTTTATGATTTGGCCTTAAGGGCCTATAATCCTATAAAAATAAAAGAAAAATAAAAATAAAAACAGAGACAAAGACAAAGACAAAGACGTGGCCTTAAGGGTCTACTGTCTCTAAGAATTGAAATTGCAACGACTTGTCCTTAAAGAACTACAGTCTCTAAGAATTAAAATTACATAAATTACATGATATCATATTCTACAAACCTAGGCTAGAAACTAACTTTCACAACCTAAAACCAATGTTTAACGTCGTCGACACAACAGAACCACTAAAAGGGTTATCCAACACTCTTCATCTCTACTTTCCCCTACTCATAGGACAAAATGTAGGAGACGACTCTCTCAGTGCTCTCACCTGTGAACAATTAATATTATCCATGACATCAAATATAGAACAATAATCACCATATAAAGTAACTCCTCTGTCACATTCTAACTTCACCCCATGTATAGGTAATGTGTCTAACAAATCCTCTTTCAACATCTTATGTAATGGTCCCTCCACCAATTCATCACTCTCCATTAAACTGATAGATGCCATAACTTTCAGTCCGATCAATCTCATAAATCTTTAGCCGATGACCACACCTCTTTAACCTCTCACTTTCCAAACCTACCTCTTCGTGGGGGTAAATCGATTTAACTCTAAATGGTATGTCCCTTCTTAACCGGATCTTACCTGAAAACAATTTCAGTTTCGAATTACACTGCCATCCTTTCTGGCCGAGCTCAAGGAACTTAAGTCGAACATGCTTAGCATGATGTACTCTTGTCCGAGCTATGTAAATTTAAACATCTCATACTCATAATTCTTTATCCCCTCAAACTCATTTCTGAATCGTGGATCTTCCCAGGCATACAACTTGTCTACCATGTTTATACTCATCATTCACTCATCTGGAAAGGGGTCCTTAAGAGGGGTGTCATCCTTGGTAGGCTCTATGATAGTTCATGGCAAATGCTCAGCTCTAACATTCTTCACACCCTTTTTATCTGTCAATAGATCATCCTCCCTATGCAACACCATCTCAGGAAGCGTATTTTCAGACACCAATTTTTGTGGAGGAATAAGTTGAGGTTCAAGCGATTCTCTTGATAATCTCTCTAATGACGAGTACAATGCAGTTCCCAATGCAACAATAAATTTCAAACTAGATCGATGTTGGTCCTCCCAAATTTCAAAATTCACCTTTAATCTTTTCATCACTAAGGTCTTCTCTCGACCTTCAGTGCCATCATACAATCTAATCTTATAAAGTGAGTTGTCGGGCACCAATGCTGCTGGTGACACAAATGGAGATTTAGGCGAATCTCTTGGCTCATCCCCTTGTTGCAAACCTAGAGCTCTTTCAAACGCATTCGATCTTTCCATCACAGCATCCAGATCATTTTTGATCGAATCTGAGGTATCGGTTCTTCACAAGCCTTATTAACTTCTTTTACATTAAAGCACTCAATCGGTGTATTGATTCGATGATCTGTTTCAAAAACATTCATCCTCACCTTCATATTCCCAAAAGATAGATCCATCGCTCTTGTCCTGCAATCGATATGCGCATTGGCTGTGTCCAAGAATGGTCTTCCTAATATCACCGGGATATGTTTCTTCAAGTCTTGAATAGGTTCAGTACCAAGAAATATAAAATCCACTGGGAAGTAAAACTTGTTCACTTGAATGATGACATCTTCCAAAACTCCTCTCGCTTGCTTAATCGATCTGTCTACAAATTGGAGTTCCACTAAAGTAGGACTGAGCTCTCCCAACCCTAGCTGTTGAAAAACTGAATAAGGTAGTAAGTTAACACTCGCACTAGATCAAGAAGAGCTCTATAAATTTCCTTGTCACCAATGACACATGGAATAGTGGGAGCACCAAGATCTTTCCTCTTAGGTGATATGTTACATAGAAGTAATGAAGAACTTAGGAGTCTTTGTTCAGTCATCAGGATCATCTTTGGAGTCTTTGCTCTATTTTTCCACTTTTGCGTACAGAGGTCCTTGAAGAACTTAGGATAGGGTAGTATTTGGTCTATAATGTCTAAGAGAGGCAGATTAATCTTGACTTGTCAAAATGTCTTCAACATGTTTGACTCTGTATCCTCACCATTTTTGGCTGGCTCTCTAAGACGTTGAGGAAACGGTGTTTTCTCCTCATATGGTGCCCTTTCTGGCTCTTCATCTTCCTTCACTTGAGATTTATCTTTCTAGACTCTGTCAGCCTCTTTTATTTGTTCTTCTTCAGTTTCCTTTCTTTGTGCTCATTCCGCCTCCTTTATTCTTTGCAACCTCTATTCATGTTCCTCCTCAACTCTACTCTCCACTTCCCTTACACTTCTCAGAGTCGTAATGGCTTGGACTGTTTCATAATTATGCTCAGCAAATGAACCACAATCCACTACTTGTTGACTCTTTGGATTAACTACTGGTTGCTTAAGCAATCTTTCCTCTTCAAGCCTATTCACCGCATTAGCTAGTTGCCCCATTTGGGTTTCTATCTGAGCAATGGATTTGGATTTAGAGTTCATTGATTAGATAGCTGCCTTGATTTTTTAACTCCTTCAAGGCATTCATCACCTCTTCTTCAAAGCCAGGTGGTCTTGGTGGTGGATTTTGAGTTGGATTTTGATGTTGGAGATGATTTTGAAGATATTGAGGATAAGCTGGATTGGGATTAAATCCTTGGATTTGGTTTCCTTGAGGCTGAGTTTGGTAATTATATTGTTGGACAGCCTGATTAGTATTGAATGGTTGGAAAACTTGAGAATTATTGGATGGCTGGAGAACTAGAGAATTATTGGATGGATGTCTGGGTTGGTAATTTGACTGAGGATTTCTAGCCATGATTGTTGGTTGTGAGTCGAATGATTGTTGACTCTGTTGGAACCTTGGTTGTGGGTTGTATGATTGTTGTCTCTCAGTGAACCTTGGTTGTTGGTTGGATGACTGTTCTTTTTGGAAATTTGATGGTGGATTTTTAACATTGTTAGATTCGTAGGAAAGAAGTGGATGATTTCTGGCATTGGAGATGTATAAATTGGTAAAAGGAGCATTATTGGAATAGTTCCACGATGCATTGGCATCAACAACCATTATCTCCTGACACTCATTTTGGGAATACTCAGCTTTTATTTCTAATATCTCTCTAGGAGGGGAATGACTTTGCTGAAGAAACTTGTCAATTCTCTCTAACTTATCTCCTATCAATGTTACTGAATCTCTCACATAATCATTGTTCACACCATAAGCTTTCTCAGATCTTCTATCGTGTCTACCTTTAGCCCTCAACTCAGATTCATATTGAATCATGTTCTCACTAATATTATCAAACAAATCTAAGAGTTCTTTTGCTGGCCTGAAGATAAACTGACCTTGTGTTGAAGCATCTATCAAAGTCTTATGAGTCTCACCAAGTCCCATGTAAAAATTCTTAGCTACATCCTGTTCAGAGAACCTATGGTGGGGACACATATACAAAAGTTCACTTTATCTCTCCCAAGCATCATGAAACTTCTCACCAGGTAACTCTTTAGAACTTTTGATCACATCTTGGGCTTTTGAGGTCTTTCCTATGGGATAATGTTTTTCTATGAATAATCTTTGAAAGGCTTCCCAATCAATTTTAATTGCCTTAGCCAATTTGACGTACCATCTTTTAAATTTTTCTCTCAACAACCAAGGAAATAGACGCACTCGCAAATAATTCTTAGACAGATTATCATATCTAACAGTTGAGGCAACCTCTAAGAAATTATTAATATGCTGGTATGGGTCCTCTATCCTAAGGCCATAAAATTTTGGAAGCATATTGATAACGCTTGACTTGATCTCGAAGTGTTTCGCACCTTCTTCCTCTGGGAACTCAGTATAGGAATCATACGCATCTGGTGCGTAGTATCCTTTCAAAAATGTGGCTGGTGTCCTTGGTAGATTGGCTTTTTGGTTACCCATCTTCTCGAAATCCAATTTTGTTTTCCTGATAATCACAAATTCGTAGTTTTGAGGTTCTAAACGATGTATTTTAGCCTAAAATCAACTGTGCTCATTACATAGTATTGAGTTTTGTTCAATGACCCTTTTCCACTCAAAAACCTCACCTCGTTTGCGAAAATCAGAGTTTCTAACAATTTATACAAAAACTGCAGATTGTTTTTCCAGAAAATAAAACTAACTACATCTAAACTCTTCTAACTATTAACAGAAATAACGCTGAAATTATGTGCAAAATTAAGATAAACTAAAACTCACAAGATGTCCAATGACGCAACTTTCACTGCTCCGCCAAATCCCTTTATGATTCTCAGAGTACCTCGTAAAAACAAACAAATTCCAACTTTAGATACAATATAATAACCCAATGTAAATAAACTACTAAAACTAATGAACAATGCTTAGTCCCCGGCAGTGGTGCCAAAAACTTGATGCGACATTAGGTGTATAAACATATATGGTTAAAAAACGACACCTTAACGACTCTAGATTTTACCCTACGCAAACGCACGTATGAATTATAATATAGCAATGGCTTGAGTAAGGGATATTGATCCCACAAAGACAAAGATTGTTCACTTTAGCAATTCAAAAACACTGAATTATATTTTTCTGAAAATGGTTTATTTGGGTGTCAATGACCAAATTACCTATTTTAACTAACAATTATCTAGAAAGCAAAGTAAATTGGTTTGTGATTCAAGAGAGAGAGAAAACTACGGTTTTCATCACTCTACCACTAATCGCATAATATAATTCCTTACTGTATCAACTGTAAGAGTAACTGTGAATCAGGTCGTACCGCAAATAGTTAAATACGACCCCAAAAAGGAGTACCATCAACCAGATTGCGACAACCCGTCTCATGACTGACCTAACTAGTTACATGTCAATTATATTACTCTAATCTACTCCTACTACATGAAAATAAACTAAAGCATGTCTATATTAAATCGCCAAGGCGCGGCCTGTGTCAACCTAGGGTCTCAAGTTTCATTACCACCATTGTGTAAAAAACCATAATTAAGCATCCGAGTTCCTGCTCATATTGAATAATCATAGGTGTGCAAAATAATACATTTATTCCATATAAGACATGAATTTAATGAAAATTTTGCACTTAGGCACGCAGTATGCCATTGGTAATGATTTTAACCCTTTTAATTGCCTAGTATGGTTTTGGGAGAGTAGTTCTTTATGTTAAAAACAGTGATCCTCTTCAGCTTTATCTGTTACCTAATCGAATTCCTTGTCTCGATCCAAGGTGTATAAACATCAATGTTATAATTTACTAATTTGACAATTGCAAGTATGCTCTCGTGCCCTTAGAATTTCAATGCAGTTAAAATTCTTAGCTGGTGTGGATGTTTATAACCCTTTGAATTGAAGTCCAAGAATTCAAAGATTAATTGTAATATTATACCCACAAATATTTTTCTTATTATATTCGGAAAAGGATTCGAGTTATTATTTAAATTGTAATGTTTTTTTTGGTAATTTAAAAATTATTAAATAATAGAAAAACATAAACAAAAGGAAGAAACCCCAAACAAGGACATCACACCAACAATACACACCAAGCGGGAGAAACACACTACAAGAAACAAAGGGAAAAAACCTAGCAACCTAGGCACAGAGCCACAAAAACAAAAGAGACCAAAGCATAGGCACCAACCCAAGCAATCCCCTCAATAACCACTTAAAGCCTGCAACACCAACATCAAGACCTCAAACGTCCTAAAGCAACAGAACCAACATCAAGCATAAAAAACACGACCAAAGGCAGAGCTAACCCTAAACCTGCTTTGGAGTAAAATCAATCCAGGGCAACAAGAACAACTTTTTGCAAGCTCCAGGCACTAACCATCTCTTTAGTTTTCCGATGATTCTTGAAAGTCATAGAAATAAGTCTATCTCTGATTTGGGACTCAATATATCTCCTTATGGTGTTAGAAGGAAAATATTCCCCATTGAAAATCCTAGTATTTCGTTCCCTCCAGATGGAATAGATTGATGCAACAAAACACAACCTGGACTGGAAGGCAGTAATGGACGAAGAGTGTTTCTTCCAAAGGGATGACATCCATTCTAGTATATAGGAAAAATACATGTTACCAAGATAAATTCCACACTTGTTTTGAACCCAATACCATATTATAGCTGAGTATCTACAGGCGAGAAAAGGTGTTCATGAGTTTCTTCTTTCACATCACACAAAGGGCAAATGCCATTATCACTAAGAACGCCATACCTATCTCTGGTGCTCAATATCTTCATGGAGACAAGCCATGCAATAAAAGCATGACTGGGGATGTTGTTTAAGAACCAAACACTGTGACACCAAGGAGAGCACAAAAGATGGGGGTAGGAGAGCTTTAAAAGTTCCCTTGAAACTGAACTTACCTATTAGAGGTAAAGACCAAGAAATCCAATCAGAATCCCCATGGAGGCATTTGATCAAAGCAACCCCTTGGGATAATACCTCTAAGAGATGGGAGTTGTCCACCTACTCCTTCTCAATAAGCAAGTCACCTTTGGATCATTGTTCCAGTAAAAATGTGAGATAGCTTGAGGGTTGGAAGAGTTGGAAAGAGGGCCATTTAGCATCCAAAAATCCTGCCATAGAGATATATCCTTACCATTCACAACATTATGTTTAATGAATTGCTTGGCAAGGCTTATAACTTAAAGATATTTTTACAGTTACCAGAACTCGAAGTGGAATGATTCATAATTCAAAAACGTTTGCCCTTGAGGAGAATAACATGGATCCAATCATGCCAAATAGACTGCCTATTGTCACAAAAAATATGCCAAATGTGTTTAAGGGTTGCAATTCTGTCATGGCTTAGAAGATTTGGGATCCCCAAAGCCTCCAAATTCCTTAGGCAAACAGATAGATGACCACCTAACTTTGGCACCAGTGGCCTTCATCTCCAAGCCAGGCCAAAGGAACTTTCTAAGGATAGAGCTAATATCTTTCAAGACATGGATGGGGAGGATCATGTGGGCACTCCAATAGAAATGGACACTGATAAGAATGCTCTTGGTCAATTGAATTCTTCCTACATAAGATAAGAAGTTAGAGGTCCAACAAGAAATTCTAGAAGTGACTCTCTCAACAAGGCATCTAAAATTAGTAGAAGAAAGTTTAGTTGAGGAAAGAGGAAGGTCAATATATTTGAAAGGAAAGGTTCCTTGTTCAAAACCACAAGCAAACCTCATAATGAGTTGGTTTTCATCAGTCACATTAGCAAAGAAAATGAGACTTTTAGAAATATTTGGTTTTAAACTAGAAAATGAAGAAAATGAACGAATAACCTAAAGAAGAACACTAAGAGAGTGAGGGTCTCCATGGCAAAACATAAAGAGATCATCAACAAAACACACATGGGATAAATTATAGCTTTGCATCTCCAACGGAAAATGAATCCAGGGTCAATATGGATGAAGTGGTTGACAATTAAAGATAAAACATCCATGATAATAACAATCAAGAAGGAAGAGATGGGGTCCCCTTGCCCAAGGCCCTTAGCACCCTTAAAAAAACCCACCAGCTCACCAATGACAGAGATTGAGTAAGAGGGCTACACACACAAGCCCTTATCCATTCTATGAATAAATGGGGAAGTTGAAGAATATAAATGGTATCAAAGAGAAAGGTCCAATTCATAGAACCGTAGGCTTTATGTAAGTTAATTTTTAGAGCACATTTAGGTTTAGAGGAGCTTAGATGGTACCCTTTGAGAAGTTCTCGGACAAGAAAAAAACTCATCCCCAATCCTCCTATTTTTAACAAAGACAATTTGTTGTTTCTCTATAACAGAAGGAATGATATACCCACAAATATGTTTCTTCTTATATTCGTAATTAATTGACAGACTTAATCAACTTATTTTGGATTTTTTTGAGCTCCAATATTAGATGTTGGAATGCCTCCTTTGTGGTGTATGTTTTTAATTATTTTAATTACATAATTATAACAAAACATTATGTGATTTCTTATTATTCATAAAAATTAAATTATTTAGACTTCATTTTACAATATAGGTTAAAAATAAATAACTAGTTTATGTATTAAAGTGTAGAAAACTAATAGAATTTCAAATTTATGTATTAAAGAATTATTCTTTCTAATTTATTTTTATAAATATATAACTAGTTTTTTATTCTCTTTTTACATTTTTTGTATATAAAATATATCTCTCTCTAATTTACCCAAAAAACAATATATCTCTCTCCATATCCAATGGCTACAAAAGTTAAAATAAAAAAGAAATAATAAAAAAAAGAAAAACATTCGCTCTCTCCACTCTGACTGTCGAGCCAGAACCTCCTGCGATTTCTTCATTCTTCATCTTCTATGGTCACTTCTCTCTTAGGGTCTGATAGGTGCCAAATGTTGTCCATTTTATGCCCCTATCTTGCTATTGTTATGTCTTTACATTCCATTATTTGGTATTTTTATGCGATTAGCGTGTTTCAGGAGCTTAATGAAGAAAATGAGCTAAATTTTGTGAATTAACTAAATAAGTGCTTGAGCCTATCCAAAGAGAGAGCAAAAGAGGTGTTTTCAAGCGAAAAGTGTCTCCCGGATGGACATTTTTCCCCTTCGGTGAGATAACGATGTCGGAAATAACCATTATGCCCTCCGGTAGCTTTTCTTTGGTCTGACACACTTCTTGATTCCTTTCTCGAGATAGAAATGAACACAAACTCAGTTAATTCACCAAAATTAAATTTGTTTCTTCATTAAGGTCCTGAAACATGCTTACACACACAAACAGGATAAAAATACCAAGTAACGGAATGTAAAGACATAACAAATACAAGATGGGGGCAAAAAATGACAAATATTGAGCACCTATCAGCGAGCTACAGGTGCATAATCATACATCGCCTAGATAAGGAAAGACGCAATATGCCAGTTTCATACTAATCTATGACACGACTCGTTTTAAAACTGTGATGACTCTGAACCAACCAGAACTCCACAGTTATGCATGCTTGACCTGGAAAGTCTCTAGTCCTGGTGAGCCAAAAGCGGACAGTATTGTATGAGGATAGGAAGGGGGTTGTTACAAATATGCTTAATTAAAGTTTATAAACATAATAGTATAATATATATTTTTATTTATACTTGTATATATATTATATACATAATACTTAGTCATACAAACATATATTAATATATATATTTTATAAATATATATATTTTTTCCATTATTTATAGATGTATATACATATATAACTTTATTTGATTATATATATATATAGATTATTCTGGTCAACCGATCGATCACTAGGTTTGTCGATCGATCGGTGACTGCAATATGCGAATGTGGTAACTGTGTAGTTTTTGGGTATTGGGAAAGGAACTGCCAAAAGAGTCTGGCTTCTTCTTGTGATACTTAGGGCCAAACCTCAAAAGCTTTAATTGCAACTGAATAGAGAATAGTGGGTAAAAAGGGGAAACGTATAGCCTCTAAAATTGAACCATGTGTGGAATGTAGTTCTGAGCAAGCTGGAACTGTTTTAGTTGAGAAGGTTCATAGTCATTCGCAGAATAGATTGATGCTCCACAGGAGTTAGATGAGGATAACTCCTAGTCTCAAGAGGTTGAAATTCTTAATGGTGATCACAGTATGATCCTTAATTACCTGGATCAGATTCTATTATGAATAAGGTGGTAGCTGCAAATGTAGGGGCTTATGTTTCTGTTAAAGATGGGGTGTCTGATACAAATATTACTAGTAGTGTTGTGGAAAGGATTGATTTGGTAAATTCTCAGGAAAACGTTGTCCTGGAAGATACTGAAGATTACTCATTTATTAATGTAGTGAAGGATACTAGAGAGTCATCTATTTCCTTTATTGAGGATCAAAAATTTATTACTGTTGGTACTAAGAATGATAGCATAGTTTTGCATAGAGATAGAGTGAAGATTCATTTACCTGATGCCTCAAATTCTAAAGCCACCATTAAGCCTCAAGGGAAGCCTAGAGCTGTGCATTAGTCAAAAGCTAAAGTGAATCCAGGAGTGAAAACTAGTAGGGGTTTAGCTTTAGGCTCTCCAAAGCATGACTGAGGTTTTTCTTTATTGTCATGAAGATTGTACATTACCCTTATTGTTTTAATCAAGTTTGGTATCTGGAATATTAGAGGTTTAAATACCTCCAATAGGCAACATGAAGTTAGGAAATTGATTAAAAGGTTAAACCTTTCTCTTTTTTGCATGGTGGAGACTAGAGTTAAAGAGCATATTGCTGAAAGAATTATGAAATGCGTTACTGGGAATTGGAATTTGTCTTTTGTTCACAACTATTTCAATGCTCAAAATGGTATATTATGGGTTGATTGGGATCATTTAAAGCTTACTCTCAACATTATTCAGAGGACTAGCCAGCTTATTCTTTGTGATATTTTAGCTATTGATGGCTTTGTGAAATGTTTAGGAGAGTTTTTTATACATTCAATGATCATCTGGAAAGAAGACATCTTTGACAAGATCTTTTGCAACTTTCAGATCTCTATGCTCAATAACCTTTATTTTTTGCAAGAGATTTTAATGATATAAGATATCCTCATTAAAATAATAGGGGTGTTTCTGGGTGGGATGCATCTCAATAGGAATTTGGTGACTATTTAATGGAGGTTTCAATCCTTGATTTAAGAGATTCTGGTTTGCAATTCACATGGACTAACTCCACAGTTTTTAGGAAGTTTGATAGGGTATTGGTGAATGAGGCTTGGTATACTTCTTTTTCTACTTTTGAGGATTTTTTTGAAGCTAGGGGTGTTTCTGATCATGCTATATTTCAGCTCACTCTTGCTACTGATAATCACAAAAACGGTTCCCCTTTTAGATTTAATTCCTAGCTCCTTCAACATCTTGGCTTCATGGATTTGGTTAAGAATGTTTGGTTTGTAGAGATTGATGGATCTTTTATGTTCAAAGTTTCTCAGAGGTTAAAGCTTCTTAAGAGTGAGCTAAAACAGCTTAACACTAGGCATTACAGTGGTCTATCTGCTAGAGTGAAGGTTGCTGATGAAGCCCTTAAAAGAATTCAAGAGCAATTGACAGAGATCCTGGAAGTGATGGGCTTAAATCTTAAGACAAAGATTGTCTTGCTTCTTATATTCAGCTATCCTCTGATGAAGAATCATTGTGTAAACAAAGGTTCAGAGTGCAATGGCTTTAACTTGGAGATAGGAACACATCTTACTTTCACAAGGTGGCTACCATCAGGAAAACATCCAACACTATTTTGTCCATTACTTCACAAGCTGGAGTTAGACTTAAGGAGCCTTCTTTAATTCATGATGAAATTGTGAGCTTGTACAATAATCTCTTGACTATTAGGCCAAATGAGGCATCCACTCTTCATGTGAGTCCTTTTATTTGCACTCCTTTTTACTGATGAATAGTTGCTTAACTTTACAAGACCAGTCACTGCTGAGGAGGTTAGAGTTTCTATGTTGTCTTTAAAGGATAGGAAAGCCCCTAGATGTGATGGGTTTTAATGCTTTATTTTTTAAACAAACATGACCTATAGTGGGGGATAAGATTACTAAGGCAGTTCTAGCTTTTTTCCATTCTGGGAGACTGCTAAAGGAGATAAATTCAACTATTACCACCTTAGTTCCAAAGGTGGATAATCCATCTTATGTTAAAGACTTTAGACCTATGTCTCTATGCACCACAATCTACAAGTGTATTACTAAAATTATTGCTAATAGGCTCAAGCTTTGTCTGGATAAGTGTTTAGGTAATAATCAATGGGATTTTATTCCAGGAATGAGTATTTCTAATTATATCCTTCTTGCTCAAGAACTTTTAAGAGACTATCATAAAGATGATGAGGTGCCAAGAGTTTCCACAAAGGTGGACATAACTAAATCGTTTGACACAGTTTCAAAGTCTTTCATAAGGGATACTCTGCAAGCTTTTCAGATGCCTGATCATTGGATTCACCTTATTATGAATTGCATCCATTCTCTAATGTTTTCTATTAACATTAATGGATATTTACATGCTACTTTCCTAGTTCTAGAAGCATTAGAGAAGGTGATCCATTGTCCCCTTATATTTTTGTTCTTGCTATAGAGGTGCTCAATGGTATTCTAGTTAGGGAGACTGTTATTGAAGGCTTTAAATATCATTGGAGATGCCAAGCTCAATAAATTACAAGTCTATTCTTTACTGATGATATCCTTCTTTTCTCTGCTAGTGATCTTTTCTCCGTGAACTATTTGATGGTTGCTCTGGAGAAGTTTGGTTCTTTGTCTGGGTTGCTCCCTAATATTGATAAAAGTTCATTATTTCATTCTGGTTTAGATCCATGTATCCTCTCTCATATCTAAGATAAATTGAATTTTCAAGTTACGGTTTTACCTGTGAGGTATTTGGGTGTGCCTTTATTGTCTTCTAAACTATCTAAGCATGTCTGTGAGGTGTTGGTGTCTAAATTAGCTTAAATAATCTCAAGTTGGTCTATAAAATATCTTTCTTTTGTTGGTAGATTGCAACTCATTAGGTCTATTTTATTCTCCACTCAAGTTTATTGGGATTCTCATTTTATTTTGCTTAAGTCAATGCTCAAGGAGCTCTCTACTCTTATTCGAAGATTTCTCTGGAAGGGCTCTAACAGGACTAGAGGTAGAAGCAAGGTTGCATGGTGTGGGTGAAAAAGCTAACAAACAAGAGAAAAAGGGAGAGAAGGCTCCACTAGCAAGTCAGAACAAAGGGGTCACAATCCATAGTTGAAAATCTCAAGCAAAGAGAATAAAAGGAGATAAAAGAGATGGTGGAGAAGAGAAAAAAGTGTAGCCTCATCAGAGCTAGAGAATGGGTAGTGATAGATCTAAACCAAAAAGCCCCAAGAAATTAAATACCCCCAAAGTAGCTAAAGGCCAAGAGATGGAGGAATGAAGAACAAGTATAGGAGAAGGGTCAGACGTGAAGAAGGCGAAATCGGCTCTCCATGGCCGAAGCACAAGGAAGCAGCAGAAGAAAATGGTAGCCATCCTTGAAGGAGTAGCCTCCAAGCAAGAGAGAAAAAGAGGAAAATGAATGTTGTGAAAGAATGAGTCAGCCAAAAGGATGGAGAGAGGATCCCTAGGCAATGCACTATTGCCCTCTATTTGTAGGTGACTTGGCTCAAAATATTGCCCTAATTGTAGTGGTCCCCAAGTCCTACCAATGCTCCACATTTCTCTAATAAGTGATGAGGGCCATAATGTGGGCCTATAAGGAGAATTCTTTCCACATTATGAATAATGGGTAGAATTCACATTATGAGCCTTTATTATGACTAGACTACACTCCAAGCCTCCATGCCACATGCTCTTTCCAATCCCTTCAAAATGTGAGGATGGTGTCGCGTTGTCCACGTGTCACGGCTACGCAGCATCTGTGGCCATAGCCGGATCAGTCGTGTAACGGATCACTCCCCAATAGCCTTCGCAGTACATGCATATACCGCTAGAGCGGTGCAGAAATGGTGGTAAATGCCCTTGAGAGAGTGCAACGTCATCAGGACCCGTAGACCATAGAGGTACTACTCCCGTGTATGCTCTTCAGCTCCATAGGTGCGCTGCCACAATAAGACCATCGTTAGAAGGCTTTTGAGTTGCCACGAGTAATCCGCCTCGATGTCAGACACATTAGGTGAACCCGTATTCCAACTTCGGTGGGGCGGGTCCGAGGCTCTACCTAGTAGCCCAGTACCCTGAGTGAGACCCCTCTACAAGTCCAGTGCACCCTAAAATAATACCTGTGCCTATAATTTCCCCCTGTGCATGCGAGGCACCTTTTGTATATACAATATTTATATTCCCATTGTCCCTATTCACAGATATGGATACATAGTTATAGCGTACATATGTACCTTAAAAATGTGTTAGGAAAAGTAATAAACATAATAGAAAAGTAGGGATGACTAAATGAACGGTAAAGACAACAGCAAGGAATGAAAATAAGCAAGAACAAGGTAAAAGAATTAATAATGAAAGGAAATTCGAAAGAAAATAAATGATGTAAATATGAATTTTGAAAACATGAAATTGAGAAATAAAATATGTAAACCAGAAAGAAAGAAATAAAACAAAGTAAAGGAACGACAAACAACCACTTTTGTTTTGCAAGTATATTTGTTTTTTTTAACAAAATCACATGTAAGGCTATGACAGTAATTTGAAAAAGGGTTTTTTTATTTGATTACTAATCACCATAAGTAACATGGTAAAAATAAGGAATAAATTAAATTGCAATAGTACATATACACATATATATACTTGTATACATATATATATATATATTTTTTGTAAGTAAGTAATTTTTATTTTTAAAGATGTACACGTGTACATATACCCACGTGTGTGTATATAGATATATTAGTATATAAAAGGGGTAAGTTTAGAAGTTTGAATCAACAGTTTCCTTCTCAAAGAGGAACTGGTGCCAAAACACAGAAGAGGAAAAAGGCAGTGAGACAAAGCAATAATGGCAGCCCCCTGCAAAAAGGTGTCTTTTCACCGCCCCCATTATGGCGACGCTTCGCTAGACGCAACTCCCCGGAATTGGTGCAGTCACGGTTGGGGAGTGCGCAGAGAGGCGGCGTACAAATACCTCTCCAGATTAGGGAAATGGGATAAAAACCATCAAGTGTACGATTCTACAACTACTGATTTCACTGTGAGAGAAAGAAAATGCTTGAATCAAGAGTGAACCAGAGAGAGAAAGAGGGAAATCAAGAGAGAAAGAAGAAAGAGAAAGAGGAAGAAGGGAGAGAAAAAGAAAGAGACAAACACAAGAGAGAAAGACAGCGAAAAGGAGAGAGAAAGAAAAACCCATTTTCTATAGGAGCCATGCTTCCTTCGAAGCC
Organism: Cornus suecica; assembly: GCA_963922005.1. NCBI lineage: Eukaryota > Viridiplantae > Streptophyta > Magnoliopsida > Cornales > Cornaceae > Cornus > Cornus suecica. Next base: position 33,475,487 of record OY998244.1, read on the forward strand.
GTAGTCCCCAGCGATGACGAATGGTGACACGTTCCTTTCTTCGGAAAGGAAGTCGGTTTCTTTTAGCACCAGGCCTAATATTATCAACCGAACCCTGCAATTTTGGGTGAGCCAGTACTGTTAGAGGGCGATGCACCCTCCACATCGGGTACTCAATGGAAGCCGGGGAAGAGTATACGGTTTCCCATCAAGAAGGGCGATTTCCCCTACTCAAACCTCCAATTCAAAGGTCATACAACACCAATCTCGGAGTGGGATTACTGGTGTGAGCCCATTCTCTTAAGGCCGGATTATGTGGAAACCCTTAGCTGTGCCTCAGTCCTGACGGCCATTGATTCTAGTCGCCGTGTCAACATTCGGCGCTCAAACCCCTCTTTGAAAGCCCTAATTTCTCGCTGGAACACAGATACCCATACTTTTGTTACCGCCTGGGGAGAGTTTACCCCAACACTGGAAGACGTAAAATCTCTAATGCACCTACCTTTGATTGGGGAGTATAGTTTCAAACCCCATACCATTCCTTCGGAATGCCAAGCCACAGTAGACTTCCTCGAGGTCTCTTTCACTCATGCCACCTACCTTAATAGAACTGTGAAAATGAAGGGCAAGTGTAAGTTTGCCAACTGGGCCAGGTGCTTTTTCACATATCCTGCATCGGGCCGACCCCTTCGCCCAAATAATACCCAAGGTGTGCCTCTCGATAATCCCCATCATCTGGCTGCCTTTTTAGCGCTTTGGATTGCATGCCACGTGTTCGAAGGGTGTCCTAAGGACTGTATGAGCAAGGGGGTCTTCAATTTGGTGGCCCAGATGGCTCTTGGCAGAACCATCGCCCTGGGACCCATTTTCCTTGGGACGCTGTACAAAAGACTCGACTTAGTGCTGGCTAGGATGCGCCACTCAATAGGCTGCTGTGAAGTTAGAGTGCTTGTGTCCAGCCTTTTCATATCTCTGTTCATAATGGAGCGCTTTCCTGAGTTCTTCCCCACACGACACACTCTAGAGGCTGCCAGACCGTTTGAAATCCATGGGGTTTCAGCCGTGCCCCCAGATGGTCTGACATTGTCCTCTGTGGCGATCTCATCCTGGTGTTAAACTTGGAAGACGAATTCCAATTCAGGCCCTATTCTGTAATTCTCCCTGGCTTTCCTGCCCAATCCCTATTTGGTGAAGAACCACACATGCTCAATCCTACCCCTAATTCACCCCGATCGGATTTCGAACTCCTGCTGGTCCTGAGGAAATGCTCATTGCTTGTCTAGTTTGAGGACAGTGTGCCTTTTCCAGTTACAACTCTCATCGGGTCGCCCGCCAGCTTGGCTTTGACCAGGGCGTCCTTACTGCTCCAGCCACTGCGTTAAGTTTTTCCCTCAGTTCAGAAAGATTCCTTGCTGGGAGCCTGCCGTCCTTAAACAATCCTCCTCATCCATTTTCCATACCATCACACATCCGTCGCGGTGACATCACACCATCATTCAGTGTTTTCTGGAGGTCGAACCTTGATGCCCTACAGGCTTTTGTCCAGTCGTCGGCTCGCAGAAGTGAGCCCAGGCTTATTGACAAGGACGACATGGTGGTGCACTACTCTACTACCTCCTTCTCTACAGGAAGTCCCAGCTATGTGATGGGACATGCTATTACTGATGTGCTGATGCTTTCCAGCGACATGTTCCCGCCAAGGCAAAGATCCAGGTCAAAAAGGGTAGCGCGCGCCATTCCGCTGGAACCTTTCAATGTACAGCTTCCACAAGGTCAAACCCCTGTAATCCCTGAACAACCAATCCTTCAGGCTCCTGCAACACAAGACCGTCCGACCTCATCAAGGCGAAGGCCTGCTCAGGATGAAGCGGGGCCCTTCTGTCCCTTCCCATAGGCGTCCCAGTGCATCCCTCCATGTAAGCAATCCAATCCCGTACTTAAAGTAAATTTATTAGTACATTTACTGTCCCATCTTGAGTGGGGTTTTATTTATTTCGCATATACATATATATATATTTGTATAAAGAAGAAAACAAATATGAACTTCTGAAAGTTTTAAATAAACCTTCCCTCTATTTTTTATTTTTAGCCGAGTGCCTCATCGGAGTTGCAACCTCCTTCCGTTGCAAGCAGTACAAGATCGTCGAGGAGGAGGAACACTGACGCCCCGGCCTGGCAGTTCCTCCTCACAACATTGCCGATCTTTTTAAGGACGCGGATTTGCTTCTCACTGAGAGCCCATGGGGTGCGGCACAGAGGATTCCAACTTCTGAAGATTTAAATGCTCTAACCGGTTCCTCCTTAAATGCAGGATCCGGCGCCTCGCATTCTTCAGGGACACAATGGTCCATTCGCTCAGGTATAAATACCCATCCCCCTTACCTGTTTTTCATTCACATTTTAAACACAAGTCTTAGATACTTTTAGAAGGAGAAAACTAGAGAGAAAAATATAAGTTAAGAGAGAAAAAGAGAGATAGAGAATGGTGGCCATGGGTAAGACCAATCTCCCTCCTTATACTTCCTCTTCATCCGACAGTGATGATGGTGTTCCTCTTGCAAATCGCTTCAAGAGCAGTGTCCCTGCTAAGAAAACTCTCATTCTAGAGGAGGGGGCAGTCAGGATAAGGTTCCCCTAGGCCAACGGCATCCCAAGAGACAGGCGTCCCCCAAATTCCCCTTGGCCGATAGCAAAGAAACCACGGTGATCCGTCCGTAAAACCAGCGTATTCAAATCTCATCCCTCAGCCCCTGCAAACAAAGCCCTTATTGAAGTATCATCTGATGAGGAAGCGGTTACTCCTCTCAGGGGTGACCGTTCGGCTTCCCCTGGTGTCCCTAAAAGTTCTCCTCACCGGACTCCAGGGAATCCTCCACGCCAGACCGCCGCTGTAGATCCTACACCCTCCACTATTTCAGGCGGTTCAGTTCCCCGGTCAGGAAATCCTATGCCTGACTTTGGTCCACCAGACTTGCCCAAATGGATGGGCTTCTACTGAATCGCCTTGCCATTGCTCACCCTGGGATGTTTGATGGCTTTAACGTAGCCTTCGAACAAGCCCAGGCACCTATGCTTGATGGTACTTCCAGCAGGTGGTTAGGGCCACTGTAGATGATGTGACTCTATAGGCCTTGGATGGTGCCAGGAGGTTTGTTGCCCAGGTTGTGCAGTTTGGGATCAACATGGACTGGTTCACTAAGAGGCTGGATAAGATTGAGGCAAGGGACAATAGCGGTCTCCTGCACCTTGCTGGTAAGAATGCCCATGCCAAATCTGTGAAGCTCAGGGAAGAGGCAGCCCAAATGTGGAGGGACACTGAAGTGCTCTTAGTGAATGCTGCAAAGAACGACGTTGAGGCGGCACACAAGGAGGCGGAGGCTGTTCGGTTGCTGGAGGCCACTGACGGACAACAAGCGGTGGACCGTATGAGGGATATCGATCCTTTCCTCCTGCCATGAAGATCCATCTCGCTACCTAATCCTTGTAATTTCTTGAAAACAATTCTTTTTTTTCGCTAGCTATTAAAAACATTTTCATACAATTTGATAATTTTTGGGAATGTAAACATTAACACAGGTACAATACTGCCCTGCCTGCTGGCGGGCCTTACTATTTTTTGGAAGCGTGTGTTGGCATGGTTAACGTTGCACTCTTTTTTTTTAGTGACACATCTTTTGCAATCTAACATTTTGTTTAAATTTAATGCCTATGTATGAGTGCTCTTTTATTTTTTCATATGATTTGTTTTGTTTTGTTTGATTTTTTTATTTGTTTTTTTTTTAAATGTGCAGGTTACAACATGGAAGGCGCGAGCTTGACAGCTACTCATGCAAGTAGATAAAAGGGGAAGGGGCAATTGCAGCACATGCGCTTTCTTGCGAACCTTACACGGAAGAGAAGACTGAAGCGCATGTTCAAGGCTACTCCCTTGTATTGAAGTTTTTCCCTGATAGAGGCTTGAGTCTTGTCTTATGTAATATTTACCATTTAGAATAATACTTGTAATAAAAAAAATGTAAAGCATATGCTTTCGCAAATAAAATATTTTTCATTAAGTAAAGATACTTCTCTATATATATTGTTTTGTTTACATGTATGCCTACATATATGTTGCGACTCTTTTGTGCAAAGAACTTTAACAAAAGGACAGAAGGTTGAGAGAAAAAGATCCAACTCTTCTGACTACCTAACTAACTTAAGCAGAAAAAGAAATAAGGAAATAAAGAAATGAAGAGAAGAAATAGAACATCTTGGATGAGGTGCGACAAAGTCAGAGGTGGTCAGATGAGATTTCCCTAAGGATAAAATCTTTTGATCCACTTGGCGTTAAGGGGGTCAGTCCTAAATCCGGTTCCAGCCTCGGTCAACTCATAGTAACTGTTGGGTGAGGCTTTCGCTATGGTGTAAGGTCCTTCCCACTTGGGTGCGAATTTCCCTAGGTTTTGGCCCCTTATCACAGCGTCAACCGTCTTCAGGACTAAGTCTCCCTTAATGAAAACCTTTTCTCTAACAAAGGTATAGTAGGCCCTTGCAATCCTGCCCTTATACTTCTATGATACTACTAATGTTGCATCCCTCCTCTCATCCAAGACTTCCAATACATCACCGTTGCTAATCGCCATCAGCCCACATGAGGCCGCGAAATGTGCAGATGGTACCTCCAACTCCTCGGGTAATATGGCATCGACTCTATACACTAAAGAGAACGGAGTCTGCTGAGTCGCCTGTCGCTTGGAAGTACGATAAGCCCATAATGCCATTGGTAACTGGTCAGCCCAACCTTTGTCATGATCAGGCAACATCTTACTCAAGATCCGGATCAGCGTCTTATTGGTGGCCTCGGCCTGGCCATTGCCCTTGGGGTAGTATGGCGTGGAAGTGTGGTGCAACACCTGATACTACTTCAGAAGAGCGCCTACGTCCTTGTTCACAAAGGGTGTCCCATTGTCGGATAGAATGGTGTGTGGCACCCCAAACCGATAAATGATTTACTCCTTTATGAACTTGACCACAACAACTACAATGGTCCGCCTTAATGGAACAACCTCGACCCATTTGGTGAACAACTCAATAACGACCAATATCCAGGCGTGCCCTCTGGACTTGGGCATGATAGGTCTGACAATGTCCATGGCGCAAGTGTGGAATGGCCAAGGCGTGGATAAAGAATAGAGGCTAATAGTGGGGGTATGGATAAGGTTGCCATGCTTCTGATAAGCCTCGCATCGTCGCACGTGAGTGGCAATGTCCTTCTCCATCGTGGGTAAATAATACCCGTCGGTGATGAAGTGTTTATAGATTTGCGCCGCCCTGATGGTCACGTTGGTGAGCCTCATTCATGATGATGGTGGCCTCCTCGTGGTTGATACACTTCAATGGCTTCCAATAGTAAAGGGCACCTTCAATGAGGAAGAAGCGTGCTACCTTCTTGCTGACAAATGCCGCATCCATTCTAAGGTCGGGTAGTTTGCCCTCCTGGAGGAAGTCAATGTACGACCTTCGCCAATCAACCAACTCGGCCTAGAAATCACTTTCATCACCTTGAGGGGTGCGAGCACAGAGAACACAACTCATTTGAACGTCCTTAGCGGCTGCCGTCATACAAGGCCAATAGAAACCTCTGTGTTGGACCCTCCGGTAAAGACTAACATCCTCCACGCCACATACAATCCTGTGAGATTCTTCAAGAATGGTTGCACCTTCCTCTTCGGAGACACATCGAGCCAGTACACCTTCGGGCCCCTTGAAGTAAAGATCGCCTTTGATAAGTACAAATCCTTTTGTTGATGGCCCGTCGAAACCCTCATTTGCCAAGCTCTCCATGATAGAGACACGCCAATCATCGACCCTTATCGAGTCAGAACCTTTCGCCGTCGCTAGGGCAGAGCAATTCCGCACCTCCAACAATAAACCATCCTGCTCAAGTCTGATGCCAGAGTTGGCAGAGCGTCTGGGAAGCGGTTCCTACACTTAGAAACATGGGTGCACTCGACAGCGTCGAAATGCCTAAGCAACAGCTGGGCCTGGGTGCGATAAGGAGCATGGTTGGCCTCCTTCATGGCGAACTTGCTCGTAACCTGCTTGATGATGAGCTGCGAGTCACCCTTGACCTTCAAGCGCTGGATGCCCGGTCTCTGTGCCTCTCTTAGCCCTAAAAGCAACGCCTTATACTCGCCCTCATTGTTGGAGCACGGAAAATCCAACTGATAGGAAAGATGGACCTGAGGGCCGCCACCGTTCGATGTGAGGACAATACCGGCCCCACCATTACTGGCAGTGGACGCCCCGTTGAATGACAATTCCCATTCCTCGGCCTCGGCCATCATCAGGTCGGTTGAGCCCTTACTGCAAGAAGAGTGAGATAAGAGATCCGCTAACGCCTGCCCTTCGATGGCTGTGGGTCGCACACACTGAATGTCGATCCTTAATAGGCCCATCAACCACTTGGTCAGACATCCACCAGAAGGAGGTTGGGTCACCATGTAGCGCACTGGCTCACTTTTGGTCATCAGCTCCACAGTGTGCGTAGACAAATAATGCTAGAACTTCTTTGTAGCGAAAACCAACACCAGTCACTACTTCTCTATTGCAGTGTATCAAAGTTCGGTGCCACGGATGACCCTACTAGCATAATAGATAGGTCGCTCACGCTCATCCTCCTCCTGGGGGAGGATTGCCCCCAGTGAATAGTCAGTGGCAGAAACATAAAGCCAGAGGGGAACTCCTTGCCTGGGTGCAGTCATCGTATCCAGTGCAGCAAGGATCCTCTTGATGGCCTCAAAGCTCTGCTGGTACTCGGGGGTCCAAACATAAACATCGTTCTTCTTAAGGAGAGGTATAAACAGTTGCATGAGCTCGGCGAGATCGGGAATGAAATGCCGCAGATAGGAGATCTTGCCTATAAATCCTCTAAGCTGCTTCAATGAGCGTGGTGGGTCTAGAGCGATGATAGTTGTTGTCTTGTCACCATCAACCTCAATACCCCGCTGATGCATGACAAATCCCAAGAAGTTCCCTTTGGTCACGCTAAAAACACATTTGGCCGGGATCATCTTCAGCTGGTAATGCCTACACCTGTCGAAGACCTTCCTTAAATCGTCAATGTGGTCCGTTGACAGCTTTGATTTGACCACTAGATCATCAACATAATACTCAATAAAACCGTGGATCATGTCGTGGAAGACGGCTGTCATGGCCCTTTGGTAGGTCGCTACGACATTCTTTAGTCCAAACAGAATTACAGTGAAATGAAAATTCCCCATGGGAGTGCGAAAAACGGTTTTGGGTGCGTCCTCCTCAGACATCCTGATTTCATTGTAACCACTAAACCGTCCATAAAAGAGAACATCTCGTGCCCGACAGTGACATCCACAATGGAGTCTACGTTTGGTAATGGAACTCATCCTTCGGGCACGCCTTGTTGATGTCCCTGAAATCAATGTAGACCCAAACCTTTCCGTTCTTCTTTCGTACAGGGACCACGTTGGCCAACCATGTCAGGTTCTGTATGGGCCTGATGAAACCAGCCTTCAATAAATGCTAGACCTCCTCCTTGATCTGACCTTTGATCTCTGACGCAAATACTTGGGAAGCCTGCTTCTTTGGTACAGCTCCTGGTTCAACGTTCAGACGGTGCACGACCAGGTCGGGGTCAAGTCCAGGCATCTTGTCATAGCTCCAAGCGAATACATCCTGATACTCCTTGAGTAGGCCCACCAGTCGCTCCTTGAACTCGACAGATAGCTCACGAGTGATAGAAACCATTCGAGGCTGCTCCCCTGCCTTAGACAGATCGATCTCTCAACACCCTTTTTCTGGGATGCAGCTAGACCTGACTGCTGATCATCCTGCCTTATTGAATCCCCGATGGGAACGGATTCCTGCCTTATTGTCATGCGCCTGCACTGGGGCGTCTGACCTCTCGCACCGTCACAACTGGTAAACGTAGATCCCATCAGCCTTACGCACCTTCCTGTAAAGCTCCTCGTCATTCTCAACCTTCCGCTTTCCCTTCTAAGAGATGATCATCATTACGTCTTCATCACCGGATTGGGCCATATCCTCCTAGTCGGGCAATGGGGTAGCATAAGCTTCGCCTTCCTCAAGGCCCTCGTCCACAGCCGAAAAGTTGGTGAAGTAAATTGCATCCGACAAATGCACCTCACTGAGAGAGAAGGGGTTCCTTGTGGCCTTGACAGTAGTAGTCCCGGTGCCCCAATTGGTCTTCATCACCTGATGGTATGAGGATGGGGCTACACCGTGGAGGTGCATCCAAAACCTCCCCAACAGAACATGGTAGGATGGCTCCCCTTCAATGATATGGAATTGGACAGGCCCTCGGATGTTCCCTACCTGCAAGTCGGCGGTAACAAAACCCAAGGTCCTTTGTCTTATCCCATTGAAACCTGAAATGTCAATTGGCCTCCCGGTCATGGCCTCGTCCTTAATACCGGCCTTCCTTATGACGGTGATTGACATGATGTTAATAGAAGCACCATTATCCAGGAACGCCCTCTTGAAGTCCACCCGTTGATGGTAGCAGGAACTTACAATGGGCGGTTCTGAGGGCCCTCAATGAGCTTGTCCGCCTCGGAGAAGGTAACCTCCCTATCATGGTCAGGCCTCGCCGAGATGGTGGGCTCATCCTTCCTAGCCTCCGTTCCTACTTTGCAAACGACTTTGAACAACACCTTAGTCACCTCGGCTCTAGAATCCGAGTCAAGCTTGAGCTTGTCAAAAAATTCCCTCGTGAGGCCGGTCACTTGGGCTATGCAGTCCCGGGTGCCTTTTTGAACTTGCTCGTCCAACCAGGCTACCTCCTCGCTCTGAAGCTCCTCCAAGGTGTCGCGATCCTCACATGAGATGACATGAACCCCCGCTTTGTGGCTTGGGAAGGGATTGTCATGTACATCCTACCTCTTCAAAAGCTCCAGTTCCCCAAACTTAATCTTGTTTTGGAAAAGGTCACGCAGACTCCAACACTCCATTAGTGAATGTGTGGTACCCCGGTGGAAATGATAGAAGTGTGAATCATTCACCATATCCTTATGATTCTTCTCAACAGCAAGTGGAAGGCTAATGACCTTATCGCAGATCCACTGGCTCAGCACAACAAGGACCTGCTTACGGCTACAGGGGAAATGTGGTGGAGTCGACCGAAATTGCTTCCTTTGCTGGTCAGCCGATGCCATGAAGGCATCCTCGTCTTCTGCGGGCTCCTCATAAAATTGCTCATCATCCTCAATAACATCCACCGTAATGGAGATAGGGCATGGTGTCCGCCAAACACGACCTCCTCGGGGACTGGCCACCTGGTCAGCCAAACATCTTATTTTGACCATAAGATTGGAAAAGGTGCGGATATCGAGGGCGACTAGATAGAGGAAGTACTCCCTATCCATCCCATCGATATAAATACAGACCAAGTTCTCCTCCTTTGCAGCTTCATAACATTCCAATGTGCGTGCTCTGTATCGCCTCACATAATCCATAACGTCCTCATTGCTCTTCTGAGTTAGCTTAGTGAGGCATAGCAGAGTAACCATCTCATCAACCTGGTAGTACTTGCTATAAAATCGCTGTGTCATTTCCTCCCAACTGGTCACCGACCCAGGCTCTAGGTTGTGGTACCAAGTGTACGCACAGTCAGTCAGTGACTTGGGGAACTCCCTTAACTTCAATGCCTCGTTGGAGGCATGGTCCTCCAAATGACTAACGAAACGCCCAACTTGCTCCTTGGCATTGCCTTTCCTTCCATCAAACTGTCGGAACTTAGGCGTTATGTACTCAGTTGGGTACGGCTGCTGAAGGACAGAGACAGGAAATGGAGGCAACGGGTTGCCAATAAGGTCCGCCCCGGTAGAGACACGTCCCAACCCCATCATGGCATGCAACTGATCGAACGTGACATAGGGGGAAACACTCTGTTGAGCTGAGCCAAAAAGGTTTAATGATGTTGCCGTAGTGTGGCCTCGGGGCAATGCTGAAGTTGCACGTGGGGGGCGTCACCATAACATCACGACGAAGGATAGATGTTTGCGCCTGTGCTGGCGTGAGAGCTGCGCCATTGGCTGCGTCAGGCCTGGCAGAGGCAAATATTGTTTTATGCTCCTCCCACATTTGCTGTTGGGTGGCCTGCATAGCGAGCAACGTTTCCATGAGAAGCGCATCGTGGTCGCGCCTGTCGGCTGACCTCGAGGTGGCAGCACTATGGGACCTGCTCCGAGCCATCCTATGGTGCTGTGTCCTAGTGACAGTATGGCTGGAGGAATGAGCACGGGTCACGTCTTGCTCACCAGCGACCGGGGGTTGGTCGAGCGGTGGCTCCCTGAGCTGGGGCTCCGCTGCGGCGATGCCTTGAGGTTGTGGCTGGGTCGCTATTGGACCTGGTGGGGGTCGATTGATCAAAAGGAGCCCTCATGGAGGCTGGCTCGCCTCTCCGGGAGTGTGGTTCTTAACTCCAATAGGTGCGGCTGACTCCGGCCTGAATGGAAGAGGAGGGGGTGGAGGAAGTGTAGAAGATGAAGGTGCTTGAGACATCATGGCTATGCGAGATGACCTTCTAATCATGCTATATGGCCCGCCTTTCTCTCCCACTGTGGTCGCCAAAAAATTATGGGTGAAAAAGCTAACAAACAAGATAAAAATGGAAAGAAGGCTCCACTAGAAAGTCAGAACAAAGGGGTCAAAATCCATAGTCGAAAATCTCAAGCAAAGAGAATAAAAGGAGAGAAAAGAGATGGTGGAGAAGAGCAAAGAGTGTAGCCTCATCACAGCTAGAGAATAGGTAGTGAGCATTGATAGATCTTAACCAAAAAGGCCCAAGAAACGAAATACCCCCAAAGTAGTTAAAGGCCAAGAGATGGAGGAATGAAGAACAAGTATAGGAGAAGGGTCAGACGTGAAGAAGGCAAAATCTGCTCTCCATGGCCGAAGCACAAGGAAGCAGCAGAAGAAAATGGTAGCAGTCCTTGAAGGAGTAGCTTCCAAGCAAGAGAGAAAAAGAGGAAAAAGAATGTTGTGAAAGAATGAGTCAGCCGAAAGGATGGAGAGAGGATCCCTAGGCAATGCACTATTGCCCTCTATTTATAGGTGACTTGGCTCAAAATGTTGCCCTAATTGTAGTGGTCCCCAAGTCCTACCAGTGCTCCACATTTCTCTAATAAGTGATGAGGGCCATAATGTGGGCCTATAAGGAGAATTCTTTCCACATTATGAATAATGGGTAGAATTCACATTATGAGACTTTATTATGACTAGACTACACTCCAAGCCTCCATGCCACATGCTCTTTCCAATCCCTTCAAAATGTGAGGATGGTGTCGCGTTATCCACGTGTCACGGCTACGCAGCATCTGTGGCCACAGCCAGATCAGTCGTGCAAAGGATCACTCCCCAATAGTCTTCGCAATACATGCATATACCGCTAGAGCTGTGCAGAAATGGTGGTAAACGCCCTTGAGAGACTGTTACGTCATCAGGACCCGTAGACCATAGAGGTACTACTCCCGTGTACGCTCTTCAGCTCCACAGGTGTGTTGCCATAATATGACCACCTTTAGAAGGCTTTTGAGTTGCCAGGAGTAATCCGCCTCGATGTTGGACACATTGGGTCAACCCGTATACCAACTTCAGTGGGGCGGGTCCAAGGCTCTACCTAGTAGCCCAGTACCCTAAGTGAGACCCCTCTACGAGTCGAGTGTACCCTAAAATAATACCTATGCCTACACATGGACAAGTGTTTGTACTCCTTATATAGAAGGTGGTTTGGGAATTAAGGACCTTAAGGAATAAAATTATGCAGCCATGTGTTAGCATATCTGGTCTTTGTTACATAAGGGTATTTCCTCATTATAGGTTAATTGGGTGAAGCACAACCTTATCAAATCCAAAACATTTTGGGAGATGGGCATTCTTAGGTCTTCTTGGACTTAGGAGCAGATTATAGAAATGAGAGAGATCATTAGGCCTGCTATCAAGCACATTATTGGAGATGGTAGGTCTACTTCTTTGTGTTATGATAATTGGCACCCTCAAAGCCCTTTATCATCTATTTTCCTTCCTAGTATGATCAAAAGTTCAGGCCTTGGCAATAATGCCACTGTGAGTTGGTTAATTACTTCATCTGGGTGCTACTTTCCCTATTTGAATTCCCAACTTTGGTTCAACTTCAAGTACAACTTTCCAAATGATCTTATCCTTGATAGAAGTAAGAAAGATACTGTGATATGGTTGCCAAATGGAGGTAAATTTTTTATTGATTCTGCATGGGAGTTCTACAGATATAAAATAACTATTGTGGATTGGAGTAATGTGATTTGGTTCAAGCATCATATATCTAAGCACTCTTTCATGCTTTGGTTAGTCGACCTGAATAAGATTTCTACTTTACACTTTTTTCTCTCTATTGGCTTGGTTACTTAGGCTGATTATAAGTTATGTGGCCTTAGAGTTGAAGATAGAGACCACCTATTTTTTCAATGTGGTTTCACAAAAAGGTTATTGCTCTATATTTCTATGAAATGTATACTTGAATGGCCTGATGGTGATTGGAATTTCATGATACAATAGATGTGTGCTCATTTTTCTACTAATTTTTTTATAGCAATCCTAAATAAACTTGATTTTTCAGCTTCAGTTTATGAAATTTGGTTAGAAAGGAACAGAAGAGTCTTTAATGCTAAGTTCTGTTCAATGGAGGACCTCTGCCATAAAATTCTTACTACATTGCGTCTTGCTCTTTTTCCTCTGCAACATTTTGCTAGCACTCAGTTGAGCTTTGCTTTGATTCAGGAATGGGGTTTGGCTCAATCTATTTTCTCTAATCTATCTCATGATTCAATACATGTTGTATAGTCTGTATAATCAGTATACTCCTCTATTATGCTGCATTTTGGCGTGGGCTATCAAGTTGGGGTTGATATAGCTTGCTGTTACTCTGGGAGATTTATGCAGTTCCATTGGTTAGCTATTTTGGTTCTTCAAACTGTGATAGTATGGTGTATGACATGCTCTTGATGATGTTGTCTTATTAGTTCTTTGGTTTTGCTGCTCTAATTATAGTGTTGTAAGAGGTTTTGATTGTTGTTACTCTCCTCTTATGGTTTTGCTATGATTTTGTTGGCATGTGGCATCTTAGCTGCTACTCTTCTCTTATTTTGTTTGCTTTAAGGGTTTCTACTTTCTGGGATCTTGTTTTCTGCTCTGTTCATGTTTTGGATTCTAGAGTTAGTATTCTTAGTAGTCATGTTGGGACTTCTCATTCATTCACCTTTCGGCTTTAGACTACTCTTTATAGTTGTTGGTTCTGAGTTTGGTTTCATTGTTAAGCTATTTTGGAGTTGTTATTTATTTGGTGGAACTTTCGATTCCATATAGGTTTTTTTTGTACCTAGGGGTATGCCCCTAGTATTTTCTAGGCTTTTAGCCTCTTTTATTTTTTAATATAATACGTACCTTTCAAAAAAAAAATAGTTGCTACTGCAGTGTAATTTTTTTAAAAAATTCCCTTTTTATGTCTAACATTATTCCACCCCCAAACTTAAATCTAACCATATCCTCATGGTAATAATAATCATGACGTCAGAAGGATAGAAACATGAGCAGCGTAATCCAATGAAAATCAAGCAGAGTTCCACACATACTGAGTGATAAAAACACAATAGCGCAATCCAATGAAAATCCGGCAGAGTTCCGTTTGTAAATGGAACATCTAGGCAAAACTAACACAACATAGAAGAGCAACCTGCCAATAACGAGTGCAATAATAGCAATGTCACACAAACCTACATTCAATAAATCTAATAGGGACGAGGTAGTGGAAAGAAAACCACCACTACCCCTACACAAGCCTCTAGAACCAACGAAGAAACTATACTCCACTGAAAGTACATAAAGATACATGAAGGTGCCAACGAGATACAATGGCACTAAGCGATAAAGAGATACATCAAAAGGGATTTGCCAACAGATTGGCTCCCAAAACTACAATGAAAATCTTTTGGTAAGAAGAGGAGGAAAAACAAGAGTAAAAATGAATAACTGATAAAATGAACAAATACTAAGTACAATATCCCAAATCATCCGTACCGCCATCGCCACTGTACATGTCATCAGGATCCACCTACAATCCTGTAATGTGTGTGGGGGTGAGCAAACCAACACTCATAATAAAACCTCTAACAAACACACCCCTAGCTGTCTAGGAAATGCTAAACATCCTGTGTGTATGCGTCTATCCAATGTCGGTATGTTATCTAACATGGCACTCATGCCAATGCAAGACCCCAAACAACCCCATAAATAACCCAATCATATATCAAGGAAACACAATAAGGCATAAAGCATGATATATAATGCCAACGATAAATCTCTATCACGTACCCATGTGCAAAACACAGTCGAGTAAATATATATATAAACATATATACATACCCTAAAGGTAACTAATTATATCCCGATATATAAGTAAATATATATATGTATATACATATAAGTACACAATCAGTCTCACAAGGTACAACTAAGACTCGTACTCTAAGTACCAACACCGATAGTTTACACTACTCTCACAAATGTGTGCTAAGTACACCATACTGAAGTCCAAGCTAACTAATCACCAAGCGCTCACAACGCTAACCAAAGGATCCAAAAAGGGAGAATCGTAATCACTTCTAATATTTAAAGGAAGGAAAATCCACAACTAGTACCAAGGAAGACTCGTAACCCACTCCCCAAGAACATAGGAGGGAAAACACTCACATCCTTGCATACTAACATAACCATCGTCAGTACATATATAAATATGTATAGTATATATATATATGCAAACCATCATCCCATTCCTAGAGAATATCTACATCTCAAGGACCAAGTCACCATAATCATTTCACTATGTAACTCTCAAAATACTATCTCCAATAAGGTCAAATAAACCACGAATACACTTTCTATAAGTGAGGAAATCTAACCAATTAAAACACGAAGAACACATGGACACTACTCTCATGAACAACCACATAAGGGTCAAGAAACAAATCAAGGGGAAAGGGGTCCGCGTATGAATCGTATGCTGAATTTCTAGAACAAGATGAAGTCAAACACTTCGAGATCAAATCTAGTATCATTAATGCGCTCCCAAAGTATTTTGGACTTGGGGTAGAGGACCCGTATTAGCATATCAATGATTTCTTAGAAATGGCCTCTATAGTCATAATTGAGAATCTGAGTGGAAATGGTTTACTGGTGCATTTATTTCCTTTTTCGATGAGATAAAAAGCTAAATGATGGTATGTCGTTCTAGATAAGGCTGTTAAAAGAGATTGGAACACCTTACAAGCTGAATTTTTAGAAAAATATTTTCCCATAGGTAAGACCCATGAAGTAAAGGAAAGGATTACCCACTTTCGAGAATTGACTGGTGAGGAATTCCATGACGCGTGGGATAGATTCAATGAAATTCTATGAAAGTGCCCCCATCACAAGTTCATGGAGCAGGACATCGTGCGAAACTTCTATCTTGGATTGGGATCAGAGCATAAAATTTTGATTGATGCAGCTGAAGAAGGTAAGTTCTCACTTACACCAGCAAAAGAACTTTTGGATATATTTAACAGTGTGAGCGACAATTCAATTCAATATGAATCTGAAATGCATTTGTTGAATGGACATGAAAGAAGATCTGACAAAGCATTTGTCATTGATAAAGGAGATAACCATGATGTTGTTAGAGAATTGGTGGCAGTGTTAGGGGAGAAGCTAGATAAGTTCATTAATCTTACACAGCAAGCCCCAAGAGAGGTCTTATCAGTAGGACCTGATTTTTACCAAAATCAGTGTCAGGGTAGTGAGTTTGTTACCGTTTATTCTAACGCAGCATGAACCAGTTTGAATAATACTCCTTTTTCTAATACTTACAATTCGAATTGGAAAAATCATCCACATCTCTCACACCGTCCTCAGATTGTGGAAAACCCTTCGACAAATTTTTCGCCAAGTCAACAATCATTCAATTCTCAACCACAAATCATGACTCGAAATTTCTAGCCTAACTCTCAAAGAAATTGACCTTTCAATTACCAATATCAACAAAATTTCCAACCCCAACCTCAAAGGAGTCAGACTCCACCACCGCCGGCTAATGATTTTACTAACCTAGACAAGACTCTGCAAGCCATTGAGAACTATTTAGGCGTTAATACTCAAGAAATAGCAAAGCTGGAAGCGCAAATGGGTCAAGTGTGCAATACGATGAATAAGCGAGATAAAGGGAGATTGCCCAATCAGCGGGTGGTTAACCCAAGGCCTAAACAAGCGATGGAGCTCAGATCTTTTGCTCAAAATCTGCATGAGATGGTCCAAGCTATCATGACTTTGAGAAGTGGGAAGGAGGTAGAGAATAGTTGAAGAGCACCATGAAGAGAGGGTAAGTAAGAAAAAGGCAACAGAATAGGCAGCTGAGAAGGTTAAGAAAGACCAGTCTCATGTGGAGGTAGATATTGATCAGGCGTTACCAGAAGAGCCAGAAAGGGTGAGTTACGAGGAAGCAACACCATTTCCTCAGCATCTGAGAGAGCCAGCCAGATATGGTAAGTACAAGGAAACCGACATGCTGGAAACCTTTTGGCAAGTTAGGATCAATTTGCCTCTCTTGGATATCATTGCCCAAATTCCTCCCTATGCTAAATTTTTGAAGGACCTTTGTACCCAAAAGAGGAATAGTAGAGAGAAGGTCTCGAAGAAAATATTACTAACTGAGCATGTAAGTTCATTGCTTTTAAGCAACACACCGCCGAAGAGAAAAGATCCTGGTGCTCCTACTATTCCTTGCGTCATTAGCGATCAGGAAATTGGTAGAGCTCTTCTTTATCTCGGTGCGAGTGTGAACTTGCTTCCTTATTCAATTTACCAACAGCTAGGGTTGGGAGAGCTAAATCCCACCTCGGTAGTGCTCCAACTTGCTGATCGGTGGATCAAGCAAGCGAGAGGGATTCTGGAGGACGTCATTGTTCAAGTGGACAAGTTCTACTTTCTAGTAGATTTTATAATTCTTGATACAGACCTGTCCATGACTCTAAGAAGCACATCCCTGTGATTTTAGGATGATCGTTCTTGTCCACGGCCAATGCAAGTATTAACTACAGAATAGGGGCTATGGAGCTGTCATTCGGAAATATGAAGGTGTGGATGAATGTATTTGACACCAATAACCAATTTCTGAGTCAGTCAACTGTCTTTGATTTGACGAGGTTGATGAGATTGAGGAGATAGTAGCAGAATTTGCACCTAAAATGTTGGAAAAAGATGAGACATAGTCTCTTCTTACTGGAGTAAGATTAGAGGATGAACCGGAGGATTGGAACGAGCAAGTGAGTGAGAACTATACGAGCATTACTGCATTGGAGATTACATTATTTGGATAGCCATGGAAAGTGTCGATTGAGTTGTTTCCTACTATCTCAAATACACCACTAGTTCCGTCTTTAATAACCCCTCCTACCTTGGAGATGAAGGAATTGCTAGAAAAGTTTAAATATGTCTTCCTAGGACCCAGTAAGACTCTTCATTTGATTCTATCATCAAAACTAACAGAAGAACAAGAATCGAGTTTGGTCCTGGTTTTGAATGACAATAAAGAGGCAATGGGATGAAGCATTACTTATTTGAAAGGAATAGACCACTCGATTTGCATGCATCGCATACACTTAGAGGATGATGCAAAACCATCTACAGAGATGCAACGGAGACTGAATCTGAATATGAAGGAGGTGGTGATGAAGGAAGTGGTAAAGCTACTAGATGCGGATATTATTTACTCTATATCCGACAGTACATGGGTGAGTCCTACTCAGGTGGTGCCAAATAAATTAGGCATTACAGTTGTACCTAACTTAAAAGGAGAGCTGATTCCACATTGCACAACCACTGGATGGTGTGTGTGTATTGATTATAGAAAGCTCAACTCCTATATGAGGAAATACCATTGTCCATTGCCATTTATTGATCAAATACTAGAGAGATTGACCGGACATAATTATTACTATTTTCTAGATGGATATTCCAACTATAACCAAGTGGCGATTTATCATGTTGATCAGGAGAAAACCATTTTTACTTGCCCATATGGCACATTTGCATATAAACAGATGCCTTTTGGTTTATGTAATACGCTAACTACATTCTAGAGGTGTATGATGTCTATATTCTCTGACATGGTGGAAACATTTTTGTAAGTGTTCATGCATGAATTTTAGTTTTTTGGGGCAACCTTTGAAGACTGGTTAAAACCTCTAACATTTGTGCTTCAGAGATGCAAATAAACTAATTTAATTCTGAAAATTATCTAGACGATTAATGACACTAGCCTATAGGAAGGTGAATAGGCTTTCAGATGATTTAACGGTTTATTAAAATTATATAGTGGAAATTCAATTTTAATAAATCACAAACCCTAATTATCAAATCAGATAAATCAAGCAATTAAGAATATAAGTGCAGAAAATAAATCATGAGAAGAGAAAGAGATTTTTTACATGGAAAACCTTTGAAAGAGTCCAAGTAAAAAACCACAGATACAATCGGGTATCGATGCACTATGAATCAAAGATTTTGTACAAACTCTATAAAAATAAAACTTATAACCACAATAATTTGTTATTTTTAACTCGACGTTTGAAAGTTTAGATTCACTCGCAATCCACAAAGCTCTCACTCCGATCTTCGTACTATGACGGCTCCGTTTCTCAACAGATCAAATCACCACGAAGCCTCCTACTTTGATCTCCGCACTCAGACGACTCTGCTTCTCAAAACGGATCAACACAACTAGGTTCCAATCAGTGTGTGTAGATTTTTCATAATCGAGGTCATTCAATCATGCATAAGCTCGTCGATGTAGAAACATTATAGAATCAACCCCAAAACAAGAGAGAACTAGAAGAATCACTCAATGATATTTTCTCTCACTATCTCTATCTCTGTAGAAGTATATAAACAATAGAATACTGCAGAGATCTCCCTCAAAACCCCTAGCCTCCTCTCTTGTAGACCTTGGTATTTATAGACAATGATGAAGCAAACCTTAAGTTCACCCTTTCTCGTAATTTCACTTCCAACTGAGAAAAACCCTAATATCTGATTTATATTATGTGTATTGGAGATACACCAAACAGGGGCATAACAGGCAGAATATTAAAAAACTTAAAATAAACTTTTCCATCCCTATGCTTTAAGCGTAGTGTCCTATGCTCTAAGCCTAGGTACCAAGCATAGCTTGGTTTTCTCCAAGCATAGGATGAAGTGTAATTTTGCATTTTCTGGTCACTTTCTGAGTCTGAAAGTATAGGCTTAAGCGTAGACATTTTTGTGAAAACCACTTTTCTCCGCAACTGCGCTAAAATGACAATCTTGACTTCACGATACTTTTTGCCTGAAGTGACGACTTCAAAAAAATATCATTTTTGCCCTTCGGGAGACATTTTTCCTCAATACAGTGTCTTTTACGCTTCACTTGTATTCTTCACTACTTCAATGCTTGTTTTCGCCTTTGTCGAAGCTTTTAAATATCATTAAAACCAAAATGATCTATCTAATACTCAACATGGTTATTGTCTAGAGCATGCCATAAATAAACAATTATCAAAAATATTCTTACAATCTCCCTCTTGACATTTCTGAGATAAAACAATGTTTTACAATAAAGCCTTATAAATAACAATATAACATCTATACATATGAACATGCACCGCCAAACATAGATATAAACTATCACCTTTCTTTCATGGCAGTCTACCAATCATGTAAGCACAACACTAAACAAACCATTAAACGCAAGTGTGGAAAATAGATATAAACTGATCAATTAAAACAATTTCTCTCCCCTTGAGAATATACTCCCCCTTAACCAAACAATCTCTTTCCCCCTTAATAAATACATCTCCCCCTTTTTGTCACTGAAATGACAAGTAAAGATATATCAATTAAAAGATAAGGAAAAGATAAAAAAATCGAGACATTGGATAATCTATGACCAAACACTAAATATGAAGATAAAGTATTCTATAAGATTATATCCAGATTCTCAAGTTACACATATTTCTATTATGCATGACCAAACTATTTTTATGATAAAGTATCATACTACTAAATGCATGAACGCAAAATGTCATGAATAAAAAACAACAAAACTATTTTTCTATTTTGAAATATGTGAGCAAGGCAATAGAGACATCAAGCTAATCATAACAACATCATATTCTCAAATCTAACTCAACCATTATACATATAGTAGTGAATAAAATCAACACATATACCTTGTAGACTGAAGAATACACAAGTCAAGTTTTGCTAATATATATATATATATATGAAAATTATCATGTGCAAGTACTAAGGTAAGAGGAAAACAATACAGACTAATTCTCATGTGCAAGTACTAAGGTAAGATTTAAACTAGAATTCAAATCGTTAACTTGAACCTTATTGCTAAAACAAAAACACAGTTTTCAAAAAAAATATTCTTTTGCACCATTACACCTTTTCCCTTTTTGTCTTTCTAAGCTCCGAACTTTCCAGTGAGGATTTTTAGTTGCGACCAACTGGGCCAGAGCTTCTTCCATGTGATTCATGTTCATTGGTCTTCTCCCCTTTTTATGCGAACACTCAATACTTACTGAGACAAGAGGCCCTATTACTTAGATTGAATAACTACTTTTTGCATTTCTATATTTTAAACAATTCATTCTTTCCTCCTTTCAACATTATCCCAACATTCCTAATCATACAAAAGGTATTCCAAGGCATAGATCAATCTAGTATAGCTCAAGAACCTACATATCACTTTGGATTAAACGAAAAGATTAACAGTTTCAACAGGAATTAAAATCACCTCCGAATTAAAACATGCACCAAAGATTAAGATTTTTCAGCATAAAATAATCATTCCAAGTGACAATCCAAAAACTATTAGGTGAGGCTGATACCTTTACTTCACATATACATAATTAGTCAAGTAAATATGATAATAGAGTAAAATATGACAACTTTTATACTCTAGCCAAGCTATTCATTCCAAAAACAATTCCATTTTATGATATATATATTTTTTTATTTTTTTTATTTTTAAATGCATGCATGAATAAATATAATACAAATGCATGATTATTTATCAATTCTAGGAAAATAATGCAATGTGCTCCTAGAATGATAGATATGAAGATATCAATTCTAAAGAAAGCATACCAATAGATTTCCTAAGACTAACATGCTTTTGAAAATCTAATGGTTTTGTAAAGATATCTGCCAACTGAGAATCTGTGGATATAAACTCTAGATATATTATACCATCTTCAACAAGATCTTCAATGAAATGATGTCGAATATCTATATACTTAGTCCTAGAGTGTTGAAGAGTATTTTTAGAATTTTTTATCGCACTCGTGTTATCATAGAACACAGTCATCGTGCCTTAGGAAAAATCATATAATCCTGCAACATATGTTTCATCCACAACACCTGAGTACAAGAACTACCAACTGCTATATACTCATCCTCAGCAGTAGAAAGGGAAACATAATTTTGCTTCTTGATATGCAAAGCAACTAAACAATTACCAACATAGAAACACCCTCCACTGGTACTCTTTCTATCATCAACATTACCGGCCCAATCAGCATCATAAAAAGATACAATTTCAATGTTAGTACCTGATGGATACCATAATCCATAATTCACTATCCCTTTAACATATTTGATAATCCTTTTCACAGCAGTACTATGAGACTCCTTCAGACTTGACTGGTAACACGCACACAAACCAAACTAAAAGTTATGTCAGGTCAACTGTCAGTCAATTACAACAAACTCCCAATCATACTCCTAAAAAGTGTAGGATCGACATCTTTGCTTTTAGTATCTATGCTCAGCTTGACACTTGTAGTCATAGGAATTTGAGCATCCTTTGCCTTTTCCAAACCAAGCTTCTTCACCAATTCCAAGGCATAAGAATTTTGAAAAATGAAAATCCCATCATTCAACTGTCTAATCTGAAGCCCTAGAAAGAAGTTCAATTCACCAATCATACTCATCTCAAATTCATATGGCATTTGATCTCCAAAATAATGAACAAGCTTATCAGAAGTGGAAGCAAACACGATATCATCAACATATATTTGAGAAACAACTATATCACTCTCAATTTTCTGAATAAACAATGTTTTGTCGACTCCCCCTCGAATCAAACCCGTTCCCAACAAATAGTCAGCCAATCATTCATGCCAAGCTCTATGAGTTTGCTTTAGCCTATACAGACCCTTTTTAAGCTTGTAAACATGACAAAGACAATGAGGATCTTAAAATCCTTTGGGCTACTCCTCGTGAAGAATACTATTAAAAAATGCACTATTCACATCCATCTGATACAACTTGAATCCAAGATGACATGTCATAGTAAATAAAATTTGAATAGATTCAAGCCTAGCCACTGGAGCAAAAGTCTAATCAAAATTTAAACCCTCCAACTGAGTATAACCTTGAGCAACAAGCCTAGCCTTATTCCTAACAACTTACCATTTTCATCATTTTTATTATTGAATATCCACTTAGTACCAATCACATTTATCTCTTTTAGTCTAGGCACAAGATACCATACATCATTCTTAACAAAATGATGGAGTTCTTCTTGCATAGCATTTATCCACTCACTATCTTAAAGATCTTCATTGATATTTTTAGGTTCCAAAAAAGATGTATAGCATGCATATGAAACCTCATTCCTAGCCTTTCTCCGAGTCACCATCATCTAATGAACAGATCCTATAACATTATCCAAAGGATGGTACAACTTTATCCTTGCAGATGGTTCTTTAGAAGGAGTAGTCTGAACATCACAAGTTTGACTATGCGATTCTATAGGACTAGAACTAACATCATAAACCACATTGTCCTCTTCACCAACATCAGAAGAATCATTTCTTAACTGAAAGAACGACTCATTATCTTTGTCACGCCCCAAATTCCTAGGACTCAGAAACCCGAGCCTAAGAGCTAAGGGAGTGAGTATGGAAGTAAAAAGAAATGAGAACCAATGATTGAAGCTCATCAAACACCTACAAAAGGGTAAAAATGCCCTGATACCATGCAGTCACGCTCCTAAAATCCCCGAAACTCTAATATAGAGAATCAACGAATTTCCAGAAGGTGACGTTAGTCAAGCGACCATTAGAGTCAATAGTAACAAAAGGAAATACATGGAATAACAATGAAAACTATACTCCATACCTAAACGAATACTAGAAACTCAATAGTATCCTCAGATACCAACAGACACACCCCTAAATTCCTAGAACTCCTGAACCGTGACATCCAAGGAATCCAGGATGTGATCCTTAATATGAGTGACAAACTAAGATATCTTTAACCATGAAAACATATGGATTAATGATAGAAATGGTATATTTCATACCCAAATGAATGATAAAACAATGCAGCGGAATCTAACGAAAATCCGGCAGAGTTCCGTTTGTAAATGGAACATCCGGACACAAAACCACAACACAATAACCTTCCAATAACATTTCGATAATGACAATGGCTTCCAAGCCCCACATTCATTAATCCTACTAGGGTCGAGGTAGTGGAAAGAAACCAAAACCCCTCCAAACCCTGTATAATCAACAAAGCCATAAATGCTCGAATAAGAATACAGAAATGCACCTAGCTGTGCAGAATAGATAGAATAACATCCTGAAATAATAAAGACATGAAATAAAAGATACATCAATAGGGATATACCAACAGACTGGCTCCCAAAATAAATACATGAGAATCCCACAACAAATGGGTGAGGAAACTGACAGTAGATACCTATCTTCCCCAAACCAGTCGTGCTGCAACTGTAATTGCATCATCCTGTGCAACTCCAAAATCTGTAACAAGAAAACCAAAGAAAACTGTCGTTGCACTGCATCCTGCCCATAGCCGTAACATTTCCTACAACCTGGCGTGGAATACCAGGGGGCAAATGAAATTCCCCTGTGAGCAAATAAGCTCAGTGGGAAAAGATACTCTAACTACAACATCCTTTGGCAGTTTAGGAGATGTTAAACTATCTAGAAAGATATATATAGCCCAACAAATCTCATCCACGCAAACCCAAGGCACGCGCTCGTAAGCTACCGTAAACGAGTATATATATATCGGGAATATATATATATATCAATATACATATATATAAATACACAACAAAAGTCTATAGGGTACAACTGAGACTCGTACTCCAAGAACCCATACCGGTAGTCTACACTACTCTCACCAACGTACACTAGGTACACGACACCCAGGTCAAATCTAACAAGTCCTCAAGCACTCACGACGCTAACCAGAAATCCAAATAGAGGGAAAACACATTCACCTCTAATATCCACATGGATTAAAATCCACAACTAGTACCAAGGAAGGCTCAAATCCCACTCCCCGAGAACACGGGAGGAAAAACACTCACATCCTTGCATACTAACACAATCATCGTCTATATATATATGTGTACAACATATATATATATATAAGAAACATCATCCCATTCCTAGAGGAAACCTCTCAAGGACTAGATCACCTCAATCACATCTATTTCTCAATACCATAAATCACATCATCACATCATCACATTGACCTCATAATACTATCATCAATAAGGTCAATCAAATCACTAACGCTCTCACCGTAGGCGAGGAAAACCACCCAATCAAGTCACTAAGAGTACACACACTCAACTCACAAGAACAACCACCTAAGGGTAACCAAAACAAAGCAAAGGAAAGGAATTCCAAATGTTAACCAACAGATAACCGAGACAAAAACGTCAAGGTTAAGAATACCCGAACAAGGAAAGAACACCACAAGTGAACAAGGAAAGAACACCAAAAGTGAACAAGGAAACCAAAAAGGAATGACCGAGAGTGAAAGTAATAAAAAGATGAATCCCAAGGATTCAATAGTTTTTAAGAAAATGTTTTAAAACTCGAACCAATCCATTTGGCATCCATGCCCCTAACGTACGAAAACTCAAATCACCTAGGTGGTGACAACAACAACCAAGAGGAAAGGAAAGGCAACACTATATGTGTGCACTGAACAACACGAAGCCTCATACCTGAGACTTAGAATCAACCGAAGAAAAGGTGAAACAAGGAACCACCTTTCAAAACTCTACAGGACGAGATCTTGAGAAAGAAGTCTCAAAATCTCAGAATCTCGAGCTAAGTTATAAAATAGTTTACCTTTAAGAAACCACATAGTAAAAATGACCGTTTTGCCCCCGGTCTCCGTCAGTCGCCATCACCGGCTTTTAAAAGTTGAAAATCATTTTAAAGAAGATCCCAAGATCATTTTATAAAGTATTTAAACTTTTTAATTTAATACGGGGGTAGGCGAAAACTGGTTTTTTCTTTTAAATACAAGAGTTTACTACAAAACTTAGAAAACACCGTTTCCGAAAGACAGTCGAATAAGAGTGAACACAACTCTACAGATTCCTATAATGTCCAAGAGGACAGTAAATGAAGAACAATATGTTTGACTCACGGAAGACCACCATCCGTTTCCAACTCCATAAAATCAAATGACAACAGATGGAAGAGGTTCGGCACCACGCCATAACCGACAAGTCAAGAAGTGATATATAAGTCAAGGACATGTACTAGTACACAGAGTACAGTGAAGGAAATGCTTAGGGGAAATGAACTAAGCACTAGAACCAAGACTGTCAAGCTACAGTACCTCGAGTACTTAATAAAGTCACTCACCATAACCTCTTTTCTCCCAATCAAAATCTCAGTTATGATTGATAAACTATTCCTCAAAAGTGGAAAGCACCTAAAGGTCTATAGAACAACATCCACTAAGTTCACAATCTCGTCACCCACCTTCTCTAAGGCCTCAACCTCAATTGATACTGAAATTAATCCCTAACCTCAAATCTCTAAAGAGATCACACAACTAACAACAATCACCAAACTATTACCAACCTTCTCTACGACATCAACTCAAAATCAAGCCTACGGTCCACCACTAGCCTCAACTAGCCACATAGATCACTATGCCAATACACTTAACCTCCCCAAGGTTAGTAAGGCATATAACCAAAAGTATAAAGATATACATTTCATTTATACTTCAACAATTATCGCTTTTAATTCATGTTTTTCACATTATTCATTTCTAGTTGAGCATTTATAAAAGTATGAATTTATTTTACAATATTCATAAATAACATGCTCCAACATCATATATACATATCAATGAAATCACATAATGATATGCAATGCAAGGTACTCACAGACCGCTTGTGGTACACACACACAAAAACACATCCTTCCCAAGGGTGCCTGGATCATTCTCGACAATTCCCCTGAGGATACAAGCTCACTAAGGAATGTAGACTTATCGTACCGTTCTTCCCAAGTGCTTTTGACACTTCACACTTTTAACCAAGGAAGACGTCCACCCACGGCCCAGCCGTGTCACATAGGGCCTTTGGACGATGAGGCCTCGCCCCTACCGTCTGCATTTCCGGATTATTAGTCCTGTGGGAGCAAAGTAGCACCCCCTAGCCAGTTGTCACGACGATCCAAACGCAAGTCTACCCGCACGTAAACGGAAGTAGACCACACCAATTGAATTTTCTCTGCAAAAGGTGAAAACCATGCACTACATGCACCAACACCCATGTCTCACAATACATGGTGTACGCAATAAAATCAAGTCTCAACATAAATATATCATGCATCATATTTATGAAAATAACCACATGATATCCACATGAATCCCAAAATCCCTTTAACATGCTTTTAAAATATAATAAAGCATTTAAATCATGAGAAAATAGATTCATTTACAATTCATGCTTAAACAACATATTTTCTTTAATTCTTTAGAAAATATTTTCAATTTTCCTTAACATGCCTTTAAACAATTTAAATCAATTAATCCACGTATAATAAGGGAAACCTAGCATAACGTCTAACTGTTCACGTCCCTTACGTTTACATATCCACTAGCCCATTTAATTCTCAAGGGAATTTCTATGCCACATATTCCTATTCAATTCAATTAGGAAATTATTTAATTTTGTAGGAATATAATTTAATTAAATCCTTAAATTTATTCCTAAGTCATACTCCGATTCTAACCCAAATATAGATATTTAAAATTCATGATTTAATATATCTATATTAAAATAAATAAGGGTTTGCACACCCCAAACTATGTCAATGATACGGAGTGAGAAATAAAATTTCTCACCTAATTTTACGTTTACCGAACAGTCCGAAACAACACAGCGTCGGCGTCCGAATATGGAGCCCGCCGACCAAAGTCGTCCAAAAATTATTTCAAATATATCGAAACATCTGCCTCGACAACCTATACGTTATATACGAAGCCCATTAGCATTAGGTTAATCAATTTGGGTAAATCTAAAATAACCCAAGCAAAAATTATAACATATAAACGCGATTTTCGGGCAAACCGTTCAACGGAACATTACGAAATTAAAGTATGATGAATACTACGTAGATACGAAGCTACTCACCAAAAAACGGCCCAAACCGATCACCGGAAGTCGCTGAACCAGCCGCTCGAAGCTCCGGCCGAACCGGTCAGCCACGCCACTGCTGCGCGTCGCCACTGCGCGACCCAGCTGCGCCACCCTCCGTCGTCGATTACTCCTGCACGATGCCGCCATGCCGTCGCCGACCCTCGCCGCTGGTCGTCGTCGTCCTTGCTCCAGCCGCCGCCATCGTCGACAAGTGACCACCAAGGCTGCTCCTCCCAGCCGACTCTATCTCTCCAGGGCCTGCTATCTCTCTCTCTCCCTCAGCCGACGATAATAAAGATGGAGGTGGAGAAGTAGCTGTTGTGGCGTAAAGAGAGGAGAAGAAGGAGGCGTAAGTCTGGTTGTGAGGAGAAGGAGTGTAGCAGGTGGTTGCGTATATGAATATACATACAACATATAACCTAATTGCATAAATAACCCTTCATTTATCCATAATTACGAAATAACCCCAACTCTTTATTAAAATGTCAAAACGATCCTTAATTAAAATCTCAGAAACTCGACGGGACTCCAAATAGATAATACACTCTGAAATAAATACACCCGGTTAGAAAACCAAACGTCGGAACACCTAACAAGCCCGATCAATTACAACGTGTCGTCACCCAGTTGGAGTACTAAACATTAAATGTTGAAACGATACTGCGTAGTCGATAACAAGAACTCGCGTAGTCGTCAAAGAGAAACCGTAAAGTCATCCGGTCGACTTTAAAAGTAAACGCAAAAAATGTACACGCAAAATACCAAGAATAAAGAATGCGTCAAGAACATGTGACGTCATTACTGAAATTAAATTAGAATTAATTTCAGTAAAAAGAATGTAACACGGGGTGTTACAATCTTCCTCCTCAATTGATGTTAGATGTTCATCAACACATGAGTCATCAACCACTACATTGGCAAATTCCATCATCGTTTGAGTTCTAAGGTTAAAAACCCTATATGCCCGACTTGTCAATGAATACCCAAGAAATATTTATTCATCATTCTTAGACTCAAAGAATCCCGATCTTTAAGAATATAGCCTTTTGCTCCAAA